>CM034150.1:770152998-771352998 GCA_019776745.2 Taxus chinensis
TATTAAGGAAGATCGTTCTGATATATTTCTTGATCACCTCTCTCTCCTCCTCTCTCTCTGTGTTGTGTGTGTGTGTGTGTGTTGTGGGTGTGTGTGTGTTGGTGAAACGGACTCCATCGGCGTGATATATTGTTTGCAGTTGAAAGGGCACTTATGGTCACTGGCCATATGGATGGTGTGATAAAATAGAGTTTGATAAAAAAATGGCAAAAAAATTTTTTAGAATGTAGTCTTTGATAGTTGGTTGGGTCGGCCCTCAGCCAGTCGACACACCCTTTTGACGGAGGGTTTCCTTTTCCATCATGATGTCATTATTGCCATTGCCGACAATTTCCTATATCATGCCACTACCCACATTATAACTAGCGTGCGTTACGCCTCATGTTTGGCCTTTAAAAAACATGGCTCAATGGGATTCAACATCCATACCCAAGCAAACCATGAAACACAATTCCATGGCAATTCAAACACAACCCCAAAGAACATACACATGGAGTTACCATTACACTCAATCGCCACCCTTATGTGGCACGTCAATCGATTGCCACCTCTAATGCATGGAAAAACAATTTATTTTTGTGGTCATAGCCACAACACATGGGGCAGTCATTTTTAAAATTTTTTTAAACAACCCCCTCCCATACACTTGCGGGTGCATGTGACTTTACCACACATAAACAATACAATCAATTATGGTTTCAATTAATGACTTTAAACCCTAGCCTACCGCTTGAAAAAATCATGCATCTGTAACACCAAAGTCGTTCAGCGAGTAGCTAGAGTATATCTTATCTATTTAAGGAGGTGTTCTGTAGGAATGGACAAAGGCACTAGACATGTTTCATATCCTCATTTTTGGAGTTACCTAAGCTTAGAACACCTTTGGAGTAAAAAGAGAGAATGTTAAAAATTCCTTTCACGCTCCTAAGGTGTAATCCTTTTTTCCATTTTGGAAGTTTTGGTGATGATGATTTTTACAGCGGAAACTCAGACTATTTGTAAAATTCCTAAAGGCAAACCTCGACAAGTGCTTTGGGAAGGTGAAACTGATGTTTTACTGAATTAACGTCAATGTGTATTTTGAAGGTCTGAAGTAAAATTTTTTTGTGTACGTTATGATCTATTTTTTGGTTTGATTGAGGATATTGTACTAAAATTTTAGTAATTTCTTTAATTAATCGTTTCGTATGAACCCTTGAGACGTAGGCTTGCATGCTGAAATATGTTATCAATTTTGGTGTCATCATTTACATTTTGATTTATGATTTCATTTCCGCAATTTTACATCATTATTATAATCAATTGTCATAGTTAAAAATCTGTCATGACACCTTCGATAAATTAGTAAGTGTGAATTTCATGCTGGATGCTTGATCAAACAGTGAAGGAAAATTAGTTGCAAATCCACGCACTTCGATTGAGAGTCCTAAAACTGATTAATGTTATAGTTTGCGACATTATTTTAGTAGAAGTATTTCTGATCTTTTACATATCATATTGGTATCAAATTTGGTTTCACATATCGCTTTAGTTGCTTTAGATACCAGTCAAATTTCGGGCGCATGTTTGGTAGGTTTCTAACCCTTTACATGCTGACTATTTGGCTTATCTTCTTACTCATCAGTTTGGCAGTATTTCAGGGATCGTTGTTTGACGTTATCATGGGGAAATAATTGAAGAGAAATATTGGAAGAGCTCCAGAGCATAAAATAGCAAGTTCAAGAAGAAAATGTGTTCTTCTGATGCAAGCTCTATTCCCTTGGAAGAGAAACTTGATCAACCACAGTTGAAATGAAGCTCTATCATGCAGAGGATGCGCTTGCTTTGATTCTTTTGCATTGGGGTTATAGAAGAAGTAAATCCTTCTACTATACATATGACGAGAGACCATGACAAGTCCACTATAAGTTCTCACCATGTGAAATCTCCTTCTTTCTCCCATTCAACTTTTTATTCAGGTATGATGTATTTGTTCATTTGAAAGCATACTACAGGATTGGATCCAAATTTTGATGATTTTAAGTGGTTTTGATGGGAAGTATATTCGCTGGAGAAATATAGTCCAGGCATTGTCTTACTCATTACAGGTCTAGGATCATCAATCATTTTTAGAGGATTGGGTTTACAGTGTGGGAAAAGGATTGAAGAATTCTCTAAGAAATTTGTGGGAGACAAGCTTCCGAAAGCCAAGAGATTCGCCCCCCTATCCTACAGTTAGATTCGGGTAGGAATCAATCTCCTTGTTAGAGGATGAAGTTGAAGAAGGTCAGCGAAGAGGTATTTTAGATTATCTCCAACTCTACCATAAGCATAAACACAGTAAAGGTTTAACCTTATATCCACTCTTTCAATTTAAGAAGTTTTGGTTGATATCCCATAAAATGATGGATGTATTCCTTGAAGTTTTATGAGATGCATAACAATTTGTTCTGGATGTTGGATAGGAGGAATTTGTTGACTACGTTTTTTTTTCATTCATTAAGACAGGAAAATTGGAAAGACCATATCTTCATTTAGGAGTAAGGTTGAAAAGAGAATTCCTCTATTACCTAGGAAATTCTTCTATGCCCTTGTCGTGAATTATTGCACATTGAGTGACATTTTTATAGAACTCCATCCTCTGGGCATCAGTGTAGTGGTAACAAAGATAGAGTATAAGACCATGTTTCAAATGTAATGAAGTTTTGGACCCACCTTCAATGATGTTAAACCCTAGATCAGGTGATACCTGTACAGGAAAAATCCATTGGATGGGTTGGTAAACATTTTTTTAACTTATATTACATGCTCTGATTTTTTATCTCACGAGCAATTAATTAAGGGATTTTTGTTATGGGATTTTGGTTGTTTGTTATATGAAATTATTTTCCGATTTATCTTTTAATGTTGTGGGGTTTTGGAGTTCAAATTTGTTGAGAAACAACTGGGGGACTTGTTTGAACCATACTCAATGGGGCTTTCTACTTTGGAAATTTTTATTGATAGTCCATTTACATCTCCCTCCTTATTTCAGCTTTGAGGTTTCTAGTTAGCAGTTGGGTACAACTCATTTTCATTTTTTTTCAACTTCCAGATACTTCTAACAGACATTTTATGAAGTGTCAGTCGGGGCATGGTGGAAATGTCTATTTTTGAAACTTGCATTAAGAAGATGTTGTTGATTTTATTGTGTAAAGTCATGTAATTCTTTTAAGACCCATTTCTTGGGCACCATTTTTTTTTGTAAATTGACTTACAAATCATTGTACCCCTATAGGATGTTTACACATTTTCTAAGCTCTCATTTCGATCATTTTATTGTAACTATCCTTTTGTGGTTACAATAAAGGTGTATGTTGATTATGCTAACAAATTGGTTGGGCAGAGTGTACTTGGTGATCTTTTGTACTCGACACAGTTCACCATTTTTGTTATTTCCAATTTGTGTAAAACAGTTTACTTCTTCTATCGATAATTTGCATGTATAGAGGGATAAATTATTTTTCACTGATAGTTCACTTGATTCATTTTGGCTACTTTTTGGCATATTTATTTTATATCATATTGGGTGGACATTTTAGTGTTTTTATAGGTTTCACATGGGACGTGACATTATCCTTTTTGTGGGTAAATTTTAGATGTCCTTTTCTACTTACTATTTTTGTGAATTGTGCACTACAGTAACGGACCATATCATAGAGTAGTAGTTGACACTTGCTTTCCTTTGTTTGAATCGTATTTTTAGATGCTGATCAAATTGTTTTGATGACATCACAATGGGATACAGTGCTACAATTTAGTGAGGCATGGCACCTATTCTTTGGGCATTGGTGTTTGTCTATTTATCTCATCCAATTGTTTGTAGAAGTTTGATAGGGTCCAAATATCATAGACAATTGCCTTTTTGTGGCTTATGAATTGTCCTATTTGGAATGGATCAAGTTTTTGGTGACTACTAATCAACTTTGTTTTGATTACACCATATTATTATTTCGCTATAGTGTCCCCTATATGTGTTTGTCCAGATTCGGAAGGGTATTGACAATTATTGGTGGGTAAAACCACTTTTTTGTGGACAAAATCCTTCTATTGGGGAATGTGATCTTGGGTCCTTTCAAGGATAGATTTTTCTATGAACCTCCTAAACTATACAGTACAAAAGATCATTTCGAGAGATTTAACCGTCACCTATTTTCGTGCGTGACCCACACGCCATGGAGTAGATACGTCCATAGAAGTCGACATTGAACACGTGTCACAATATAGGTTAACTGCCATCTGGACATGGAAAACCCTAGAGTGTTGATGAAGTACATGAAAAAATGTTTTAGAACACTAGTCGATCAAATGTCGGATCGAAAAATGGTGGGCCCTATTTATTGTCTAGTTGCGCTCCCTCACCCAGGTTTACCACACTCTTTGTTGACAGACGAGGGTGATATTTTTCTCTCGTTATTTCATTATTGCATTGCCCAATTATATATTTGGCCTTATAATATCATTTGTATTATCATGTCCGGATATATATTAATATATTTCAATTATATTATTTCTTGGGACTGACCATCTTCATTTGGGGTGTTTACATATCTCTTGGATAGCCCATATCACGTTAGGTGAGTTTTTCACCATTTGCCATTGGGGTGAGTCATATCCTTTCCCACCGCCCACATTCCGTTGAGAAACAGGACAAACAATCCCCATGGCACTCCTCAAATGCCACTGCCCACTTTATAACTAACAAGTTTAAAACCGCATCCATGCCTTTAAAAAAACAACATGGCTAGAGAAGTATTCAACACACACCAAACCAAAACCATGCCACATTCAAATGTGGAAATTTAAATATGTCCAATTGGACCAACAATGTGGAGGACCGTTACAAATCGGTTCCACACTATGGGATGTCAATCATGTAACACCTTTACTACAATTGAAAAATAATTATTTGTTGTGGCCACAAACCACAACAACAGGGTGGCATTCTATGTTTTAATCCCCCTCCCATACACTATTACGGGTGCATTGGGACTTAACACACAGCCAAAAAATATTACAAACAACTATGTTTAATTAAAATAGCTTCGAACCCATAACCTATCTCCTGGAAAAAATCAATACAGTCCACTACCACCAAAGTATCTTCAATTGAGTAAGTTGAGGACTTCGTAAATATTTACGGAGGTGTTCATAGCGTGACTATCCCAGTAAGCTTAGACTTGTTTTCAATTCCTCAGTTTTGGAGCAACTAGGCTCAGAACCACATAAACATTTGGAGTAAAACGTAAGAAATGTTTCATACTTCTTCATGATTCAACGTGTAATCCTTTTTTCCGTTTTTGAAAGTTTTGTGATATGTTTTTTTTTTGTAGTAGAAGTCACGATTCAAATTCCTAAAGGAGAAAACCTCGGCAAGTGCTTTGAAGGTGCAAATGTTTTCTACTTGCCTCATGTCTGTCGAAGTCTGCAAGTACATTTTTGCACGTTTTGGATCTATTTTTATTGATTGTAAAGGGTTATTGTATTTACATTGTAGAATTTTATAATGGGTTTGATGAATCCAAATATTAGCCTTGCTGCCAACTTCGTTATCAAATTTTGGTGTCATATTTTACATTATGATTTCTTATTTCATTCTACATTTTAATCAGTTTTATTCTCATCAGAATTGACATATTTAAAAATATTTCATGACACCTTTGATGAATTAGTAAAGTGGTGAATTTTGATGCTGGATGACTTGTATCAAATAGTGACTGGAAATCAATTTCATAATCATCATAATTTAATTTGGGGCAATTTTTCATGATTAAATTAGATTCCTAAATTGATTAATTTTAATTCCAGTAAACATTATTTAGAAGTTTTTGTTATGTTTACGATCATCGTAGAAGCATAAATTTGACATATATTCAGTTACTATATGTTTGTTTCGCTCATACAAACCCTATGAGAGTATTCCAAGCAATAATAAATAATTGAGAAATAAGTAGTGATTTCTTGGCCTCCATAATGAAAGTGTCCTCACCTGTAACAAAAAGGAGAAATGAGAAGAATAAGGAAAAAATGAAATTTCAGGGAACAATTAAAGGATTTTAGGGGTTATAAAAATGAACCTAGGAGCAATGTTGGAGACCATTGATTTAGGGCCCTTATCAACTAGATAAGACCACTTTCATATTAGGTCTGTTGAGTTGATCTGGAGATGGGACAAGGGGCTCACCTTGGTCCCCTAGATTTTTTGGCATGAATAAGTTGATTTCAAAAATTATATTTAATTGATTTTTTTTGTTTAATGGGGTAGGATCTAGTTGAAGGGTAACCACTGCCATCTTAGAAAACTGAAATCCTTAGTCAAATTTATCTAATTTCCTATCTTATTGACTAGCCCCTTGTTGGGAAAACATAAATCAACATAATTAACCCGTAATAGTGTAAATAAAGAATATGTCAAGTTTATATGTCTTAATAAATGTTTATTGGTCCTATTATAATAAGAGATCAAATATCAATAATCATTTACCTAACAACCCTGAGTAGAAGCAAATCCTACGATTATTTGTCATACTCACTTCAGTTTAACGTTTGAATCAACAGCAAGCTCAGCATCTGGGAGGTAATACACTTGGCGGCTTCTAGCATCCCTATATATTTTAGTGAATAAGATTAAACAAACAGATAAAACTACTGTTGAATTATTGTTATTCGACCTTGAATTATAACCTTTACCTTGTTTGGTTAGAACTCCTTTGTAGTATACGCATGAATTAAAAATCAAGTGTGTTAACCTAATGAATTAATTCCATGCTAAATTCCCCCTTGGTACTTCCCTTATTATTACTTTTGGGGGAGTAGAATATGGGTGTGGTATCTTTTAAGTTATTTCTAGTCACCGCTAATTTTTGCATGTGTCGCATATACTCATAGATGTTTGTTTTACCCTTTTGGTGGTAGAGATCATAATAACTTAACTTGCCTCATCACTTGAATCTATGTAATTGCACGCATGTACGATGTTACTAGTTTAGCACATCTTATACCCCAATGGATTGGAATAACAATGGTTAAAAAAAAACGTTTTAATTATTAATTAATGTTTTAAAAAAATTGGCCCATTTTATTGGTCTTGGATAGTTATTTGGGTCGTGATTCATGGCACGACATATTAATGTACAACATTTCTTCTTTACCAATACACAGTTTTTTCATCGAGTTATTTCCACATGGTCATATCAAAATTTCACTCAATTATGTTTTCTACATAGGTGTGGGTTAAACCAAATGCACATGGGCGTTCCTTATCAGTTTTTTATTACTCCTTAATCCTTTATTACTCATGGGAATATTCTTTTCCTATCTATTAGGTTTTGAAGGATGAATTAAATGGTCTTTAGGAGTCACTAATGTTTCTAGTTGGATTGACCAGCCACTCCCAAATGTAGAAATTGTCCTATGTAAGAATCCCACTTTTTAGTCACTCGATTCTAAGGCCTCCACCCATTTCATTTATGCTTCTGTTGTTTCCTCCCTCATGACTTTGAATTTATATTTCCACCACTTTTATTTCTTCCTCTTGTTACATTGTCCCCTCCTCGATCTTGTTTCTTTGTGGATTGATCATAAATTTTCTACCATATCCTCTTCTTTCTCATTTGTTATTCTTGTAGCTTTTTGGTTCTTCCTTTATGTTTTTGTTTTTCTATTTCAACACACTATTATTTTTATTTCTTTCCGTCTATTTTATTTTGATATCCTCTCCATTTTATATTGGACAATAATATGTCACGATCTCTTCTTACGTTTGATGTCCTTGCACCTCCCACATCTTTTTTTGGGTAATTCCACTTTATTTTGGTTCTTCGTCTTTTGTTTTTTAATTTTTTCATAGAATTCCACTCTCTTTCTAAACTATTTTCTGTATATCTAAGTGGTTTCTAGTCTACCAAATATTCATTGTACTTATTTTACTTATATGTTCCGTGACCAAAAGATTCAGATGTGTTTATTATTTTTTGTCTAGTTCATCCATGTAGTTTAATCAAATTTATGATTGCATCTCTTTATTTCCTGTAATTCTATGTTGTAGCCACTTTGGACGAGGGAATCATAAATATCGTGTCTCTATGGAGGAGATTTGAATGTGTCCATAATTACCCTCATGATTTTAGTTCTACACCATTATCTTAATTGTTTCATACCCCCTTACTACCATAGCTAGTTTCCCTCGTTCCCTCTTGTTTGGATTGTTTTAATATGCTACAAACATCTTCTATCTCAATCTTCTAGTGTTTTTTCTTCCTATTCAAGCTTCTAGTGTTTCTTCCTCATGTCCTCCTTCATACGCATCATCTTATTTTTACACTATCTATCTTATTGGTAAACACTAAAATTTGCACAAAACCACTATTACACATCATGCTTTTGTTATAAATATATGTACCACGAGGTTTTGAAAAATGAGACAATATCTTAGTGATATCAGTCCCTTATTGATTTTCCTTTTTATTTCTTGAGTGGACTTAGTCTATTGCATTTGATTTCTTTAACTGAATTTGCAACCTTTTATACAAAGATCTTGGCTTGCCTACTTAATTTTTATTATGTTTTAACTTTGGGTTAGAACCATACAATAGGGTTAGGATCGTACATATGGTCCTCAACCCATTGTATGGTCCTTGACCCCCTTTCATTTACTAACTATTGTATCTTTATGGGACCCATTTATACCTCTTTATATTTCATTTTTATAGTCTTTTGGGTTAAACTTTCCCCCACCACTAAGTTCTTAATATCAAATCAGTAAACTCATATATCTCTATCAGGGTCTAGCCTAAGCATTTACTAGTCAGCAAGCATTTATCTATCTACCAAATAAAGAATTTAAAAAGCAAGGAAAATTGTTGTATACTACATACATTTCATAAGAGGGCATAATTATAGATTTCTTCATCAACACACAAGGGTTTGAACGAGAGGAAGTACTTAGCCATCTATTGGTGTAGAAACACAGAGGGAAACACTAGGGCAAAGGGATTAGTTCCATGCATAATGGCACAAATCACTAGGAGAACTACATGTGAGTCTAAAATGTCAGTGCAGTTCTTGGTGATTCACTATGGGGTGACCACTGAGGTCAATCCAACTCAAGCATTTTTATTTGTTTTCTATCTTATGTGTGATTGAGTGTAATTCATGGTAGAATAAGGTTATTTGAAGGTACATGTGTGAAATCTAGGGTTTGATGTGACACTAGAGATTCCAAAAGGAGATAAAGAGTGACATCCTAAGTTTATAGATTTAGATTATGCACAAGTCCAAAACCATACATTAGGGTTGGTTTGTGTTGTACGGTCTTAACCATACTATATGGTTTCGCCCCAAGAGGTTCTAGTAGTATAGTGGAAATTTCCTCTAGTTCCCAAACTCTTTTTATATCCCAAATCACTTAATGACACAATCTGAGGCTTAGCTAGATCGGCTAAGTGACTCCTTATATCCTTATTTCTCCTTCAACAACTTGTATCTCTTCCTTGAAATGATTGATATATTTATATGATAAATAGCTTATCAAAAACATCATTATTATCTATATTGTTGTTTCATGTCTATCTTATCAACTTATAGATTGATTAACATTCAATTAGGGTTGATATACCTATACATTTGATCATTTCTATAATGCATACAAATTATTGATTCTAAGTCATGAAGAACCATTTGATACCACATGGAACATATAGTAGTTGTTGGCATACCATAGTGCTCAATATGTTCATGATATTGTTGCAGTATCTCTATTTATATTTTTTCAATTATAACCCGCTCAACATCATTCTTGAACTTAATATCATGTCTTATATTTTAGATAACCATGATAAGAACCTACCACATGTTTTATTTTTTTATCTGTATACATACATAATTTAAACCTTAAACAACCCTATCTACCTATATTATCAAGAAGGATTAGATTTTATAGATAAATGCCTCCAGAATACCTAATTGGATTTCCTATAGCTAAAACATCTAATTTAATCAGTGATCGACATCGACAACCAAACACAAAAAACATCTTAACTGGAATTGAATACTGAACAAATACTTGATCACCCACATTAGATATAGAGAGAGGTTACATGTTCATTAGGTTGACCACATATCTCTTGATTGAAACAAAATGCTCATTAGTTGTACATATAGTTAGTCCTTATATGTGATCACAATAGAGACTATACTCACTTGATTGAATTACAGAGGGAATACATGTATCTTGATTTAATACCTGATTTGATCATAATAAAACTTGATAGGACTTCATTGAGTTATAGTTCTATATAGTTCCTATAGACATAAGTCTTGATTGAAAACATAGAGGATTTATCTAATATTATATATAAGAGGGTTGATGGGATTAACCCTATGTAACACTACCTATTTTATGTAGCCACCTACTCGAAAAATATCTAGACCTTCAGTTGGGTAACCCGATGGAATGTTCCACCCACTCTTCCCCCCTTGTTTAGTTATTGTTTTACCAGCTATCCACTCCACAATTACTAATGCACTTCTTCTCTTGTTGCCTTCAATATATGTGGGAGCATATTTTCTAGTTCATAACGATGGTCCTATCAATATTGAGAGATCCCATATCTATATAGATGGATGAGGCCATATATTTATATTATCTCTGTTAGAGTAGGTATTTACCTTAGCTCATGTTCACCTAGGTACATTATTTAGCTTTATTTTATTTATCCTCACCCACTATGGTGTGTGGATATTTCTTTTTATTTATTTAGATTTAGGAGATATTATCTAGTTGTTAGGTATAATTCTTTCCTTGATCTGTGGTATTGTCTAGATCCTTGATGTCTAGTTTTCTCATAAATCTATGGACTTGACTAGTTCTTTCCATGATTTATGGCTTGATCTACGACCTTGATTGGTTCTTAGATTGATATTCCTTGCATATATAAGCAAGGTCCATTCTCATTGTATTTCATTGAGTTCCATAATAATATATTGCTGCTCATTTTGCTTGCAAAGGTTTATGTAAAGTTATTTTGAAAAATTTCTTTCATCTTATTGATCATGATTTTTGATTACATCTATGTTCTTGGATTGGTCGATCTTGTTATCGTTGCTTTTATGGTATTAGAGCAGGAGATTGCTATTTACACCCATTAAAATCCTTAGTCCTTGGTCATATGGTATGGTCATATGAGGGCTTAAAGCTTGTGATTCCTACTAGTAGGTGCTTAACTCCAGCCCTCTTTCATTTTATTTGTGTGGTGAAGGCAAGAACAATTTTATTCTATTTAGTGGAAACTAAAATACATAGTAGAGCATAATATGAACAGCTTGTAACTTTTGATCGGTAACCTCGGTTTTGAGTGCCGTTTTTTTTTTTTGCAAAAGTGCTTATTTTTCCATGCTCTTTCCATTGGAAATATTATTTTGAGAATTTTACTATAAGTATAAAGTGCCATATTGTACACACGCACTCATTATAAAGTGCCAAAATCTGGGGGGTATCTTGTTGCATTGCTTGGTCTTCCATTTCTTTTGGTTTTTTTTTTTTGAACATTAGATCATGTTGAGCCATTAACAACACATAATTAACCACACATGGAAACCAAGAATGGAAACAATAATTAAGTAGAAAGGATTATGGCTTTAACTTCTAAAGAACAACTAGTGTTCACTAGAGAATATGAGAAATTTCAGTACCAGTGAAAATTTGATGAGTGTATGGGTTTGATAGGAACTTATGTCAGTGATAGTATTTTATTTCATTTGGAAAGTGTGACTCTCCTTTAAAAATATGGGAGAAATTGGAGTATTTATTTGGTAAGGTGGATCATATGAGAGCCATACAACTTGAAATTGAGATCACCTCTCTTAATCCTGAAGATTTTCCAACAATTATAGACTATATTACCAAGTTCAAGCATTTTTTGACATAGTTGAAGGGGAGTGGAAGAGATAAGAAAGATGAAGAATGTGTTTACTTGATTCTATCCAAGTTGAGAGGACCATTCCAAATTTTGCTTCCACCTTTTTCTCTAACATGGATGCCTTAGGTGACACCTTCAAAATGCCTAACTTAGAAACATTTTGGTGAAAGATTTACTAGGGAAGAATCTAAATTATTTCACCTTGAGTATTCCACCTCTCAAAAGACATTATTTGCATCCAATCCTAAGGGCAAGCAAAAACCAAACAGTAAACCAAATCCACACCTTGTCCATCTCAAAATGCTCCTAAACCCAAAGAAAACAACTCAAAACCCAATGAGTCTTCTAAATCCAAGAATAAGTCTAGCCGTTCATGCTCTTTTTGTGGGGGTAGTAATCATGAAGAACATAGGTGTTATAAGCAAATGCAAGCCTTAGAGGATGCAGTCAAGAAACAAAAAATTTCTATATCCACTCCACCTCCTTCTAATCAGCATGGAAAGCACTTAATGTTGTTGGAAGATCTCAATCACAACTTGTAGAAAATTGGGTTATAGATTTCGGTGCCTCTCATCACATGACTTCTTCTAAAGAGTCTTTTGTTTCTCTAGGTTTGAGTTCTACTTCCAAAATTGAGGTTGGAGATTCTTCCTTTCTTTCTGTTGAGGGAAAAGGTGATATACAACTTGAAGGTGGCAGTATCAAGATGCACTATATGTTCCTAACATCACTACAAATTTGCTTTCTAAAATCAAATTTGTCATTCTGGTAAAGGAAAAATAGTGACTTTTACACCACATGGAGCAGAAGTACAAAATTTTTGGAGCCTCATTCACTGGTTGCTCAAGGCATTGTTGATCATAGTTCTAGACTATATCACTTTGAGGGTTTTGATGACACTTCTTCTATAGGGTTAGGATTGGTTTCTCATGCAGATTCAAAGAGTAAGCTTTGGCATGAAATATTTGGACATCTCAATTATACATATTTGAAGGAGTTAAGCACTCATGGTATGGTAGATGGTCTTCCTAGATTTTTTTGTCTTGAGGGAGTTTGCCATGGTTGTGCATTAGGGAAAAAACATCAAGATCCTTTTCCTAAGAATTTGTTTAAGAGAGTTTCTTCACCACTTGAGCTTGTGTATAGTGACTTGATGGTTTTTCCTACCCCATCTTTTAATGGAGCTAAGTATGCACTTACATTTATTGATAATTTCTCAAGGCGTACTTGGGTTTATTTTCTCAAGTACAAAAGTGATGTTTTTTCACACTTCAAAGTCTTCAAGGCTTTGGTCGAGAAACAATCTTCTAGTAGCATAAAGAACCTTCACATTGATAATGGGGGGGAGTACTTCAGCAATGAGTTTTCTAAATTTTTGGCAACTCAAGGCATTATTCACCAGCATTTGTTCCTCATACTCTATAACAGAATCAATTAGTAGAAAGGAAGAATATAACTTTGAAGGAAATGGCTAACTGTATGATGCATTCTAGAGATATACCTCCTATTTATTGGGAAGAAGCAGTCAATTGTGGTAACTATATTTAGAATCACACACCACACAAAGCACTTGAGCATTTGACTCTAAAGGAAGATTGGTCCAACACTAAGTTAGATGTCTCATTTTTTTGAGTCTTTGGGAGCCATGCTTGGGCCTTTGTCCCAAAGAAGAAAAGGAAAGCTTTGGATAAGAAGAGTAAACCCTTGATCTTTGTAGGGTATTGTGAGGACATGAGAGCTTATCATCTTTTAGATATTGATACACATGATGTTATTTTTTGAACACATGTTTAGTTTGATGAGCGTTTCACTCCTCATGATTTTCATCTTCTTCAATTCCTTCTTCTTCTTCATCTCATCTTGAGGATCCTTTCTTTGAGGAGATTGATGAGGAGGTTTTAGATGCCATTGAGGATCCTATTCCCAATGATGTTATCACTATGCCTAAGTGGGCTCGTACTACAATTTTTGAGGCAAAACCTTTCATAGAGGATCTTCCACCCACTAGGAATCATCACGCACATTCTACAGGTTCCGGGATTTTGTGTCAGGCAATTTCTCAGGATCTATGGTCTTTTTCAAAGGCTCATGGGATACCGGAGTGGGATGATGCAATGGTAGCTGAGTATTCTTCTTTGATGAAGAATCATACTTGGGATTTGGTATCTCTTCCTAAAGGAAAAAATATGGTTAGGTGTAAGTGGGTATACCGAACCAAATACGTAGCTAGTGGGTCCATTGACAAGTATAAGGCTCATCTTGTTGCAAAGGGTTTTTCACAATCGAATGTATTGATTAATCTGAGACTTTTACACCCATTGCCAAGATAGATTATGTACGCCTTGTACTTGTTATTGCTACATCACATGGGTGACTCATATACCAGATGGACGTGAAGAGTGCCTTCTTATATGGAGATATACAAGAGGAAATATACATGGAGCAGCCGGCTGGATTTGTTCAAGATTCTTCTATTGTTTGTAGGCTTCGAAGGTCTCTCTACGGTCTCAAACAAGCCCCTTGGGCTTGGTATGAGAAGATGGATTCTTTTCTTCTATCTACTAGTTTTGTTTGTTGCCACTCCGATCATACAATGTATCTCCAGCATGTTGGTGAGGATATTGTGATACTTGTCTTATATGTTGATGATCTGTTACTTACTGGCAGTTCTTCCCATATTTAGAGTATTTAACAGGCTCTTTCTACACAGTTTGACATGACATATCTTGGGTTATTGCATTATTTCCTTGGTTTGCAGATTTCTCAGACAGATTCAGGGATTCATTTGAGTCAGCAAAAATACACCCATGATCTTCTTCGGCACTTTGATATGGCTGATTGCAAGCCAAATCCATCTCCTTTTCAGTCTGGGGTTACTCTTACATCCACATGTACCACACCACTTTGTGATCCTAGGTTGTATAGGTAGTTGGTTGGGAGTCTCATGTAGTGTAGGGCTTGTATCTCAGTTTGAACATTCTCCTCATAGTAGTCATTGGCAGGCTGCTAAAAGGATTTTGTGCTATTTACAGGGCACTTCCCACTTTGTCCTACACTACACTAGGAGTTCTACTCAGTTGGTTGGGTATACAGATTCAGATTGGGCAGGTTCTATTGATGACAGGTGTTCTACTTCTGGCTATCTTTTTTGTCTTGGTTCTTCTCTAGTTGCTTGGGCGTGCAAAAAGCAACAGGCTATTGCACTTTCATCTTCAGAGGTAGAGTACAGGGCATCAGTTACAGTGAGTCAGTAGATTCTTTGGCTTCGCCAGTTATTAACAGAGTTTGGATTCCCACAGGATTCACTGACTGTACTTTGGTGTGAAAACCAAAGTGTAATTCACATTTCTCACAACCCAGTTGAGCACCAGTGGACCAAGCATATCGAGATACACATCCACTTCATTTGGTAACACATTCAAGATGGAGTTTTTTGCTTAGAGTACCTTCCGACTCAGCAGCAGGTTGCAAACATCTTTACGAAGCCTTTTACATCACCTCGCTACCTTGAGTTGCGTGGAATGCTTGGGGTTTCGGAAGTTATTCTTAGGGGGTGTTCATGAGAACATATTCCTTCTTCTTCTTCTTTCTCTTTCCTTATAGCAGGATTCTTTCCTTCTTTGGTTTGAGATTTCTTCATGGATATATTGTACATGAGTACCTCATCAGGCCTAGTTTCTGGGACTCATACTATGGTCATGCCACTTCTATTTTGGCCCCTAGCTTCACTTGAGGGGCGGTGTTAGAGTAGGTATTTACCTTATCTCATGTTCACCTAGGTACATTATTTACCTTTATTGTATTTATCCTCACCCACTTATGTGTGTGGATATTTCGTTTTATTTATTTAGATATTAGGATATATAATCTAGTTGTTAGGTATAGTTCTTTCATTGATCTATGGTACTGACTAGATCCTTGATATATAGTTCTCTCATAAATCTATGGACTTGACTAGTTCTTTGATGACTAGTTCTTTCCATGATTTATGGCTTGATCTATGACCTTGATTGGTTCTTGGATTGTTATTCCTTGTCTATATAAGCAAGGTCCATTCTCATTGTATTTCATTGAGTTCCATAATAATATATGATATTGCTACTCATTTGTTTGCAAAGGTTTATGTAAAGTTATTCTGGAAAAATTCTTTCATCTTATTGATCATGATGTTTGATTAGCATCTGTGTTCTTGGCTTGGCACGATCTGGTTATCATTCCTATATATATATATATATATATATATATATATATATATATATATATATATATATATATACACACCCCCTTTCTATATATGGGGAAGTTCAAATATTCAATCTATATATAGGGGAAACTATATGAAGTATGCCCCCCTTCTATATACATGTAAAAGGTTAGCTAGTCATTAAAATAAGAAAAAATAAATAAAGAATTGGACATCAAAAATAGTTTGTAATCATTCTCCTAAATTGACCATAGTATATAATGAATTCTATACATTATTCAACCTTCTTGATGCCCTTTTTGTGCACTTTGTATGTGTGTGTGGGGTGGTTGGGTGTGTGTGCATGTGTATGTGTACATGTGTGTATACATATGTGTGCGTATTTATATAATTGTATACACACACATACATATATGTATATGTACACACACATGTATGCATGTACTGATAAATATATACACATATGTGTGTATATAGATATCTCATATTGATATGGATTATATAGATGAGATTAATACACACCATAAAATATCAAGTAAACATGAGGAAATATAATAATCAAGTCCCTATACCTATATTGATGGCCATGGAACAAAAGTATATTTACAAATATTAGGGTCAACTTACATATTCTATATTCTAGATGCATTATTGTTATGGTTCAATTTATCTAGACGTAATTTTTCCTCCTACTCCCACCCCCCAATACTGATATGCTGATTGAAGCCTTCTCTACAAGTTATAGTTACAATTATATTTATAGTTTTGGAATCTCTACTAAAAATGGAGAGATCAATTGGCCTATCCATTATTTATAGACATACCATATATTGTTTATTTTTGTAGCCGATGATGGGCGATATATAACCTTTAGATAGGTGATTGTACATCTAAGAATCAACACGTGACTCTAGGATGCACTTGACCTCCGCGAGGTCGTACTGGGAAAAACTGATATGATATAGAAGATGACTATGGAATGGATAATTAGGGAAAATAGGAAAATTATGTGAAAATGGCTAAAAAGAAATCAAGGCAATTGAATGTCTTCTCCGGAAACTATGGGAATTCACTCATCTAAGGAAATGAATGCTTATCTAACTTGGGTGGGGTGAAATGGAACGGTTGAGGAGAATGGAGACACAAAGGATTCTTTCAATATCAGTGTCACCAAACACCCTCTGAACTAGCTCTGAGATACATGGGAATTTTCCTTCATTTTCCTCGTAGAAGTCTCTGATAAGGTCACAGAGGTGTGAGAGGAAAGGTGTGGGTAGGATGGATGGGTGAATTGTGGAATCTAATCTCGACTAGGCTAATTGTGCCAGAACATGTAAGCGTTTTTCCTTTTTGACATTCAAAGCCGTCAATTGTGAGATAATAATGGGCGGAAGGGGGGTGGTTTGGAAAATGAGGTGTTTGAGGCCTTGATCCACGTTTGTCAATTATGGAGCTAGGTTTGGTTAAGGCTTGTGGATCACGCACCAAATATATGTGCTGCCCATGGCCTTGGGTGGTCATATGGATGTGTAAACAACTAATCTAAGGAAGAAAAAACAAAAACGCGAAGAATATGTAAGAAGGAAAGATCAATTTTGGGTAACCTAGGCAAACTAAGGATATGTGAGGAGTCGTGTTAATTCCCTCTTAATTAAACTATGCGCCCAATTAACAAATAAAAGAAAGCATATTTAAATTTAATCAATTTGATTTCTCTCCTTAAAACTAATTAAATGTATGTACGGATAGTAAATTAAACAAATGAAAACTAATTAACTAAAAAATGAAAATGAATCTAATTTAATTATTTTTGTGTTTTTCGATGACTTTTTAAACAGAAGAGAATAAAATAATTAAAAGAACTAACTAATCTAGTTTAATGTTTTTGGAGTTTTGTGTTTATGGAAGATAAATAAAATGTGCACAGACAAAATAACTTCTTTTAATTAAATGAAATTTCTTCTATTCTAATGTAGATTAAAATAAACAGTGAAATAGCCGGATGTGGTTATTTCCATGTGCAGAGGATTTAATTGATCTAATAAAATAAATGCTTTTTCTAATTTTTAATTGTGGATTCTACTTCTTCTGGCTCTACCTTAGAATTATGGGCAGAATAAAGAGCTTATCAAAAGTAATTCTTCCCATGAAGCTTCCCTATTAAAACAAAATCTTTCTAATAAAGAAATATAAATCTAACACAGACACAGAAGCTTCTAAAACTAACTTCCTATGCAAATCCACAAGGATAGGAAACGAAGCATATTTTCATAGAAGCTTTGCTTGTGTGAAAACTAATACTAAATTTTGAATGAAGTGAACTTCCCTAATCAATTTAACAATGAAGAAATGATAGCAAAACACTGTGGCAAGAATCTCCTTCAAATTCTTTCCAGGAAAATCCACAGGGATAAGCTACAAGGAAATCCTCAATGGAAGATTTGCAAACAAAATCTACTATAAACTACTATTACAATTTAATCTTTCTAAAATAATCTAATTAACAAATTTAATATTTGAATCTATTTAAAATAAACAAAAGAAATTTGTAGGAATTTAATGAAACCTCCAACCTAGAAATGTGGTACAGAGACAAATCCAGTGTTGGCAGTGCTTTTTGATGTCCCCTCAACTTCTTTTCCAATGAGTGTCCAACGTGTCTAGAGAGTTACGTTGGAAAGTGTGAAAAAATAATGGGGGAATGTTTGAGTTGGATGGTTTGCAAATAGTCTAGTAACAATGCGAGCAAGAGAGAAACAAATAAAAAGAACATGTTTGTTTGTGTACTTCTTGGTGGTATTTTGGTAGCATAATAGTGCAATCCAAATCCAAAAAATCAAACCAATGCTTTGGGAAGAATCTTGGTTCTTATAGAAATTTGGTAGGGAAGTGGTCCAACCCACTTAGCAGCCAAAAAATGCCACATCAGTCAAAGAAGGGGCAATTAACTTACTAATAATAGTAAACAGGGAAGGATAAGTTTGTACACACCTAACAAGCACAAGAAAAACCAATTTCGTCAAGAAATGTGGGCTAAAAATGAGTTTGAAGCAGGTGACATGCATTCAAAACATGTTGTAAAAGGCTTGGTCAAATACGAATAGAATCATCGGTCCACACAGACTGGTGGTTTTGTAACCATCGAGACAGTTATGTAACCGTTGGCGCCGTTTCGTAACTTAAAGTTGTAAAGCTAAGGAAAAGCTTGCAAAAATGATAAAGGAAAGTGGGAAAAGCATGGAAATGTACTAGTAAAGAAAACTGGGCTAGAAAGGTATGTTGTAAATGAGGAATTAGACTTGAACATGATTGGAATAGATAGTTAATAATCATTCAGGATTTGAAACCGTTCTGAAAATATAGCACCGTGCAAAGTTGGGGGCATACCTATTGCCCCCTTATAGAAGCATTTTAGCCATGAAGAGGTGTAAAACGTAAAGTTTGAGTATGGCACTTCCAAACAGGAAAGTTATAAATTATACCTAACATGCTCGTGTGTTGAAGTGACACTAATCCAAGCCCCTCGCTACCTGTAAGAAATAAACGAGAATCAAGTGTAGATATAATGTAGAATTGACAAAACATACTAAAATAAAATGATAAGAGGGCTCACCATATCCACAAGGATAGAAATATACCCACGTCAGTGCTCTAGCCTTGTAAAACACACACACACACACACACACACACACACACACACACACACACACACACACACACACACACTCACACACACACACACACACACACCACACACACTCAAAATTGAGTTAAAACATGTTATATATATATATATATATATATAATAAATATACCAAAATTACTATTTCTAGAAATCATTTGCACTTACCTACCTAGAAAATTTTGAGCTTTGGATCACCTGTGATAGTTTTGTGAGAGAATATAGTCAAAATGAAGAGAATAGTCTAACGTGATGACAACACCAACCAATGGAAGGAGCAACAAGTCACGAACAATTGAGTAATTTTTATTTTGTTCATTTTAACCTTAAAATGTGAAAAACTTATCCTAGGAGGAGATTTTTAATAATTTACAGTCAAAATGTTCATTAGGAGGGTGCCACTTGGGATGTGCCTTTTATTTTATTTAAAAGGGTGTATTTTTGTCTTTTTTTAAATTTTTGGGGCCTAGGGTACGACTCGATTTCGGCAGATGGAACCGCCGCAGGGATTGAAATCGTCGTTATGTGCCAACCACGTCGGTTACGCAACCATCAAAGGGTTAAGTGAACACACATAATTACCACAGAGGTTACACAATTGCCACTCCACACAGAGGGGAAGTTACACAACCCACCTCTATGTACAGAGGGCTAGTTGTGTAATTGCCAGGGAAACTTCTAGAATTGACTAAGTATGATTATTATTTTTTAATTTTAATCTTTTTATGATGTTTTTGATGAGTTTATTTGGATGGAGTGTTTCTCTAACTTGCTCTCTCTTAACGTTTATGAATACAGGGTCCATATGTTAGATTGAGATGAGTGATTAACTAAAATATGAATTTCGATATCTATATTCTAAGTTAATCTAAATAGGTACATAAATGCAATAAATGATGTAAACTGAAATATTGGTGCTAAATATTTTATTTTGATATTTAAATGAAATGAAATAATGAAAATGAGAGGGATAAGATACTAACATGAAAATGACTTACCTTGTTGTGTGTTGGAATTGAATAGGCTGATGCACGTATTGGATAAAATGTGAAGGTGTTACCCTAGAAATCACAGAAGTTGAAGATCTCACTAGGCTGGGGTACCTGAGAGAGGACTGGGGTGCATATGGGTGCCATGGTCTGTGATCTGGGTGCTCTAGTCCGCATAAAAGCTCATAATCTAAATTGACATTGTCGTTAGGTCTTCGCAGCGTATTTATATTTGTTGTGTAACTGTCACAATATGTTCGCTTATGTCACCATGAATCTGATATGAAGATCTACCTGCAAAACCCCATACAAAGCATCAAATCCATAAAAAAAATATGTATATGAAGGGATCAAATTGACCTTAGCTACCAAAATGGTGGTACTTACAACTAAGTGTTACACTACATCCTAGACCCAATGTAGTTCTCTGTGCTTCCTGTGTGCAATTGTGTGCCTAGGTTCCCTAGTGCCAATAACACAAAAGTAGGGGGGTAGTAACTAGATGTAAAATAAAAATGGTGGATGGAATAGAATGAATACAACCCTTTCCTCCTATGTTTGTGTGATGTAGAATGCAAATGATGCCCAAATGCAGTCATTTTCCTTAGTAGATAGTTAGACCCCTTGATAGTAGATAGTATGCCCATAAGATAATGAGTATGCTATGTTTATATAGGGATCTCTTGCTGAAATTTTGACACTAATGACCTCAACATGCCGACTAGTACCTAGGGGAATGAGCATGGAAAATGACAAAGACCGACCTTGAATAAGTAAATTGGACCCAAGTGTTACGGGGACCAGGGTGCCTAAAATTATGAACCGGGGCACCCATGGGTGCCCCAACACTACCCTAGGAGCCCTAGTAAGAGCACTATAGATGAAAAATGACTAAATAACGACACCTAATACTCCCCAAGAGATGACCAGAACAATGTAAACAACTGATGACTGTGCAAGACAAATGAAAAAATGAAAACTGACTAACTAATGAATAGGACTAGGGATGGGTCATTAGTGAATACTTTTATTATGCGAGATCCATATATAAAATAACATACTTGGCAGTATAAATTTAATAGTAAGTGCATGATTTTGTGACTACATTTTCCCCACTTTGTGTTGGTGAGAAGAAAGCTCGGTAACATAAAGTAGATAGAGATGTGTACCTGAGAGAAGTTGGAGAAGCCCATGTTGTAATAGAATGCACAATATATGTAGTAGAAGCATGCCGAAAGAACCATATAGCGTGCCATGAACCATGGATCAACGTTGATCTCATCAACATAGTAAAAAAATCGTAATGTCAGTGATGAAGTGCACTAAATACCAGTGATGATTATGAATGTGAGATGATTTCTGATTTTGAACATTGTATGATGATGATGAGATGGGGTAGGGAGTGATCAGTTCCCAACCTGAACGTCTGTATATGAATGAATTAACCGAGGATTTAGGCATCCTGCTGCCAAAGGAAGAGTGTAGGGAGAAAAGTGTGTTATTCTCCAATCTCTAACTACATCCTCAAGATCTAGCCACTGCAGACGAGCTCAGATCAAATTTGGTGGTTTTTGGATGCAAATAATTTTGATCAAACAATTGACCCATATAGGAGTGGTATAGGGAAATACACTCTTTCCCCCACTTCACGGGTGTCACCACAATGTGATAGCTTCCAAGTTAGGTCATCTGAAAAGTGAACTTTAATGAAAAATGATGGCTTCCAAGTTAGGTCATCTGGAAGCAAGCGTAACGTGCTTCAAATGTAGAATAACACAATCCCATGTTAGGTCATCTGGGAAATGAATATAATGAAGCTTCCAAGTTAGGTCATTGGAAGACAAGCACAAAATGTAGAATAACTTCCAAGTTAGGTCATCTGAAAAGATATTAATGTAATCTCCCAATTGTGTTGAATTTTATTGTTGAATGATTTCGATTCTGTTGAAATTTTAAACGTGTTGATTGATTGATTGATTGATTTGATTTGATTGGTTACTCGTGGAGAGATTTTACGCTAGTTTCCCCCAAGTTAGGTCATTAGGGGAAATTGATAGAAATTGGTGAATAATAACATGAAAATATTTTTAATTGGTTGTTTCCCCCCAAGTTAGGTCATTAGGGGGAAGTGATGAAGCATCGTATAGAAAAATTGTATGTTTGTTGCCCCCAGATTAGGTCATTAGGGGGAATTGATGGTGAAATGTCACGTGCAGTGAATTAGTAAATGTTTTGTAATTATCACATCGATAGTGTTTTAAATGCATGGTGATATAAGGGAATTATAGGATGACCCCAATGATATTCCCCCCTTTTAGCGAAAGGGGAAGTGATGATAAGAACGAACTCTAAGCCGAAAGTAAGCCCGAGATAGATAGAAAGTAGTAAGTTTCAAAAAAATGTGTATAAATTGAATGGAAGACAATGTTGAAGAGATATAATTGGTTTGAAAAAATGTATTCAATATGGTGGTAGGTGGAATTCTAAAAATAATGTCATAAACAGGGTGTAAATCGGAGTAAAAATTCTCAAGATATGACAAAAACAGTGTATTGTGTATTAGTAGTGGTAATAAGCATGAAATAATGACTATAGTAAAGTAGGTGATGAAAAAGTAACTATAAGTAGTGAAATGAAAAAGTGTTTAGTTACTTCATTTGTTTTGTACATGATTGTGAGAGTGTGCACGAAGTGAGTGAAAATGATCCGCAAGTGAGAGAAGTGCATCCTAGTCGGTTTGAGAGGGTGGCAACCACCGTACGTCGCGTATTACCACAGAGTTGGTGAGTGCATTATTTTTTCCAAAATGTATGGTGTAGTAGTTTTTTTGGTTGAATTTATATAAGTTTTGAGATTTTTTAAGTTTCTTGGCACTTTTAGACCTGGACAATAGAGGTGAGGGCACTAGTGACCCCTAGGATAGGAGCGCCAGGATCTGGGCCCACTGGTGTCATGCTCCTGGGTGCCTTGGTCTAGAATGTGTGCATTTGGTGTATAATAGTGAAAAAAAGGTGTCTAGTGCAATGCAAAAGTGTATTTGATCTTGGAACGTGTTTTAATGTTGTGTTTTGGAGTTATTTTGTGGTGTGTAGAGGAATATCCACTCGAGGGAGTTCCACGCATGGGTGTCATATGAGTCATGGTGCTTGGATTGGGGTTGTCGAATGATGATGGGGCTCATGATGGATTGTACCAGCATGTGTCACATGAGGAGGAGAGGGGCAAGACATGCCCCATAATATGCCTATGCTGACTGCGTTATGTGAGAGATGGTGTCCAAATACGTGCACATTTTGGTCATGCCTACGGGAGAGATATACTGTTTCTTTGTATGGATGTATAATCGCATGTTACAATTTGCCAATAGTTTGTGAGAGAGTACGGGTTATGTCATTAGAGGATTTGGAGTGACACATGCCAGCCACAAGGCGGTATTTTGTGTGGACTTCGAGAACTTGCCGAGGCCCATATTAGTTTGGTGGATGGTATACTTGTGGTCTGTGGATCCATGCTTGTGGAAGTTCATAGCCATCTATTTGATTACTTCATGTATAGCCCTAGAGGGATGAGGTGTATGCATGTTTCATAAGATGCATGACATATATCAGTGGATAAAGAAGGAGGGTACAAGATACATGTGAGGAGACTCGATGAGTCCGAGAGGTGGTAGGTGGTGGCCCTTTAGCACAAGATGTGTTTATAAGATATGTGGATTTGCAGCTCTAGTGTTCTGAGTAGGCTACGAAGATTACCTTATTACGGAGGTAGGTCGAGAGATATCGGGGCTGTGAACAATGGTGTTGCGTTGGTGGAGAGGCATCTAGTTCTAGGGCTCTTGTAGTACCCAAGAGTGATAGTGATGATGTATATTACGATGTAAGGGTGGGGCGTTTCCCTCCAGTGATGAGACATGTTTTTTTACATGATGATTGTATTCACTATATATATATGGACACATGTTTTTGATATGATGATAAGTTGTTTGTTGTTGTGGATAAATATTGCAATGATGTTGGATGATTCTATGGTTATTGTCGATGTTTATTATATGTGTGGTGTTTGTGTTTGATTAACGTAGATTTTCATATTATAATGTTGGTAATGGTAGACAAAATGTGCATGGTGACAAATAGATAATAAATGTAATGTGATTGATGAAATGTGTATTAAATTGATGTATGACGCATAGTTAATGTAATGATGATAGTAGAATAAAACGTAAAAAATAGATAAATGTATGATCGCCGAAGAAAGAAACGTAATGAATGGTGAATAACTATAATGATAGTGGAATGTTAGTATGATGAAACTAAAGGAGGGGGGAAGATTAACGATGCCCCCCAATTTGTATGAATAGGCTCATTTATTTAAGACCCCTCAGCAAGTCAAGAATGAGCCGCATAAGCAAGAGTGTGTCATCAGGAAATGATTACATGTGCTAGATGAAATAATGAAGCGCATCATGAGAGGTTCTTAGAAAAAACCCCTCAACAGTTCGTGTAAGAACCGTAAGAACACAAGTGCGTCATTGGGGGTAAGGTGATAACAATCACCTATCAAATACCAAGGCAGCATCAAAGGAGTGGAAGACATGTGGGATGGAAGCAGCATGAGTGTATGAACCAAACCTGAATGTCATATGGAGTCATGCGGTGGGATATGCGAGAGTGGAGTGTTGTGGAAGCCAATGTGAATGAGTAGTGCATGCGGTAGATACCCTGAATGTGATGGATGAGATGAATGAAGTGAATGCAATGGATGCAATGATGCAATGATGTATGGACGCAGTGGAGAATGTGTGTGAAGTAATAGACTGCGGTAGACGTACCATAGCCTAAAGCATTTTATGGAAAAGATAACTCATCAGTAGTAGAAATTATCTTACGAGGTAGAGGATAAATGGATCACTCACGTGAGAGAGAGCCAAAGGAGATGATTCCCTTATCCTATATTTTTTGTAATCGATCTTAAAGGGAAAGACATTCACTGTCCCTATGGCCATTTATGTGATGATAATTACAATAAGGTTGGTCACGCTGACGTTGTAATCGGTTGTTGTGGATGATGTTGGATAAAGGGTAAGAAAATTAATCGGTCATTAAGTAAAACATGCATCACATCATGTGGTCAAGTGTGCCGAGAGAAATGTAAAGGCTCACGTGACCTAGGTGGAGTGGCAAGAGGAAGTAACTTGTTCACGAAGCTGAGAGGAGTATGTTTTTGTGGTGGATTGGGTTAAGCTTGTTTTTTTTCTTGTGAGGAAATGGTTGAGATTGCATTGGATGAAGACACTGGCAGAGAACTAGATGAGGCAATAGTCGTAGAGATCTGTGAAGAATCTCATGATGTGTGATGAGATAAGATCTTGTTCTAGGTCAATAACTTTGTAACATAGGAGAATGAATGACTCACATGTACCATATTATAATCTTTACTTGAGTGGAGTAATTAGGCCACGAAAGAAAATGAATTGCTTCTCTAAATCAATAGGTTGGAATATTGGTTGATGTATATAAGCATTGAATCATAAGATATAATTCTTGATAGGTTCAGAGGATCCCTGATGTAAAGTAGGTATGTGATCATAAGTGACTCTTTGGCCATTATTGATGATGAAATGACAGAGGAAAGTGTCCTCCATGTCATAGAAAGTACTTATGGACCCAAAGGGGAGATGAGTGTACCATTATAATGCCTCGTCAACAAGACTATATCGAAATGCCTTAAGTAACAATATATCATTATAATGAGAGGACATGAACATGTGGTAATGTAGGAGATAAGCATGAGGGTCACTGGTACCATCAAAACATGTGAAAGTAGGCATGGTAAAAGTGTGAGGAAATTCAGAGTTATGAATCTTCTTACGGACAAGGTTACCATGTAATGAATTGTTGTCAATAGAAGCATAATAAGCCCTACTTTCTAAAGTGAGGGAGTGAACCTGATTTTTTAATTTTCCTATGGTATGCATGAGAGAGAGATGATATCCTATGAAGGGAATGGCAGAAAATGGAAATAATGTATTAAGCGGTTGTAATTTTCCATTATGAGTGATCATAGGAATATCAAGAGGTGATGTGGGAGATTTTGATGCTAAAGGCACACTAGGAGTAGGTGCCGAGGAATCTATAGTAATAGATATAGATGGAGTGTCCATAGCTATGGTAGGAATAACATCAGAAATACCCTTAATAGATGAGGTGACCAATGGAGACACATCTATAGGAGAGGATGGACTAATAGATGCAGATGATATAACAATAAGAGATGTAGCACTAAGGGAAGAGGAAGTGATAGATGATGGTGACTCATGCACAGTGGTAGATGTCAATCTCAAGAGAAGGTAACAATGGAGTAGGTGAGTCACATTCAAGTTGTAGAAAAAAAGGAGAACCAGGACTATCATCCACCTCAGCAGTATCAGATAGAGACTCAGAAATGAGAATGTCTCTAAGAATGTTATCAATAGGATCGTCAACATAATGTAAAGGAGAATGCAAACTAGTAGGAGTAATATCAGAAGTGTTAGAAGCATATGAAGGGACTATATCAGTGGTTGGAGTAAAAGAAGAATCATTATGCACATGTGAATGATTATCAACACCATGTAAGTAATCAATAAGAGAATAATCTAAAGTTTCTAGTGAAAGATTAAAAGGAGGATCACAAGTAGCCATATAACATGGTGTACAATGAGTAAATGATATTGGATCCTTAACAATGCTAATTCCTATAGGAGCATCTTTAAAACTAGTAGGCACATGTTTTTTTCCATCTAAAAGTTGTTGTTGAATATGATCGGGTGTAGTAACTAGAATACTATATAGGGCTTTAAGCTCAGCTATGGAAATCTCATCATAGATAGGGTTAACACTAAAGTGAGACATGATGGGCGAAGAAAATGAGCAATCTTTAGCCATTAGGGTTTAATTGATCCTAGGGAAAACTATTCAAAAAGACACGTTCAACAAAATGATTAACTAAAATATGAATATGGAGATCTATACTCTAAGTTAATCTAAGTAGGTACAAAAATGCAATAAATGATGTAAAATGAAATATTGGTGCTAAATATTTTATTTTGATATTTAAATGAAATGAAATAATGAATAATGAGAGGGATAAGGTACTAACCTGAAAATGACTTACCTCGTTGTGTGTTGGACTTGAACACGATGATGCGTGGATATGGATAGGATGTGAAGGTGCTACACTAGAAATTGCAGTAGTTCAAGATCCGACTACCCTAGAAAAGCTCAAAATCTGAAATTGACAGTGTCACTAGGTCTTTGCAGTGTATTTATCTTTTTCGCATAGTTGTCGCAATATGTTCTCTTATGTCATCATGAATATGATATGAAGATCTACTTGCAAAACCCCATACAAAGCATCAAATCCCTAAAAAATAAAAAATGCATATGAAGGGGTCAAATTGACCTTAGCTACCACAATGGTGGTCTTACAACTAAGCGTTGCACTATATTCCAGACCCAATATAGTTTTGTGTGCTTGTGTGTGTAATTATTGTACCTAGGGTGCCCTAGCACCAATGACGCAGAAGTAGGGGGTAGTAACTAGATGTAAAATGCAAATGGTGGATGGAATAGAATGAATACAACCCTTTCCCCTATGCTTATGTGATGCAGATGTAAATGATTCCCAAATGCAAGTCCTTTGCCTTAGTAGATAGCTAGCTCTTGATAGTAAATAGTCCACCTATAAGATAGTGAGTATGTTATGTTTATATAGGGATATCTTGCTCAAATTTTGACACTAATGACCCAACATGTTGACTAGTACCTAGGGGAATGAGTGGGAAAATGACAAAGACCAACCTCAAATAAGTAAATTAGACCCAAGTGTTACGGGGACCATGGTGCCTAAAATTACAGACCAGGGCACCCATGGGTGCCCCAGACACTACCCTAGGTGCCCTAGTCAGATACTAGAGATGACAAATGACTAAATAACGAAACCTGGTATTCCCCAAGAGACAACCAGAACCATGGAAATAACTGACGACTGTGCAAGCAAAATGACAAAGACAACTGACTAACTGAAGACAAGACTAGGGAATCAGGTCATTGGTGAATACTTTTATCACGGGAGATCCATCTATAAAATAACATACTTGGTAGTGTAAATGTAATAGTCAGTCTGTGATTTTGTGACTTCACCGAGCTAGGGAGTGTGACTAGTTTCTCCCCATCTTGGATTCATTGACTCAGGGTGAGATGGACTTACTATATAGGGCCACGATATGGAGGATATCACAGACACAGTTAGTAGCATCGGCTAGCCATTTGTTATGTGACTTGTTGAGCTAATGGGATGTAGACTGGAACACATTCTAACTGCCTAGAGTCAAAGGGGAGTTGATGATTACATTAAAGGTCGTCTACAATATTTTGGGTGTTCTTGTCACTGGCAGGAAGTTGAATATTTCAAGTGCTACTTCAGTGGTACAGTAACGTAGTTGGGCTACATATATGGGAGATTCATTGGAACTTGATACTGGTGTCAAGAAGGGCATGAGGTTATTTTCAGTTTCCTTTGCTCCTATCCCTACCTTGTGTGAGGCCATCATTGGCATTTTGTCCTTGCGCTTGGTTAGGGACAAAGGCGGAGACACATTACTTTATTATCGGGCCCCGATCAAGATAGAGCATAGAGCAACATGGCTACACTTATGCATGGGCATCAAAATCCTTGATGTTACTTATCCTGATCTACTTCGACTAAAGGGAAAGCCTCGTAGTCATCCGACATTAGTGATGTGTTGGGTATACGAGTGCATGATCCCCTATCAGAGGGGTGTCAAGATAGCTGACCCTGGGGCTATAAGAGCAGCTAGATGGACCGATATGAGCCCACTCAAAGGGAGACATCAAATAGTTACCACTCTCTCTATAGATTACATGGTTACATAACCATACCAAAACATGGCCGGCTAGTGGGGGATGAGGGTGTTATCATGACTACTTACATATCTATGACATAGTTGGTGGATAGGACTAGTAGGGTTGAGGCACATCCATTTAAAAAAGTGTCGCAATAGTTTAGGTTGCTTTATGTTGATTCCTTCCCAGTAGTTCCAAAATTTTATCATGGGTTTCGAGAAGCTAGAACTGGCTCGAAAGGCAATCTTGAGTGGAACATTGTTATACCTCGGGTGCGGATTGGCACTCCACAGGCTGCCCTAGACCCAACTAGACCAAGGATGATTCTTTAAATTGAGGCCACACCCACACACAGTGAGGAGGAGGAGGAGGAGGCCGAGACAGAGGTGGAGGTGGAGATCGAGATAGAGGTAGAGGAGGGAGGAGAGGAGGAGATCGACAGATAGTGGGCAGCCATTGAGGAGGCTTCTGTAGCATCCAAGGCCAAGGCAGAGGCCAAGGCTAAGAATTTACATATAGAGGAGACTCATCCACCTATAAGAGGAGGAGATGAGGAGAATTTGTATAGATGACAGAGGGGCACTGGGGAGATCAGAGGAGAGGAGATTAGAGTGGAGGAAATGCTTCTTACATCTCCTGCACCACCACCATCACCAGCTGACCCAACATGGATGCCAAGAGATCCGAGTAAGTAAAATACTCTTCTCTCAACTTCTTAGACTAGACTTGTTAGTGAACTATGTACCATTCTACATTATTATTATTTTAAGTTTCAAAAATTTTCTGACTCGCCATTGTTTATTTGTGCTTTGCAGTGACTGTGAATGACTGGCAAGACTTTATTCAGTGGATCTTAGTAGAAACCTTTGCACTCCCTATGAGGAAGACACCAGCGCAGCTATTGGTAGACATGGGACATCCAGTGATGGCTTTCCGCCACATAGATGTGTTTGCATTGGCATGGCACGCTGCAACAACCTTGACTCAGATGAGGGCCAAGCTTATCAGATAGTAGTTGATAGAGAGGAAACAACAGTGGGGCTACGAATACTAGCAGATCACTTGCCCCATCTTATGGCCACTCCCACCGATCAAGACATGGAAGCTCTCACTCCCACCATAGGAGTCACAGTAGGAGCCCTTTCCCCACACCTTCAGTGGGATCTCGCAGAGAGGGATATGTTATCTGAATTTATTACTTTAGGACTGATTTGGATAAATATGTCAATTATTTTGGACTTTCGGCTCATAGATGAGTATTTTGACCATACTCGAAAGAGTGTGATGGAATTGTATACATACTTGATCTTTTTTTATATATACATATATACATCTCTTTCTGGTTTGGCTATTCTATGTAAGAGTTGATTTATTCACGACTTATCTCACATGTGTACTCTTAGATGTTTAGAATTTTTGATGTTTTTTATATGCTTTTTATGAATGTATGCTATGGAAAATGATGATGCAAATGTGTAAATAAAATGATTTATTTTTTATGATGCTCATGAGAACAAATTGTAATCAGATACTTTTGTTTTCAAACAATATTTAGCACTTTTGTTTAGTTAGTAAAATGTGATGAATGTGATATATATAATACAAGTAAACTCTCTCCACTCCAAACACCATGCAACTAGTGATATGCAAGGGCTCAACACTAAGAGCCATAAGGGACATGTGTCATATGGTTTTGATGAATGATGATGTTGACAAGAAGACAATACTTTGACAAAGATCCATTTAGGAACCTATAACTCAACGCTAAGCACAGTTAACTACCCAGTCTAGATTTTTATTTTCTTGCAAGTTTATCTAGAGTTGGATTCGTATATAGCCTTTTGATTGACAAAATATTGTTTTAAGGATTTGAATCTTTCACAACATACACATATAATTCATTTTCTTGGGAATTTTAAGGTTTCAAAGCACTTTTTATTTGCTAACTTAGTTGTTGCTTATTGAATTGTTTGATGAGACCCCCTACATCTTGCCCCATGCTACCAATAAGAATCATTGGCTCATCACCGAGGACAAGATATAGGTGAGTAAGGTCACTTCCCCCCTTTCCCAATCTCATGCTACTATTAGGAAGCGTGGCCTCGTCACCAAAGACCGGTAAGGCAAGGAAGCGTAGTGTTATTTGTAAAAGAAAGAGTTTTTGTATTTATTATTTTATATATATATTATTTTGACTTTTGATTTTGGGAGAAAAAACTTTCCCCTAACCTTAACCCCACGTAACCAGTAGGATGTGAGGGCTCATCTCCAAAGGTTGACATAGGAAGACAAGAGCTCCAGGTGAAATGTTTAGATTGCTTTTGTTATCAGAGAAATTTTCAGGGAAAGATGTGACATCAAGAAGCTTCCAAAACAAACTATGGGAAAAGACATCTAAGCTTGAAGAAACTATGAATCGACCTAAATATGTAGGTCTTGGTAGGACCAATGTAAAAATTTTGTCTTGATTGCTAAGATGATGAAGAGAATAGAATTTTTTGATGATAATACGATGGATACTTGAAGAGATATGACTAAGAATTTTTTCCAACATTTTAGAAGTTTTTAGAAGTTCCTTGATTTATAATTTCACAATGTGATGATGCAGATGGTATGCAACATGGATGTAATAATGTACAAGTGAAAATGTAAATGAACTAAGTGTAAAAGCGTTTAAGGTGAATCAAATTGATTGATTCGCTAAATTCTGCACATTCTAAAGTACACATGTGATACACGCCATTGTTGAAGTCTTCTATCACTTAATATGGGCCTAACCATTTGAGCTTGAACTTTCTTCCTTCGCCGGTCTTTTTGTTGATCCGACTGTCAAGTCCTAAGACTAGATATCCTATGTGTATCTCTTACTCATACACTTTCTTATTATACTGATGACACATCTTGTCAGCATAAACGCAGTGATGCTTCTTAGCTTGAAGATGAGATTCATCAAGGATTTCCAGTTGTACTAATCATGATTCTCAATACTCATCTTCACCCAAGATGCTTTGTAACAATATGTGAAGACTAGGTGGTTCCACTTCTAATGGTATGACCGTTTCGGATCCAAAGACCAAAGAATAAGGGGTTTCCCCTGTGGGTGTTCTTACCAATGTCCTGTAGGCCTACAAGGCCAGAAATAGCTTCATATGCCAATCTCTTTTGTTCTCCTTAATCGTTTAAGGAGGATGGACTTAATGTTTTATTTGTAGCCTCAGCCTATCTATTATCCTAAGGATAATACAAGGAGGTTGTGTTGTTGCAGACTCACAGCACCCCTGGATGCAAATCAGGATTCTAGGTTGATGTTCAGGAATCCAGTGTGATTGCACAACATGGAATCCTTTCTCCAAGCGTGGGACTTGTAAAGATGAGAAAATATTCTCCAGAGAAGGCTGGTTCCTATTCCTCTGTTCAGATGCACACAAAAATGCAGAGGGTTTGCTAAAACCTAATCTAACTTGCCAAGGAGACAGGGTAAGAAAATGCATAGAATAAAACCTAAACTATAAAGGTGATGCACCGAGGAATGTTAGACACTTGTTTTGCAAATTTAACACAGACCACATAGATGCAATACAAACACCATGCATAGGTAATCAAACTGCAATAAGAGATCAAAATGACAGCAATGAATACATGAGAGGGTCGAGAGTCAATCACAACACATATATTATTGCTCAAGAGTCGATACAGTACATTGCAGTGGCCAAGAGGCAAAAAATACTGGCATTACAACCCATATGGGAGGTTTGAAAGCTCCACAAATTCTCTGGAAAGCGAGGGAATAAGGGAGGATGCAAAACAAAACTGTCCGACCCCTTAAAGGAGCTCTTCTTTACAATATATATCAAGAAATGAGAGAGGGAAGAGAGAGGAAATCCAGAATCTGCCCCAACCACTTCTTGGTAGCATTTAAAATCATCTCATTATGACAGAAGTGGCGGATCCTAGAAAAACGGTGGGCTGTCTAACAGGAGTGGCGAGCTGTCTGCTGTATTAAAATTAGTTGTTGAAGCATTACTTCTGTCTATCACCACATGTCAGAGACGTTTTCTTAATTTTCTCCCTCCAAACTACACCAAAATGTGAGGTTGATCCCAGAATCATGTAGAGAATTTCAACAGCTTTCCGTTGATATAAAGAACGTGCAAATTCGAGCTCTGGATCAAAAGATATGAAGGTCTGAAGATTTAGGGCACAAAATAGGCAAGAACAGGTTTTAAAATCTTTTCCCGCGCTCTGCCATCTGGACGACACGTGGCAGGCCCTGATTCGCTGAGTAATTCTCTCTCTCCACCTTTCCGCGGGCTTTCCTTTGAAATTTCCTTGTGGGCCCTTAAACTTGGACAAGTGGCACTGTTTCATTGGTTCGGGTTTTCCTTCAAAAATCACCCCTTTGACCTTTGGACCTTTCTCCTTGTGACACGTGTCATGATCTAGTTGGTCTGCGGGTCTACCGGCTCTTTCGCGTCCACCGCGTCCTTTTACCCCAGATGTCCCAGTGCTTCGCAGGACAGAATCCTCCGATCCGCCCGAAATGGGCTTCCTCGTCCCTTTTCTGGTAGTGACACGTGGCGTGATCTGATTGGCTTTCGGCTCCTTCGGCTATCCTCGTCCCGCAGATCCCTTTGTCCCAAATGTCCTTATGCTGAAGTTTCCTGTTCCGGCCGATCCGGCCGGTTCGCGTCCTTCACGTCCATTTGTCCCAAATGTCCCAGTGCTGTCTGGGACAAATTCTTCCGATTCGCCCGATTCGGCCGGTTTGCGTCCTCCGCGCACTCTTGTCCCGCTTACTCCCGGTAAAGGACTTGGATAAATTTTCTTTCTTTCGGCTGATTTGGGCATTTCGCGTCCATTTTTCCCAGATGTCCCTTTTCTGTTTGGGCCGCCTAGAGGATTTTCGGCCAATCCGCGCCTTCTGCGTATAATTGTTCCAACTGTCCCAAAGGTGGCCTTGAGCAGGACTTAGCCAATTTTATGATTTTATCCTGAATCAATATACTTGCTTGGAACTAAAAACTATGATGCATGTTATCAAATTAATTCTGGGGGGCCAAATTTGGATAACAGGTTGTGTGCTGTGATATCTTACATTGTGCACACAACTCTCACATCTCTTAATTTTTTATTGGCATTCCATTATCTGATATAATGACTTGTGGGAATTTATATCTGCAGATGATCTTGTTTAGAATAAACTTAGTGATCACAGATCTAGGAATAGTAGTAAGAGGCATGATCTCAACCCACTTGGTAAAATACTTGGTGGCCATGATAATGAAATTGTGTCCATCCAAGGATGAGGTAGATAACTTCCCTATCAAATTGAGACCCCAAGTCAAGAAGGGCCAAGGTGTCACTATGGTCTCTAGATCCTGTGTAAGAACGTGTAACTCATGTGATAATTCTTAACATTTCTTACACATATGGACATACTCTGCAACATCATGCTCTAAAGTGGGCCAGAAATAGCCCATCTGATGAATCTTTTGAGTCATTGCAAGCCCCCCTAAGTGACCCTGACAGACTCTGTGGTGGGCTTCAAAGAGGATTTTATCTGACTCTTCTTCATCAACACATCTCAACAACATACTATAAAAGGATCTGCGATAGATAACTTCTTATAAAATTACATACTTGGCAGCTATGACACGTAGCGGTTGTCTTTGTTGTGTGGTTGCTCCCTCGGGATACAATCAGTCCACAATATGATTAAAAATGTTAGTGTACCATGGACACGATGCTATAGGGGTATTTGTCTCTACACATAACACACATTTATCTAGAAAATCTAGGTCTACAATATCCCCATAGTCTATAGGGTTATCAGCTAACCAATCAGAAATAATTTGTCCCTTCACAAACTTCTGGTTAAAAATGGTGAGCTCAAACTCACCCATTAACGTAATTAAATGGCCCACCTTTTTGGATAAGGAAGGATGGGTTAAGAAAGTTTTCAACTATTTTAATTTAACAATCACTCGCGTTTCTTGATTAAGTATGTAATTCCTTAACCTTTTTATTGCAAACACTATCTCCAAGCACTCTTTCTCCACTTGTGTGTAACATGTCTCACAATCGTGAAGGGTGTGGCTAATGAAATAAAAAACTCACTCACAATAGTCATCATCTTCTTGTGACAACATGCATGTAATTGAGACATTAGTGTCTTGAGAATATAATATCAAAGGATGATCAAGTTTCATGGCATGAGCATGGGTGGTGACATAAGCAAGTGCTTCACCATCTTAAAGGCTTCATGACACTCAGTTGTCCAATTTTTGCAATAGTATTTCTTAAGAAAACCATTGATGGGGTGTATGGCATATGTTAGATCAGGGATAAACCTATGTATTACCCCAAATTATACCTAAGAAAAACCTGATGCTTGACTTGTCAGTGGGCGAGGACATCTCCAAGATTGCCCAGATTTTTTCTAAATCAACATCAATGCCTCGAGATGAAATGATATATCCTAGAAATTTACCTCGTATTACTCCAAACACACATTTATTAGGATTTAGCGCTACCCTGTACTTGATTAGGCACGGGAGAATGATGCGAAGCACTTCGGGATGATCGCCATGTTTCTTCGATTTTTCTAGTAGGTCATCAACATATGATCCCACAATTTTATGAATAAGATCGTGAAACATATATGTCATTTCTCACAGGTAAGTGGCTCCGGCATTCTTTAAGTCGAAAGGTATGAGTGCTTAACAAAAGGTTCCCCAAGGAATTGTAAAGTTAGTTTTCATTTGATCTTCATTGGGTATCCTTATCTGGTTATAACTAGAAAAACCGTCTATGAGAGACAATAGTTCATATCCAATTGTTGCATAAAAAATGAAATCGATCAAAGACAACGGGAAGTCATCTTTAGGACAAGCCTTGTTAATATCCCTTAAATCAATGCAGATGTGTATCTTCCCATTCTTTTTTAGAACAAGGACTATGTTTGAAACCCACATTGAATAATCAACGAGTTTAATAAACCCCACTTACAAGAGTTTCATTACCTCTTCTTTAACCATCAAATCCAATTTTGGCTTTATGGGCCTCGATTTTTGTTTTACAATTTTGGCATCAGGCTTGGTAATTAAAGTAGGTACTACAACTTCGGGAGTGACACCTATCATTTCCTTATAGCTGAAAGCAAAGGATTTTGATTTCTCTTTAATCACCTTCGTGTGCACTTTTATCTCCTCTGGAATCAAAGAAGAACTAAGTTTTAGTATTTTAGGACTCTCCTTCCTCCCAATGTTTATATATATGGTTCCTTTGATCAAATATGCATTACCCTCTTCAAACGCAGGTGGGGATGGAGGTAGTTCAAGTTCTTCTTCCTCTGCCTCATAGATCTCAAGACCTTTCGATGAGGAAATTTCCATTGTGTGATCTCTGACATAGGAGGAAGGGTGAGGTATAATATAAAATCCCCTCTTATGGTGTGCGGGATAGAGATAAGTGTATGAATTGAGGTATCATATGATTTCCTCATCATTCTCTACATAGTCCAAAGTGGCAAGCTTGTTATTAGTCTCAACATATTCCATAATTTCATTGGTTGACATCCTTCGAACTATGGGTTCAGATCACAACGAATTCAGTTTCTTTCAGGTCTTCACTTGTACAAAAGCAAGAAGAAGCATTCATAGAATCATCCAATAGGTTTTACTCTCGTGGAATAGCTTCAATAGAGATAAAATAAAAAACCTTGCTAATTTCAAGAATGGCAGTCTCTTAGAGTTGTAGGTTCTGTTCTATATTCTCATACACTTCTGAGACTTGATTAGTGACAAGTTGAGAGTCACCCAAAACTCTAACATTGTTCACACCTATCCTCTTGGCCACAATGACACTGAGAATTAGAGCTTAAAACTCAGCTCCGTTGTTTGTGCACTTAAATTTTAACTTGAAGGAAAAAGGCATGACCCTCCCCTTAAGGGAAGTAAGGATCACCCTAGCCCCAATGCCAAAGCGGCACTTTTCACCATCATAGTTTAGAGTCCAACAGTCATCAAGGAAGATGGAAGCTTAATCCTTCTTAGAATCTTCTTCCTTGAATTCTAAGACTTCAACCATACAAACCTCGTCAAATACACTGGATGGAAGAGTGGAAATTCTAAGGGCATGACCTATGCCCAAAGAATCAAAAGGGAGAAAAAATGGAAAATAATTCTCTAAACGCTTAATGATTTCATCTGTGGTTTTGGTTAACTTTTTTTCTACCACAATAGATTTGTTTTCATTAGTATTCACCCCTTCAATCACTTTAGGGACTTCCAACTCAGTCGTAGGAAAAATATGGGACTCGGGATTTGAACCTTTGAGGGGATTTTTTAACTTATTGGTCAGGATTTCAAATTCTATTTGAACCCCTAACTTCTTCTTTAGGTTGGCCAGATGGATATCAAATGGCTTCGGGTCACCCTGAGCCATGAAAACCTTACCTAGGTGAAAGAATCTGACCTCTTGGAACAACATGGAAGGGATTTCCTTCATTATATAAATCCAGGGTCGACCAAGAATGATATTATAGTTAGTTTCCTGATCTATAATATAAAACTCATAACATGGTCTTAGGTCCAAGAGTGACTGGAAGCACTATAGTTCCAATAGAAGTTACTTTGATGATATCATAGCCTCTCAGCATGTTTCACGTTGAAGAAAATTTATTTTCTCCATAGCCTAGCTTATGAAGAAATGAGAAAGGAACTATATTAATAGCAACCCCATCATCTATCATTGCACACTTAACATAGTTGTTATAAATCCAAACTTGCAGATAGAACACAGGATCACCCCTTCGTGCCAACTCAGTATTAGTAGGCATCTTGCTAATGTTGAATATGAACCCAACATCTCTCTCAGGATGCCCCGGGGGATAGACATCAAAGTTTATATGATTGATTTGGGCCTCTAGAGGAGGAGTGACATGGATAAGATGACCAAGACCTAGTACTTCTAATAAATTCGATACAATGTGCAAGAGGATTTCTTTAACAAATCCAAGAAGGAAAGTTGGGAGAAGGTCTTAGTCAAGTCCTTAGATAAAATCATAAGCTCCTACTGGCTTAAGAGCTATCGGCGTATAATCTGAACATGGAAGGATAAATGGGAAGATATTGTGAAGAATAATCTCTGAAGTAGGTTGTTGTATTAACTTCAGGTTTGGTTTCTAGCTCTACTAAGCCTACAATATTAGTCTGATTTCGACTATCTAAAGGAGGGGAGCTACTAGAGGGTTCATAGACGTAGACACCTCGTGATCGTTGTTTCCAATAGGACTCCCCTTTTTGGTACCATGAGGATTAAGTTTTCCATTCTCAAGGTGTGTTGGAAGGGGGTCTCTATAAACCCTAAGAGTAGCATTTTGTGGAGAATATGGCCCCATGTGAGTGTTCTGTGTAGGTGTCATGGGATTAGCCAAGAACATCTCAATGAAGAGTTGTCTCTAGTCTTCTGGAAGCTATTGTATAAATTTATTACAATCATGACATGTACTAAGCATCATGTCCTCTAACCCTATGGAAACTACAATAGTAAGCTCAGGGTTGTAGTCACAAGGCCTTTGATTCTGGTTTTGTTGTGGTCTATAGTTTCTATTATTTTTGGTTATTGTTGTTGAATTTTGGAGGCCTCTGGCCTTGGTTTTGATATTGGTTTGGGATTGATTTGGTTTGAGTATTGAACTGAGGCCCTGGCCTGGACCTGTTTGAGGAGGTACGAGGAGGGTGACTAAAGTCCACTGCATTAACTGAAGGAGTGAAATTATTACTCCTTTGGTTGTTTGCATTCTTATTGTTATTACCATTATTTGCACTACTTGTGCTAACAATGTTCGGCTTTCTAGTTTGATCAGTCACATCATCTGTCATAGCACCACTAGTTCTTGTTAAGGACTTTGGGTCCTTTAATTATTGCTTGCTTGAACTATTTGGGTAATTTGAATTACCTTGTGAGGGAGTGACCAATTTCCCATTTGAACCATAGGTCTTTCAACCACTATCAATCACCTTTTGGTCAATGTAGAGAGTGCCCTTCTAAGACCTCCTCATATCTCTAAGAGGGAACTTTTGTACTTCTTCCTTAGTTTCCTGATTAAGGGAATGGAGGAATAAGTTCACAAACTCTTTGTTTGATCCATGTTGGGAGCACTAACCAAGGAGTAGAGGACTTTCCGCCACCTCTAAATGAAATGGGTAGAGAAGATTCATTATGATCTTGTTTAATGTGAAGGAATTATCTGATTCCCGTTCTCAAGATCTTGTTCATATCAAAAGCCTTTATGAAATCTGAAACGAATTACTTAAATAAATGAATCAAGGCTTCTTGTATTCTATAGTACCAGTCAGAGAGAAATCCCCTCTAGTGTGTTGGGGAAAATATTAGCTACAACTGCATCCCATGGGAGTAGCTCTCTAATGGTAGTCAGATACGCTTTGATGTGCGCATTTGGATCCCCCTCCCCTTTGAACTTTGGAAGGTTAGGCAAGCGGTCATGGAAGCATTACACTTCGTATGGTAAAGATAAAGGGGCTCCTTGAGATATTTGGCATATGTGCCCAACACACGTAAGACTCTACCATGGATGACCCTTGATGGGGAGGTGGAGGAGGAATAAGAGGTTGATATGGTGCACACCATAAGCATTTAGGGAGCATAAGACATACCCCTAAGGCTAAGCATATAGAACCAGGAAAGGAAAACATGTCCCCTTGCGGTGATTTAGAATACATGTGAAGGTATGGGGAACATTGTTTTGATACAGAGTAGTAGGTGTAAAACTAGGGAACATCATATTTCCAGTTGGAATGGCATTTGAGAATGCACTTCTGGTTGGCGCCTATGGAAGGATATTTGTATGAAGTGTGAGAGGGCATACCTAATGTGCCTGATATAGTAAGGAGGTCTCCAAGGCTAGGGACACCCATGTAGACCAGAGGGAGGTGAAGGTGCAGAGGGCACATAACCAAAGTTCTGAACATGGTGGGGGACCTTGCCTTGTCATGCAAAAGGGGTAGCACTGAGAAGATTGGGCAAGCTCTAATTCCCTAACTCTATCCACCAATGTTGAAATTACATTGCCCAAAGATGGTGTTGCATTTGGTTTAGGTGTGTTTCTGAGTCTTGTTAGGAAGCAAAGGCACATGATGTCCTACTTATGAATTGATCCTTGGGAGGCCACCCCTCTTTGGATGTATTTTTGTTCGTAGGAGGAGGGGGTGACAACATTGTTATAAAGAAGAACATCATTATACTCTTGCATCTAGTCCAAGGACTGGTCTATTACCTTAAGACGCTCATCGCTTCGGGTGAAGCATGCCAGGAGTTCCTCATTAGGTAATAGTATAGGAAGGAAGTGAATTAATTTACATTTTGATTTGAGGCTTAGACAAGACCTGAGGATTGAACCTTTGTTCTCCCATAAATGTCATGTTATTTGAGACGGGAGAACTCAGGTTGCGGACTATAGATAGGTTGATCAACCTCCTCAATTCTAACTGATGAGCCATTATTGGCACCTTGAAGAGGAGGAGTGTGAGGGGAAGGTAAATTGGATGAGTAATTATCAACCCACCTTGATAGTGAGGGCATGACTGTTACAGTACCAATCTGGCAATAATATGCTTCAAGACCCAACATGGGCTTGTCCGTATTCCTGAACACGACATATTTGAGGGGTGTATAAACACTTGTAGAATAATGAGGAGAGGAGAAGGATGGATGAAAGAAGGAAGAAACAAAGGAAATGAAAAGGAACTAGTCATTCACATAGGGTTCACCAATTTTATACGTCTAAGAATCAACACGTGACTCTATGACAGCACTTGACCTCTAGAGGTCGTGCTGGGACAACCGATATGATATGGAATATGGCTATGGAATGGATAAATAGGGATGAATAGGATGAAATATGCACAAAAATGGGTGAAAATGGATAACAAGTAATCAAGGAAATTGAATGTCTTATATGGGCACTATGGGAATCTTGCTTATCTAAGGAAATGAATGCTTATCTAACTTGGGCGGGTGAAATGGAACATTCTAGGAGAATGGACACACTAAGGAGTCTATCAATATCATTTTCACCAAACACCCTCTGAACTGGCTGTGGGATGCGTGGGAATTGTGTCCTGCGTTTTGACCTCGTAGAAGTCTCCAGACAAGGTCATGGAGGTGTGAGAGGAAACAGTGTGGGTAGGATGAATGGGTGAATTATGGAATCTAATCTCGACCAGGATGACTATGCCAGAACACGTAAGTGTTGTCCATTTCGACGTTCAAAGCCGTTCAACTATGAGATAATAACGGGTGAAAGTGGGGTGGTTTAGAAAATGAGGTGTCTGAGGCCTTGATTAACATCTGTCAATTGTGGAGCTAAGTTTGGTTGAGGCACATCGTGAATCACACACCAAATCTCTATGTTTCCTAGGGTCTTGGATGGTCATGTGGGATATGCAAACTACTAAAGCAAAGAAACAAACAAACTCGCAAAGAAATCCAAAAAAGGGCAAGGTTAATGTTTAAGGAACCTAAGACAACTAAGGATACATTAGAAGATGTGTTAATTCCTTTCTAATTAAATCTATGTTCCTAAATTAACAAACGGAAAAAATAAGATTTAAATTAAATCAATTCAATTACTTTCCTTGAATTTAATTAAACTTACACACTTATAACTAATTAACAAATGAAAGCTAAGTAATCAAACAAAGGAAATGAATCTAATCTATCTATTTTTGTGTTTTTCCAATGATTTTAATAAAAGGGAATAAAACTAATAAAAGAAAACTAATTAATTTAATCTAATGTTTTTGGATTTTTGTGTTTACTGGAAAATAAAGAAATGTGCAAAGACAAACTAACTTCTTCTAATAAAATGAAATTGCTTCTATTCTAATGTAGATTAAACTAAACAATGAAATAGCCGAATGTGTCTATTTCCATGTGCAGAGGATTTAATTAATCTAATAAAATAAATGCTTTTCCTAATTTTTAATTGTGGATTTTACTTCTTCTGGCTCTACCTCAGAATCACAGGCAAAATAAAGAGCTTCTCAGAAGAAAATTTCCCCCTAAAGCTTCCCCAGTGAAACAGAAGCTTTCTATTGAAGAAATATAAATCTAGCACAGACACAGGAGCTTCTAAAGCTTAACTTCCCATGCAAATCCACAGGGATAGGCAAAGAAGAAAATTTTCTCATAAGTTTTTCTCGTGTACAACCAATACTAAATTTTGAATGCAATGAAATTTCCTAAACAATTTAATAATGAGTAAATGATAACAAAGCACTGTGGCAAGAACCTTCTTTGAAATCTTTCTAGGAAAATCCACAGGGATAAGCTCGAAGGAAAACTTCAATGGAAGATTTGAAAATGAAATATACTATAACTAATATTTCAATTGAATCTTTCTAAAAGAATGTAATCAACATACTGAAGATATGAATCTGTTTAAAATAAACAAAAGAAACTTGCAGGAATTTAATGACACCTCCAACTTGGAAATGTTGTACAGAGACAAATCCAATGCTGGAAGTGCTTTTTGATATCCCCTCAACTTCTTTTCCTATGAGTGTCCAACGTGTCCAGAGAGTTGTGCTAGAAAGTGTGCAGAAAGAATGCGAGAATGTTAGAGCTGGCTGGTTTGCAAGTAGTCTGGTAACAATGCAAGCAAGAGAGTAACAAGGTTCCTGGTTTGTAAGTAGTCTGGTAACAATGCAAGCAAGAGATTAACAATGTTCCTGGTTTGCAAGTAGTCTAGTAACAGTGCAAGCAAGAGAGTAACAAGGTAAAAGAACATGTTTTCTTGTGTACTTATTTGCGGGATTCTAGTAGCATAATAGTGCAATCCAAATCCATAAACTCCAACCAATGCTTCAAGAAGAAGCTTGGTTCTTATAGAAATTTGGCAAGGAAGTGGTCTAACCCACTTGGTAGCCAAGAAATTCCACAATACTAAAAGAAGGGGCAGATAACTTACTAATAATAGTAAGTAGGGAAGGATAATTTTATACGCATCTAACAAGCTCAAGAACAACCAATTTGGTCAAGAAATGTGCGTTGAAAATGAGTTTGAAGGAGGTGACACATGTGCAAAACATGTTGGAAAAGGATTGGTCAACTGTGCACAAAACCGCTGGTCCGCACAAACTGGTGGTTACACAACCACTGCTTAAGATAGACCGATGATTACGCAACCGTCGGGAGGGTTGCATAACCATCAGCGTGGTTCCGTAACTTAAAGTGGGAAAGATAAAGAAAAGATTGCAAAATGATAAAGGAAAGCGGGAAAAGCATGGAAATGGACAAGTAAAGCAAACTAGGCTACAAAGGTATGTTGCAAATAAGGAATTGGACTTGAACATCATTGGAATAGATAATTAATCATCATTGGGGATTTGAACCATTCTGACAATCTAGCACCATGAAAAATTGGGTACGTACAGTGACCCGATAGAACATAGCCATCCATTTAATCCACAGTCACTAATGCTCTCACTTTTCTTATTGTTATTTATATAGGAGTAGAGTTGCTAGTATAGAAATATGGTCCCATCCATGTAGAGATAGCATGTGTGTGTGTGCGTGTGCGCGCGTGTGTGTTCCCAAAGTGGGTAGCCAAGAAATATGGTCTCATCTATCTAGATTGACCTTATATCTCTATAAATGGAAGAGGTCGTATCTTTATACTATCCACACACGCACACACACACACACACACACGTGTGTGTGTGTGTGTGTGTGTGTGTGTGTGTGTGTGTGTGTGTGTGTGTGTGTGTGTGTGTGTGTGTGTGTGTGTGTGTCTAAATGTATATATGTGTGTACACGCATATATACATATATATTTATTTATACACATATATACATATACACATACATACATACATATGTAACATGTGTGTATGTGTGATCCCCCCCTCTATTTATGGGAAATTTTGGCTAGTCTATCTATATGTAGGGGAGAGGATATGGAGTAGGTACCTCTTCTATATATATGAGAAAGGTTGGCTAGTCATTAACATAAGAAAAATAATCTAGAATCAAGCATCAAGAACAGTTTGTAATCATTATCTTCGATCAACCATAATATATAGTGATTCTCTCCATTCTATCATTTATGTGATATGATATGGGACTTGTCCTTTTTGAGACCTTTTCAATTTATAGAAAGATTATATTGATATGGCTTATATATATGGGATAGATACACACCATATAGGATCCGATAAAAATGATGAGATATAATAATGAAGACCCTATATCCATATGATGGACATGGACCCCAAATATAGAAAGAAATATTAGGGTTGAATTTTAGATTCTATATTCTATGTGGATTATATTTAAGGTCCAATTCTATCCAAATCTTGTTTTTGACTCCTATATGCACCACCATACCAGATATTCTAACTGAATCCATATATAAAAGTTATAATTACAATTATAGTTATGGTTTTTGAATCTTTGTACATTGGAGAGATTGGTCGAACTATTTATTTTTGGTGCGATTACCATAATCAATTTATGGGAGTTGATCTCTAATCAGATTAAGATAGAAGGGGTTTGTTGGGATTAAATATATAATCTTTTACAGTAGGATGTAGCTGAGGAAATCTAAAGCCAACTAGGATTGGATAAGAGCTATTCATATTCCTTCCCTTCCCCTTCCTTCCTCTCCCAACCCTACTTATTATTCTATAGAAATTAACCTATGTATGTATGTATGTATGTATGTATGTATGTACGTACATACAGACATACCTACAGTATATTATATATAATATATATATGATTATAATAATATATTATATATCTATATAATACTATATATATCCTATATAGATGTATATGTCTCTGTCTATGTCTATGTACTTGTCTCATTATCTGTACTGTCTGTAGTATGTATGTATGGGTCTGTATGTATGTATTTATGTATATGACATATACATTACATACATCATACATATACCTATCACATATATATACATACATACACACACACAACATATATTATATAATGTAGGTAATGTAATATATATATATAGTATATATAGATATGTATATCTATACATATGTACCTCTATACATATACATAAATATATATATCTATAATAATAATAGATAGAGAGGGAGGAGGGAGAGGGAGCGAGAGAGACGAGAGGAGAGAGAGAGAGAGAGAGAGAGGGGAGAGCGAGGTACAGAGACATACCTACAGAGAGAGAGGAGAGAGGGAGAGGGAGAAGCGAGACAGAGACCGAGACAGAGGGAGGCGAGACAGAGACTAGACAGACAGAGAGAGAGCGAGAGGCGAGAGAGAAGCGAGAGAGAGGGGGAAGAGAGATATATATCGATACATATACATTCTATATACATATGATAGTATTAGATAGAACATAATATATATCTAATATATATATATACTATATATATATATATATATTGGATATGTAGATCTATACATATACAGATACATATGTATATCTATATCATAGACATATACATAACAAAACACACACACACATAATATAAGATACAGGACATACCTACATACAACATCCATACATACATACATACATGATGTATGTATATATATTGTATGTATGTATATATATATGTGTGTGTGTGTGTGGTATATATATATATATTTATATTATAATCTATTAGAAGTTATATATATACTATATATCATATATTTGTATATATATATATGTATATATATCTATATGTCTGTATGTATGTATGTGATATATATGATATGTTATATGGTATATGTATGTATATGACCTATACATACATTACATTACATACATATACATATACACATACCAGACAGACATACATACAGATACAGAGACACATACAGACATACATATACAGTATACATATACAGTATACATTTTATATATCTATATGTATGTATGTATGTTATGTATGTATATGTCCTTCTACATACATTACATACATACATTCCATTATATATATATCTATATATATATATATTACACACACATATATATATATATACATATGATACATATACTATATATATATTGTATGTATGTATGTATGTATGTATGTATGTATTTACACATATACATACATACATACATACATATACATATATGTATGTATGTAGTATATGTGTAACATACATACATACATACATACATATACACACACACACACACACACACACATATACATACACACACACACACACACACACACACACACACACGTCGCTTTGGGGATTCATTTCCTCTAGTTCCAACATTTATCTCAATGGTTGCATTATTAAACCAATACCCACACACAATTTGGGTATGGATAGATGAGATCTTAGTATATTATAGATAGTTCATCACCGCTAACATCCTCTATGTACACATTTTCCAAGGTGGGGAGGATCGTCATTCAAGTTTCTCTATCTTGTAGAGTATACTAAAACCCTTAAAGTACCTAAATTTCAAACTCATGTAGGATCCAATATATTAAGGAAACTAAAGAAATTCACAGAGTGGGAGCCAAGGTAGGGGTACCCTTAGGTGGTTTAATAGAACTATAAGGTCTCGATTTTCTAGCCTAGTTGTCCCCAGAGAATATATAGGGATTTTCGTTCCAATCCAAGTATAGAGTATAGTTAGTCTATGGAACCCAAAATATAAGTAGGCCCCCTCTCCTCACTTTATATCCTCATATTTCTGATCCTCTCTCTAGTGCGTCATGTTTTAGAGTGGGCCAGAAATAGCCCATTCGATGTATTTTGCGAGTAGTGGCATGGCCACCGAAGTGGCCCCCACACATGTCGCTGTGAGATTCGTATAGAATTTTTTTGGATTCTTCTGTGTCAACACACCTTAGGATCATTCCATCGAAAGCCTTACGATAGAGCATCTGTTCTATAATAACGTATTTAGCTATGATAATGCGTAACCGCCTTCTTTGTTGTGGTGTTGCATCTTCTGGATAAGTATGGTCCATGATATAATTAATAATATCAGTATACCAAGGACATTCAGAGATGGGAGGTCTAGTTTCGACGTAGTATATGCATTCATCAGGAAAGTCCAAATCTACTAGATCTCCTCCGTCTAATGGATTATTAGCTAACCAATCCACAATGATTTGTCCCTTAACAGACTCCTGATTTACAAATTTTAATTTGAATTCTCCCATTAAGGTTATAAAATTTCTAGCCTTCTTAGACAAGGACCCTTGTGTGAGGAAAGTTTGCTAAATGGTCTATTTTTACCATGACCCCTTGTTTCTTGGTTTAATATATAATGTCTTAAGCTTTTGGTTGCAAAGACTATAGTGAGGCATTCTCATTTCCACTTGCATGTAGCATGTTTCATAGTTGAGAAACGTTCGTCTAATTTAGTAGATCACACGTTCTCTATTGGCATCGTCTTCTTGAGCCAGCATACAAGATAACAAGACATTGGTTGCTCGCAAATATAAAATTAACGGGTGATCTAGCCTAGGAGGCATTAGCATAGGTGGTGATAACAAGAAACACTTAACTGCTGTTGAAATATTCATTGCACTATTCGGTCTAATCGATTATTATAATCTTTCTTAAGTAGATTGTTGATTGGGTGAATGGTGAAAGCTTAAGTCTGGGATGAATCTCTGGATTACACCAAGCTTTCCGAGAAATGACCTAATTCCAGATTCCTCTAAAGGTGGGACCATTTCGAGGACAGCTTGAATTTTGGTTGGGTCAACATCGATCCCGCATGATGATATAATGTAACCTAGGAGCTTCCCTCCTATCACAAAAAAGACACATTTTTTCTAGATTTAGCGTGACTTCGTATTCTATCAAACGTGAAAGAATGACACGAAGCACTTCCAGATGGTCACAACACACTTCCTGGCCTTAGCCAATAATTCATCTACATAGGATTCCACAATTTTGTGAGTAAGATCATGAAACATATATGTCATTACCCGCTAGTATGTAGTGCACCAGCGTTCTTGAGACCGAATGGCATAACAGTATAGCAATAGGTTCCCCCAAGGAGTGATAAACGTGGTTTTAGCTTGGTTTTGTTTAGATATTCTAATTTTTATTGTATCCTGAGAATCCATCCATGAGAGAAAAAATCTCAAATCCGGCTGTTGCATCAACAATGACATCTATTGACAGTAATGGGAAGTCATCTTTAGGACATGCACTTTGTTAATGTCTCAGAAATCTATGCAGATGCGTATCTTTCCATTATTTTTGAGAACGGGAACGATATTAGATACCCATTAAGAGTAATTGACTAGTTTGATGAATCCTACTTGGAGGAGCTTTCATTACCTCCTCTTTCACCATGAGAGATACTTTGGGTTTCATTGGTCTCAATTTTTGCTTAACTGGTTTTGCATCTGATTTAATGACCAGGTTATGCACCAGCGATGTGTGGTGCGACCCCTATCATTTCTTTATAATTAAATGCAAAAGCCGCTCTGATGTTCCTTAAGGACCCGAGTGTGTATTTCTACCTCTAATGGAGTTAGCGAGGATCCTAACTTTCAATATCCTTGGCTCTTCTTCCGTTCCAATGTTAATATCAATTGTTTCTTCTATTAAAGAAGCATTACCTTCTTCAAACGCAGGCGGGGGCCAAAGGTAGTTCCAGGTCATCTCCATTCTCTGACCGCATATATGTCTAAGTTCCTTTTGTACGGGGGAAGCTCTATCATGGAATTCCTGTAAGTAGAAAGATGAATGCGGGATCAAAGATAAATCTACTCACATGATGGGCGAGATGTAATGCCGCATAGGTGTTTATGTAATCAAGGGTGGTTGTATTACTATCAACATGGTCTAGGATAGTAGATTTTTTTCTCATCTATGTTCCATTAAAAGCGGATTTGACATTGTTTTTAACTAATGGTTCAGTACGAAGAGGATACCATAAAACGGGTATCCTCTAAATTACTATTTGGAGTAAAGCAGTGACGCTGAGGTTGCTATTGAATCTGCGAGAATATTTTTTTCGTCATGGGATTGCTTCAATTGATATGAAGTCAAATTCCTTGCTTAAATTTAATACTACTGCCGTTTTGTAGAGCTGTAAGTGCTCAACTCTAGTTTCATATATCTCAGCAGACTTGGTTTGCTATTAATTTTGAGTCTCCTAACACCCTAATATTATTAGCACCGATCCTCTTAGCTAAGATGAGGCCAAAGAGGAGGTCTTCGTATTCAGTGCACCGTTATTCATGCATTTAAATTTTAGATTAAAGGCAAATGGTAGGATCTTTTCCTCAGGAGAAGTAAGGATTACACCTACCCCCAGTTTCGTAATGACATCTAGCTCCATCAAAATGGAGATTCCAATACTTAGTTGGGAATATGAGATGTTGAGACATTTGTCTGTGTTAACATCTTCTGCTTCGGTTACTTCCACCATGCAGAGATCCTACTGCTGGGAGAAAACTGACACCTAGGGTGCACCCCATGCCTACAGAATCAAATGGTAGGAACATTGGTATATCCTGTTCTAGTAATTTGACAATTTTTACTGTAGTTCCTAAGGATACTGTTTCTACCAGTGTTAACCTCATCTTTGGGGGCTGGGTTTGTCTTAACTAGACTCATAGTCTCAATATCTGTTCTAGGTACCAATTTTTCCTCCGGTTTCACATTAGTAGGTTTATTAAGTTGGTTTGTTGGGAGTTCAAACTCTAAGTGCATTCCTGGTCTTTTTTTTTAGGTCAGCCAGGTGTACATCAAATGGTTTTGTATCACCTTTAGCTATGAATACCTTTCCTAAATGTAAAAACCTTACTTCTTGAAATAGCATGTAGAAGGGATTGCCTTCATGTGGTGTAATCCACGGTCAGTTGAGGATCATATTATAGTTAGTTTCCCGATCTATAATATAAAAACTTAGTCAGGAATGGTTTTGGGTCCTAAGGTGACCAGTAGTATTATAGTTCCGATTGAAGTGGTTTGAAGGCTGTCATAGCCTCTTAGCGTATTTCAAGTTGTAGAACAATTGGTTTCTCCATACCCTAACTTTTGAAGGAAATAAAAAGGGACTATGTTAACTGCTACCACCAATCATCAACCATCACGTGTTTCACATAATTGTTATAAACCCACACTTGCAAGTGTAAGGCCGGATCACCTCGGCATGCAATCTCAGCATCTATTGGCATTTTTTTTATTTCGAATATGAATTCAGTGTCCCTGTCTAGCTGCCCCCGGGGGATGGGGTATCAAAGTCTATATGGTTTACCTGTGTTTCGGGAGGTGGAGTGATGCTAATTAGATGACCTAAACCCAATGCTTATAAAAGAGAAGCCTTGTGAGTAGGGGAGTTCTTTAATCAATCCAAAAAGGAGATGTGTGAGAAGGTTTTTGTTAGATCATTAATTAAATCATAAGGCACCTACGGGTTTTGTTAGTACTTGTTGGATGTTGTTTATTTCTAGCAAGAAACTTGGACTTGGCTGGGAGGAATACTCTCGCATCCTTGTTACAACTTATATGGGTGGTTCTGTGCATCTAACTCCACTAAGCCAACTATCTTAGGTCGTGGTTGACTTCCTAGTTGTGGCGCAACTATTGGGTTCAGCAAAGTTGAAGCTTCATGATCATTGTTTCCTACAATCACACCTTTTGTTTGTCCCACTCAGATTTAACTTATTATTGTTATGATTTGGGAGCAGATCATTGAAGATCTTGAGGCATGCATTTTGAGTGGAAACTATCCCTGGAAAATTTATTTGGTGTTGGTGACGTAGGATCTTCCAAGAACATATCTATAAAAAGTTGTCTTTGTTCATTTGGCAAATGTTGCATGAATTTATTATAGTCATCAAGCACGTTCTAGTGTCATGGCCCCGAATTTTGTTGAAACCACAATACAAATTAGGATTGTAATTCCTAGTTTGCTGGTTTGGCGCATATTGTGGCCCAAAATTTTGATCAAACTATTGCCTATTAGGATTAAAGTTTTACGTTTGTTGTTTTTGGTTTGAATTCTGGTTTTGATATCCTAGTTGAGTTTTGATTTGGATCCCTGTGTAGGGCGTCGCCATCATCGTCGTCATTGTTGTTGTTGCTGTGGATGATTAAAATCCACTTCATTGATCTGTCAGGGTAAAGTTGTTGTTTCATTGATTGTTTATTTGTGGTGGAGTATTCACAACATTTGTCCTTTCTATCCTGATTAGTTACTCCATCCATTGTCACTACTCCGTGATTTTTGTTAATAATTTTAGGTCCTTGATTGACATTCATGATAGTAGGATAAGTTGTAGTGTTTTGGTTGGAGGTGATTAACCTCCCATTTTGTTCCAAATGTCTTACGACTGCTATCAATTGCCGCTTGATCTATTCAGAGAGCAGCTCTCAAGTACTTCATCGTAGGTCCTTAGTGGTAACTTCTGGACTTCTTCCTTTACCTCTCTACTGAAAGAATGAAGAAATAGATCACATAGTTCCATCTGATCCATGTTCGAATCACTTACTGAAGAATAAAGAACTGTGCACCACCTCTGGATGAAATGGGTGACAGATTCATTGTGTTCTTGCTTAATGTGCAAGAATTTCCTGATTTCTGTCCTTAACAATTTGTTCATGTCAAACACCTTGATGAACTTTGACATGAGTTGCTTGAACATGAATGGATGGAAGCCTCGAGGTATTCTATAATATCAATTGAGAGCGATGCCCTCCAAATTTTTGGGGAATATTTTAGCAATAACCCCATCCCATGGGAGTAGTTCTCGGATGGATATAGCGTAAGCCTTGATATGTGCATTCGGATCTCCCTCACCCATTGTATTTGGGAAAATCAGGAAGAGGGTCTTGGAAGCATGACGCTTTGTATGGTGAAATCTAAGGGGTTCCTTTCAAGTATTTTGAATATGTCCCTATTGCATAGGTTTTGACCATTGATGGTGCCTACTGAGGGAGCGGCAGAGGTGGAATGGTTTGTTGATATGGTATTGCATACGCATTAGTAGGAGCATAAGGGAACCCCTGTGGTTGAGTAAAAATACCGGGAGAGGAGAACATATCCCCTTGTGTTGAATTGGGAGTACATGTTTAAGTATGAAGGGTTATTGTCCAAGAATTGAGTATTTTCTACCAGACCAGGAGGTATTAGAACGGTGTTAGAAACGGTGGTTCTAATCAACGCTTGTTGTGAATACTAAGGAGTCATACCTAATGTTCCTAATCCTATGAGGAGGTCTACCTGGCTAGGATGGTGTGGAGGATTAGGAATTTCCTGCTTGCATGAACTGAGAATGGTGATTTTCCTGAGCAAGTTCTAACCCCCTCACTTTTTATATTAACGTCAAAATGACTTCATTTGGTGAAGTCACAGTGTTTTGCTTTAGTGTCATTTGTTGTATACCCTAATGTTGTATAGGCATGCGATACCCACCGCTATGAATTGATCACTACTCTGCCAAGTTTCCCTGAGGGCATTTCCTATATGTAGTGGCATGGAGGTATTTTCTCGAAAATAGACCTTGGGTTGTGTTTGTAAACCTCCAACAGGTGGGTACATACTTCAAGAATTTTGTTCATTCCTAACATAATGTACCAAATTTTCATCATCTAAACCCAAGTACGGGTTAGATTGTCTACTAATTTATGGTCTAAGTAGTACCTGAGGAGATGAGCTTGACTCTCCTGTGAGTGTCATGTTGTTCGAGCCTGAAGGTCTCTATTTGTTGCATTTGAGCGAGCTGATACAAGTCCTCTGTTTGGAAAGATGAGTTATATCTGATTCCTTGCAGGCAGAGTTTGTGTTGATAATTGGTTATCTAAATAGTTGTCACCCCCATACCAAGAGTGAGGAGTGATGATTGTCTATTCAGTTGAGTGTAGTATGCTTCAAGACCTAAGAGAGGCCTTCCATATGCATCGAATCCTGAAATATTTGGGGGGTATATGAATACCAGCAGAATAATGGTAAAGAGCGAAGGTGATGGTGAAAGCTAATGAGGTAGTAAATAATGTTGTTTTTAATTTGAAAGAACCAGTAGAAATTTGACTCCAGACCATAAAGTAGAAAGCTTCACATTGGGTTCACCAATTTTGTATGATGGAAAAGTGATATGCGAGCGTGGGAATCTACAAGCAAATTCTTCCACACACACTGACCTCCTGAGGTCATACCAAGACAACCGGTGGGGATTGAATATGCGTGAGATGTAGAAAAAATAGTTAGGCAAACCTGATGTCTTCGACATGCACTACTGGAAATCTACGAATCTAAGGAAAAGAAGACTCTTCTAACCTGAATTGGTGTGATAGATCAATCAGAGAGGATGAAATGCTCAAAGGCTCCAATAAATATCAAGCTCTGGCATGATTCGTTCTATGGGTTTTGGAACACGTGGAAAATGACCTGGGATAGTTTCATGTATATTTCTAGATAAGATTCATAGGGGTGGATGATGGAAATATAATTGACTCTATGGGTGATTCTCTAGCCTAGTCCAAAACTCCTTAGCTTCATTAGTTGTTATGTCTAATAAGGATAACTGTTCAATAATGATTGGTGGAAGTGGAGTGGATTTAAACACTAGTGTACATAAACCAGCGTCAACGTCGGATTCACCTATGGGCTCATTGGATTGTGGAATTTGTGGGTAACACCCGTAGATTCATATTTGTTATGGTCCTACTATGGTCATACGAGGCAATCAATCCATAATCCCTAGCATTCAGTAGTTGTATGCCTTTCTCAGCTTCTATATTCAGAATCTATACAGTTGTGTGATCTTCTTAGAATATCTTATAGGTGTTTGTGCAACTTGAATTCTCAAGCTGGTATCTATATCTGTGAGAGTGTCTCTTGTGTCTGGCTGTGGGACCATAGGATCACAATCGAACATATACTCTCTTTCAAACCCTTTTACAGTCATGTAGATATATACCTAGGGTAGTTTGTAGTTTTGGTTGGTTTGACCAAAACATGTGCACTTTGTCGTCTTCTATGTTTAACCCTCTTAACTGGGAACCAATTTGGTTGTAAGTCTACCATTGTTCGGAAAGACCTAGATCCTGAGATTTTGATCTATGTCAGTTATTGTTGTGATGAGATTGGGTTGGGGCATGATTGGATCAAATACATATTATCTAGGCTCTCTAGGTCCCATTATTTTCATGGAAAAGAAAGTTATATAAATCTAACTAATGATAGAATAAATTAATCTATGAAAGATATGTCTACATATATTCCTAAATTTGATATTTATCTGATAAACTACTAAACAAAATTTAAAGAACAACTATCTAATATATTTAGAATTGACAAGTTAGAACTAATAATGCAATTAAAAAAAAACAAGAGGAACCGGGTATAGCTATTTGTCTATGCAGTTTGTGAACCTATTCTAAATAACAAAACAACTGATCTAGTCTATTTGTAAGACTCTCGATCCTACTTTAAAATTGAAAAATGAATCATAATTTCTCAGAAACTAACAATCCCCATAGCTTCCCTAGAACATATCGAAAGTGGAATTGACTGAAATGAAGTGATTGACTACTTTATTTGATATGCTTTCTAATTAGAACTTTGGAAAGCTTAGAATCTGGATTTTGCAGAAATAGTGGAAAATTCGATGGTGTGTGTGGCTATGTCCCCTCAGTGTGATCTCCTCATTCCTTCATGTTCACGTGCATCCAGAAAAAGTGTGTAATGTTAACGTCAACAGAAGTATATATTGGGACAAAGGCAACTTAGGATGCAGACTGAATACAATTTGAGTTGGAGAAGGATAGCGCAAGAGTATAGATCTTGGTTTATGTAATTCCTAGTGGGATTTATTATGAGTCATGCAACATAAAACGTCCAGAGCCTGAAGCTATCCTATTTGAAGAACGAAACCTATAACTTTAATGGCTTCCTTATTGAAAATAAAAACTATTCTACTCCAATGGATTAGATGAAATAATCAACAACAATTGCACAAGGATGAATATGTGGCTTCCTAACAACAAAACAACACTAACTAGGCATGTACAACAAATGAAACTAAGAGTCCTAAATAAAATTGAAAGACTAATCTATTGACAATGAGAAATTCAGAGGAAAATTTAAGGGGCCCCTTTTTCTTGAGCACAAGCCCAACTATTTAGAACATTTCCTATTTACCCAAAGGTTGAAAACCAATTAGAACTCTTAAAACTATAAACAATGGAAAAACACTATTCCAGGGAACCAGAATCATTAATGCAAGCCTAGAGGCAGTGAAAAAAAGTTAGTAACCATTGAAATTTTACACGAGTCGCATTAAAAGAGTATTCTAGGAAAATGTGTGTAAGGGACCGCCACCCTGAGCAAGGCGGTGGTTACACGACCACCAACCCTGCTTAGTGTGGTAGTCAAGAGACCGCCGCCCAAGCAGGGTGGTAGTTTCATAACTGAGGAGCAAAAGGCTAGGAAAAGAGGGTAAGAGATAAAAACAAAGTACGCAAGGGCTAAGTGGGGCATCCAGGATGTTAGCACACACTTGGGGGGCTTTTCCAGATCCTGAAAACTTTGCGAGGAGGACTTGTATCATCATTGGGGTACGTGTTACATTGTTCTGACATTACAGTACCATACAATTTTGGGTACGTACAAGGACCCTTTCATATTCTCTTCCTAGGAAAAAGGAGATATACATATCTTCTAAGTTTTCCTATATATATTATACCTAAAAATTAGAGATTGCATAATCATATAAAAATATACAAAATACATCAAGTCGGATTTTATGCCTCAAAAGCCTTACAATAGTTTCCAGCCTTAAATATTCATCTTTTCTCGAGAGAAAATAAGATTGTAAAGTTTAGCAGGTGTTTTATATTCATTATTTATCCTCATGATGTTGTTCTCTAGTCTTAAGTATTTGGTTTATGTGTTCGTAATCTATATAGGAAGTGTTGTTTACCAGTTTTCATCCCTTGTACACTACTTAACTGCTCTTGCAGGCTTCTAATTAAGAAACATTTCCAGCATACTAGCCATTTGGGTTTTCAATACATAGAAACTCACTCGTATATTTCCATTGTAGAATTTTATCCTGCGCAGGATTGATTTACAAATATAAAAAAAAACTACATTTCTTCTATTTCCTTGTCTTATTTTTTCCTCTGCATCTCAACTTTATTCCATGATCATGGTTTAATTTGGTATTATTGTGAAAATAAATGCATATTTACTTGTGTTTTTTCCTCTTTCTTTGACATGGTGTATGTCTCATTGTTCACTTTGAAATACTCTAGTTTTTTCTCAATAAACTTAGCTGGTTGTTTATTGAGTAGAACCCCCTTCTTACTTTATCCCCTCTCTCCATACACACACCTTTCCTCCATCTCCTTTTTACACACAATTTTATTAGAGTATTCATATGTGATCTTCAGTCAAAAAGAAACCCACAATGGTTAGATTAGTGTATATATTTCCTCTGTTAGTCAATAAATGAAGCTTGTACCCCATTCTTAAACAGTAGGGACCTAGTCTGAGAGTGTTGGTGACATCCCATAATTATTCCCTTCGATCAACCACATTATTTTTCAAACATATTGATAGAAGGTTTCCAACAACATTTTCAAACTATGGATCATATATTGCAATCGTCATATATGCATGCATGGTTGGAGAAAAGTAATTATCAACTCATGGTAGTCATTTGTAATTAAAAATATGGAAAAAAAAATATTCTAATCTAGCAAAAAAATAGATTGAGTTAATCAAGTGAGTCTTGGTCCATATAGGGAGGAGGGGTTATGAATTAAAGTAATGTAAACCTACAGAAAACAAAATTACACCCTTGTCCTCACATCTTTTAATGTAGATAGAAGAAGATTCTAAAGGATAAGTGATGAAGAAAAGGATTGAAACACATGAACATAAAACTAAAATGGTGGATAACACCATTAGCATATAGTTCATGACACCGACCTCACACTCTCATTAATTGGTCAAGAAATTGTCTATTGATGTACCAATGTTTGCCTCCTGAGGGTAAAAAAACACTATTCGGGGAGGTAAGAACATGCTAGGGATAAGATTGTTTGGGAGTAGCACTACCCAAGGAATTTCTAGGAGTGCAGGTAGAAGAAGTTTTAAACTTCTTTGAGGAGAAAGATCTTGTCCTGAATTTTCTTGCCCCACAAAACTTATGTTCTTAAGGTATTAAATATTCCTCTTTAGATTACCAATTACTCTTTCTCCTTATTGAGGAAACTCAACTCATATTAAGGGCTCAAGAATGATGTTATAATCACTTAAATCTAGAGGTCTTTTCTAAAATATGGATAAAGAAAAAGAACCTCAAAAAATAACTAAGTTTAAATATTTGATTTCTTGACTCAACTTACATACAAAAATGGTTACAAGATCCTATGGAAAGTCAATACATTTTGCTGTACTTATTATCACCCCTGCACAAGCTTGATAAATATTGTTTGTGATTTCTTAAGTTTTAATGGGAGGCCATCCAAGAAATGAGATGAACTATTTAGTAAGATATGGGTAACACAAGTCCTCAAATAAGTAATTCCAATTCTACAACTCAAGCATCTCTAAGTCTTTTACTTTCCCATGTAAAGCAATCCGAATTGAAAAATATCAAGATGGAGTCTCTTGTAGTAATTACCTGGGATGGCTTACTTCCTAATCTTCCCAGGCACATTTAATTTCACACTTGGATGATTAGGTCTATAGTCCTAAAGGAAGATTATAATTTGTCAGTACTGCTAGAGAATGGCAATATGAGTGTGAGGGTGTAATCAAATTCCCATTGCACTACTAGACTTTAGAAACAAGGGGGATTTAAAATTCTATGCATCTTTAGCTATTACCTTCTGTTCTAAATGAACTTCCATCTCTTGTAGAACACACATTCTTATCCACAAGTGTCAATCTCATATTCAGATAACCATATACATTCTATAAATGACTACAGATGAATTGTTGATCTCTCATTTCATGACTCCACATACCTATATCTTTGAAATCTCTCATGTCTAAGAATGATAAGTGCATTGAATTACTATGGGTATTACTATGTATACTTGGCATTCTATTTACCATCTGATCTCTTGGGTACTTCAAGGTATTCTGTAATAAGAAATCTATCTGAATCATCTTGTTACCATCATTCATAGGTTAAAATTGTGGATTTCTCAAACTAGGTGACATAGGACAACACAACCAACACCTTGTGATACTTCATGGCTCAAATATTTTGCAACATACTATTCATGTTTACTATTTGTTAGATGATATACTCGTCTAATCGTTATCATCAATGTCATTCACCCCACTCATCTTTTAGCTAGATCATGGTCCTTCCTCAATGAATTTTGTCATTCCACTATGTCTAAGGTTTGACCCTAAACTAGGTTATTCACATGAACCATGGTATAGGGAACTCACTCATCTATATGGACCTTGGGTATCCATGGGCATACTCAGACGACCTAAGTGTACACACTTGAATGTGCCTAGTTACCCTAAGTCATTGAGAGTCACTTTTGCCTAAATCAGAATCCTTAACCTGGGATCTAGAGGATCTAAACTAACCTTCATAGTCTTCAGATCTCGAGCTAGCATCTAGATGAAAAATGTCTGAAGGGTGTTGCTCTCTATGTCTATTTTTGGAAACACAATATCCTCATGAATTTACTTCTCAAGTGCTTCACAAAGTGTTACTCAGGCTTCTGCATTTGATGTGGCATGTGGACCAACATCCGATAAGTGGTTACATTGGTTCACGATTTACACACCTCAAGAGGAACAATAGTCGCACATTAATGTATCTGTTGTCTACTTAATTTTTCAAATCAAAACAACCTTGGGTCTATGAAGAATGAAATTCCCAACAATCCTTAAGTTTTTCCACCTTATTTGAGTTGATTAAATCCATCATGGAATAGTCATAATACCTACGATGGTGTTTTTTAAGTGTTCACTTAACTTTTTGCTAACATGCAAGTAATCGTAAACATAAACAACATCCCTACTTTTCATAAGCCATGTGACCAAGTTTAATGTGTCTCAACCATGTGGTAAGGAATGTATACGAGGGGAACCCAAAAATGTGCAAAATGTTCATGAGGATAGACTAGCCATGTATATCCAACTCTAATAATGGTTAACGAACTACATATACCATTCATTTATTTTGTAAATCACTTTGAGAGGAGGAGAACCTAGCCACTTTATGGTTACAGTTTAGGGCTTATGTCATGGACCCTTATCCATTTCACACTTCCTAATATTTTAAATATATGTTCATTAAAATCATATGCTAATAAATCTAGTTAAAGTCCTCAAGTCTTGTGTCCGCCTACAAATCAAATGTCCACAACTCCTAGTGAGGCTTATTTACTCCCTCACAAAACTTGCCAATATCTTTCAAATATAAATTCAACCAAAACCTCATTGACTTGTGTGCAATCACACTTATTGGATCCCTTTTCCTTTGAGCAATGTGTTAAATGTGTTTGTTGTTTCCTTTTGAACTAGTGGCATATTTGACTTGTACGCAAACATAGAGGTGCCCTTGTTTTGTAGTTGAGGATCCTTGGATATTCCAGTGGTATCATTGGATATTGCATCCTATGCATTGAACCAAATTACATCTATGTTCAACCAACTCATAATCGTTTGCATGACCTCTAGACAATTTCCCAAATATGGTATTTTAGTGAGCCCATCCATGTTTTTACATCACAAAGGGTCCTTCATTAACATTTATTCTCTCGTTTCCTTCATGATTATTTCCAATCTCTATACTTTCCATAATCGTTCAGTTAGTGCTTGTAGGTCATGGTGCAATGGGTCACTCCATCTTGTTTTCCTAAACATAACACTAAAGATTATATACTCCTCAATGTCACTCCATTCCAAAAACGTGATCCCTTATTATGCTATCATACCCTAAATTGTAGGTATGATTGGTCGAGTGAATGGATATATCAAATTTGATTGTGCATTTTGAATACCTTTATCATGAAGTTTTTAATTCTTCTTTCAAATGCTTTTGTTTTGATCTTTTCCTTTCTTTAGATATATTGTGCTTGTAGACTTAGTGAAAAAATGATTTTTTTCACCTTGGCATTCAATCCTTCATATATCTTGTAACCTTAATCTCCCCATGCTTACTTGGTAATTTTATGTATGTTTGTGATTTATTTAACCACCATTAAACATACGTATCCAATAGGTCCAATTATTTTTTGTCCCGCTGACATTATTAATTACTTCACTTAGTATGAAATCCCTTAGATCTGACCCCTTTCCCTTTTTATAATCTTACATCTCATGTGAAATCACCTTTTTGAATTATTTTGACTTTCATGCACCTTCAATATTATTTCCTTGTCCAATGTTTAATAATTAACAGATTTGACAAGATCCTTTAGATACCTCTCACAAATCTAATAAACTTTTCCATTGAATTGTAAATTTGAGAATTTTTCTAGTTTGGGTTACTCTAGCTTCCTACTCCCATGTAAACTTAACCATAAAACTATCAAATTTACAATAAAATACTATTTGCCACACCATGCTTGAAAATTAAATTCCTACTCTACCAATGTGTACGAGGCACTTATTTCTTCATTGTTCTAGCACAATGAAAGGATTATATGCTTTGATCCTACTACCATTTACTCTCCTAGGTAGATCATTCACCTGTAAGTCAAGCAAAAAAATTGTTCCTTAAGGGTTGTTGTAATGTACGATGTATAGTCCTTTATATCTAATGAAAAAAAAAATCTTGGGTATGCTCTAAACTTACTCTCATATACCAAGACCATATATTTTGGATTAAAATATTTGGTGCACAAATTTCTATCATTTCACAATTTTTGGTTGTGCATATGTGATTCTTGATTACATTACACTTTCCTCTAATGTTCCTCCATTATTATCAAATCAATCAACCTATTTTCAAATGAATCCTTATCTCGTTGCCTAATTATATTAGAAATGTGAAAACTTAAGAATATGTACTCCATCAACTTTATTGCTTCTACTCCACAAACTAGTTGAGATGATATATGTCATGTATTGTGCTTATATTTTTTTCTTGTATACCCAAAGTAATGTGAGTATCCCATCTTCCTAATTATATCTCTAAATGTTACAATTTTTGGTGAGCATGTGTTCTAAGACCATTTTGGTTTCTTATGCTTGTTCATTTTCTCAGGGGTGATATGCAGTACTTTAATGGTGTGCAATCATGAATTATTTATTTAGAACCTTAATCATGTTTTTGATGAAATTTTTTCCTCTGTCACTAAAGATATTTTTTGAACACCCATATCTTGTAATGATATTTTCATATGAAAAAAATTTAGTATCTCTTTTTGTGCAACTAGTTGTTGTTGTAGCCTTTACCTATTTATTAAAATAACCAGTTGTAGTGATAATAAAATAGACATTTGAAATTATATATAGAAGGTGAAGAGTCCCTACCAAATCGATTCCTCATTGTTCAAAAGGTTATGAAGCTAGTAATATATTCAAAGACATCTCATCCCTGTGGTTTGACTTCCCTACTCTTTGGCATACTTCGTATTGCTTCACAAAGTGGTTTGCATCTTGGAACATTGTTGGCCACCATATACCATCATGTAGTATTTCTTTTGTAATTAATTCCCAAAATTACCTCTAGTACCTCTTCACATGCTTCTCTTAGTATGGCGGCACATTCATTTTCCAATGCTACTCTACACAATATTGAATCCTTATCCATCTTGTAAAAGAATCAATTGATTATTGCAAATGATAATGCTCCAAAAATTATTTTTTAATCTTTCTTCATGTAATTATTTGGGAACACTCCATATTGCACTTTGACATTGTGATAACCCTAAATAAATGCGCATATGGAGAATCCTCATTCAATTCATCTATTTATTCCCTATATTGATTATATTAAGATGACCTAGTCCCACATGTTCCATTCCTATCTTGAAATTGATATGAACTTGGACTCTTGAAATAACATTAACACCTTAAAATTATGCCTCTAAGTAATGGCTTATTAACTAGTTACCTTCATGGTTGATAATTGGTAAAAATCTCAAATGGAGTTTCCAACAAATACTGCCTAATTTTTTTATGTGAGCACCATTTCTAATGATTCTCTATGTTTTAGTGTAATTCTTTTTTGCATTTTATATATTACAACTTTCAAAGTGATTTGGGTTATTAATGCCATCTTCTCCTAGTTGCATGATTATTTCTCTTATTTTGTTACTTGAAGCATCAACATAGGCATGAAAAACTTTACTCGAGTCTAGGAAAACTAGTATGTGCACAATAACTAATTTTTGTTTCAATTATGTAAATGCATTTTGGCACATTGGGATCCCTTCAAACTTTACACCTTTTAAAATAATTTGTTCCATTGGTTTCACAATGTTGGCATACCCTATGATGGTTTTTTTTGAAATAACCTATATGACCCAAGAATGAGCACACTTCTAAAGGGTTTGTAAGAGGTTTAAGCCAAATAATGACTACGATCTTGGTCTAATATACAATATTCTATCTTTACAAACCAAATACCTTAATAATACTCTGAATGGTGTAATAAATAAGAATTTATTCAAATTTAAATAAAGTCTCACAACTCTATAATGTTCTAACATTAATCATACCTTCAAGATATTTTATTTAAATAAGGAAAAGGTAGCCCAAACATTGAGAGATACGTCTAAGAAATCATGGATGAAATATTTAAATGTTGTGGTCATGCTCTAGATATAATTACAAGTGCATTATTTTGTCCAAAATTCATAACTCTATATATGTAAAATAGCTTCACTCTGTTGCAAAATATGTCTTGGATTGATCTTCTTATGAAATCATAATCTGATGGTAGCCAATTGATTCTATTTGTAAATAATACACTTCAGGTCCTTACACAAATTCCAATATATTCATCTATGAATGGCGTTTTGAAGGGATCATTTACACATGGCATCATTAAGTTCTTTGTAGTCTCCAAAAATATGTATCTCTCCATATTTCTTTGGTTGTGTTACTACTTGACTTACCCAATTAGATTTATCCATAAGATAGATTAATATGGATTATATCATGTGTTCAAATCTTCTTTCACTTTAAATTTTATATCGGGATTGAGTTGTGAAAAGGGATAGCTTTCTTAAAGGGGGTTCTCTTCAACAAGATGGGAATGGATTCAAGGCCAAAAAATGTGAGAAGGGAAGTCACTTACCTACTTCTTCTAGTTTTTTAAGGCCAAGGGGAGAGACACTAGCAATTCTTTTCAAAATATGAGTCTAAACAAACACTATATCTGGCTATAAATATAACCTCCGTGACTAAGCACCCAATGAAGTGTCACTTCTGACATATCCACACATTTATAGTAAATAAATAGACTTAAATTTCTTTATTGCAGAGGTATGAGTATGTTCATAACTTATTGGTTTTTATAATAAAGATGTAAAGCACCTCCAAGCAAGCATGAAGCCAAATTCATAACAAAGAGACTTCTAAATATACTCGAGATAAAATATGAGTCTCCAAGAGGTAGTACAAAAAGAAGAAAGGGGTTTTTATCATTTTAATTTCAAACATGCCTTATCTATTGGGCCAATCATGTAAAGTTGAGATGAATGGGTCAAAAATAGCATAAGAATCAATTAAGTTTACACAACTACTTCAATTACCCACAATTCAAATATTTAAGAAACAACATAAACTAAGATTTTCGAAATTATTAGGACCATTGTAACTTAGAGTCCAAAATATAGCATTAGATAAGCTTGTTGAGATCAAATGAAACTAGAATTTCACAAGGCTTTTATAATTAAGTGCTTTGGTGATTACAACATTTGACCTCTGCACCTAATTACCAAACAAAAAATCTAGTAATCTAAGTGAATGAACTCCTGACCCAAATGATATGTTCCATCTAAATCCATTATCTCATTTATGGCTCAAAAAAACATACATGGATACTCTCTCAGACCTTCATTACAATGTCTTTGAACTAGTTACTTCTAATCTTAACTCTTAACACCTAAAACATAGCCGAAAATGAAAACCTACAAACTAGACCACCAAAAGGGATCAAAGACCCATCTAAAAATGGTAAGATACATTATGATTATATGAAGTTCATGATTCATCTATTTATATAATTTAAGATAACATTCCATAATGGAATTGAAGGGAAGTTTAGAGCTTGAGAACCAATAAGAAGAGAGGAGAAAACATGCATCAAGTTGATTAGTAGCTCCACTATTAATCAAATGACACAATGAACCAATTGGAATTCAATTGAAGATCTCAAGTCCACATTCACATTTTTTAGAAGCACAACACTCTTAAGAAGCAAAAGGGAGGCCCCATATATGATCAATTTGGAGAAGTGGATTGATAAATAGTGGCAAATGATAGAAAATGTTAACAAAACTTATGCCAAAAAATATTTTGTAAATATCTCACCAAGTTTACCCAAATTTGTCCCCAATGTGTATTCCTCCTCATAAGCTTTCCAACGGTACCCATTTTATGTGATTAGATCTCACAATCAAAATCTATGGTCATTTGAACCTACACGGGTCATTTAACACAATTGATAGCCACATGGCCATCAAGTTCAACCTCAAATTTGATCTTGTTGTGTGTCTCGTTCTTATTGGCGATCCTTTCAACTGATTTCTGCCTAAGTTGAAATCATGTGTCCACATCCTATTAGTTTTGGTATTTCAGGTTCCCGAAGTTCGTGAGATTTACCTCAACTTCCTGGGAGTTTTAGTGACATGTGATTGGTCCACGTGGACTAATCACATATTTTTGGGGTTCACTTTGGAACCTCAAACCTCTCCTCATGCCCTCTAGATTTTAGGATCCCAGATTTCCATGCCTTCATCGATTTTAGGTTTAGACCCAACCTCTGGGACCATAGAATATTGTCATTGGTCCACATACACCATTCATGACTTCCCGTGCTCCTCGAACCTTCTCAATTCTTAAGCTTAAACCATTTATCCTTGGTGATCAATCACAAACTACTGTTATTACTCCACCTAGACCAATGACATGTTTTCATGCTCTCGCGCCTTGGAATCTTCTCGTGGTTCTTAGGAACTTTTTTCCTTAGTTATTTTTTCCATCATCTCAGTACACAAAACTTTAGAGACTGCACCACGTGTCTTCCTTGTAATATTTCACTTAGCCCCTTTGATGCCTTAATCACTTTTTAAACTCAGGTACAAAATTGAAACGTGGAGCCTTTTCTCCACTTAACAAAGGTGGTCACTTGGCTTATAATCCCAAGCCCAATTCTTTCCACGATGAATATGGGATTACCTCCCAAGGTGAACAAATAAAGAAAAGTTTGTCATGTGAAGGCTTGAGAGAATAGTTTGGTGACAAATGGTCCTTGATCTAATCAATAAAATGTGACGGTCTGCCAATTAAAGGAAAAAAGGGTTTAAACATCAACTGAACATTTGAGATCTAAAACCACCCCAAAATCTTCCAAGTCTTTTAGAGTTAGCCTGTACACATGCACACTAATAGGGGGCAAGTGTTTTAATGAGTTTCAAACAATAAGGGCACTTAAAAATACCCGTTGATCATCACAAAATGTTTTGAAAATCTAAATTTTAGTCACAAGATACAAAAATCAACGTGGAACCAATTTTTGTCCCAACAGTTGGTATCCAAGTAAACATTGGAAAAACCAAAATTATGTTTTTCAACGAAAAATAAGAAGCGACATCTCGACTTTTGGTTTGTGGGAGAGTCTCTTGAAGTGGTGTTAGAATACATGTACCTTAGCCTCAATTTTCACAACAAGCTCAATTGGGATACTTATAGGATGGAGAGAATATAAGGAGGGTGGGAAGCTCGTTATGTAGTCCAAAAAATAGTGTAGGAATGTTAAATTATAGGATTGGAAGACCAACATGGTCGTGTTTGGGTTATTGGTCACATTGATAATGTTGTATGTTTGCGAGATATGGGCTAGTGGAATGGAAAATTTGAAATGGAGACAATTAGAAAGGATCCAAAATGCCTAATAACAAACAATTTCATAATTAAGGCTACAATTCCTTATGAAATCATCTTGGTTGAAACTGGTACTTTCCCTCTAGAAGCAACCACTATAACCAAATTCATATGTTATTTGAAAAAAAATGAAAACATGAAAACCAATTGGTGCCATAGGGTTGCAAGAGATGAAGAGTTACATAGACAAAAGAATATGTGAATGAAGCAGAATCATAAATGGGATGAGTAGATGGGGTATCAGTCTAAGCAAATGCCCAAAACTTAACAAAGTCATAAAAAGGCATGCAAATGAAAAGTTTAAAACAATGATGTGGAGAAAGAAAACCAATAGGAAATGTCAACACTATATTACATAGTTCAATTCAACTTATGAACACTGTGAAAAAGCATATATAGGGGCTAAAATAAAATGGAGGGAAAAGATCCTTATTGGTCAAATAAGGACTAGCTCTCACATGTTTAGATGTGAGACAAGGAGGTGGACATCACCTAAGGAACAATAGGAAGAGATAACTTGCGTGATATGCAATACAAGGGCAATTGAAACATAAGAACATTTCATTCTTGATTGTCTAATGTACACGGATATCCGAGCCAGATATGAGGAAACTTCAAGATTTGGTTCCATGGTGGAGCTATTTGAGGAAAATATAATTAAAAATTGGTGCAGATGTTAACTTATTTTCAACAAGAGGAGGGGCAACCTTTTAAACGATATCATTCAACCCACAAATATTTAAGTGGTTGGCGGAATCGGTGGTCCCATAGACCATTTGGTCTTGTGGATGTAGTTAAAACCATTTCATTTAATTTCAAAGTTATTTTTTCAGGTAATAAATATTTTATTTCGACAACATTTCGCAGCGTGAGGCCCGTTAAAATTCTGGTGTGAGACTCTTTTTATAAGCAATGTTTGCTCCACTAATATATCCTATCGATTAATTAATAGGAGACACACCTCTCATGACAATGTTGGAGAAAATAATACATTTATTAGGTGACAATGTTAGAAAAGATACTTACATTTATTAATTTTAAGGATCCTAAATCTTGTTTTTAATGTTCATAAATAAGATTAAAAGATTAAAATATTGTCTCTTATTTTAAATTTTATTTTCATCATATTTTTATTAATGTAAGATAAGCAAACTAGTTTTTATAATTAAATTAGTGCCCATAATAATTATCAATTACAATTTAAAAAAGCAACAAATTTGAATAATATCTTTTATTTTAAAATATACTTTCAACGTATCTTTCCTATCAACATAAATCTAAGTAGACTTGTTTTTATGATTTATTTAGTGCTTAAGGATAACATCAAAATAAAAAATTGAAAAAGGGAAATATTCTATCACTATTTAATCATAAATTGTGAACTCTCTTATTATTTAAAATTACTTTCAACGTTTTTTTATTGTAAAACATAAAAGTTTGTTTTCATAATTTAGTTAAACGTAATACCTCCAACTATCAATTATAAATTAAGAAATAATAAAATTTAAAGATTTAAAGGGAACATATTCTATTAGTATTTAATTATAAAATTATTTAAATACCCACATAGAAACAAGATTTTGTGTGTATATATTTTTTTGAAAAGAACGTAATGTCTATCTTAAGTGGTTGTTTTTATATGGTAGGTAGGTACAAGAAAAGAATAGACCCCATCCATATTTTTTTAATGACATTTTGGACCATCTCGAATTTGTGCATGGAAGGATCCCATCATTAAAAGGGAAAAAAGGGACCTTGCTTGGTATTATCCACTTTATCTTTATTGGTGTTGTTGGTACATCATTATAAATAGTATTCCATTGAAAAAAAACAAAAATAAAAACAAAAAAACTCTACATATGACATTTTGTCAACAAAAAAACAAAAAACCTTTGAAAACTAAGGATGTAACAACTAAGAATGGACCATATTGTCGGTATTTTTCCTTCTTGAGCTTGACTTATTTAGTGATAGTGGACAAAAACAATGTAATCCCAACAATGTCACCCAACCTTTTCATCCCTTTCAACATGAAGTTGATTCCTAATTTTTCAACACCATGGATTTGGTTAATATAGTAACTTGCAGAAAAGGTGTTCGTAGTAAAAAATTTTGGTTATCTTTTTGTTCGAAAATTGAATAGGGTTGTATTAGAGGAATTTATTTCCATGAGGAATCTATTTGACTTGTTTAGACACATTGTTGATGATTTTTTTTTTATTTAGGTTGAAAATGGGAAAATATCAATGAAACCATGCTTTGCATTGGCATTTTCTACAAAACTTCAGTGGTCAAAACATTTAGGTTACATACATAGTTCATGGCCCATGTTGAAGTCATTAAAGAAGTTCCCTCGGAATTGGATTACTACCAAAGACTAATTTAAAATGCTCCCTTTTGCTTTTAACAACACCTCCTCTGATTTATGGCAATATGTCCTTGATAGCATTCATAATAAAATTCCCTTCGAGGTTTCTAAGCCTTTGTCTTTGGCTAGCAAATTCCATATATACATTAAAATGCTCGCAACTACGGATGTATATTACTCTTCTTATTGGTGCCCTTCCAAGGCTTCGTTCAACAAGTTGGCCAAACTTCTCATACATTTTCTTTGGGCCAATGTCCGGCAAGCCAAAGGCTTCCACAAGGTGGCTTGGGAAGTTTGTTGTTTGCCCCAAGAAAAAAGTGGCATTGGTATAATTGATGTGTATAGACAGAGCATTGCCCTATGTGTCAAATGGGTGGTGAAATCCATTGAAGGGAAGGAAGCTTGAAAAACCTTGCTCAAACATTGCATTTCTTCAGGGTGCCTTATGGAAGGAAATGTTGGAAAAACATTGGGTTGCACACTGTAATATCTCCTGTCAAGATTGAAGGTTCATTATCGTCAAGAGTACTTGGAAATACTTTGAGCTTGTCACGACCTTTCTTAAATGGCTAGGTGATGGTTTTAGATCTGGGTTGTCCTTTAACGACTACAACATATAGTGGTCACCCATTGTGACAAAAAATGACATCCTCCTTGTTGATATGTTAGGAATCAAATTTCTCATACTTTATCACAAATGGATTTCCATAGTTTGGGATTTGGTCTCATTCAAAAATTGGACTCCTTAGTAGAAGCTTAGGGAAAAAAATAACTTGAACCTATCAGACCTAAGGCATATAGCTCTTGTGCATTTTATATGCATGTATATTTTACATAAATTTCTATTTGGGCATTTGAAACTATGACATCTAACAAAATTCCCCATTCAATGATATAATTTTTTATATTTCTATACCCTTATTTGAATCTCCCATTTTCACATAGGCCAAAAATATGTTGACAAAGGTTTTAGATTCTATATTTACACCTTCCAATTGTATTTTCTTCATAGTTTCAAAGGCCATTACAAGCTCATTTTGTGCATACCCCACCATCATAGCAATCCATGGGACCAACTGTTTTTGAGTCATTTTTTTCAAATAGTTTGTGTGCCCTATTTATTGAAATCATAACATTACATGAGATAACATCTCTTTGAAACTTTGTGTCAAACAATTCACATGCCTTGTATATACTTCCACATTTTGCATTCATATCAATTAGGAAACCTACAAGTATAACACCTAACAAAAAATAATTTCTAGTATTTCCTTCCAAATTAGATCTCAACCAAATAACATCCTTGTGAAACCCATTGTGCATATATATTGAATTACGGAACCACCAACACCTCTCCCCTCAACACCCACACACCCCAACGATACCATACGGGCCTATTGTTTTTCCCAGCACGCACACACCCCAACCTCTTAGGTACATCTACCTCTTTCGTTCTACTATAGTTGTCTAAACACTTTGTATGAAGTGTCATATTTGTGTACATAGCTACCAAGGGTACATGTAATTAAACTAAAAATATATGATTTTCTTAATGCTTTGATGGATGTCCATAACTTGTTCTAAAACTCCCATTTTGGGGGAAAAAAAGAGCATATTGGTGAAAGTGTGCAAGGGAAATCTGAAAGTCGCATTCATTTTCAAACAATTTCCTCTCATAAATCGCTCACCCATAGACCATATACAAAAAAATAAACTAAGGCAACACTATTTGGTTCAAAACTAAGTGCAAGGTTAGGGAGACATTTCTAGAGGAAACTATACACACTAAAATTTGGTAACTTTTCCTTGTGTAATGCCAAGTTTGACCATGTTCCCTTGCTAAGACAATTGCTCTCATTAATAATCTAATCTCCTCATCTTGTTATCTCTTCTAATAATTTCTTATCTTTACACTCTACTCTTTCATCAATTCTGAGAATATTATTTGATCAAAGCAACATTAAATATATGATATTCTTGACACAACTTTCAGTTTTGAGTTTCATCTCTCTACTTTGAAAATATATGGAAGGTTCAAGATGTATGGTTATGTCTTGGCCGATCTTGACACAACTTTCAGTTTTGAGTTTCATCTCTCTACTTTGAAAATATATGGAAGGTTCAAGATGTATGGTTATGTCTTGGCCGACATGTCAATGCCACCCCTTCACATTCCACAACTCCAATTTCAATTTCAATATCTTCTTTGGGTAGTTTTATCTTTCTGGGGTCGGCCTTATTAGAATATTTCACCTATGGGAGGCTACCTAAGCAAGTCATTATCACTTTATAACTCACATGACATTCTTACAAACTCCTATTACAAACATCATTCTAAAAACATGCAAAGGGTTCCTAAATATTCCTAAATTAGTTGCACATCATCTAGATAAGTCCTTACTACAAGTTTGAAGCACTCAACCTAGTCAAGGAGTCTAGCTTCATATGTTTTAACCATGAAAATATCATATAGCCATGGCTTAGCAAGAGCAAGTTCACTCTAAGTATTGCACAAGGGTTTCAATCAACAATGGTTAGGTCACATAGTTGAGGCACACCAAATCTCACTACTTTCACATGGGGTACATTCTATACTACACAGTTAGTATGTTATCTTGGTGTTAAGAGACGCAATGGAAACCCTAGGAGTTGGTTAGCTATATAAACCTGCACAAACACCTAGAGAACCACATGAGACTTGATCCCACATGAAGGCTTGTAGTGAAACACTTGGATTGGTTTGGTAGAAGGGAGTTTAACCGCCAAAGGTATTCTATCCTCAACCACAAACACAAATTTTCTCCTTTTGTTTACTAATTATCTAGTGAAGTTTTATGCAAATTGTTAGGGTTTCTATTTTGATGCAAGCTATTACAGGTCATCCCAAATCTATGTGAGCAAGAGTGAAGTATAATGAACATCATTTCTAGACAAGTGAAGCACACAAAAATTTACAGATCCATACTATCAAAGGGATTGAAACCATACATCTCCAGGTTAGGATCATAAAGTTCCATTATGGGTCATAGAGAAGTTGTATAATCCTGCCCCTACCCAAGTTTCCAGTTTTAAAACCTCTAATATAGAATCTATGGTTCTAGATCCTTTTATTTCACTATCCTACACATCCATATTCTCTTTATCCTGCCCTAAACAACTAAGTGTATCTATCCTCTCGTGTTTTGAGCAAGTACTTATCTTTTTTCAAAAGTTTAAGTTATTTCTATTTTGAATGCATTATTTTAAGTATGTATAATTTTTGTTAGAAGTTAATTATATCAAAATAGTCTAATAGTCATAAACCCTTACATATTTCTTATTTGGTATGCCCTTCCATAACATAGAAATTAATTAGGGTCTAAACCAAAAAAGAATAAAGAAATACAAGCCCTATTATGAAACCAAGGTATTTAAAAAATATTATGGTGACTATAAAGTGGATACAAAGGGGCAAGAAAATTGGCACAAACCCAAAACCCGCAAATCATTTCCCATAGACACAAGTTTTCTAGTAGATGTAGATCTTTTTAGTCGAAAAAATATGGTAGTGTCACACAAAACCACATCAAATAATTTAATGGGAACTAATAGCCAATGGCTGAATCCCATGTAATATATTCTATCAGCTAATAACACAACCAATACCATTTAATTTATTTATTTATTGCTAGTTGATTTGTGGATACCTTCATGTTATGGTATTGTAGTGGTAAATACATGTTTTGAAATTCAAGTTAAAATCTCAAAACTCAATTTCCATAAGAGTTATTAACAAAATACATTTTGTGATTGTACAATTTACTTTTTGGATTCTTATAAAATGGGACACCATGACAAAACGGTCAATATGTAGGCATGATATTATGATTATAATGCATTAAAAATTAGTAAAAATATCTTAATACATCCATTTGAAAAATGGCTATTAAAATCAATGTCAAGGCTCTTATCTTGGATTTTTCCTATTCTATATTGATTAATAATTTATTATATTCTCTTCATATTTCTCACTTGTTGACAAAAAAAAATAATCTTTCAAAAAAGGGTCTCAAATTTTACTTTCTGGTCAAGAATATTATTATTATTTATTAACCTCTCATAGTTTTTAAAATAACAATAATCAAATGAAAGTCAAATAGCCTTTTTGCCCTGGTCTTTTCAAGATTTTTCCTGTTATTATTTCCATTTTTCACAGAGCTTTGGGCATTAATTCCACCCATTTTGAGTGGCGCCAGCCCTTTAAATGGCCACAAAATAACCAGTTGCAACATCAGTTCCACATGGTGGTGAAGATGGCTCCCAAGCGCATGACGAAATTCATCCCGAAAGTGTACGATGAGGTAATGCTTCTGACTCTCCCTCGGATGTTACTATTGAGCTTTCTTTTGTTGATCATGTTGTGTAGTTTTTACCATAACAACTATTTGGTTGCCTATTTCTGTGGTCGTATTCTGTCTGAGTCTTATCTCTAGAACTGGATTAAATCCCATTAGGGTGTCCGCTAGCATCTAGGTTATTGGTGTTCCGGAACCTCACCAAGGGGTTTTATTTTTTACTTTTCGTGAGCCGTCGCAAGTCCAGCTGCTTCTTGAGCATTCCACTTGTTGGTATATAGGAAATACCTTGCTTGTTTTATCACGATGGAGCCCTGATTTCAACCCAGCTAACCAGGTCTCTCTTCGAGTTCCGAGTTTGGGTTGAATTTCTAGGTCTTCCATTGTAACTCTGGCATTTTTTTGAATGATATTGTCTGCCCGCTTGGCCATGTGATTTTTCATGAGCCTTATCATTTCTTTTATGCTCACCTGCATAAATGGGTTTGTGTTGAGGTTGATTTAGCTTTTGATCTGTGGGACCACATTGACATACAAGTTGGGTCCACGCGTATCTCGCAGAAGGTTGTCTATTTCAACTTACCCAACACCTGCTTTTGTTGTCAAGCGTGTCTGATCATCGTATTCTGTGATTGTTCCACTGTCCCAACATGCTAAGCCTTCCAATGTGCAAAATGTGTCTGTGTTTGCACAGGTGGATATACGTTCAAGGTTGGACCTAAGTTGTTAACAAGAAGGTGGAGAGTATGCCTACCTCGACGGTCTACTCCGCCTCCTCCTAAGTAGCCTTCGGCTCCTCAACCATCCACTTCTATGCCTGCTAAGTCTGTTCAAGCTACCCATGCCATGCAAAACCAAATCACTCTAGTTCAACAGAATACTTGGAAGATGGCTGCTCCGTCATCTTCACAACGTGTGCTCCTAGATTCCCTCTCGGGATTCTGCAGTGGTGAAACATTAGACCGAATGGCCATAAGCGTCGTTCTAACCCGATGGAGCCACTTGCTTCAGACTCAGTCTAGTTTTTTGTCAAATCACTTTGGCAGTTTTAAATTCGGAGGATATGCTAGCAGGATGGACAAGAGGAAGAACATTCCATGCCTATCATTTTCATGAATTATCTCTCTTGGAATGTTAGAGGTCTCACAGAATCCTCTCAAAAATATTCTATTGAAGCATGCTTGTCAAATTATTGGTAATATTGATATTGTTTGTTTGCAAGAGGTTAAGATTACTGGTTTTTTGCTTCAAACTTCCTTATCATGTATTGCACCGAATTTTCTACATTTTTATTCCTCTCATTCGGAAGGCAAAGGTGGTGTTTTCTATTTCTGTGTCACCTAGATTTTCTGCCATGTTCTTGCCACGAGTTATGATCCTGACAACAGGGTGGTTTGGGTGCTTTTTAATGATAATGGATTTTCTTTAAGTATTGTTAATCTTTATGCCTCTAATAATGGCCTGGAAAGGATGACGTTATGGTGATGGTTAGGAGATAATTTTCCTTTTTCATATTGGTTATTCTGATGGTGAATTTAATATGGTGGAACATCACAATGATAAATTGGGTCTTCTGCCGATGCGATGGTGCGTTGGAGAGCGCTGAAGCATGGTTTTATTTCAAAAATAGGTGGGGCATTAAAGACTCTCTTTTTAAAAGGCGACGGGACTTTACTTCTCAAAATTGGTTTACTTGGTCCAATTTTCAGAGAAGGCTCGGTGCGTGTCCTCAAACGACTTGATCGTGTTATGTTATCTTAGCACCCAGGTTTTGAGATTGTACTTCCAACGGTCACTCTCATGTCACCACATGGCCTAATATTATTTCTTTCAGATCACACTATGATTTCCTTCATGCTTACTTGGGATGTTGCCTCTATTAAAAGACCAAGCACACAATTTTATGAATGAGTCAATGTTTATGGAGCCTCTTTGTTGGTACACCTTCATCTCAGATATTTTTATGGGGTTTTGGCGGGTACATCGGGGGGGTGAAGCCCCAAGTCTGGAATATGGTGTAACCACATCCTCTCTATGATGCCAGCTAGATTTCTTGGTGAAATGAATTCATTCAACGCAATGCCAAGTTTCTTCGCCACTTTGGAAAACAAGTGGCAAAGGGTTTGCAAGCATGCTGACGAGGCTCTCCAACAGGAGTTCCAACGCACAAATCGATTACTCAAGTTCCAACCATTTGACACCACTATTCAAGTCTGAGATGCTAATCTTAGACATCAGCTCAAGGTTATTGAACAAGATAGAGCCAAAGGAGCTCAGATTTCGGGCTCACTTGCATTAGTTGAAGACTGGTGACAGGGCATCAAAAAGTTTCTTCAAAATTCTTAGGGCCCAGAATGTCAAGGATAAAATCAAAGCTATCCAGATGGCTCACTCTCGTATCACAAATTTACTAGAAATTTCTTTTTCTTTTGTGGACCATTATACCCTAGTCTTTCAAGCAAAGGAGCCTTCCGTTGAAAGCGCAATGGATCTGCGCTAGTGCACCAAAGTGGTTCCCTATAAGCTTAGCCCACATGATCAAAAGCATTGTGATGATTCTCTTTCTTTGGATGAGCTTCAAAATTCCCTTCTCTGTCTTGTAGAAGAAAAATCACTAGGATTGGATGGGTTTCCATGTGGATTTTACAAGGCAACTTTGCACATTGTTGGGCCAAATATTTTGCAGTTTTATCAGGAAGCCTTGCAATCACAATCTCTTGGGAACTATATTAATAAAGGTAATATCAAGTTCATCCCCAAGGCTTGGAAACATAGAGTTTATAACCAATTGGTGGCCCATTACGCTTCTTAATGTTTCTTATAAAATTCTGGCTAAGGCTCTTGCTCTTCAGGTGGCTTCTTTGCTCCCAAAAATTGTCGACCTGAAATAATCTGGTTTTTTCAAAGGCCGTTTCATTTTGAACAATCTTATTTCTATTTGGGAAGGGTTGGAATGGGCTCACTCCTCTCTTCAGAAGGTGGTTTTTCTCAAAATCGATTTCAAAAAATCCTATGACTGTTTTAAGTGGCCTTTCATTCTTTCCATGTTTAAAGCTCTAGGTTTTGGAGATTTTTTCCTGAATGTGGTGCACACTCTTTTTGTTAATGCTTCATCTTGTCTTACCATTAATGGACACCAATATTCTACTATTGGGTTGTTTCGATCGATAAGGCAGGGTTGCCCCTTGGCCCTGACTCTATTTTTTCTGGCTATGGATGCTTTTGGTTAACTCCTTTGTAACAAAGATGCGCAAGGTCGATTAAGAGGCATATACCTACTTGATCATCAATCCCAACTCATAAATGACCACTTTATGGATGAATATTTTCTCACTCTAGTTGAATCAGAACAAAATGTGTAGGAGGAACTTTCTTGTTTGGATATTTTCTATAAAGTGTCAGACTCCAAAGTTCAGTTTGCTAAGTCATTAGGTTTTTGCCAAAGTCCATGGCCTATGCCGACTGGCTGGCAACCTATCCCTGGCATTGGATTTAGAGAGGAGAATGATTCCTGATTTATGGGAATTCCTTTTGCTTTTGACAGTGAGTCTTCCACCTTGTGGCAATTTGTGGTTGACCGAGTTGAGTAGAAAGTGCAGAAATGGATCTCTCGTCTCCTGTCTTTGGCCGGGAAATTCCAAGTTTGCACTAAAATTTTTGCTGCTACTCATGTTTATTATGCAACATGTTGGTGTCCATCTCGGGCTTCCTTTGAAAATCTATGGCTAATCTCTTGTGGGATTTTCTTTGGTCTAGTTATAAACAGGGTGATTTTCACAGGGTTTCCTGGGAGGTTTGTACCCTTCCTAGGGAACAAGATGGTATGGGTGTTGTTGATGTCTATAGGTAGAGTGTTTCTCTATGCGCTAAGTGGGTTGTTCATTGTATCTAGGGAAACCAAGCTTGTAATTTTTTGTTAAGTCATTCTATTTCTTCAGGTGCACCATATGGTAAAAAATGATGGAAAAACATAGGTTTTCATACTTTGCTAATTACTAAAGTTCTAGTAAAAATATGTGGCACCTTTGTGGTTAAAAGCATTTGGAAATACTTTGAGATGGTTAAACCTTTAATGCGGTGGGTTGGTGATGGATTCAAAACATGTCTCTCTTTCAATAAGCATAATTTATGGTGGTCACCCATTTTTTCTCCCGATGATCTCCCGCTTGCAGAGAAGCCCAACATTAAAGCAGTGTGCGATTAGCTCATAAAGGCATCTCCACTATTTAGGATCTGGTTTCCTTCTGGGACTGGCTTCCTTGGATGGCACTGAAACAAAAGTACAACCTTGCTAATTCTGATTTACCTTCAATCTTAGCAATTCAGGTCTTTTTTTTGTTATGCACAAATTGGGTCTTCAACCACCTCGGGCTTGGTGGAAAGATTGGTGATGGAATGTGGACATCCCATTGTTACAGTATAATTATGGAGTTATCTACTCCTTGTTATCTCCTACCTCACTGGCTTTAGATAAGCTCAATTCTAGATGGTCTTTGTATTCCTCTCATGTCACATGGTTAAAGTGTCTCCAATGATCCTGTAACCCCCTCTTTGACCCAAAGCTCAATTTTTTTCTTTGGTGTTTGATTTATGAGGGGCTTCCTCTAGGGGAAAGATTAAGTCATATTGGCATCCCTAACCCTATCTGTAGCTGTTGTGGTCACCTGGAGTCCTTCAAACATGTATTCTAGTTTTTCCCTCATGCTCAACATGCTTGGCATTGGATTCACTCCCTCTTTCAGCCTTTTCATCCAGAGTTTTTTTATTGGAAAGTTGCTTTGTTTGGTGACCATGCTAATTGGCCCTCCTACATTGCTTCCCTTTGGAATTTTTTTCATTATGTTATTCTGTTCCAACTCTAGAAAGCTAGAAATACTTCCTTATTTCAGCATTGTACTCTTTTTGCAGAACTAACCATTAACAAAAAGGTGGAAATCCTATCTTCTGTTCATATGCAGATCCAGGCTCAAGCGTAAAAGGTGGCCCTAGATTTTTCTCATCTCCAGCAACTGCTTGATCACTGGGTAGTGCACCTTGTACCATGAGTCAGGTTCCTCTAGATGATGATGATCGGCATTCCCCCAGCCACCTCAGCCACCTCCTAGACACCATGGATGATCCTGCAGTCACTCCAGAAGCACCCGGCCATCTCCGCCGCCAGCTCGCCTAGGGCCCTCTTCTTCTAGTCCTGGCTGGAGCCTACCGGTGCGTGGCAAGGTGGTGACTAGCTCTTCTAACTAGGGCTCTCCACCTGGCGGGGCTTCCCAATTTGGTGGCTCGCCACCCCTTGGGTGGGGAATTATGGTTCCACTGAGTGTTCAAATGCCTGACCAGGATGGCTGGATGCTCAATCCGCCGTCTGACGAGCCACGTTCTCTCATATTTTTTCCACCGTGGGATGATCCACCTCCTCCTCCGGGTACCGTGCAGCTCTTTGTGCCTAATTCTACTATGATGTGATATAGTTTTTGGTGGCTTCTCTTTGCTTGTTGGACATTGTTTGTAGCCCTAAGTGGCATGCTTTTGTTCACCCTCGTGGCCTGTGTTTTGTCTGCCCACGTGGCATCTACTCTCTTTTGAGGCTGTGAACACTGCCAGTCGCCCCCTTACTATGTAAAACTTTGTATTATTTTGTCTATAATAAGAATTGGCCATCAACATGATAGTTCTTATTTTTCATGATTTCATGTTCTAAGTCTTAATTAATACCGAATTATTATCACTAGCCCATTTGATTCTTGTAATAATGCAACTTTGTTTTGTTCCTTTCAATTGGCATATGATAAAGAGAGAACCTTAAGGTTCCTAGGTAGCCTTCCTATAAACGAGAGTATGCAAATGGAGGACTCTAGAAACTCATGTAATGATCTTAGTAATTACCAACCCCACAAAAGCATGGATAAAATATTCTTTGTTGTTATTTTACTTATTTTACACCTTAAAGATGTAAAATAGCAAAACTTCAAATCACAAAAATGATGTGATGGGTATGCCAATAAGGAAAGGCAAGGGTAGAGGTGGTGCGAAAGGAAGGGAGAATTGAAAAAGGGATAGATTAGATGTCGTGAGGGGTTTGTTAGGAGTGGTAAAAGTTTTAATTTGGGGGAGGGGGTAATTGATCTAATGTATTTAAGTCTACTCATTTATAATAAATTGAATATATGCGGCAAGAGTCATTAAGAAGAATATTTGGAAAGAGAAATGAGAAGATATATGCATGTTGTGGAGGTTACAGACTCTTGAAATAGTTGTGCAAACAAATGATGGGAGGAGCAGGAAATAGAAAGTTCATTATGTGATAAGAAGGAATATGTCCTAGAAATAAGAAACTACCAATCTTTGAATTGTGCCTTTCTCTACACACATGTTAATGTTTGTATTGTTTTGCATTAATGCAAACTTTGTTTCAAGTGTAATATTTGTGCCTCCTAGTTTTGCTTTTGGAAGCAAGCATTAGAAGCTATAATATTCTTAGAGGAACCAAACTTGGATAGAACATAATGGTGCACATAAATGTGGGTAGTAAAAAAAAGAAAACAAAAGAGTCGAATTGTGTAACACCTTATTTTTTTGAATTTGTCATTGCAACACATAATATAATAGGAGTAGATTTCTCACAGTTATTCCCATTAAGGGTCCCATATTGATTAACTCCAGCAGATTCTCCATAAATTTCCATTTTCCTAGTGATATACCGCCTTAAGAGGGCCACACCATTGCATCAGGATTGAGAAAATCTTTCTAGAAAATAAAAAATCGGGGTCCAAACTCCTCCGTGTGCAAAATACATTAAACTTTACAATGGATTTTTTACCATCTTTAGTGTGTGGGATGTAATGGATATGTCGATATGGAGGAATTGCATAGGTTAAAGTGGAAGAATAAGATGAGTAACACTGTAAGTGGAAGAGGGATGATGAAGAAAGTGATAGAGGGAAGAGAATTTAGGGAACATATAAGATCATATTCTTTATTTTGGTAATTTACATATGGGCCACACATCATTTTTGGGAATCGCTCAAAGAAGAAAGGGGGTACGATTCGTAAATCCTTGAGGCAACATAATTTGAAGATATCTATGAAAGTAAACCCTTATCATTTAATACTCCTAATGTCAACTATTATTTTTTGCAATGTCAGCGTTTGTATTTTTTGGATGGTTAGAGCCCACACCATTTTGAGGGGATTTTGCATGTGCTTGTCGTGGAAAACTATACATAAAAGGACATGGCAAGGGGACCTAATATCCCATATTGAACCAAGGCGATTGTTGAATTTGATAACCACAAAACATTGTAGGAACGTGGGTTTACACTTGTTTTATAAAAATAGATTTATCTTGGTCAATTACACCATTGCCAAGCCCAACTGCTACCCATAAGTTGTTAGTAAGAAAAACCTTTTGGCTCTTACAGAGAAGAAATTTATTATGTAATAGATACCGAGGAACTAAAAGTGTATTTTGTACACTATCATTCTTTTATCCAACAATAAATGACAAAAATAGATTCAATATCACCTTAACTTTTCATAATACCAATTTTCATTTAGATATGAGACCTTAAATTATTTTTTATAATTGAATTAATGCTTGCAATAATTATTTATTATAAAGTTAATGAATAAAAAATAATATATTTAAAAAGATATAATTTATTACTATCTAATTATAAATTGAGAGTAAGAGAGTTGAGTATTGTCTCTTATTTAAATTGTATTTTCATCGTCTCTTTTTTGTTAATGTAAAGTAAGTAGGCTTTGTTTTTATAATTAGATTAGTACATGCAATAACTACCAACTATAAAATTAAGAAAATGAAAATAACATTAAATTTAAGACTTTAAAAAATATAAAATATTCTGCAAGAGATTTGAGTTTTATTTTTCTAATTTTATTTTTTTATTATTTCTTTCTTGATAATGTAAAACAAGGGAGAGGAGTCAGTGGTTCTGCACCCTAAGTTGAGGATTGTATAACACCCACATAAATACCATAAAATTTGAAGAAGAAAAATCCTTTTACTAGATTTTTTAATTTTTAATGTATATATTTTATTTTGAGCATTTATATTGTACGTAAAGTGGTTTTTTTAGGTATTTAAATCAAGTAGTTTTGTATACAAAGAAATTTAGGGTGGACCATTTGTTGGGCATTATGTCATGCATATTTTTTCACTTATGTGGCATCATTTGATTGGGTGACTCAATTTATTAGTTACTTTTTTTCAAAATTTAAGTGATAATTGTACATGTACTAGTCATTGACTTTACGTCTATCCTCATCATTATTAGTCCATGCTCCACTATTGGCTCCTCTCCCTTACACTTGTTTTTATAATTTAATCAAATGCTTGCAATAACAATCAATTACAATCTTAATAAATTAAAGTAACATTAAAATAAATCTTCAAACAAGGAAAATAGTATATTATTTAATTGTAAATTGAGAGTAAGATATTTGAATGTTGTTTCTTATTACAATGTTTTTTGTGGCTTTCTTATTAATAATAAATAAATAAATAAATTTTTATATTTGATTAATGCTTACAATATCAATCATAAAATTAATAAACTAAGATAACATTAAATTGATACTTTACAAAACATTCTATTAATATTTAATTATAAAATTATTTAAATATTTAAATATAAATAAAATTTTGTATTTTGCTAAAAAAAAAAAATATTATCAAATGAATTATAATATAATAGCGAGGGATAATACATGTGTTTCTTAATTATTCATCACAAATTTCAAAAAATATTAAATAATAAAAAATGAGGTCGGAATCATACACTTTGACAAATTTAACGGGACATCCTTCAAAACTAAATCTAAATTTTTTCAATCAAAACAAAAAACCAATATCATTTTAAGTTTGTATCTTTAATTTATATATTTTACAAATGATTGAACATTTGGAATAATTAAATAGTATTAAAGTTAGAAAAAGGAATCCGGGGTTTGTTTTGTTTTTACCCCTAAAAATTGCATGCATTGTTATTTTAAGATTAGTATTATCCATAAAACATTTTCCACATCTTAGTGACCTCATTCGTATTTTTTATTAATAATTTATTTGAACATTTTTTAATTGAAAGATTTTTGTAAAAAATGAATGTTTATTAAAACTAAGAACATTTTTTAATCGAGAGATTCATTTTTTTTAAATGAATGTTTTATAAAAACTAAGAACATTAATTATGTGTTGAATATAATATTTTACATCAATCACATCTAAGAACAATATTTATACCCCCTATATAGGGTCTATTTTATTATAACGCTATTTTAAAACTCAACCTAAAACAAGTCATCTATTAATTAACTCATTTACTTTGAAAATTTGTTTAATAGTTTGTTTCTTACAACATTAAGCACACAAATAATGAGTAAGATCAATTATACTGGTTTAAATGTGTTAGGGTGTGTTAATGCACCTCTAGACACTTGAGCATTTAGACAACAAAAACAAAAGCAAACTATCCAGAACTATTAAGTCAAACTCGGATTTGATTTTCTATATGCCACCTCTATGAATGCCATTATTACGCACCTTCCACTATCTTTTCAAACTGACTTTGCTTAACGTGCATCCTTGGCTTACATAATGCCACCTCTATGAATGCCATTATTACGCACCTTCCTCTGACTCGACATTGATATGATCCTTGGCTTACATAAGTTATACTTCGAGCCTTCACGGTTAATTGATATTGTCCACTATTTCCATCTCATAGGTTGTGGGTTTCACTTAGGGAAAAGTTTAGTGGTGAATCTTCATTAATTCACGAATATTCTAGTTTTTAAAATTTTGTGAAATTTTAGGCATATGGATATGACTAATTCGCCTAAATTTTAAAGGTTCAAGTTACTTTTAGGGGTCAGTTCACCCAACATTTACGCTAATAACCAAATTTTTTAATTCAAATTGTCATTAGCGAGAAATTAATATTTGTAAAATTCACCTTCATATATATAACATTACTAAATATCACTATGGTTGTAGGGTAACGGCCGCTAAACTATGCAAAGAGTTGTTTACAATGAAAAAATCTAATGGAATTTGCTTTATCTTAAAATTCACCATGGTCTAGCCAAAGTTATCTAGCGATCACTAAGCTCTAAAATTTTCCATGCTCATGTTGATGTATTACCAATTTATCTAGCGACTACTAAGCTGTAAATATGTCCATTGTTTCACCAAAAAATCACATTTTTAGAAATCTTTTGTTTAGTGAAATTGAATTATTAATCTTTTGATTAATCCAAGAGAAATATGGCCAAATATCACTATAGTTAGAATCTAGAAGCCTCTAAGCTATGCAAATAGTTGTTTACAATGATGAAATCTAATGGACTTTACTCGTGTTTTAAATATTTACATCATCACTTGTCACATGATTTGATATATGGGATGGAAATTTGGAAAAATGATATACTTATGTTTGTATTATATTTAATCCGATATTCCCAGTGCCCAACATCCAAATTTTGTGTTTACAACTAAATATTTTATCAGGATTTACAAATTAAAATGACAATGGTTAACGACCATTTTTCCACACAGCCCTTCTTTTGACAATTTGAATAAAATATTACACTTATAATTTGTCAAATGATTTATAGGTTTTGAATTTTTTTTACAGGCAAATTTTGACCTGCCCTTCTCTGACAGGTTGGAAGCCCTCGGAAGGGATGTGACAGGTGCAATTTTGAACGTTGCATGGGAGGATCAATATGGATTTTTTTAGGACCCCATCATTAAAAGGAAAAGGGATCTTGCTTGGTATTATCCTTTTACTTTGTTGTTATTGTTGGTACACTATTAGGAAACTAAGGATGTAACAACTAAGAATGTAATTCCTTTTCAACCAAAAAAAAAAAAGCATTTTGTCCACACCTTTGGAAATTAAGGATGTAACAACTAAGAATGGACCTTATTGTTGGTATTTTTCTATCTTTAAGTTCCGCCTAAACTTATTTATAGAAACCGTATAATATGGGACAAAAACAATGTCACTCAATGTTGACGCTTAATCTTTTCGTTCCTTTACAATATGAGGTTGATTCCAAAATTTTCAATACCTTAGGATTTAGTAAAAATGATAACTAGCATTTGTACTAAAAGGAGGTATAATGTTATGTTGATGTTGATAGTAAAAATATGAAGGTTTGTAGAGTCGTTGAAGTAATTTCAACTTGTGTTGAAGAGACATATTTGACCTAGGTAGTAAGGCAAGTAAGGTTTGCAAAGTCCTCAAAGCAATTCCAAGATGCACTGAAAAGACATATCTGACTTGGGTAGTAAGGCAACAAACATATGTATATCGCAACCAGTTGACCATTATGTTAGTGAGAGGGTCACCACCAGTGTTGCTTTCCCCCTATTGGCAAAATGATCATAATATATTATTGCAGACTAGGTAGCCAACCTATGCAGGATTGATTGTTGGCTATATAATGGAAAAAGGGTCATGAAATATTGTAAAAGGTCATCAAGAGCCTAAAATAATGTAAATAAAGTGCTCTCACCTATCCAAGTGGGTTTACTCATGTGTTAGTGAGTTCTTGCCATTGTTAGGTAACAAAGTTGGTTGTAACCACTTCATTTGGAGCATATGAAGAGACACATTCGAATGGTAGAGAAATAGGTAGAGTTGAGGAGTTGAAAAAATTAGTTGGTAGAGGTCTAAATATGCGAGGAGTCATGAAGGCTTAGGAATTTGTATGTAATCAAGAAAGGATCATGTGATTGCAAATAACCTTTAAAATCAAACTATGCACTCCTTGTCGATATGAGCAATGAATGTAATGGGTTATATTCTTGTATTTATCTGAGTATTCATGATTTTCTAATGTTGATTCAATGTTTTGAGATTATAAATTGATCATAGGTTGGTCCTTGTGTTGTGATAATGAGGTGACATTGGTTTATAAGCAAGTTTTCCTTGTTTATGTATGAAAAATTCTATTTTGGCAGTCTTTTCATGTGTTTGTAGACTTTTGAAAGCATATACATGTGTTATCAAGAAGAGAGGAATAACATACAAACCCTAGATCACGTGAGAAGTAGAGGTGTTGTGGTTATTTGAAGGTAAGCTGCTATGAAAGTGATTTCTTGCAATTCTTACATAGTTTGATGATTGAAAGACATGTTTGGAGGATTAATGGGCTAAAATAATTGAGAATGAATGGGTAAGGTGTTGAAGGATGTTAATAAGAATGTTTAGAAGGTTTATGAGCCTTTAAGAAGGTTCTTGAATTAAGGAAATAGAAATAAAGTAAAAATAGGTGTTAGTCCTCTTGTCAAAACTTAGTCTAGAGTAAAGTGAAAATAGGTGTTTTTCCTCCTGTCAAAACCTAGTATAGAGCTTGAGTATTAAAAAGTTGATAACTGGAGTTTCCCTCGTCCAAACCTAATGAAACTTTAGTAGAATATTATGAGGGTTGAAAATAAATTTATGCAAAATTTTAGGCCTTTTGGAGGCCTGTACAGAGAGAGAGAGAGAGAGATTGCAAAAAAACAATCAGCAGACCTATAAGTGAGGGTTTTAAAAGGATTTAGTAACAAGAAAGGAGCATAACCTGTAATCTAGATCTCAAAAATGCATGAAACTTTAGGTGAACCTAGAGATGGCTCATTAGAAGGTGTAATCAAATTTTGGTGTATTGGAAGCATGTTTAAGGTATGAAAAATTGTGATTCTCATATTGTAACCCTGATTTTTACATGTTTTGAGCTAATTTTGTGAGTGACAATCATAAGAAACCTAATATCATGAAAGTATGCTTGTTAGGAAGATTTTATATGATGAATAGTAGGTGTAAAATAAGTTTAAAGGTTTGGAGAAAGGTTAAGAGGTCCAAAAGTTGTTGGAATTGACATGTTCACATTGTTAAGTGGTACGGGTTATTTTCCCAACCTACTTAGTTTTAGCCTTGTTCACACAACTCGTGAGGATAAGCTTAATATGGGAGTTTGTTTATATTGTTGGTATTTCTTCCTATATTTTGCACATACCATTTGGAATGCATAATAATAGTATAAATTCTTATTATTGAGGAGATTTCCCTTATCACTTTGTGATTGGAAAATATTCTTCATAGACATATTTAATAGGCATGTACTCCCTTTGTAAATACTTTGGTTATTGTATATTATAGAGTTTAATAATATGGAGACATATTATTTGATCCATTGTTGGTTGTAATATCATTATGGCTTTTTTGTGTGTTAAGATTTCATAGTTGTGGTAATGTTTATTCTGTTGGAGTGATCCTAGGACGAGAAGCATTGGCTTCTCCTATATGGTATCAGAGATGCCTCATGCAGTCATTGTTAAGCCTCCTTACATAACCATTTATTAATCATATTTCATTGATTCTTGTAAAAACATTAACCAACTTCTTGGATCATTCAAATGGCATTGGCTTTGTGTCTCATTTATCATGGCCATACCATATGGTATATTAAGGTTGCTTATTGTTGTAGAATCTGCTTTAATAATTGTATTGTTCATTATCTTGGTGAAATTTATTGGGGCCATGCATTTAGATCTTTAATCGGCATTGGAGAGCTTGATTGAAGCACCTCCCACTCAAATTTGTTTGACTCATCTTGGGCTTGGTTTTTTCTTGGATCAATTTACAACCTATTTTTATAATTGCAACCATTAGACCCTGATGTTATTCTTGACTCTTTCCTTGTGTGATATAGATCTGGCATGTTAATGATCCTTACTAATTCCTATGTAAACCCTCGTTTTGTTGTGTCATCATTTTGTATTAAGACTAATATTATGGCATTTTTGTAATTAATACTTTTATATGTTTTACAGGAAAGTTTTTGTGCATAAGCTTTGTTTATTTTCATCTTATCTATGCTTCTTCAAATGAGTTTAAATAAATCTGTATATGCATTAAAAATGTGGTTGAAGAACATATCTTAAGCCCAACACAGGACTCATACATAGCCCAACACATGACTCATTCACGCATTGGCGCAGGACTCACCCACGCATTAGCACATGACTCGCTTTAAAAGCATAGGACTCACGTTATGGAAGCATTGGCATAGGACTTCACACTATGAGAAGTGTAAGACTCATATGAATAGGAAGAAAAATACTCATACATTGTACAAGGAGGCGAGTTGATTTAGTCAACACACGAGTTGCATGATGAAAATAACATTGAATGTGGATTATTATCTAGTCATCATGCGACTCATGTGGATTATGCAAGTCCAATTTAACATCCAGTTCGATTGGAAACGTGGAACAAATAAACTGAACAATTGATAGTCACCATGATTTAAAGGATTCAATGCATGATCTTTGACATCCTTTGGAATCACTAAATCATCTCATCTAAGTGTTAATCAAGGACTCCACTCAGAGTTAATAAGATGAAATCTAATCTAAGTGTGGAATACACTTGTTCTTTCAAATTTGTAACTCTTTATCAAGAAATTGTTGGCATAGAGATATTTTAGTTAATTAGTAGTTATTTATTACAAATAATTTGTCCTCTTTTAGAGTGACGAGGACTGACGTGCTTAATATTAAAAGGGCATTTGTAGTAGAATTACAGAGTTAGTTAAGGAGTTATGTTGTTGTTGAAGAAAGTCATTGTATTACATTCAATAAAGTGCATGATTCTGAGTTAAATCGACTGGTGTAATTTGCAATTCCAAACTAGATCATAGGGAAGGAGCAAGGGTCACTCCTCCCCAACATGAAGGGACATTGTTTGTTTACTGATATCTCTATTATTTAGTATTTGCTTATTTATGAAAATTCCAGCACTTTCAGCATTTCAATTTGTGAATTTAGTAATCTTTGTTTTTATCAATAGAAGGCATTTCTTAATTACATTTAGAAGTAGTATTTGATTGAATTCAATAGTGGAATACATGCTTAGCATAGTTTCAATCATTCTCGTTGTTACAAATAGTCGTGGACACCGCCCTGGACTGACAATCATGAAATAATTAAAGTGTGAGTATCAATGACGCTCGTCACTTTTTGACGCCATCGTTGTCAGGGATATTTTTAAGGTGTTAGAAAAGATCAAATTACTAACTTGTGTACTTCCTGATAGCCATGGTAAGTTTCCATTTAGAAATCTCTTTTCCATAACTCTTTCTTTCGAAATAAAATACCTTGTAGTGACAACAAGATTATTTTTTGTTCTTTGGAGTATGTGCAACACAAGCAATCAGTTAAGAACTTATAGTTAGGAAATTATTTTTAAGTATGGTAGGATTTTATGTTTAGACCTAGAGACCATAGAGGTAGATTTATTAGAAGTCAATTTACAAAACCCCCCTCAAAATCAACCTGTAGAGAAACTTGATCAGCAAGTAAGGATGGTCTGATGGAGTAGAAAACCCCAATGGTGCAAATAATGGAAACCCCTCACTAGGAAGGACATTTACCTATCCCATAGAACAAGACCCTAATGACCAATCCCCCATGAAGAATATCTCTCCTCTAATTCTTACCAACCTTTAGGGGACTAGTCTCAGAAGATCCTGACCAATTTCTATTTGAGTTCAAAGTGTTGTGCCAAACCTATAAATATACCTCATACACTTAGAAGCTTAAGCTATTTCCTTCAACTTTAAATGACACAACCATGAGGTGGTTCATGGGCCTAAACCCCAACTCTATCCACACTTGGGAGGAGATGGAAATAATCTTCTTGGATAAATACCAAGATTTCTGTAGGGTTAGGGACAAAAAGGAAGAACTTTTTAGGATACAAAAAAGGAGGATGAGAGTGTTAAGGACTGTCTTGATCGATTCCCCTTACTTCACAGGAGGTATGGTAATAGGTCTTGATGTTTCTCTTATTAAAAAATTTATTCCTTAAAGGATTGGATGAAGACACACAAGAATCCTTTAATTTAATGGGAAAATGAGATATGAACAAATTGAAATTCACTGATATCATTGACCTCTGTAGGAATTACTCCCAGACTCACCCAAAGTTTCGAAAGCATAAAGGAAAGATGGCCAATGGTGACATATCCAAACTAAGAGAAGAGATTACAAGTTTAAGAATGGATCTCTTAGTGTAACATAACACAATTTTGGATAGGGAGAAAGCTAGGAATACAGATCCATTGTTCATATATTGTCCTAGATGTAGGAATAAACATGGGCTCAAGGATTGTCCCTTGGAAAAAATACAAAAATTTACCTTTTCTATGATGTGAATCATGACATTGATCAATGTGGATTATTTCCCTTGCTAAATAATCACTTAAAAAATAATACACAAAGTGAAGTTGGATTGAATTATGTGGCTCAGAGGCAAGGAGGGAATTTTCAAACAAATCAAAATCATATCCTATGCACCAAAAACACAATGGGTTCCAAACCAGTGGAACACACCATGGTCATACTCCCAACCTTGAGTACAACAAGTCCCACTGGAATGGATTCCTCAATGGAATGCATATCTGAATTATTATCCTCAACCATGGACTCCAAACTCAAACATTCCACCATTTCAACAATTTAACCCTCAATTTCAACAATAATGGAATGCACCCCAAAGATTGGGACAACAATATTATAATCCAAGAAGACCCCAGGGACAAAAAGTTTTGTTAACTGGGCCTACAACTACTGCCCCATCTGAACAACCTTCCCAACCACAAATTCTAGCTCAAACCATGGAAAATCCAAATAATGTGAGGCAGGGTAACCTAGTATACACTGTCAAATATGACAAGAACCCATGCTGAATTTTGTGGACTATAGAAATATATTGTTACGGTCAGGGGAAGGTTAATTCAAAACCATCATCTCCAATTATAGAAGAAGTCCCTGAAGACAAAGAAAAATCTAGAAGAAACACAACCCAAACCTTTTCTTAAACAAACATCTGATCTAAACTCAGATATGTCATTTCCATCCAGACTTTTTGAAAAAAAGGAAAATGTTGTAATCCAAGAGAAACCAGAGTTGGAACTGATTCAAGGATTGAAAAAACTAAGTATTGGAATCCCTCTATTATAGGCTCTTAGAGATATCCCAGAGTTGAATAAAACTATCAAAGAGCTCTATGTTAAAACTCCAGGTAGAAGGAAAAATCAGCCTAGAAAGTCGATTTTGATGAAAAAATTCCTAGCATATTAGAAGGGAAGATGAAACCTCAAAAATATGCTGACCCTTTGAGTCTAATTGCTCTAGTTTATATTGGATATGTGAAGATTCAAAATGTTTTAATTGACTTAGGGGATGCAATTAATGTGACGAATACTAACACCTTGTCCACATTGGCTCTTCGTGAACCACAATCAACTTCAATAATGTTACAAATGGTTGACCAATATTTAGCCAATTGAAAAGGGATTATAGAGGATGTTACTATTACCATTGAAGAATGGGACTATTCAGTAGATTTTATGGTTATTAAAACAAAGAACGAGAAAATTGGATATCCCTTGATCCTAGGAATCCCTTGGTTAGCCACTACAGTAGATTTTATTGATTGTAGGACATGAAACATGATAATTAAAAATGGTCATGATTCACATAAATTATCCATATATCTAGTTGTAAAACCTTTAGCCACTGAGGATAAAAATGGTGGAAGGATGACCCAGAGAAAATAGAGGGTGTGGTTTATGTTGGAAGAACGGTGGAATGAGAGGGGGGGAGAATCAATCCTTCAAAAACCTTAGCAAATTCAAATTATCATGCATAAACCATTTACCACTCATCCATGCATTAATGTAATCTTAAAAACAAATAACAACCATTCACAAGAGCATTACCATGAGAGAGTACACAAGAACATAAGATGTAAGTGGGAAACCCTCAAAGGGAATAAAATCCACTAATTTTTTTTTATTATATTACACAAACCAAAAGAATACAGTGAAGTACCAACTTCACATTGAGCACCAACCCTTAATTCAGTAGGGCACTAACCCTACAAGGAGAACCAACCCCTATTTTAGTAAGACTCCAACCCCACAATGAGGCTACAAACCCCCTAAGGTGATCAACCACCAACTCAACCACATGGAAATGAGTGACCATTGATGATATGTTTCTCACACAACTGATAGTGATCAAATATTCATCTCATACACCTTCAAACCCTCTTCAAATTCTCCTTCTTCTGCTTCACTCAAACTTGCTCAATCATGGGCTGATTTAGACAATTACCCTTGCACATTATCTCTTCAACACTCTTTAGACATTCACACACTCTCTCAGCTCTATCTTGATTCCCTTGAACCACTTTCACTCTCTCACGTAGCTAGCACTTTTTCCCTCTCACAACACTAGTTAAAAATGAACAATTACATGCACTTTTATACATAATTAAAAAACATAACTAGGTCGTACATGACCCAATAGGTGATGAGCGTCGATGATACTCACACTTTAGTTATGTTATGTTATGTTTATCAGTCCAGGGTTGTGTCCATGGTTGTTTGCAACAAAGGGAATAGTTTGTATTGTTGTCAGTACTTAATAACAAAATTAACCAAATACTATGCTAACTGCAATTAGGAAATGGAATGGATTCATAGTAAAAGACTATTGAATATAGAATTAAAGGTACTTTAAATAATTCACTACTGATAATTCAAATCAATGCAAAATACATAAAGGAAATGAACAGTAAACCATCCCTTCTCATTGGGGAGGAGTGGCCCTTACTCCTTCCCTTCGATCAGGTTCAACGTTGTAAATCACACTATAAAGCTTTTCCCTGAATCTACAATTTATTGAATTGGAAGAACTAATTTTACAATAAGTCCGACTAACTCATATTCCTAATGCATTCACACTTTTATATTCATAGGGACAATCCTAGTCTCTCTAGGAGAGGAATATTATTAGAAATTAATAACAACTACTGTAACTGGACGATGTTTATAACAATAACTAGTTGCTCTAAGAATTACAATCGTGGAAGGATTGATCTATGCCTTGTTTGGATTGAACTAATCCTATTAACTACAGATGAGGCTCGTAATTGACTCCTTTGAGATATTCAATCGGTGTCAGAAGATATTGTAGATCCTGAATTGATTCCTTATAATCATGATGATCATAATTCCATAAGTTTTTGTCTGCATCACGTCTTCAAGAAACTGAAGTTAAGTTAGGATTGCATGTCCCTCATAATATGCATGAAGGTTGAGGTGGTAGTTCACGTTTCTTGATCATGTCATTGTGTTGACTGATGTGTCAGCTATATCACTCATAATTCAGCCATCGGAGCCATTTATCTCTTTTTCACAAGTCCCTCATTTCAAGTGAGTCCTGAATTAGTGATCTGGATGAGTCTTGCTCCGTGGTGAGTCCTCCACTGCAAGTCATTATAAGGTGAGTCTACGCTATAAGGATGAGTCTTGCGCCAGTGCACAAATGAGTCATCCTACGTTATTCTACAATTAAATCCTATGATGACTCAACATATGATTTCCCAAATACACTGTTAATACTCATAAATGTTCATTCAAGCCATATTTGAAGAAGTAATAATAAGATAAAAATAACAAGAATATGCATAACATTTCCTTCCAAAACATAGTAAAGTATTAATTATAAAATGTCAATATTATACATCAGTGAAAAATGATACCAAAATAACATAAGGTTTTACATGGGATCAAACATGGAAAAACAAGAGTTCATCGCCCCCCCCCCCCCCCCCCCCCCCCCACACTTAAGATCTAGTAAGTCATCCTACTACCTATTCAATTTTTCAACTATCCTTGAACAATTGTACTAATTGGAAAAGGTTTTCCAACTCTCATCCAATTCAGTATTACATAACCAAAAAGAACTTAATGACCAACTTCCTCCAAGTGGTATAACTGTCCTCTAGCTAATCAGCTATGAAATTCCATCATGGTACTGGGGAAATGACTAATGGAGGCCTATACCTCATTCCAATCCACTTCTCTTGTATTTCTAGAATGATTTTACAGAGATCCTTATCCCTTTTCAATGACCAATAGAGGATAGTGGGTGAAATCACCTCCTTCTTCTTGTAATGCTCTGTAAGTAGCTCATACCTCAATTGACAAGCAAGGACATTAACATTGAACATTGGGAGTTCTTTCTCCCTGAACTTATTCACACAAGTTCTCAGAAATTATTTGTACTAATCCACCAACTGCAAGTAATATACTTAAGAGATTGATCTATTGAAAAATTGGATGGGGGCAGGAAGATCATGCCTCATTAAGAGGCCTATATTAGATTATGTTTGAACATATGTTCCTCTTTGTTCCCTTCATTCAGTACGGATGCCTTAAGGTAAAGATGAATGCTTGCAGTTGGACCTCTCCCACATAAAAATTGATGGGAATTTCAATCATCATTGGCAACATCATAAAAATTGATTAGGGAGAAGAAACTTGTGAACATAAAATTCACAGAGTAAATTCTTGGCAACATCATTGCTTGTTGTGTATGCACTAACAAATTATTTTTCATCATCAAATTTTATATCTTGCATAGAACGAACCATGAGAAATCTTCCATTTTAGAAATTGTTCCTTTAAAAATAGTGCATAAAAATTAGATGGGGGTCTGTATGATAAGACATGATCATATAACCGACAGACATTAAGCACATTCTCCTTAAGCAGCTTGTTCTCTTCCTTTAAAGCCTTGTTCTCATCATCAATTCCTCTAATCCTATAACATTCCTCCATCCATTTAACCATCCCTTTCAAGACAATAATTTGAGGGAACAGGAATTATGTCTGAGTTGTTTTCTCTTTAGTGACCACAAGCTATGTTTCCTGCCTATTCTCTTGCAAAATTGTAAGGGATGGGTTGAGCTCATCTGTCTTAGTTTGAAGGGAATGAAGTTTTTTGTTATTTTTCCTCCAAAGCATGTTGGAGTTAAAGAGTTGCCTCTTCTTGTCTGCTCTATAGTCTGATGTAGCTGTTGGATTTTATGATTTTTCTCGGCCTCCAGCTAGGAGAAACTAGACTCCTTAGCTTCAAGGAGGAGCTGTAGATGTGTAATTCTCTCTTGAGCTAGTTGTAGTTCAAACTAAATTTTAGAGAGAGACAATACTTGTGGCATAATTATGTCAGAGTTAGGGGAGAACTAGGTTCTCCTTCTAGCATAGGTGTCTTACCTTTTGTCCACAATGGGGGAGTCAACAACAGTGGTTGGGGTTTGGTCAATTTATTTCTCAGAAACAAGGAACTGAGGGTGATACATAGATTGAGGAGGAGACATAAGTGGTGTCTTAAGTAGGGTTTGCATAATTACAGTGGCTTCATGTTCTTCTTGAGTAGGAACATTTTCTGTTGGGGGATCATTGAGGGTATGTGCATGTCTAGCTATTCTAGGGCATTTCTTAGGTCACTTAGAAGTGGAAGGTTCTGGCTCTAGAACCAATTAAGACTCTAGGGCACACTTCTTTTGGAATTTCATCCACTTCTTAAGGCCATGCCTTTTCTTAACAAACTGATGTTTGCAAATAAAATGTATCAGGCCCTAGAATTTCAAGTAAGAGGCACCCCAATAGAATTTCTCAGTGGCAGAGGAGAAATAGAATCAAACAAGAATTGAGGAAAATTTATTTTGTTCTGGGGTTTAACTTGGCCATGGTGAAGGTGGATCAGAATTCTCAAAACATGACCCAAAACTATTTCGTACTGGCCCTCACAGGTAAAATATTTGATTATCCATTTAGCTATGTCAGCCCAAGGCTCAGGGAGGGTAATTTTTTTAATGCCTTTGGCCTTTCCCTTATTTTCCACAACCAGTTCTAATTTTTCCTTTTTTCCCACTGAAAATCTTTTAATAATTTCATAATGCAGTGTTCTATTATTAACTGATTTACCCTCTTTTGGTATCCCTGAAAGATGACTAATTACAGTGGGACTGAATGGAATTTTCTTAACTTTTATAGTAGAATACCCCTCCTCCATGTTTTTGGAAAACTTCCTCTATCATTTTTGTGTTAAAATCTTCATATGAAAGCAAACAAATCAAGCCATCCCACATTTTTAGATTTATTGTACACTGACCTTGCATCAACTAATAGCCTTGTTGAATTTGTTGGTTCATGTCTAAGTCTGAACCCCATGATTGGTGCGTAGAGTAGGTAATTGGAAAATAACAAAGCACAAGACTAGAAATAAAATGTTGCAGAGATGGAAATAAGCATAGGAATGGAGTGGTAGCATTGCAGGAGTGTAATGGTGGAATTGGGAAAAAGACAGGGGAGACAAAATGGTTACAAATAAAACAACACAAATTGGGAAAGGTTTTAACAAATCCCAAGGTGATAATGATAGTAATTGGGTACGTGTGGTGATTAATATGGAGATGGATGGAAGATTTTTTGGGATATGTGAAGCATGGGAAGACATTGGGAATGAGGAAGGTTATCAATTTACACGAGTATAAATAATGAGCATTTCATGAATTAAACCTTGCAACATTTAAGAAGGGAATAATCATGCATACCTTATTAATTTCACTTGTCACATCGTTGGCCATCATTTCAATGTTGTTTTGATCCTTCCTCCATGTATTTTTATTCATTTATTACATGCATGATTCAAGGGTGGTGACTGCCTGGTCATTGTTGGTTTTCAGCCACCTGTATTTATTATTATTTTTTTCAATTATTATTATTATTTTTATTTTAGAAGCAATGGCCGCCATTGTTGGTTTTCAGCCAATGCCTCAGAGGATGATGACCACCATTTCTAGTTTTCAGTCATCTCCTCTTTATTATTTCTGAAAAATAGCTTAGTTCTAAGTTGAGTTGGACAAAGAAACTTTTTCCAAACAATTCAGAGTTGAATCTTCTTGAAGCATATTTTGAAATTCTTCTCTGGATGTTGGTTTATGGTACAACCTCAATCTATACCCATTAACCAACATCACTTTCTTCTCACCATCAATGGAATCAGTTGAACTGTCCCATTTTTGAATACCTCTTCAATTTGATATGGGCCCATCATCTTGTCTGCATCTTTCCCTTGAAATCCTTGTATTTTGAATCAAATAACAGAGCCCAATCTCCTTTTTGGAACTTTCTTGGCTTAATGTGTTTTTCATGCCATACATGCCTATGATGTTGGATGATTTCATTTTGATGCAATGCTTGTAGTCTCATCTCATCCAACTCATTTAGTTGAATAATCCTTTCCTTTTGTGCTTCTGATTAATTAATTCCCACTTCAGCAGTTGTTCTCAAGGTTTGAATCTCAAATTCTATGGGAAGAATGGGCTTCTTCCCATAAACCAACTCATAAGGAGTAAATCATGTGCTTTTTTTTCCAAGTAGTATTGTAGGCCCATACTACTTCAAGTAGTTTTTGAACCCAAATTTTCCTTGAGATATCCATTGTTTTTGTTAGGATATTCTCTAACTCTCTATTAGTAACCTCCACTTGACCATTAGAATGTGGATGGTATGGTGATGATTCTTGTGCTTCAACTTGTATGTTTCCACAAAGGAATTGATTACACCTGACATGAACTATGGTCCTTGATCTAAAAAATGGATCTCGGTGCTCCAAATCTTATGAAAGATATGTTCATATAAGAAATATGCAACTTTCTCATCTCTTGCATATTGTAGTGCTTGCACCTCATCCCATTTGGTGACATAGTCTGTACAAACTAGAATGTACTCCTTCCCTTGAGAGGTTGGGTCAATTGGTCCAATGAAATCCAATCCCCACTTCTCAAATGGTTCCAAGACAACTTGAGGTTGGAGTGGCATCTCAGATGTAAATGTTGGCTTCCCCATCCTTTGGCATTGATCACATCTCCACACATACTTTTTAACATCCTTAAACAAGGAAGGCCAATAGTAACCAGCTCCTAAGACTTTATGAATGGTCCTTTGAACTAAATAATGCCCTCCTAATGGCTCATCATGACATGCCCTAAGTATGTCAAATACTTCATCTTCAGCTACACACTTGTGTAAAACATGGCTCAGGTCCACATTTAAAAATAATTCCATTTAACCATGTATACATCACACTTTGTTTAATCAATTTCTTTCTTTGACTTTTGTGTGAAAAAGGTTGGTAACTTCCCTATAGCCAAGTAGTTAGCCATATCTACATACCAAGGAGAGGTAGTAGAAATTACAAATAGATGTTCATCTGGAAAATCATCATTGACCTACTCCTCTTCTTCTGAAGTGGTCAGCCTTGAAAGAAAATCAACTACCACATTTGATTTCCCTGGCTTGTCAATGATTTTAATATTAAATTCTTGTAGTAAACAACAACCCTTATAATACTTGTCATGCACTAAATGTTTATTCATTAGATACTTGATAGCAGAGTGGTCAGTGTGAACAATCACTTCATAGCCTGTGATATAATGGCGAAAACTTGTTGATTGCATATACAACTGCAAGAAATTCCTTCTCTGTGGTGGTGTAATTCCTTTCAGTAGGGGAGAGGTTTTTACTGATATAATAAATAACATGCATAGATTCTCCTTCTTCTTTGTTGTCCAAGGACAACCCCTACTGCTTCATTGGAAGCATATGTTTGTATATGGAAGGGAAGCTTCCAATTTGGGCCTCTCAAATATTAGAGTATTTATCAATTTATCTTTGATAGTATCAAAAGATTGTTGGCATGTTTCTGTCCATTCAAATTTAGAGTCTTTAGTTAGGATGAGAAAACAATGGAGAAATATCTTACTAAAGTCTGAAATAAACCTTCTATAGTAGCCAACATGGCCAAGAAAACTTCTTACCTCTATTTGGTTTGTGGGAGATGGGATCTTTACAAATGATACTTGACCTTGTCAGGGTCCACCTTGATTCCTTCAGCTGAAACATGATGGCCTAAAACTATCCCTTGTTCCATCATAAATAAACATTTTTCATGGTTTAAGGATAATTGGTGTTTTTCACACCTAGAAAGGAATTTTTCTAGATTGTCAATTGCCTCTTGGAATGTTTCTCCATAAACAATGAAATCATCCATGTAAATCTCTACACAATCATGGGTGAGATCAAAAAGTATTGCCAACATGGCTCTTTGAAACGTGGCAAGAGCATTACATAAACCAAAAGGTAACACCATTATAAGTAAATGTTCCCCATGGGCATGTAAAATTTGTTTTGTCTTGATCCTCAAGTGCTACTGTTATTTGATTGTACCCATTGAACCCATCAAGGAATTAAAAAATAGTTATTTCCAAATAAATTGTCTAAGACTTGATCAATAAAAGGTAATGGAAAATAATCCCTGATGAGTTTCCTTGTTTAACTCTATATAATCCACACAAAACCTTCATTTTCCATTCTTTTTAGGAACTATAACTAATGGAGAAACCCATTTTCTATCTGAGATTGGATAAATGAATCCCACCCTAAGAATTTTTTCAATTTCAGTTTTTACAATGTCTCTTAAGGAAAGGTTTATCCTTCTTTGGGTTGTCTGACTGGTCTAGAATCAGTAGTGTAGATATGGTGTGTACAAATACTAGGATGAATACCCTTCATGTTGCTATATTCCCAAGAAAAATCTTGAGGATGAGAGCATAAGAGTTTAAACAAGGTATTCTCTTCCTGACTAGTCAGCCAACTATTGACTAACAATGTTTTCCCTAGGAAAATAGGTAGTTGTTTGGTATCTGGATGAAGAGAATCTACAACAGGGTACTCTCTCAATAATGCATTCAACAAACACCTGTGGGGAAGTAATTTGTGAACAACAGTGATATTTTATAAATATGGACTCGATCAAATATATATTCCGTGTAAAAGGGAAGATGATAGGCTGGTTGTTTTCATCCATAAAATCATCTCTTGTTTCCATTAGTTGTAGTGCATGACTAGAAATAAACCCAGCGACTAGCACGGGACTTATACTTTTTCCAACGCAGGACTCATGGTCACCATATTGAATTTGATCTGAGTGTTCTTGAATTATGACCATGGCCAAAGAAGAGATGATGTCCTCTGAATCATCTAAATTGTCCTTACACCATTGTTTATTGTCTATATCAAAAGGTTTTTTGGTAGGGTAAATTGATAACTTTTTGGAATCATGTCCATTTGTAATCACCATATTCCCTATTCTACAATCAATGAGGGTGAAAGTTGTGGCTAACCAAGGGTGTCCTAGGATTAGAGGGTATCCAATCTTCCTATTCTTCATTTTTATGATCATGAAAGTCTACCAAATAATCCCATGATTCAATGGTGATGGTGACATCTTCTATAATCCCTTTGGATTGTTTACAAACTGATCTGCCATTTGTAAAACTATGGAGGTTGACTGTGGTTCAGGAAGTGATAGTGTGGACAAGGTATCCGTGTTCATCACATTGATAGCAGCTCCTAGGTCAATTAGGACGTTTGGGATCTGGACATCTCCTATGCAAACTATAACAATAGGACTTCCAGGGTCTCCATATTTAGGAGGGGTCATATTCCCTTCCAGTATACTAGCAAGTTTCCCATCAACATGGATGGTTTTAGGTTGATTCTTTCTTCTTCCTGGAGTCTTAAAACAAATCTCTTTGATGGTTTTGTTTAATTTAGGAATTTCCTTAAGAGCTTGTAACAGGGGAATCCAATACTCAATTTCCTCAATCCCTGAATTAATTCTGACTCTAGTTGTTCAAGAACTACAATGTTGTGTTTTTCCAAGAGTCTAGATGGAAAAGGAATATCAACGTTTGGTTGAGGTGTTTCTTCAACAACAGGACTGGGTTGGTCTTCTTCTGGATTTTTTGTATCTTCAGGGATTTATTCTATGATAGGAGATGAAGGTTTTGAGGTAACCTTCCCTGAACACAGTAAGATATTCCTACAATCCACAAAGTTTACTGTGGGATTTTTATCTGATTCCACAGTGTATGATGGGTTACCCTACCTCACATTTTTGGGATTTACACAGTTTGTGCTAGTATCTGTGGATGGGTAGGTTTTTTGGATGGGGTAGAATTTGTAGGTCCATTCAATAAATCTTGTTGACCTTGGGGTCTTCTTTGATTGTAATATTGTTGCCTAGATCCTTGAGGTACATTCCACTGTTGTTGGTATTGAGGATTAAACTGTTGAAATGGTGGAATGTTTGGATGTGGAGCCCAAGGTTGCTGATAGTAACTTGGTGGTGCATTCCACTGTGGACTCCACTCCTGTGGAACTTGTTGAGTCCAAGGTTGGGGGTATGGCCATGGTGCATTCCATTGATTTGGGACCCATTGTGTTTTTGGCATGTAGGACTGATTTTGATTTGACTAAAAATTCCCTCCTTACCTCTGAGCCATATAGTTTAACTCAGCTTCATCTTGTGTGTTTTTTTTAGATGGTTCTTCAGTAAGGGAAGCAATCCACATTGGTCTGTGGCATGCTTTAGTTCATAGAGAAGATAGATGTCTTTCTTGTCTAAGGGGCAGTCCTTAAGCCCATGTTTTTCCTACATCTTGGGTAGTAGATGAACAAAGGCTCTATATTCCTGGATTTCTCCCTATCCATAGTTGTATTGAATTGAACTAAGAGTTTTGTTCTTAAATTTGTAATTTCTTCCCTTAGTTTGGATATATAGCCACTGGCCATTTTTCCTTTCTATCTACGAAGGTTGGGGTTAGTTCGAGATTAATTCCTACAGAGGTCAATGATTTATGTAAATTCTAATTTGTTCATGTCTCCCTTTCCCATAAGATTGAAGGCTTCATGTGTGTCTTCATCCAATCCTTTGAGGAATAAAGTTTTGAGCAGATTAATATCCAAGACAATACCACACCTCCTGTGAAGGAAGAGGAACCGATCAAGATAATCTTCCACACTCTCATCCTCCTTTTGTTGAATTCTAAAAATGTTCTTCCTTCATGTCCCAGACTCTACAGTAGTCTTGGTATTTATCTAAGAAAACTTTTTCCATCTCTTGCCAACTATGGATGGAGTTATGGGTTAAGCCCATGAACCATATCATAGTTGTTTCTTTTAAAGTGGAGGGAAATAACTTGAGCTTCTGGGAATCAGAATTATAATCATAGGTTTGACACAAGACTTTGAATTCAAAAATAAACTGGTCAGGATCTTTTTAAGACTAATCCCCAGAAGGTTGGTAAATTGAATGGGATATGTTTTCATAGGACCCTGATCATTAGGATCTCAATTGTATGGGATAGGTAAACATTATTCCAACTAGAGGGTTTCCATTTTCTACACCATTGGGGTTATCTACTTCATCAACCATCCTTCCTTAGTCAACAAGTTGTTCCACAGGCTGGTTTTGAGGGGGGGTTTTGAAAATTTCTTCTAATGAATCTACCTCTACGGTCTCTAGGTCTAAACATAAAATCCTATCATACTGAGGAAACGGTTCCCTAACTATCAATGCTTAACTTGATTGTTTGTGTTCCACATACTCCAAATCATAGAGGAATTTTGTTGTCACTACAAGGTCTTCTTACTTCAAAAGAAAGAGTTATGGAAATAAAATTTCTGAATGGAAACTTACCAGACAACCAGGCAGCACTTCTAGCTAGCACCTTAACCTTTGATAACACCTTGAGTTCCTTGGAAATCATGCCAAAAAGTGACGAGAGCATCGTTGATACTCACACTTTAGTTATATTATGTTTGTCAGTCTAGGGTGGTGTCCATGGATGTTTGCAACAAAGGGAACAGTCGGAGGATTTTTCTCAGTACTTAATAACAGAAATTAACTGAATACTATACTAACTGAAATTAGGAAATGGAATGGATTGACAGACAAAATACTATTGAAATAAAAAATTAAAGGTACTTGAAATAATTCAATGTCTGATAATTCAAAATCAATGCAAAATACAGAAAGGAAATGAATAGTAAATCATCCCTTCTCATTAGGGAGGAGTGGCCCTTGCTCCTTCCCTTCGATCAGGTTCAACGTTGCAAATCACACTAATAAAGCTTTTCCCTAAATCTGTAATTTATTGAATTGAAAGAACTACTTTTACAATAAGTTGACTGAACTCTTATTCCTATTACATTTGCCCTTTTATATTCAGAGAAATCCTAATATCTCTAGGAGAGGACTAGTTATTAGAAATTAATTACAACTACTTAACTGGATGATGACTATAACAAAAACTAGTTGTTCTAAGAATTACAATCATGGAAGGATTGATCTATGTCATGTTTGGATTGAACTAATCATGTTAACTATAGATGAGGCCCGTAATTCACTCCTTTGAGATAGTCAATCGGAGCCAGAAGATATTGCAGATCCTAAATTGATTCCTTATAATCATGATGATCATAAGTCCATAAGTGTTTGTCTGCATCACGTATTCAAGAAACTGAAGTTAAGTTAGGATTGCATGGCCCTCATAATATGCATGAAGGTTGAGGTAGTTAGTTCACCTTTCTTGATCATGTCATTGATGTTAACTGATGTGTCAGTTATATCACTCATAGTTCAGCCATCGGAACCATTTATCTCTTTTATGTGAGTCCCTCTATTTCAAGTGAGTCTAGATTAGTGATCTTGATGAGTCCTGCACTCCACGGTGAGTCTTGTGCTAATGCAAAGACGAGTCATGTGCTAGTCTGCAGTTAACTCTTGTGATGACTCAACATATGCTTTCCCAAATACATTGTTAATACTCATAAATTTTCATTCAATCCATATTTGAAGAAGCAATAACAAGATAAAAATAACAAGTAATATGCACAACATTTCCTTCCAAAACATAGTAAAGTATTAATTATAAAACGTCAATATTATACATCGTGCAAAATGATACCAAAATAACATAGGGTTTTACATGGGATAAAACATGGAAAAATAGGGGTTTCACCGAGCACACCATGGACTCAAAGCACTTACTCTAGATATTTCATTTCTCAAAATGTTCCACACATGTCCAAAAAAAATATCAACATCCTCCATCATAACACAATACTTTTTATCATCCATTCTTCTCACTTCACCACCTAGTAGGAGTGTTTCCTACTCAAATCAAGCACTTCCAGGAACCGATCTTCATCAATGGAGTCCAATATCACACATAATTAACTCAACTATGTCATATAACCACTCATTATAAATATAATGACGTTTATATCATCACCATGCATGCTATAACTCATGAAACAATCAACAATGCAAATAGAACCATTTATCCTTTTTAGCAAACTAAACTGCCCAAGAACTAGTTTTGGAAACTCAACATGTTTGCATCCTTCTTGACACATTCAAGACCTATAAATGTATTAAATATGAACAAAATTCATCCCTATTCACTCTAAAATTCATAGCCATCATCAACTAAGCCATGATATTGGTATTTTAGACCAATCTTCTCACTAAAGCAATGTTGTCATGTACCAGTCAAACTAGGTCAGTTTGTGACCTTCTTCATGCCACCTAATATGAATTCCAGAGCTTAACTAATACATCCAAAACATCACATGAGATGTCTAAAACACCTCCAAGTCCATCAAAATTTATCACCATGCCCACAATTTTTCAAGCACTTCCATTCACCATGACTTCAAAAACTAGCTTTTTGGCCTAAAAACTAGTCAACTTGTTTTGACTTGTGCAGGCCATCAAAACACCTCAAAAAGATCTTAAATGACTTTAAAAATGTAGCATAACTCCCATATATCTTTTAACACTAAATTATTCATATGGTATAATGGAAAACCTAAGAGTAAAACCTTATTTCCTTGAAACTAACATATTTAAGTGGGCTCCACTAAGTGTCATGACCTGAAACTACCACCATATGAAATATGGAAGAGTCCTCTCCATCATCCAATCAGCACATTTGATTATCCAATATATTATGGGCTCACACCATCAAGTTTTCTTGCACCACTAGTAAACTAGGGTTTCAAGCTCATAAAAAACAACTTACCTTTTTAACAATAATTAATAATGTTGGGTTTATAATATTAAGTGGGAACTTGCTTATTTATGAAACCTGCCAAATACTGCATGTTTTTGGTTTATAGCTTATATTTAAAGACCATAAGTGTGCATGGACCCAAAAGATCATCATTAGAGATTGGTTACATAGGTTTGTAACATGTATGTGAGCTATATGTGCGAGAAGATTACAAATACATGAGGTGAATGAGGTAAAACTCATGAGCGAATGTATGAGGTTGTTTGTAATACCTTATTGAAGGTATAACTACATGTGGAAATAGTGGGAGTGTTGGGTAAAATTTTATTCTCAATAAAGATAAGTGATTTCTCAGTGGGTTTTTTACCTTTCATGGTTTTCCCACTTATATCTTGTGTCACTGTGTTATTTACTTTCTGTTCATTATATTTACATTATATTTAATTTTGTATGTAATATAATCATCTAAATCTATGTTCTTAATTATTGCACTTCATAAACTATAATCTTTGGAAATTTATATTGTGGATCTATAATTCATAACATTATTCATCCCTTAAATTTCCTAACATGGTATCAGAGCTGGTGTTTATGCATGTGCAGGATAGATTTGGATGTTTTTTATTCACAGGTGTGAAGAAACTTGAAGTTTTTTAATCTGTCAAAACCCTAGTTGTTCTGCGGCCAACTTCAAGTCTAATCAGGTTCAAAACTCCATTTCCCACCAAAATAATGAATATTGGATGATTAGTTTATTAGATCTTGCTTGTGCATGTGTTTTTAGCCTCTCACTACCATTTATGTGCATAGATCTGCATTTTTCTCCATCTACAACTTTTTTCTAAGTTTATCAGGCCTTCACGGAAAATTCTTGGTCCTTCACGGTTTTTATCAGTCTTCTACAGACTTATTTAAATTATTTGCGCCTTTTATAGAACCATTTTATAGTTGTGTGCGACTTATTTGAATAGTTTGAGCCTTATTTTAGTCTTTCACAAATTTTCTAAGTCTTCTGTGGTTTTTTCCAAACTTGAGTGACTTTTTTAGTCTTGCACGGCTTTATCTCAAGTCTTTGCAATTTTGAAGTCTTCTATGGATTTTTAGTCTTGTGTAAATTTTTAGTCTTATGGATTTCCTCAGTTTTTTAGGTCTTCCTATAGGTATTTTTAGTTATTTGTGGCTTCTCGATTATTTGGCTATTTAGTCTTGTGGATTTCTTTGATCTGTGGGCTTGCCTTTTGACCCAGCGTGACTTCAGACATTCCAATTTTAGACTTTTCATAAAAATTACGTCCACCAGGATGCATCTGTCTTGAGCATCCACAAAATGCATTTTCCTTTTCCAGGACGTTCAAATTTTGTAATATGTGCCACTTGTCACCTCCTACCTTTGGTTGCATGATACTTGCCTTTTCTTCCTGCGTGTCTTTTAAAAAAAATAGTTATATATTTTTCAAGCTATTGTGTGCATTTGAAATTGTAATTAACATCTAAAATGGCTCGGATGGCTGTTATTTTTCCTATGGATAAATCTCAATTATTAAATGGAAAAATTATAGTATTTGGCATAGTTAGGTTAAAATCTTGTTTTATGGCTAGAAATTATAATATCTGGTCACTAGTGTGGAGAAATGACCCACCGGAAGGAAAGAAAACCCTGAAAACTTAAGCTCCTTTCCCAAAGATTTCAGGAATCCCTATTAATTCTATTGCAGAGCATAAAAGATGAGTTTTTACTGCATATAGGACATATGGACTCTCCTGTTGATGCGTGGAAACAACTAGAAACCATGCATGAAGGTAATCACCTCTCCAAGATAATTAAGCTCATTATGGAACTATTTACGACTCCCATGAAGGGGGATGAAAAAATTGTTAATTATCTAGCAAAAATCAAAAACATTAAAGCTTAGTTAGATGGATGTAATTGTGAATTGTTTTAGGATAAACTACTTTATTTTATCATTCAGATAAATATCCATGAAAAATTTCTAGAACTACATCTCCATCTTAAACTCTAAATATCAAAATGAAAATGATTTACCTAATTTAGACACCCTTTTCTCACTTCTAATTCAAGAAGAGTGTGTTATGGAAAAAATTTGATTCAAAAGAGAATGCCACTCAGGCATTATTCTCTCATAATCGTAAAACCTCTCAAAATAGAAATAATATCAATCCTAATCAGAAACCAAACCTCAGATCAAAATTTAAATCTAATCCTAACTCTAATTTGTCAGGAACAGTCAAAATTTCAAAGTGAAATTTAATGGCACATGTAACAAATGTGGCAAATTTGGTCATAAAGAGTTTAATTGTCATGTGAAATCAAACAAATTTGTAAAAAATACTAAAAATAGTAAATTTAATAATCAGAAGAAGGATCATAATCAAAATAAAATTCATGTAAATAATGTTGAGCAATCTATTTCCCTGTATATTACACTCTCAACTTCGAATGACAATGAATGGATCCTAGATAGTGGTGCCTCTAGGCACATGACCTTTATTCATAATATCCTCATAAATGTTGTAAATGTGAGGAAAATATATATCTAGGGGACAATTCTATCATTCATATCTAAAGTTGTGGGAATATTAAATTGAAAAATGGAATAATTAAGAATGTCTTATATGTTCCTCAGTTGAAAAAGAACCTTTTATCTTGCTCTCAATTAACTAAAGAAAACTATAAATTTGTTATTATTACAAAATAAATGGTATGTGAAAAATGAACTCAGATAATTATTACATCTGGTATACAGAAAAATGGTTTATATATTTTTGATGGATTTGTTTTTGAATCATGCTTTTCTTCTTCTTCTATAAATGATCTTCAACTTTGGCATGAAAGACTAAGACATGTGAATTTTAGGAGTATGTATGAAATGTCTCGTCCTAAATCTTGTAATAGGTCTCCCTAAGATGAAATTTGATCATGAAACATGTGAAAAGTTACTTGTGTGGTAAGCAACATGTTGAACCATTTCACAAACATCATGATCCAAATTCATCTCATCTATTAGAGTTGATTCATAGTGATGTGAGAGGTCCACTTGAAGTTCCCTCTCTCAGTGGAGCCTTGTATGTTGTATGCTTTATTGATGATTTCTCTAGGATGACCTGGTCATACTTCATTAAGAAAAAAGTCTGATGTCTTGTCTAAATTTCAAGAGTTTAAAGCCTTTATTGAAAATTCTTCTAATCTAAAAATAAAAATAATTAGAACTGATAATGGAGGTGAGTATGTTAGTAAAAATTTTGATGAGTTCTGTGTGTCATGTGGGATTCAATGTGAGTTGATAAATCCCTATTCCCCACAACAAAATGGCATTGCAAAAAGGAAAAATAGGACCATTTTAGAGATGGCTAGGACTATGATTCATGTGTCAAATGTGCCTAAGTTTCTATGGGCAGAAGTGATGAATACTATAGTCTACATCCTAAATAGAGTTCCTACTAAATATTTACATCAAACTACACCTCATAAAGTATGGACAAAACAAAAACTAGATATCTCTCACTTAAGAATATTCAGTAGTCCTACTTTTATCTTTATTCCAAATGTTAAATGGAAGAAACTAGATCCAACCTCCTACTCTTGTATCTTTTTTGGTTATGGTTGTCAAACAAAAGGATTAAGAGTTATATGACCCTTTCAAACATGACATAGTAGAAAATAGGAATGTTCATGTCTTAGAGAAAACATTATGTGACACTTCTTGTGGACCCTCCTCTGTTTCTCTTGAAATAGAGCTTGATAATCCTTCTCCTGACATTATGGAAATATAAGTTCAAGAGGATGAATATCCCTTGCTCTAGATATGATGGAGATTGAGGGGGAGTCATCTCAAAATGTGTTGCATCCCAGAATTCCTAAATGGGCTCAAAATCTAGTTAAGGACTCTCATCATGATAGCCTTAGAAATATGACCTATAGTCAACATACTTATCATGCCTTGATGACCCTATATGAGGTTGAACCACAATATTTCGAAGAATCTAGTCAAGATGAAATATGGATCAAAGCTATGAAAGATGAATACAATGCTCTAATTAAAAATAAGAACCTGGGAACTTAGTCCCTCCTCCTAATCGAAGCATTGTAGGATCCAGGTGGTTGTATAAAATTAAGTATAACTCTGTAGGAGAAATAGATAAATTTAAGGCACGTTTAGTAGCTCATGGGTTCACTCAGAAACCTGGTATTGACTATGTTGAAACCTTTTCTCCTGTAGCTAAAATGAGCACTGTTAGGATTCTTCTAGCTATTAGCTGCTCAATATGGTTGGGAGATTCACCAAATGGATGTTAAAAATGCATTTCTAAATGGTGACCTGAAAGAAGAAATCTACATGCATCAACCTAAAGGTTTTGAAGAACATGGTAAGGAACTATATGTGTGTAAACTGAAAAAATCCTTGTATGGTCTTAAACAAGCTCCTAGAGCTTGGTATGCTAAAATTAATAGTTTCTTTCAAGATCTTGGATTCAAAAATTATTTTTCTGATAATGATGTGTTTGTAAAATGTGAAAATAATCATATTATCATTATTGTCTTATACGTTGATGATCTGTTGATTACTAGTAGTGATAAGAATTTAATTCTTAGAATCAAAGAAAGATTAAAACAATGTTTTGAAATGACTGACTTAGGTCTACTAAATCATTTTTAGGCATGGTTATCTTTCAGGATCATAAATCTATTGTTGCATCTCAATCTCAGTATGCTACTAATCTACTTAAAATATTTAACATGATTGACTATAAACCTATTTCCATTCCTATTGAAGTTGGTGTTAAATTAGATCCTAACACCTGCATGTGCTAAATTTAATCCTACTCTGTATAGACAACTAGTTGGTAGTTTAATTTATTTGACTATCACTAGGCTAGATATTTCATATGCAGTAGGAGTTTGTTTCTAGATTCATGTAGGATCCTTATGAGGATCATTGGAAAATGGAAAAAATAATTCTAAAATATGTTAAAGGAACAATTAATTATGGTTTGTATTATTCTTCTTGTGATGATGCAAAATTATTTGGATATTGTGATTCTGACCATGTTGGTGATATTATAGATAGAAAATATACTTCTGGATATGTTTTCAAGTTTGGTGCAGGTTCCATCACTTGGAGTAGCAAGAAGCAACCAATATTTTTTATCTCTTCTACTGAAGCAGAGTATAGAAGTGTTATGGAAGTAACAAAGGAAGCCATGTGGCTGAAAAGACTATTGGATGAACTCCATATGGGCGTCAAAGGAAGAACTAATCTTATTTGTGATAGTCAGAGTTGCATTGCTCTTGTAAAATAATATAGTTCAGCATCAGAGAATAAAGCATATAGAAGTTCATATGCACTTTATTCGAGAGAAAGTTCTAAATGGTGATATTGATCTCAAGTTCTGTTCAACTGAAGATCAAGTTGCAGATATTTTCACGAAGTTGTTATGTGTTATGAAGTTTTGCAAGTTTCATGCCTTGTTAGGCCTTTCAGAGTTTCCATTGAGGGGGAGTGTGCATGACAATTCCACCTCTTAACGGCTTGAATGTTTCAAAATGGATACTCCCAAGACTATTTCTATGTTGTTTAAGTAAATTGTCATGTATGTGAAGTTTACTTGTAATTCCCAGTGAAGCATTAGATATGTTGAGTTTATTAACTCCATATTCTGATGTAAGTCTTCATCCTTAATCACTTTATCTTGAGAATTTGTATATGTTCCTTTGTATTGCAGTTTTTATGGAATCCTTGGAACACTGCTTTGAACCATGTGACAAAACATAGTGTCTCATGGCTTCTCTAAAACCTACAATGCATTTACAGTTGTTTGCATGGCTTGTATAAGTCCATGAGACACTATGGTAGTGTACTATGGAGTTGAAAAACCCATGTAAGGACTTCTTTAGTGCACCACGGAACTGCAAACCCATGGAACAAGTGTTTTTTGGATGCTAGCCTAAATCACAAGTTGATTTATGGATTGTAATTCCTTTTGTACCAAAAGGTGACTTGGCATAAGGAACAAATGTTAACATGTTTTTACATGTTTCCCCACTTAACATTAAGGGGGAGTGTTGGGTTTATAATATTAAGTGGGAAACTGCTTATTTATGAAACCCGCCAAAGACCGTGTGTTTTTGGTTTATATATTATATTTAAAATATAAGCATGCCTGGACCTAACGGGTCAGCTTTTAAGAGTGGATCATGACCACCCACCTTGTATATAACAAGGTGATCTCATTAGAGATTGGTTACACAGGTTGTTATAGCTATATGTGCGAGAAGATTACAGATACATGAGGAAAATGAGGTAAAACTCATGAGTGAATGTATGAGGTAGTTTGTAATACCTTATTGAAGGTGTAACTACATGTGGAAATAGTGGGAGTGTTGGGTAAAAGTTTATTCTCAATAAAGATAAGTGATTTCTCAGTGGGTTTTTTTACCTTTCATGGTTTTGCCACTTATATCTTGTGTCACTGTGTTAATTACTTTTTGTTCATTATTATAATCATCTAAATCTGTTTCCTTAATTAATGCACTTCATAAATTGTAATCTTTGGCAACTTATATTGTGGATCTATAATTCTTAACATTATTCATCCCGTAAACTTCCTAACACATAAATGTTTAGGCCTCATTTGAACTCATTCCAACTCTAATATCTTTTTAACTCCATGAAAAATCATCCCTAAAAATCTCAAGGTCCCATGCAAACATCACACATGCCAACCAAGAATATTTCTCTCACTTTGAGCTCGAAAATGCACTTTCTTGAGCTTAATAGCACCAAAAATATCATAACTTTTAAACTCTTCTTTATATCCACTCTAAAAAATTTCCCACATCAATAGTACAAACTCTCTAAAATTTTATTCAATGCTTAGATTCTCATAAGTAGCTCTGCATCTTCACCACCCATCTAGGACTTCGCATGATTAGGCCTTAGGGTTTTTCCTAGTTTAGGTCACAACCAAGTGAACAAACACAACAACCATGCGTAAAACCACTGAAAAGTACCTCTACATGTTGAATATGGTATGAAATACCTTCATGAGTGTCTTAAAGGACTCATACACTTCTGCAATTGATTATCATGCACTAATTAGGCCACCAAACACTAGAATTAGGTCTAGTTTAGACCTAGTCAAAGTAGGATAAACACCATATTACTACATAAAACCTCTTAAAAATATCATGACATCACTTGAGAAAACATGTCTCACACCTCTCACATATCTCCATGACCTCATATACCTCTACAACTGACTGATCATGTCTTATTAGGCCTCTAAGTACCTAGACTAGGTCTAAATGAACATCTTGCAAACCATGCTCCAACTTTTAACTACACTTTGAGACTCACATGAATGTCTCAAAACATTCCCCTCATTCTGTCCATGAATTGACCATGATCCTTAACCCACCATACATCTCAAACCATCATTCTTTATCACCCATATAGACTAGGTCACCTAATTAGGCCATCTTGACTGAGCAAGTCTCACTATTTCCACTCTTACAACCATGACACAACATGTTTGACCATTGTATTATCATCAAAAACTCTCTCTATCACCCTTATTCATCGTAAACCTTTTTCATTAATTTGTATTCACCTTTTATATCAATGAAAACACTAACTCACTCATGCCAACAATCTCCCCCTTTGTTATTCATGGAAAACAACCTAGTTCTTCTCCCCCTTTTTACATTAATGAAAAATTAAATAAATGTAGCACACATTATTCATATTCATCAGCTTATTTGGACCCCTTCTTTGTTGGAAACATCAACCAAAACCTGCATTCAAACTCACAGATCTGATTTCCTTTACTAATCTCTATTTTTGACTTCATAAGAGCATTGGAGCTCCCCCTGGGTAGATGCATTAATGACATACACATGTTCCAATGATCATGATTATGAGAAATAACATCATATTAACTCATAAATAGTTCAATACTAGCTGAGGACACCATCAAACAGACTTAACTTTTACCATATATGGATTGTTACCAACTCTTAGGATCAAGATCCCTAAAACATCTTTTCAGGCCATTTTTGCCCAAATTTTTTCAACCATAGAATCCCATACAATTTCACCTCCTTATTTCTCCCCTTAGAGTCATTCTACCTTTTTCTAACTGAAAACTAAGGAATATAAGCACATACCTTACACTTAGGCCTTGGGGATGGATCAAACATGTCAAAATAGTCCTGAAGCAACTTTTTAGTGCTCTTGGTCTCTTTTTCATGCTATCAAACATGTTTGAGCTTATGAAAATCTCCCCCTACAAGTATACATCATAACAACCATCACTTTGCCTTATTAGCCTCCTTTACACCTTATATACTTGATTGGTGATCAAAATCATCTCCCCCTACTTCAAGAAGCCTTCATATACTTATAGCTCATTATTGCTCAACTTCACAGACTACAATACCTTGTCATGATACAAAGGATCAACCATCCTAATCCTGTAATACTTCTATCTTCATGTTTAAAAGTAATTGATCATTTTATCTCCCCCTCAACTCATGTAATCATACCAAAACATCATGAAACCTCATGTACATGTTGTGAAAACACATGCTTTCCATTATAACATTGTTACTACTTCAAGAAAAATAACTTAGAGTCATACCTTTAGCATTTGATGCATTAGCACCGATCATACAAACCTTCATCAATCTTCAACTCTTCATTTGAAACCCGAGTGGCCTTACATATCCCCTTACCACTTCATAATTATTTTGAGTCACATCTAGAGACCTCAAGTATCCATTCACAAACTTTCAACAATGTTTAATCACTAAGAAAACTTACCTTATGTCTTCCATAGACTTGACAATACTTGGGCATCTCCATACTAGCTCCATGACAGCATAAGAATTCTTGAGACATTCATATTCATGAACAAGAACCAACAGAGACACCATGTAATCCCCAATAAAACTACAGTCATGCCTAGACCAATACATCAATACACCATAACCTCTGATGGTCTTGATCAAATCATCATACAAATTAAATGACTTGTTTCATGAATAGTCCTAGCATACAAGTCATGCACCAACACTTACCTTTACAACTCTAAAATAATTTTAAGACCTTCAAGAACATAATGACCACATCTTGGCCTCATGAATACATTGTTACATGTATGTCAACCTTAGTCAAATCATAAAATCATTCTTTTGACTTCATCCTTTATTTCAGACTTCATTCATTATTTTGACATCACGGGATTTTTTAATGCAAAAACACACTTGACACACTTTAAAGAATGAGTCAAGAAATTATACATAGCTACCATCTTAATAATAAAATCATGAAACATACCTTAGACTATAAAACGTTTTCATACCTCCATACTTTCAAATTTAGCTTCCCTTACACTTTTCTCAATTTCTTGGAGTAGATTATTCATTTTTCATTGCTCCCTCTAAATGTATTTGATCTCTTCTAATGACTACCAGGGGTAGGAATCACTCCCAAACTTACCCTTAGAAGTTCAAATGTTGTTTTGGAAGTGGCTTTGTCAAGATATGTCAATTTCTCCTCCTTGGTGGATACATATTCCAATTTGATCCTTTTCTCACTCAGCCTGATCTCTCAAGAAATGGTATTTGATTGGAATGTTCTTTGTTTTGGAATGCAACACAAGGTTTTTAGAAACACTAATAGCATTGTACTATCACAGTAGATAGGGGTAGGCCCATCACACTTCCACCTTATATCTTCTAGAGTTTGTCTCATCCATAAGACTTGTGCACAACATAGTGCTTGTTGCAACATATTCAGCTTCACATGTGGAGAGAGATACTAAATATTTTTTTTACTCATCCAAGAAACAAGGACACTTACCAACAAAAAATTCTCCTCCACTAGTACTCCTTTTTTCATCTAGGTTTCCTACCCAATCAACATCTTGTAAAATCCTTCAACTCAATTTTTTCACTCTTTGGATACCATAGCCATATTCAGCAGTCCCTTTGAGATATCTAAAGATTCTCTTCACTGCTTGCAAGTGAGTCTCCTTTAGATCCTCTTAAAACCTTCCAACAAGACCTATATCTTGCAATATTTCTGGTCTAGAGGTAGTAGCATATAATAGATTCCAATCATGGATCTTGTACTCAGTTTGGTTTACCTTAGGTGAGTCATCCTCCTTGCTTAGTTTGCATCATTATGACCATGGGGGTTCCAACAGGATTACAATCTTCCATTTGGAACTTCTTTAACATCTCTTTTATGTATTTAGCTTGAGATATGAATATACCTTCCTTAGACTGATTGACTTGTAGTCCTAGAAAGAAGGAAAAATCTCCAAGCATGGACATTTCAAACTCTCTTTTCATAGCATCTACAAATTTATGATTCATAAGTTCATTGTTTCCCCCAAATATGATATCATCCACATATACTACCAATTAATAAATGTCTTCTTCATTTTTGATATATAAGTTACTATCAACAACTCCTCTCTTGAAACCTTGATCAATCAGGTACTTGTCAAGTCTTCCATACTAGGCCCTAGGGGCTTGCTTTAGTCCATAAAGTGCCTTTTTCAGTTTACATACATAATCCTTCTCATTTTTCAAGGAAAAACCATCATAGGCTACTCAATGTACACTTCTTCTTCTAGATTACCATTCAAAAATTACAGATTTGACATCCATTTGATACACCTTAAATCCTTTAAACCCTACATATGCTAGAAATAATCTAATGGCTTTCATTCTAGCTACTGGAGAAAAAGTTTCATCAAAATCAACTCCCTCAACTTGTGCATATCCTTTATAGACCAATCTAGCCTTGTTTATTTGTAACTTCTCCATTCTCATTGAGTTTATTTCTAAACACCCATTTAGTTCCAATAACATTCTTATCCTTAGGTCTAGGCACCAATTCCCAAGTTCTATTTTTTTCAATCTAATCTAGCTTTTCATTCATAGCATTGATCCAACAATCATCCTTTCTTGCTTCTTCAACATTTTTAGGCTCAAATTTAGATAAAAATGTAGTGTTTTCTTGGTTTTGAATACTTACCAATTTACTTCTTGTTGTTACTCCAACATCCTTCTTCCCTAGGATTTGATATTCAGGGTGATCTCTTCTTAATCTATCTTGATGGAGCTTTGGTTTCTTGTCTTTCTTCTTCTTCATCTTATTCTTCATCTATCTTACACAACCTCTTCTTCTTCTTTAGGATCAGTCATTTGTAGTATCCTCTTTTGTCTTGAGAGTGGACCTCATGGGGTAGGATTCATCAAATTTCACACTTCCACTTTCAACTATTGTCTTCAATATTTTATTATAACAAATGTAAGCTAAGCTCCTTGAAGATTATCTAAGGAATATACCTTCATCAGACCTGGAGTCAAACTTACCTAGATTCTCTTTAGTCCTCTTAATAAACACCTACATCCAAAAACTCTAAAGTGTTCCACATTTGTTGGTCTACCTTTCCATAATTCATATGGGGTCTTATCACTATTTACCCTTGTCTGACATTTTTTGAGGATATAAATAGTTTGTAAAAATTGCTTCCTTCTAATAACCATCAGGTAACTTAGATTCATTTAGTATGGTCCTTTCCATCTCTTGAATAGTCTTGTTCTTTCTTTCAACTACACCATTTTGTTGTGGTGTTCTATAAGCTGAAAATTTCCTTCTAATGCCATGAGTTCTACAAAAATCATCAAATGAATCAGACCAAAACTCACCTCCATTGTTTGATCTAATTACTTTTGATTCTCCCATTTTTCTCATTTTCAATAAGATCCTTAAATGACTTGAATACTATCAAATGCATCTGATTTGTTCCTCAAACAAGAAATTAAAGTATATCTTGTATATTCATCAATTAAAAGCATGAAATAATAATCTATTGATGTAATTTTCAGTTCTCATAGGTCCACAGAGATCAGTGTGGATCATTTGTAGAGGTCTAGTGGTAGAGTCGTGTTCTTTGGTCTTGAACCTTCTTCTAGTCTCTTTCCATGAAGGCATGCTTTACATAGAGTATCTTCTAGTTTTCTTATTCTTGGCATGTTCTTCACACAATTATTAGAACTAATCTTGACAATATTATCAAAATTTACATGGCCTATATCTCTATGCCACAACCAACTATCATTCAACTTTCTCATAAGACATCATTTCTTTGTTGACATCTTTCAATATGTACATGTTATTTTCAGTCCTCTTGGATTTGGCAACAAGCTTACTGTTTCTCTTTTTCTGATTTTACACCCTTATCATTCAAAGGTTAGGATATACCCTTGTTTTCACATTTGACTCACACTGAGAAGGTTGTGTTTCAGTCCCTCAACATACAGGAAATTCTTAGTGAGAGTCTTCCCATTATCCAAACTCAATGTGCCTCTTCCTGCAATTTTTATAGCAGTGTTATCACCAAACCTAACAGACCCTGATGAATTTTTCTTTAAAGAATTGAATTTTATTTTGTCACCAATCATGTGAGAAAAACACCCATTGTCAATATACCATATCATATTTTCATCTTGACTATGAAAGGCAGTTTGAGCAATCTGACACTCTTCATCTTTTTGTCCTTGATTCTACAAGACCTAAAACCAAAGCATGTTCCTCCTTATCTTCTTTACATTCTTCACCAACCTTAAAAGTAAGATGGAGATGGAGAACATACATCAAGGATGGAATCCCATATGTCAAAACCTAAGGGTTAAAACAATCTCTCATTCTGATCAGAGGAAATTCTTCAACTTGAACCAGTCTACCTACCATATTAGTGCTTCAAAGGATATCCTTTCAAGTGATTAAACTTCTCCAAAAGGACCATCTATGATACCAATTGTTGAAGCACAATGGACTGAGAGGGGGTGAATCAGTTCCTTCAAAATCCTTATCCAATTCAAATTAACTTGCATAACCATTTACCATTCAACCATCAACATTAATGTGATCTTAACAACATATAACAACCATTCACAACCATAGCATAACCATGAGAGAGTACACAAGAACACAAGATGTAAGTGGGAAACCCTCAAGAGGGAAGAAAACCCACTGAAACTTTTGATTATATTACACAAACCAAAAGACTTGCATGAATATGACACATCACACAAGATTTGTTTATGAGGGCACCAAATTCACAAGGAGTACCAACCCCTATTTATCAAGTGAACCAACCCTAAAGGAGGATATAACCCACCTAATGTGATCAAATACCAACTCAACCACCTCTGAAATGAATTGACCACTGAAGATATGTTGTCTCACACAACTGATAGTGATCAAAAATTCAGCTCATACACCTTCAAACCCTCTTTAAATTCACCTTCTCCTACTTTACTCAAATTTCTATATTTCATGGGCTGATTTGGAAAATTACCCTTGCACACTAGCCTTTCAAAACTCCGTAGACATTCACAACACTCTCTCAGTATCTATCTTTATTCCCTTAAACCACTTTCACTCTCACACCTAGCTCACACTTTTTCCCTCTCACAACACTAGTTCAAAATGAACAAATACATGCACTTTATATACATGAAACTCAACTCAAAAACATAACAAGGTCAGTCCATGACCATTAATTTTGGTCATACCAACTCAAAAACAAACCTACAACATCATATAAATCATCATGAAAGACCCATATGGGTCGTAAATGCACCAAGACATCCATACAAGCACAACTAGGCCTAAAAGGCTAGTTTCTCCTTCACCGAGAACTCCAAGACCTCCAAGAATTCATCAAGCTATTTCATGCCTCCAAAGGATCCACACATGTCAAACATGTATATCAACATCATCCATCAAGCTCAAATACTCTGCATCATCCATTCTTCTCACTAACACCACCAAGTAGGATTGTTTCCTACTCAAACTCAGGCACTTCCAAGAACCAGTCTACAACAATGGAGTCCAAGATCACATCAAAAAAACTCAACTATTCCATGTAACCACTCCTTGGAAATAGAATGAAGAAAACTTATAATCAAGCATTATACTTCATGAAATAACCAACAAAACCAAAATAACCACTTCTCCTCTTCAGCAAATTGAACTTCCCTAGCAACCAGTTTTGGAAAGTGACCTATCTTGCACCCTTGATGACACATTAAATACCTCTAAATGCATTCAATAGGTTAAAATTTCATCCCTATTCACTCTCCAATGGATATCACATCATCAAATAAGCCATAATATTGGTCTTCTACAAACCAATCTTCTCACCAAAACATTGTTGTCCTGAACCAGTCAAACTAGGTCAACTTGTGACCTCAATCATGCCACCTCAACTCAAATTTCAGAGCTCAAAAAAAACATTAAACATGTCACATAGGATGTTTAAAAACCCTCCAAATCCATCAAACATCATCAACTTAGGCCACAAGTGCCTAAGAACTCATTCACCATGACTGTTAAAACTATCCTTTTAGCCCAAAAACTAGTCAACCTATTTTGACCTATGCAAGTCATCAAATGGCCTCACCAAGATCTAAAATCACTCTAAAGATGTAGGATATCTCCCAAAATCTAATAACACTAAATTTATTCATATGGTCTAATGGAAAACATGAGAGTAAAACCTTCTTTCCTGGAAAACTAGTATATTTGAGTGGGCTCCACTAAGTGTCATGACCTAAAAAACCACCATCTGAAATTGGGAGAGTCCTCTCCATCATCCAATCATAACATTTGATGATCCAATCCATTCTATGCTTAAACAATGAATATTTATCCATCTCTCTTAAACTAGGGTTTCAAGGAGTTTTGACCTTCTTACCTTCTTAACAATCGTTCATAAATATTAGGACCTCATTTGATCTCATTTTAACTTTGATATATTCTTAACTCCATCCCTCAACATCATTGAAAGGATCAGAGCCCCATGAAAACACCACATGTGCCAACCAATAATATTTCTCTCACTTTGAGATGGAAAATGCACTGTCTTGAGCTCGATAAGACCAAAAACATCATAACTTTCAAAATATTCTTCATATCCACTAAAACATTTTCCCAAGCACTATGACATCCTCTAAAAAATTCTCCAATGCTCACCTTCTCATAAATAGTTCTACACCTTCACCGCCTATCTCATTTACATGACTAGGACTTAGGGTTTTTCTTAGTTTAGGTCACAACCAAGTGAACTAACACAACAACCTTGTATAAAACTACTAAAAACTACCACTACATGTTGAATATGGTATGGCATACCTTCCTAAGTGTCTCCAAGGACTCACACACTTCTGCAAGTGACTATCATGCACCAATAGGCCACCAAGCACTAGAATTAGGTCTAGTTTAGACCTAAACAAAGTAGATAAACACCATAAAAGTGCATAAAACCTCTTCAAAAGGTCCTAACATCCTTGAGACAACATGTCTCACACCTCTGCATACCTTCATGAGCTCGTATACCTCTACAACCTATGATCATGCCTTATTATGCCTCCAAGCACCTAGACTAGGTCTAGATGATCACTTGCAGACCATGCTCAAACATGTACTTGAAATATGAGACTCACATGAGTGTCTCAATTTGTCATTAATGATTTTTTACATTAATGATAACCATCTAACTCACACATGGCAACAATTTCATCTTTAGTTATGGTCATAATCCAAGAAAACTCAGAACATATCCATAGTTGGGATCCTTCTGGAGTATATACAAAATCATTAGAGATACAAGAGGACATGATACATGAAAAAAACCAACCTATAATATGTCCTTTTTCATGAAACATAGATCTAACTGAGAATATCTTCCACAAAATTACTAAAATCTAAAAATTTATTCCCCATAGTTGCCTCTTGAATTCATTACTGAAAGAATACCCTAGTGGTAAATTCTCTCTCTCCAAACACCAAAAAACTATTTATTTTCCTAGGAAAAACATTGGTAGGCAATAATTGGTTAACTAGTCAAGAGGAGAGTACCTTATTCAAGCTTATATCCTCTCATCCTCAATATTTTGATTGGGAATATAATGACATGAAGGGTATTCATCCCATTATTTTACACACCACGTTTACACAAATTATTCCAAACCAGTCAAGTAACCACATAATGATAAACCCTTCCTTAAGAGATATTGTAAAAACTAAGATAAAGAAATTTCTCCGAGTAGGATTTATCTATCCAATTTTAGATATTTAGTGGGTCTCTCCATTATTTATAGTGCCTAAAAAGAATGGGAAATGGAGGTTTTGTGTGGATTACATGGATTTGAATAAGGAAACACATCAAGACTATTTTCCCCTACCTTTTTTGACCAAGTCTTGGATAATTTATCTGGAAGAAAGTATTTCTCATTCCTTGATGGTTTTAGTGGGTATAATCAAATCATGGTGGCATCCGAAGACCAAGATAATACTACCTTTACCTACCCATGGGGTATATTTTCCTACAGGTTCTTACCTTTTGGCTTATGTAATGTTCCTTCTACTTTCCAAATAGTTATGCTAGCAATATTTTCTAATCTCGCTCATGATTATGTGGAGGTCTATATGGATGATTTTACAGTTTATGGAGCAACATTCCAAGAGGAAATTGATAATTGAGACAAATTACTCTTTATGTGTGAGAAACATCAATTATATTCAAACCATGAGAAATTTCTATTAATGATATAGCAAGGTATAGTCTTAGGCCACCATGTTTCAGCTGAGGGAATCAAGGTAGATCCTGATAGGGTCAGTATCATTGTGCAACTTCCATCCTCCAAAAATTAAACTGAAGTAAGAATATTTTTAGGACATGTTGGCTATTATAGAATATTTATTTCATATTTCAGTAAGCTAGCTTCTTCACTGTTTTCCCTTCTAAAAAATATTCTAAATTTGAAAGGATAGAATCATGTCAAAAATCCTTTGACATCATCAATGACAAATTGACAAATACCCCACTTTTAAGAGGTCCAAAATTGAATTTGACCTTTCACATACAAACTGATGTTTCCAATGAGGTAGTGGGAGTTGTGCTTAGAAAACAAGACGAAGGAGAGGCAATTCATGCCATCTGTTACAATACCAAAAACCTCTCCCCTGCAAAAACAAATTACACTACCATAGAGAAAGAGTTTCTTGCAACTCTTTATGTAATTAACAAGTTTTGCCATTACATTACATGATATGAAGTAATTTTTCATACTAATCATTCTGCTGTCAAGTATCTAATGAATAAATCTTTACTGCAAAAATTTAACATTAAGATTATTGACAAACTAGGGAAATCAAATGTGGTAGTTAAATTTATCTCAAGGCTAACCATTTTAGGTATAGAGGAGTAGGTTAATGATGATTTTCTGGATGAACATCTATTCGCAATCTCCATTGTCTCTCCTTGGTTTGTAGACATGGCTAATTACTTAGCTACAATAAAGTTCCCATCTTTCCTCACACATAAACAAAGGAATCAATTAATTAAACAAAGTGTGATGTATACATGGTTTAAAGTAATTCTTTTCGAATGTGGACCTGAGCATGTATTACGCGGGTGTGTAGCTGAAGATGAGATCTTTGACATAATTAGAGCATGTCATGGTGAACCATCAGGAGGAAACTATTCAGTCAAAAGGACAATCCAAAATTTTTTTGGAGCTGAGTACTATTGGCCTTCTTTGCATAAAGATGTTAAAAAGTATGTATGGCAATGTGATCAATGTCAAAGGATGAGAAAGCCAACACTTACAATTGAGATGTCACTCCAACCTCAAGTAGTTCTAGAGCTATTCGAGAAGTGGGGATTGGATTTCATTGGACCAATTGACCCATATTCTCAAGGTAAGGAGTGTATCTCTATTTTTATAAACTATGTTATAAAATGGGTTGAGGTGTAATCTCTCCAATATGCAAGGGATGAGAAAGTTATAGACTTCTTGTATGAGCACATCTTCCAACTGTTTGGAGCATCTAGATCCATTGTTTCAGATTGGGGACCATAATTTATGTCAAGTGTAATAATTTATTTTGTGGAAACATATCAGTTAAAGCATAGTAAATCATCCCCATACCACCCTCAATTCAATGGTCAAGTTAAATTCACTAACAAGGAATTGGAGAACATTCTAATGAAGACAATAGATCTCTCAAGGAAAAATTGGGTTCAGAAATTAACTAAGACAACATGGGCCTGAAATAGAACTTATAAGACAACCACAGGATTCACTCCTTATGAGTTGGTCTATGGAAATAAATCTATCTTTCCCATATAATTTGAAATTTAGATCTTAAGAATAGTTGCTGGATTATAAACTAAATTAACAGAAGCACAACAAGCAAGGATTCTTTAGTCGAATGAATTGAATGAGATGAGGTTATAATCATTACGCCAAACAAAAATCATCCAACATCAAAGAAAATTATGGCATGATATCCATCTTAAGCAAAGTAAGTTTCAAAAAGGGTATTGGGCTCTTCTATTTGATTCAAAATACAAAAACTTTAAAGGGAAATGGCAAACAAGATGGATGGGTCATACCAAATTGATGAATTCTTCAACAATGGGACCATATAACTAATTCTAATTGATGGTGAAATAAGATTGATGTTGGTTAATGGTCATAGATTAAGGTTATGCCAAAATTCAACATCAAAGAAAGAGTTCAAAAAGATACTACAAGAGAACGCGACTCTGAATTTCTTGGACAAGGTTGCCCTATCCAAGCCAACTCAAAGCTAAATTAATCCTCAATAAAAATAATAAATAGGGGATAGTTAAAAACTAGCAATGGTGGCCATCATCCTATGAAGGAGTGGTTAAAAACCATAAATGGCGGCCATTCCTTCTAAATAAAGAAAAATATATATTTGAAAATAAAACGCAGGTGGCTGAAAACCAGCAATAGCGGTCACCTAGGAATCATGCCATCAATAAATGTGTTGTGACAATATGCAGAGAGAGAAAAGGAGAATCTAATGTTAATTATCAGATTTGACAAGTGATTATTAATAAGGTATGTGTCATTACTCTCCTTTAAATATTAAAAAGTTTAACTGTAAGGTGTTAATTATTACTCTTCTGTGAAATGATGACTCCCCATTTCCAATGTTTTTACATGTATCCCACATCCCAATAAATATTTCACACATCCCTAATTAATTTCTCCCATGTTCAAATTTATCTTCCATACTATCATTTTCCCATCACAATTGGTTAAATTTTACCCAACTTGTGTTGTTTGTATATAAAACCATTTTCATCCTTCTATTTTTCCCCATTTTCACTTCTTCACTATTATTGTTATATTCCTATGTTATCACCATTGTCATTCTGACGTTATCAAAATTGTCATTCTTGTGTTTTATTTCCTTTCAATCTTTTGCCATCACTCGTTATATTCCATACCAACAATGGGAATTAGGCTTTGTCATATGAACCAACAAGTCTGGTTGAATTTCTCTCAAGCAGAAAATCAATATCAGTCTTCAAGAAAGCATGATGATTGGATTTCATCTTGCATATGATGAATTCAACGCCAAGATGACAAAATAATTTTCAGCAAACATTGTGGAAGGACACTCAAAAGTAAAAGGTAAGAAAATCTTGTTTAGCTCCTCCATAATTAGTTAAATTTATAGTATTTCAGAGGAAGGGAAATTGGTCAACTTTAGAACTCCTTAGTCTGAAATTATTAAATGTTTTGTTGTTAGAAATAAAGAAAAATTGGAATTGGTTATTGATAATAAAGGGAAGGCAAAGGGCATCAAAATAAGCACTTTCCCTAAGCCGTGGGCAGATGTGGTAAAATGGGTTATCAAATATTTTACATGTGACAGTCAATATGATATTATTTTAGGCCCAATGTTGATAATTCTTATCCACCTAAGCCATGGATAAGCCAAAGGCCACAACAAATTTAATCTTCCCCAATTTTTGTTTGACTATGTTTCCTCTCCCACCAATAAATTTTGTTAGGGTTCCCTTTATCTCATGTTCCAAGGTCTCATTCACCTCATCTGTATGCATCACTTCATTAAGAAACTTCATGGGCTCGAAAATTGGGTCAAATTCCAAAATAAATATGCCCTTGAACCTGGTATAGTTCTAGAAAGAGGGCCCTCCACCTAAGAGAGACCAAATAAATGTCTTAGGTCATCAGGTCCAACCCATACCATAGAGGAGCATCAAACTGAAAATGTTCCCTCACAGGAGGAACATGAGGCATCAGTTATAATGCAAACCTTATGCCAAACACCTCCTACTTCTCCACCTACCTTTACATCTCATCCAGGCCCTATTTATGAATTGTACATTGATAAAAACCAACCATTGTTGAAGAGTCACTCATTCCTAACAAGGGAAAGGTGCCTATGCTTGAAGGTGATCATAGCTCACCTGTTGATTTTAAGACCCTTATTCCCTAAGTATTATCCATTTATCAAGTTCAGTATGAGCTACAAAAAGCTCAAGAAATAATTTCCTAATTGTAATTAATTTTACAAACAAAAGAAGGAAACTTTTCTCAATTGGAGGCAAAAAAGAACAGAGAATTCAGCACCTCCAACAGTCATTGGAGCAGGAAAAGGGGATCATCCAACAACTTCAGCACATTATAAAGGAGTAATAATAAAGAATTCAAGGAATATAGGCTAGAACTGAATAATTGACCACCGAACTTGGAATCTTACAAGGAGATAAGGAGATAACAGAGTCTATGGAAACCACTCATCAAATAATTCAAAAAGACTTTGTATTCCCCTAAATCATTGTATTAAAAGGAATGGTCAAATGGATGAAGCATTGCTATGATCTCAGAGGAGTAGCAGAGGAGAACAAAATATTAAAAGAGGAAAAGAAGGTACTTTAAGATAGCATGCTTATTCTCTTCCATTTATATGACCAAGCCCTTGATTGTAGAGCACCTTCTAATTTCAATGATTTATTCTTGAAGGACCAGTTCTTCAAATGGAAAGCTTCCAGAGTCTGCTCCACCAAATCTATAGTGTTTGAAAATGAAAAACAATTCATGGGATCATATGCAATAGCTGATATAGTTGGTAAGAATTTGTTAGGTGAATTTTATGTCCACAACTTTTTGCTCCCTAAGAAGGTGGGAATACCAATCAACTTGTATGTAGGGGAAGTGTAATTGAGATCTTTTGTTTCCACTTTAAGACATCAATCTATATAGCATGATCAGAGGGGATAATATATGAAATAAGAAACTAATGCATGTCTCTTGATGAGGCATGATCTCCCAGCACCAGTGAGATTATTTAAGAGGTATCAAGCCTAGGTTTATTGCCTACAACTTGTGGATAAATACAAGGAAATTATCTCAACTTGTGTATTAGACTTCAGGGAGTATGTACTCCCAAAATTTAACATGAATTTCCTTATTTGTCAACTATGGTATAGATTACTTCCAAAAGTCTAGAAGAAGGAAGAGGTTATATCTCCAACTAACCTCTAGTGGTCATTAAAGAGAGCAAAATACCTATGCAAAATCATGTTGTCAATGCAAGAGAAATGGATTAGTATGAGATTCCGACCACCATTGATATTAGCACATGTGCCAAGATGGAACAACACACAAGATCAACCTATAGAGAGCTACAAAACATGGAGAGAAATAGAGATCAATTTTTCTAAGTTATGTAATACAGAACAAGATGAAACATGGCTCACTTTTACAAATGAGTATAATTGCACATGAACTATAGAAACCCTGTAACACAAGGACCTGTTAACCCTTAAGTGTGCAGGAGTGATGAGCCTTGTCAATTCCTATGTAAACCCCCATTTTGTTGAGTCATCATTTTGTACTAAGACTGATATTAGCATTTTGTAATTGATACTTTAATATATTTGAAAGGAAGTTTTGTGCATAAACCTTGTTTATTTTCATCTTATTTATGCTTCTTCAAATGATTTTAAATAAATATGTATATGTGCTAACAATCTAGCTGAAGAACATATCTTAATCCCAGCGCAGGACTCATACATAGCCCAATGTAGGACTCATTCATGCATTGGCGCAGGACTCGCCCATGCATTGGTGCAGGACTTGCTTTAGAGCATAGGACTCACCCAATAGTTGGCATGTCATGTCACTAGTGTTAGAATTCAAACAATAGATTCCTATATATACACAACATACATACCATTATAAGGGAAAGCAATTCTAAAGGGAAAACATATCTACATAATTTCAAAGGGATTGCATCTTTGGGATGATTTCTCTGTATACACTGCATAAGAAGGAGAAGTTCTGAATTCCATCCCATACAATTGCATTTCATCTATCTTTATCCCACTATCTTGGTGTCATTGGCGCAAGGGAAACCTAAGGACACTATTTCACACACAAGCATACAAAACTAAATGGAGTCTAGAATGTAGTGAAGCACTTGGTCATAAGTTCATACTTCGATGACCACCAAGGTCAGTCTGACTTCAGATATTACATTTTTTATTCCAATTTGATGTGTTTATGAGCTTGTGCAGGTAGCTAGGGTTTGTGTTGCAGATTACAAGTACATATGCAATTTAAGTGTGACATATAAGTGATAAAAAAAGAACAAGTGTGAAACCCTAGTCACATAGGAAACAACATATTTTGAGTATCCACACATTCATAAGTGCCTAGGAGTGGTCTCTAGAGCCCTAGGCAGCCCTCACCCTATCCCAAGCACATGTGCCTAATTCTATCTGTAGCTTCCAAGATTTATATCAAGCATATCCTACATTCTTTCTAGCCTATTCATCAATTCTTCCAGTTCAGATTTGTTCCGGGATAAGAAAAATAAGATAAGTTCCCTATCTCTCACATTTTCTTACACGGTTGCATCTTTAGAGTACTTAGCAATTGTAGTATGTTGTATATTATCATAGTGACTCTGAAATCAGATTTAATCATTCATATTTTATTAAATCATTTGGTGAACCCCTCTCTTAGAACTCCTTTCCCTAGGATCCACAAAAACCTCATGGCTAAAAATAGATCCTCCTCTCCTAGGAAAGTTATACATCATGTTAGTGTGAATATTATCCTTGATGATGTTGTATAAGCTGAGATTAATGACCACTATTGACACCCTCATTTTAATGCATCCACCTTCCAAAAAAATCTTGCTTTCAAAAATTCCACTCCTCATAACCTTCACAAATATGGCATTTACATAGTTCCGTTGGGACTAAAATTTGACTTCATGTTTTCTGTATTCTGAAATAGGCACTCATGATACTCCACCTTCTTCTCAACATGTTATATTACTAGATAGAACTATTATAGATTTTATGTTTGGCCTTGTATGTGAAATGTATATAAAAATGTTGTTATTTCCAATGTTGAAATTGTACATGTGCATGATGATGTTTCTCATACTAGTCAAGATGAATGTAAATTTGTATCTCATATTTGTCCTACTTCTGAAAATATTTCCAATGATTACGAAGATATATATTATGATAGTTCTCCTCCTACTTCTCTATATGTTGATGAATTTCTTGATGAAATACTTGCATGAAAAACTTTTCTGATAGTGATATTGATTATATTTCTAATCATGAACATGTTAGTGAGGATGTTACTTCTCTTAAGACTATTGAATGTGAATTTTCCACTCTTATGTCTTCTACTTCTGAGGTTGTTTCCAATGTCACTCACGATGATTCTGCCACTCCTACTAGTTCACATGTTATTATTTCTTCTAATTCTACTGCTAGCATTTCTGTCAATATTCCATGTTCTTCTCCTCCTCTTTCCTCTTCTTCTTCTCTCAATGATATTCATGTTGATTATTTTATTCTTACTAATATACCTCCTCTTATTTACTCTGAATCTCCATTTAGAATTCCCATAGGGCCTTCACCTTTTGATTCTTCTTCTCACATTCCCATGATCACCCACAATGGAAAACTTCAACCTCTTCATGTGCCTCTCACTTCTTCTACAATTCCTTCACATGATATTTTATCCCTCAAGCATGTTGTTGGCCATTTGAAATCTCAAGTTCAATCTATTACTCTCAAAATCAAATCCTACTATGATTGCATTGACAATAAATCTCTTCATGACAATCATATTCTACAAAAAATCACAATTCAAATTTTCTTAAGGATTTTATCATGTCTTCTTTTTCATGTTTTAATGACACTGGAAATCCATATTTGCATCTTAAGCATTATCATTTATCTATGGATGCTTATTCTAATGATTGATTGTTACTAAAATCATTTTTCATCTTCTTATTGATGATGCTCTCAATGGTATAACCATTTTCCTTATGGATCTATTATTACATATTGTGAAATGGAAGATGCCTTTTTAGTTACTTTATGTTTAACAATGCTCCTAGAGTTGCACATGATCCCTTACCTAGATTGCATCAAGGAAAAAAATAACCTTTTCAAGATTACATTTTACACTTCAATTATTGCATGCATCAGTTAGTATTTCAGCCTATTGATCTAGAGAAGAAATTAATCTTTTGTTGTGGCTTTATTTCTGTATTGAAATAAAAATTACAATATGATGCATTTGAATCATTTACGATTTTATGATATAAGGTCATTGATTTAGAATAATTTTAATTTTTGCACATGTTATAGATCCCCCTTCCATTCATGTTACTGCTTCATCATCTTCGGCATCTTCTCCTCTACCATCTATTAAGTGTCCTCTAAGGTCTCCATCTCCTCCACCTTGCAATAAAGTTCTATCCCCTCCACCACATAAGCATCCTCCATCTCCTCCATCGCCATAGTATCCACCTAATAATTCTCCATCTCCTACTAGTGTGATTTCCCTTACTGGAATGCCATTGCATTTATCACATGTTGTTAGGCCTCATAATGTATTGTGTGATTTTCTTGATAAGTGCTTAATTTTCTTACCCTTTAATCAACATCCTCCTCCTCGTAGCTTTCATTTCCAGCACAATTTCCCTTATTACAATTTATACCACATCAATGACCACCATGACAATGAATGTTGTTCCCCTTCATGAAAATGTTGCCCTTCATGAAAAGTTAACAATTAGAAGATAAGGGTGTCATTTCCTTTAGCTCTCACTCTTGTGAGTGTTATCTTTCTCCTATTCCATAAAAGTGTGATTCCACTGCTATTCATTTATCTCCTCCAACAAATTTTAAGGTTGTCATTCACCCTCTCCTAAGATCATTATCCATTCGCATCCTCCACCTAGTTACCATCTCATCCACCTCATAGTGCTACTAAATCTCATTATCTTCCTAAGCCGTCAGCATCTGTGCTTCCTACCGCTACATCTCCTATCATTAAAAATGTTTGATTTGACATTTAGTTTGGCTCTTACACTCATGTTGTTACCATTTCACATGCTTCTTCCATCCCTCATAGTCCTTTTCATCTTTGGTAGGTGATTTATATATGATCACCTCATAACCTGATCATTCACTCATGTTTTTAAGGTTTTTATTTTATTATTGAGATATTTTTATAACAAGATCCTCACTCAATATTTACGCTCTATAATTCATTGATCTATATATCTAGCACACACTATCAAGCCATTTCCTTATGACACACTCTTTTTCTATGGTTCATTCTTGATTATCAAGGGGTGTTATATAAATGGACCTCAATTTTCCACACACACATTGGGGGGAATCACTTCTCTTCCCCCCTCTTCATTATACTTACATATGCTTGCATACATTATTTACATCTCTTACACTTAGTAATGTATCATTCTAATATACCATGGCTCATTCATTTTATCTTATCCACTATAGCACATCCATCTATTACTATTTATCACATATTATCCATCTTCAGTCATATATACAAACCACATTGTCAACGCATTACTACATCATCATCTATTTCAAATCAACATCATCGTTTACACAATGCAAATCAAACATCACAAACCAACATATGGACAAATGATCATCACATCAAATATCAATGAACATCAACACAAAACAATGATAACAATAGTCCATCTATATATATCATCAAAAATCATAATTATAATAATACAATTATTGGGGGAAATCCCCCATACATCGTTACAACCATATATTTCATATGTCATCATCATTGTCACAATACAAAATCACAGGAGCTCTAGAACTTGATGTTTCACCACTCAATATACATTGTTGGTTGTGACCTCTATCATCTCTCCACTTGTCTACATAATATAGCTACATCAGCTGATTGCTCTACGAATTAGATGTGTAACTCTACATATCTTTGTAAATATATCCTGCATAATATAGCTACATCAACTAATTTCTCTACGAATCGGATGTGTAGCTATGAATCGGATGTGTAGCTCCTACTCGTACAATCTATCATGCTCACTCTATCTCCACTCGAGCCTCATCACACTTACTCAATAATAAAGTACATGTGGTTTATTCTATATCCACTGGCTCAAAAAAATGGGTATGCTTACTTGTAATTACATCCAATCACTCTAGCATACTACCTCCCATGAGCAAATCTAGTGAGATGTTTTCCATCAATGTGCAGATTGATGAATCAATGATCAAGGACCAATAAGCATCACATGCAACCATCCTATACCACATTAGTTGTCACACACATTTAATAATATACAATAACCATGTAAAAATTAATAAATACCAATGAAAAATACTTACACTTAGCTAATGTCATTATTAGGCCATCCCCGTTAGAGGCAGGTATCTTCCCCTCTTCCCCTTCAACTAGCATGGTCCACCCGCTACATCTACAAAAACTATAAATAATAGCACCCATCGATGTGATGCCCACCATTCGCTATAAGTTTGGGTACATCCTGCATCATCCACCAATATTGGCTCTATATATGTATCAACCTCATATGGACCAGGATGCACTAGCTCTTCTCCTATAGGGCTTGGTCTCACTTTGGGCCTCCTTGGTTCTCTAGTTTATCTCACCTATACATATGGATCTAGGGGCACATCCTAAGGCATATCAAATTTTCTAGATACACGTGTTTCCTGAAACAACTTGATCACTTCAGGAAACTGATCTACTAACCACATGGTGTGCTGAATACACCGTAACTCTACATCATCCTCTACCCATCCACCATAGTCTTTATACAACCTCCATATGATGGCCCCTGGTCCCATATAATAATACATAGATCTATAAGTAGTGGTTTCTAATCTCCTACTACGCGTACCTGTCCACCTCACTACAAAATTCTCAGGCCTTGCCCAATCAACATGTGGCCCACTGAGTGGCCTCAATATCATGATATTCTCATAGGCCCATATGTTTAACATTATGGTGGCTCCACATCCTCTCACATGATCCTCCTACGTGAATCTATATAGATCTATGTATAAATGGGCCAACATACACCTCACCCATGAAAATATAGTCCTTTTCTCCTCTATGTGCTGATAAATCTCATGCATCTTATACAATATGCCCACTCTGCCACCCTCTACTACCACATATGAAGCAATCACAACTACAATAAAATTCCTACAACCATGGAACACGTGATCTAAATATGGCATCTAGAATAATAAAGGTCTCTGTCTGTACCCATGTCCTTATAAATTATCACCTAGCTGCTCTCATATTCCTCTAAGCATCCACTATGGTTATCACCTAGAATCTCTCACCCACAACTGGTAGTCACAATATTTGATATACATCCTCTACGGTCACTATCATCTCCCAAGTAGGAAACAAAAAAGTACATGTGTCCACACACCACTGCTCACACATGCAATCACCATAGGTATATTCTAGGGTACCTCTCCCAATCTAGTTATGTGTCGCAGGTCAACACGATCTCGTATGTCCCACTCAACATCAGATAACCCCAAAGTCAATAATGTTCTCAAATTCCAACCTCAACGGAAATCCCTCGAGTTTATGTCTCTCTACATGACACAAATATCAACAAAATATCGACATTAGTACCTCATATATACGTAAATCCAACCATTAATACTACAAAAAGTCATCAAAATCCACATATTTCACATTATGCTATCAAAACACCCTCTGAGGTTGCCAACACCCATGAGAAGGATATAGGTACTTATAAGTAGGTCACCAATATTTGGAACTAGTCGCTAGCATCCCAAAAGACATCAACACCTTGGTCATTCCCACCTAGGTCAGAAACACCCCAAAATTTAAAAATTAAAATTTTGCAAAAAATCGATAACATCAAATAAATCTCACCATTTTTTTCACAAATAATCATACTTACCAACTCATCTGTATTCTATAACACCATTACCATTGTTACTCTCTCAAACCTAATCAACCTCACTTCCCTGATCTATGGTATCCTTGCAAGCTCAAAGCTTAAATTCTAACTCACCCATGGTTCAAATGAAGTTACTATTCACTTTTTACTATCACAATATATAACAATTTTCAGTTTTTCATTTACTATAGTTACCATTTGCACTCATTCTTCTTGTAGAGGAAAAATTGTGTTAGCATGCAAATATGAAATGACTATGAAACCAATTCAACAAAAATCTAACACAATGGTTCATCTACCTCAAATTGAGCAGAGATAAAATGGGGAGAAAGTGATATACATGTACTTACCTACAAGTGAAATCCTCCTCCTTTGATGTGTTTTATTTGATCCTTGATTTTGCTTATGATATGGTATGATAATGCTTCAGATGTGTGGACCAATTTTAGTAGCACCTCCCCCTGATCAAATGATGTTTTTGGCTTGATGGAATGCCATGAAGAATGCTTAGCTAGCTTGAGAATTTGGCAGCATTTACTTGCAATTGTTCTAAGGTGCTTTCCATGGAGGGTGGCACCTCTATTTATAACTAGAGGAGGCAAAAATCAATGGTTGAGATTTTTCCATGTTGGATAAGATCAATGGTTGAGGATGCATGAGAGTGGAGAAGTTTCTAGATGTGGAGAATTCTAGATTTCTTAAGAATTCTCCATTGAATTAAAAATTCAATGGAATAGTGTATTTTTTATTTGAATATTTTAAAATGGGAGGGAAGAATGGAGAGGCTTCTAGAAATATAAGCCTTTAAATTTGGAGGGGCATTTAGCTTGTGGGTAGGTGAGGTTAATTGTGTTTAATGGAGTGATTAGATGGAGAAGCTAGGCATAGAGTAGGTGGTAGGTGAGTGAGTATTTTTAAATTGGTAGAAAATGGTTAATGAGGATTAGTTAGTATGGTAAATAAAATAGTAATGAAGTATTAATATTTCTAAAGATGTAATGGGATTGTGGAATAGATGAGAGAAAATAATTGAAGTATGGTTACATATAATAATTAATCAATTTTATAATTAATTATTATATGGTTGATAATGGGAATGAATTATTATATATTATATAAGCATATTATTTGCTAAATGACCATGTTGACATTTTGTATGTCTATAACAACCATCAAAATTTATGGAAGGTGGATTTTGTAGAAATAGTTTTTAGTCTTGGAGGTGGAAAGACCCCATGGGCCAATATTTTGTTTTGTATCCTACCGCTCCTTGTAAAATAATAGAAACACGAAGAGACTTTCTTATATAAATGTTCACGATAGGCATATGTCATTATCTTCCACCGAATTAAGCAATCATTATCGAGGCTATCTCCAAAATAATATTAGAGATCTTATATATTAGGATAGGAGGTCCCACATAAGGGTCTCATGTACCTCCTTTCACCTTAGGTTGCACATTTTGTTATAATTTCCTAACTTGTTCTCCTCATTATAACTCTATAAAGTGAATATCTCATCTCTCCCTTGACATTTTCTTAGCTTTTTGTTGTTATCGAAGATTGTAATTTCAATGAGATCAACTAGATCCCTCAAATTTGATCTATATTGACTTGCATTTGGTTTCATGATCAAAATACATTAGTCTTTGCATTAAGGATCTTCTAAGATTGAAATTGTATTTCATCATGGATCATGTTTTTAGTATTTTTATTCATACTGCTCACATCTTGCATCACCTCACACTATTGACAGGATCATCATATTTTGCATCTTCCCTCTACTCACACAATATTTTTATTTTCATGTGATAGTTAAACATTTCATTGGTCAATTCCCCAAATGAATAGGATACACATGTCACCATGCCGCAATATATGGGTTAGCATATCTTCCAAATGTCCTCAAACAACATCTATGCATTCAAATTTGTTGGTTCATCAACATATTGTAATCTTTAAACCGATCAATTGAATTATAATATTCAAATCAATCAACCAAATTATAATTTTCAAACTGAAACATTCCCTTCTGACACATGTCAGGGCAGAAGATAGTTCCAATCATGTGGTCATTCCCACATGAATATTTTTGTAGCTGTGCATGTGGTAACACAACAAGCTCTGTGTGCACTTTGGTAACTTCCTCTAATATAGTTGTCTTCCTTTAAAAACCAAAGGCTAAAATTTTATTTCCTACAAGCCTATGTGGATTTTATTTTTGCTCTCAGCTACACTCCATAATAAAATATAACCATAACCAAGATCAGTTCCACTTGCAACAAAAAGGCTTTAGCTCATAGAGAGCTAGGAAGCATCAATTATCCCTCATTTTTTTGTTGTGTTTTCTAATTCTAGGTCTACACAAGTGCTAAAATATAGTATTGTTGTGAATGCGGGTAATGGAAATTTTGTGTAAAAATTTGGTCTAAAATCAATGGCTAGAGTGAGCATTGTGGTGAGAACAAGTTCCAAAATTTTAATAAAAATCTTGCCTATCTCTCTTGCTTAGACTTGTGAGGTATATATAGATACATGCCACACTAAATAGATTATGATACACTTTGAAGGTTTTATTACTAAAAATCCCTCTTTGTAAATCAGAGAGTGATATGCACTTAACAATACAAGAATTCATACTGAGTCTCTATTTAAAAACTCTGATCGATTGATAAAATATACCTAGCACTCATATGACTAACTGCTGGAGGGGCTCAATTATAGTTGATGTCTCTCACATCACCATTATTTCTATAATTATTAGAGCTTAAAACTAAAAAGGGATGCTACAAATTGCTACAAGTAGCCAAAATTGCAGCTTAGTTTCAAATTTGGAACTTGTTGGATTTTTCTTTTTTAAATTTTTTTTGCCCCTTTAAGTGTAAATTACACTTACGTAAAAAATGTGAGTGAGATTGAGAAAATAAAGTGGAGCACAATAGCATACATTATTTGGGTAGGAATAATATGAGCCATGGAATAGGTGTGGGAAATGTAGGTATTTAATTCCCACATTTGAGTTCCACATTTTTCTTTCCATTCATGTCTTCTTCTTACCTAACAAATTAAAGGTCATCCAATCAAAAATGTTGACATTGTAACCAATTAAATAAAAAAGAGAAAATCCTATTTCCCCCATATTTTCTCTATTTTTTTATTTCTTTTAGTCGTGTAAGGGCCAATTTTTTGTGCCTTAGAACTGACAGATAAGTTAATGATGTTGACTGAGTGACCCCTCCATGTGGCTTAAAAAAGATGCATTAAAATCTATTCTTGAGCTCAATACTATTTTTGATTAAGTTAACTCATGTTACTCAATAATTATTTCACCATATCTATACATCACCCCCAAAAGATTATCTCCTTGTTTTCTTTCAATATGGAAAATATTTTAATCAAACTTTATGGATATATGACAACACATCTTTTCCAATTTGCCATCTCTAAAACATTAAAAAAAGATAAATCTAGACCAACCTATCAAAACTTTATTATATTGAAAAGTGATTTGGTTCTACCTACGTAAAAAAAACCAAACCATCTTTAAACAATGGAAATGCCACCAAAGATCATTATCCAATATTGACTTGTCATATTGTTGTTTTATCTCTTTTAGGTCCTATATAATTTGTCCTGCACGCTTACTTCTTTTGAATTATTGAGTTAAATCATCCCAACCATCCTTCAATGGGTTTATGCTTAAATTCATGGTATATAGAAAATCCAAATATCAGCCATACAAAGCTCTTATAAGGTCATACCTTTTTGTGGCATCATCACCTATCCCTTTTACTCTGCATTTTATATCACATGTTAACAAATAGTGATATGGTTTTGAGAACCTATCATGCGACTATAAAGTCATGAAAGGAATAACAACATGTGTTCTTCTTCATCTAATTAAATAGTTTCCTCCTGGTGGGTGTTCATTGTTATCAAGATTGTATTTAGCTTGTGTATACTGATGATTCCTACTTATACCCATACTCACACTTTCGTAACTAGGAGCACACTTCAAAATTTTGGAATCAAACGAATTGGTGTTGGATTATACATAATCAATGAAGATCACTTGATATTTTTGGCTCACTAAGCTATTATCACTATAGTTTCCACTTAAATTTTGGAGCTAGGAAATATAATGCACAAAGGTTGCTTGATAAGAGAACCTTTTATATCCTTCAAAGGTTCTTCTATCTCTATGTTATTTGGTATTAAATTTAATTATGCTTACACATGATAGGGTTTACTTAACATTTTCCTTATTTCTTTCAATCTTTCTTATTGTTCTCCAATTTATTGTAAATTTCTAATATGCTTTATGTCACGTAAACAATCCCATGTAACCAGTTCTTGAAATAACACCAAGGACATACATCTTAGATGGGAGCATCCTCTTCTTTTCTAGGCTTGTATGGATCTTACATTGTCTCCCAAATGTAAGATTATCTCTCCTCATTTTTTTAATTCCAAGCTCTCCAAGCAGGTCTATTTGGGTGTATTTATAACTACATTCTAAACCTACTCCTAATTATTTCCAATTCCTTATTCCTCTTTTCCTTTTCCTCTTTCTCGACCACTTATTCTCTTTCATTTATCCTTATGTCATGGTCCACATCTCTTTGTGCACTCTCTTGGTTGCTCCTTTCTTCATCCCTTTCCTCTTCCATCCTTTTGGAATACTCTTTATCTCCTTCCTTGGTCACATTACTTATTTTACTCTCATTCGCAATTATCTAAGAACCTCACACTATAATACCGGGGAAAATTTTTAGACCCCCACTTAAAAAATACATAGATATTACTTGGACAATGTGTGAAAATGAATTTTGAAAATCATGGAAAATTAGAAGCAAATGGGTTTTAAACAGTTGGTGAATTATTTGATAATGTTTTCAGCTTGTAGTAATTGTTGGCTGACAACATATGATTTTGATCAGCAGTATATGAAATCTTCCGGAAATAATTTTTCACAATAGTAGTTAAAACGACCGTCTCGATGAGAAATCCATCCTCGCAAAATATGGCGTAAATTAAAAAAATAAAAAAGGTGTTTTTTTACAAAAAAATGTTGATTTCACCGGTTTGTATGGGAAAAATATATTTTTGTTAGATTTTTTTTGATGTTAGTAGTTAAAATAATCATCTCGATCATAAATTTATCCTCACAAAATATGGCGCAAGAATAAAAATTCCAAGATTTTTTTCATTTTTTGTAGCATAATACTACCAGTCGGTAGCACAATATATGCTACTGATTGGTAGCATGTACTATGATACCAATCGATAGCATATATTGTAATACCATTCGGTAGCATATACTATGCTACTGGCCGATAATGTATACTGTGCTACCAGCTGGAGGCATTTTTACATTTTGTAGCATATGTAATTTAAAAAAAATTTACCATATGAATAGTTGAATTACTTCGATGCGGGAGCGATGCACTATATAGTCGATCTCGATTGTCAATGCCCATAGGACCATGAGCATGGGTAAAGGATATTCAAAATTGTAAATTTGTATTTAGTATATATATGAAGGTGAATTTTGTAAATTTTAATTTCACACAAAAGACAATTTGAATTAAAATAGTTAGCTATCATTGTAAACGTTAGGCAAACTAACCTTTAAAAGAAACTTAAACCCAAAAAAATTACGTGACCTAGTCCTAATGCCTATGCCTAAAAATTTGCCAAACACAAATTTTAAAAACTAGAATATTCGTGAATGAATGAATATTCACCACTAAAATTTATCCTACATAGTACTTGTACCACCCCATCTATTGTGTTGTCTCGTTTCTCTTTGTATATTTTCTAATCTTCTCATTTACTCATTTTTTATCCTTTTCAAACCTTTTTGAGGTTCTCTTCATTCTTTTCCCTTTCAACTTCATCTCCCATCTTCTAGGATTACATCCTTATGCCACCTACTCTACTACTCCATGTCGGGAGGAATTAGAAGCACAACCTTTTCCACCAAAAACATTTTTGCCAATATGGGCAAGTGCTTGAAACACTTTTTGCACGACCCATAAAAGAACCGATCTTACACATAATCAAATTAACAAAAAAAATACACATCAATTTTAGTTACGTACCCATATATTTTTGTTTGTATCCATTAGTCGACGAATCTAACCCACTCCATTTCCAGTTTGTACAATTTTTATAGCTTCTCCTCATTCCACACATATTCCTCTCTAGAACTGGTTTTGAGATAGTAAAGTTCCAAACTTAGCAACCATGCAACTAGTTGTTCTAGAAGCACACACCAAAATATTTCATGGATATTTCCATATGGTCTAGTTTTATATTCTTCATAGAAATTTCAATCAGAACTGCTTCATATTTTTCAAAATGGTTCATCTTCTCCTATAGCCATCTCTTTTTCTTGATAGCCCTCTTAACATTTTTCTAGTCATGACAACATAGCCAGTATTAGTAGCAATCTGAGGAATCTCTCATACAAACATGCTAATGTTGTATTCTAGGGATTTTCCACAAAATATTCATTTATATGTCCTTAAAATAGTGTAATAAGCATACATTCTAATTCTTATCACAAATTAGAATTTGTGCATTATTTTACAGAATGAGAAAATACAAAAATAGAAACATACAAGCTAGAGTTAGAGATTAAATAATAATACTTCAATTTTATTACAGTTTTGCACCAAAATATAATAACCAACAACAAACCTTTTGTCCATATATCTTACATTTTTATGCCTTTATAGGTAATCGTCGACCTTCTAATCTCTTCATCTTCCTTTTCCAAGATAGAGGAGATTTACGTAGTCCTTATTTTGTCTTATCTATAAGGCCAAGTTACGAATTTATTGGTTGAGGTTAATCCAAATTAGAGCATTTGGACAAAAAGGAAAGAGGAAGAATGTCACCTATGTGGCATAGAGGAAAATAATGAGTTAGAGATGGCGGATATGTTTCTACATAGAAGGATGAAGTATGAACATGGTATTGTATATGTGGGAAAATCCCACATAGTATTTGAAGAAGTGAGTCTTATGATTTTTTTTCTTATTTTCATATGGGAAATAAAGTGCAATTTTCTTTGCATGTTTCATGTTTATGATGCCTAAGAGCATGAGGAAAGGAGATGGTAATCAAACTATAGCTAATAGACAAGAGATGAAGAGAGAAGGAATTTAATAAGAAGAGAATGAGATAGAGAAGACGTGTGTGTGTGGGTGGGTGTGGGTGTGGGTGTGGGTGTGGGTGTGTGTGTGTGTGTGTGTGTGTGTGTGTGTGTGTGTGTGTGTGTGTGTGTGTGTGTGTGTATGTTTTAATTAACGATGTTTTAATTAACATGTGTGTGTGTGTGTGTGTGTGTGTGTGTGTGTGTGTGTGTGTGTGTGTGTGTGTGTGTGTGTGTGTGTGTGTGTGGGTGTGTGTGTGTGGGTGTGCGTGTGCGTGTGCGTGCGTGTGCGCGTGTGCGTGTGCGTGTGTGTGTGCGTGCGTGTGGGTGTGTGTGTGCGTGCGTGTGCGTGTGCGTGTGCGTGTGCGTGTGCGTGTGCGTGTGCGTGTGCGTGTGCGTGTGCGTGTGCGTGTGCGTGTGCGTGTGTGTGTGTGTAGAAGACGATGATATTGAAACAACAATGTGTCTTTTAGAGTACATGAGATTGGAGGTGAATGAAGTTTATTTGAATGCACATGATGTTGATTTGGAGGAACTATTAAATTAATAATGATGTAGTGTTGCAAAAAATATGAACTTGGAGGAGATGTGTACAAGATTATAAAGCCCCTAAATACTATATATGACGAGTTTATTACACTAAGAGAGGAATGGAAATAGGTTGAGAGTATGCAAGAATAAGTTACATCAAAACGGAAGATGCAAAATAATGATGTTGTAGCAATGGTAGTGTCAAAGGAGCTAGTGCATGTAAGAGTTGTTAATTCTCATAATGATTGTTTTTTATTTATTTGCAAGTATGAGTGAATGTGCAACATATGAAGAGGATATTGTTGTGAAAATTATTTCAAATAAATGGAGTGATATCATAACACTACATATTTTATAGCCAGTGGGTGTGTTTTTTACAATTTCCTATTTGAAATCAATAAATATAATTGTTTTTGTTTCCAATTCTATGCATGGGTCGTATGTGTGTGTCATTTATGAGTGTTAAGTTCCTAGGCTACATGGTCTAAGTTTTTCCTTTATTGGATCCCAAACCATGGCTACATAAAGTGGTATCAAAGCATTAAATGGACCTTTTGAGGAAAATCATGGGGTATGAGGAGAGAATATGATGAATTATCTAATAATAAATCCATGAGAGGAGAAGTGGAGGATGAGGTACACTCTTGGGAGAAGGGATATGTTATTGGAAAGAAGAATTTTATGATCCCAAAAAGTAAGGAAACATTGAGCTACATGTTTATTCAAGTAGGCATTCAAATATAGGAGACATGTTCATCTTACAAAGGGGTTATTGTTTCAAAACCAATAAAGGATTAAGAAATAATGGTGTTGAATATACGTGGTGGTAGTGGATAGCTAGTAGTGGGTTAAAGCCCAAAAATGTGTGTAAAATGATGAAGAGAATACCTTGGAGGAGGTGGAGAGTTGATTATGCCCAAGAAAAGGGAAAGGTAATGATAATGAAATAAGAACTAGGGAGATAAGGATGGTTTATTGACCAACAAGTGGATAGAAAAGGAGAAATATATTGATTGAAAAACTTCATAAATACTGAAAAGGTTGAAGGGGACATTGTGGTTGTGATAATTGGAAAAGGAAATTATTTTAATAATAACCCTTTATGAGTAGGATCTCAAAAAAAATCTACCTCATATGTCTAATATAAGAGTATCCAAGGGATACAAACAATCTTGCATCAACTAAAAACATGACTAAGTTGGGTAGAAATAAGTAGAATCTATATAACTTTGGTGGCAGACTAAGTTACAATATTTTTGAGTTACCTCTAAAGGTTTGTGGCACTTTTTTTTATCACTAAAACATCCTTCTAATTTGGCACACCATCTTATTCAATGGTGTAATAACTAAAAACCCAATATATAGCTAAAATTCATAATGGAGTTATAAACTGAGATACAATGCTTTGCGTGATATCTAATTTTACATGCATATTCTACACAACCTCATGAATTAATGAAAATTTATAAAGCATTCCTTAGATGAATTTTTTTTAGAAAAGGAAAATAAATTCTAGTACACCTCATGACCTTGTATCGGGTGTATAGGTCTATGGTATCCTAAGAAAATGAATTGTCAAATCAGATTTTGGTGTACATGCACAAATTTCAAGGAAAATGAAAAATATGCCTGAATTACACCATCTCAAACTTTGTAGACATGATTTCAATATCACAAGGAATTAAAAATCTAAAATAGAACATGGTGCTAGGTAATAATTCTCCTAAAAACTTAGAAAATGTATTTTCGACCACTTGGATGTTTCTTGTCAAGATATGTTAAGTGAATGGCATCAGATATAAAGTTCATAGTATAAATGTAGAACTATGATAGACTCAATCAAATATGGGTGATTCCCTATAAGCTAGGGAAGCTTATAATTCACTTTATGAAGGGAAAACAACTCATATGGGAAAGTTGAACTGTTTGGGATTGCATAACACTAGTAGATTTTGATGTTTTATTGTCGCTTTTGAGTCACTTTTTCCATTTTCACGAATTTTGATGCAAGTTTTGACCCCTAATGCAAAATTGTTACTTTAAAATTAGTTTGATGTAACCGCCACAAAATAGTGTATAAATAGTGTGGGCCCTCCAAAGTTAGTAGTTTTTTTTTAAAACATTGATGCAAATAGTGTCATTTTTTGAACTTGACACAATTAACATGAGATTCATACTCTAATACAAATATTGTGAGATTTAGTGAGGTCAAATTTCCCCATTTCAAAGAAAAAATGAGATTCAACGCAACATGCGAATAAAAATTTGATGCAAAATAATATTGATGCTTTCATTTAAAATTTGAATTTCAAAATTTAATTACACTAAACCAATATACTACTCCCAAAAATTATTATTGAAGAAATATGCAAATTACTTAAACCAATGATTTCACATTTACTTTTACTTTCATTTAAGTAACCACATATTTGCATTGAATTTTTTGACATTCACGAATTATATGTTTGAAAACCATCACACCTAGGAAAATTATAAATTCATTAAATGGTTTGAAAACCATCACATATGAATTAGTGCAAAGTTTGGCTTTCTGCCATTTTTGAAAAAATCAACCATAGTAGTAATGATTAAAATTGATGTCCATAACAAGCAAGTAATAGAGTGTCTCTCCATTAAAAATATATTTATTTTTAATCAATTAGACCTAGAAATTTATGTGAAAATAGTGAATTGTAGATGGCGGTATTCAATAATGAAAATTGAAAGAAGTCAACTATGAAGGCCACTTTAATTTTGTATGTAGAACTTATGAAACCTACCCTATATATTATATGGGGATGGACTCGTCCATGTGTATATATAGGGCAGTGGAGCTCGCGGGGTGTAAAGTAATTGCAATTAAACTAAAAACATGAGTGTGTGGTTGAAATTGAATATAAAACATTTTTCTTTCTATTATGTAATTAAAGATAGAACTGACCACATAAATTAATTAGAGTTTTGTATTATTAAATAAAATTGGACATATGAATGACGCCAACAAAAAACATTGTAAATAATGTATAATAACCAACAAAATTCCCTGTGAACCCACAAAACAATGAAATTGACTCAAATAAACAACTTACAACTTATTCATATTTAAAATACAACCTCAACGAGAATTAGGTCAATCTCTTTAATGTCAATGTTATAAACTATCAAAGACAAAGGAATCCCTCTATAATGAAAATAAATAGAGAAAATTAAGTGTTAACTACCAACAATGACTTGTAGGTCACATCCATTCATAGATCAAAGACACCCACAATTAAGAAATAAAATATTGCCATTGATCACGTCTTTGCACAAAAAAATCAAAATACCCTAAACCAAGAAAAACCACCACCATTGAATAAAAAGGTAAACAAATATTAAACAACCACCCATGCTAGCCCATACCATGGTAGGAATTAATATTTTTTAATTGGTGTTTCCCCCACAAACTATAAGTTTGTCCCCAAAAAACATTTTCCCTGGGAGAAAGATATTTAACTCTTTTTAAAAAATAAAAAATGAATTTCAAATAAACCTTACTCCAAACACTAATATTTTTCTCAGTTAGAGATGATAAGTGCATGTTATAATAACCTTGCAAGGACTAAAATTAATACATCAATCCATCATCTGGAACTTATCATAATTGAGACAATTGTTTACTCTTGTCTTATGTGTGTTTATGACTTGTGAAACTTTATGTAAGTATGACTTCTAACACATGTGAGTAACCCTCACATTATGTGAAATGCCTAGGAACATGTCACACGACTCAAAAGATTTCATCATTTTGAGCGTAAACTTGCAACCTTGTGCATCATGCACTCCCTATGTAACTCCAAGGAATGTGTTATGTAACTCATATTAAAACACCACCAATGCACTGAATACACAACATTGCGTTGTGATTGTAACACTCCCTTGCATTCCCAACACCATCACAATATTGTGTAATATTGCAATGCACCATGCACGTAACCCCAATTTAACCTTGGCCATTTTTATAGACCTCCAATAACTCACTGGCCAATGGATACTCTATGCCACATTGTGCCATGCCAAATGGCACCTCCATGGCATGCATTACACCTAAAACTTGACAGTATTTTGTGCACATTTGGAGGTCGAGTCATGTAGCGATTGGAAGGTGAAGTCACACATGAAATCCTACGTTGTTCAATTTCTATAATGGTTCTAGTGCCTTCACAAATTTGTATTATATACCTCCATGGCATGTGTTACACCTGAAACTTGACAATATTTTGTGCACAGTTGGAGGTCGAGTCATGTAGCGATTATAAGGTGAAGCCACACATGAAATCCTACGTTGTTCAATTTCCATAACGGTTCTTGTGCCTTCACAAATTTGTATTATATATGTATACATCTTTAGTTAGAAAGAAAATAACAATCCATTTATCTCCCTTAAGAGTATGGCATGTAAAGAATGTACATATAAATAAATACATGTATTGTTCCAAATCTATATCTCTCTCATTTGTTTCACTTAATAGCATTACTTTTGCATACTCACATAATACATCTAGATTTCCATCTAAAGTGTTGTCCTCCAGATACACTAGGATCTAGATTAATATATGAATGAGGGGAGAGCCCTAAGTTGCGACTCCATGGGGCAAAAAAAATCCAATAAAAGACATATTAAGACTCGCCTCGATAACCCTTTAAAATACTTGTCGAAATTATGCAATTATGGCCAACAAAGGGCTCTCCATTCCTTCCTTCTTGTAAAGGGTCCATCTCCACTATAAACTTCTCTATTTTTCACCAAAATGCTTCTAAAATAAAAAACCCTACACACAAAAAAACATTATAAATAATGCATATTAACCCCATTAAATTCCTCACAAAACCCTAAATCAGTGACACTAACTTAACCAAACAACAACCAAAAACTTACTCATATTAATAATGCAACCTCAAGAAGAGAGGGGAACTTCTTCATTATCAATGCTATAAACTATTAAAAGAAAAAAATGTCAAATGCTTAAGGATCAACCCTACAAACAAAAAACCATTGTAAATAATGCATATTAACCCATTAAATTCCTCGCAAATCCTAAATCAACGACACTAACTTAAACAAACAACCAAGAACTTACTCATAATGATAATACAACCTCAAGAAGAAAGAGGGCAACTTGGCATTATAAACACTCTTGTTACATGTGCTTTAAGAATTTCAGGTGTTGAGCATATTGACCAAGAAATTGAACATCTTTCTTCGGTTTTCATTAGAAATGGGTATAATATAAGTCATGTCAAAAAATCCATCCAAAAAGCTAGAAATGAACCTAGTAAGAATAAAAAAGAAGTTGATTTTATAAATAAGGTTTCTTTTCCTTATATTAAAGGGACTACTGATATTTTGGCTAATATTCTCAGGAGAAAGAACATCAAGGATGTATTTTCCCCTCTCAATACAATCGGGAACATGCTTGATAAGGCTAAAGATCGTACTAATCCTATATGTCGCAAAGAGATTTATACCATTCCATGTAGATGTGACAAGTTATACATTAGTGAAGCAAGTCGTTCTGTTCAAGTAAGGATAAAAGAACATCATGCTGACCTATCACATAACCGGTTCCAAAAATCCGCTTTGGCTGAGCATTCTCATAACACACGTCATCACATCAACATAGATAAAATGAAGGTTATTACTTGTGAAGATCATTACATGAGACGAAGAATTCGTGAGGCTATGGAAATTGAAAAGAATCCTGATAATTTGAACAAGGTTGATGGTTGGAATTTGAGTCACAGTAGGAAGCCGGTTATTAATCATATTATAAATAAATAAAACTTGTTTCTTACGTGACCTTTCCATTTCGAAGTGGATCATTATTTATTTTGGTTGGTTGGTGCCTTTTATTCGTAGTTCATTCCTCAAGTGGATCTTCCACCTGATGATGGGCCTAACTGTAGGCTTGAAACATTGAATTTATCAATAAATAAACTCAGTTTTCCAAAAAAAACTTTTTCAATTACCCAGCGTAGTGAATCATAAATAACTTCTTCATTATCAATATTATAAACTAATAAAAATAAAAATTCTCAATGCTATAAACTATTAGAAATAAATAAACCCCACTAAATAATAATAAAAATGTACACAAACAAAAAATACTAGTAGCCACCAACAACAAAAAAAAGTGTTAACTACTAAAGCTATAAACTATAGTCCAAAGAGTATAATTTTTCTCCGCAAAGGATAAAAAATGAATGTAAGGACTAAAAAAGATATAAATCAATCCATATCTAAGAAACCTTTGAGTCCACATCAGCACATGTTTATCACAAATAGTCTCCACTCAATTTATTGTTTTGACTTTATAGGCAAGTCATTTTTTATATAAAAACATTTTCCCCCCATTGAATTTATTTATTTTGACTTCATTAATGTGCAAATTACTCTTTGAAAAAAACATTTTCCACTCCATTGAATTTATTTTTTAACTTCATTAATAAGTGCGAATTACTATTAAAAAAAACATTTTCCTCTCGATTGAATTTAATTTTTTGACTTCATTAATGAGTGCAAATTACTATTTAAAAAAACATTTTCCTCTTCATTGAATTTAATTTTTTGACTTCATAAATGTGCAAATTACTATTTTAAAAAAACAGTAGTCTCTCCATTGAATATCCCTTTTGTCTATCGAATGGACCTTTCCGACAAAATCGACGGTGCACGCGTCAATACCATTGACGCACTTTACTCGTAAGCCGTCGATGGAGCTTACTTTTATCGTCGTATAAATTGACGGGGTCTACCGTCTACGCACGCACACATTACTTAATAGTCACCGACTTCGATGACGTCACTACCGTCATTTTTCACGTCATCCGTTCGTCATCGAACGTGAAATAATTATACCGATATAATTTTATCGTACTCCTAAATTCAGGGGAGTCTGAACTGACGGCGTTTAAAGCGGGCGCCGTCCAAGCGGCCGTGAAATTCGCGTACGACCCCTCGATTTTGACGACCGTTTTGAGAAGAATTTCACGCGTCAACAATTTTATTTCTTTCTTTCGATTCTCTTTTGATTTCATTTTCGTTTATCTGCTCTTTTATGTTGAACATCTGGACGGTGGGAGAAGCTTGATTTTATTCAACAACTAGGTGTGATTTTTTCTGCTTTTCTGTTTTAATCCTTTTTTTTCTAAATCATGTTGGTCGATCTTGGTTACATTAGAAAATGACTGCAAATTAAAGTGAAAGATTTGCACTTGTTTCTGGAAGATTTGTAGTTGCATTTTTAGTTTGAAGGCTGTAACAATCAAATGAGGAAAACCCATTTTTGGATTTTCTGTTTCGTTGGTCTATGGATCTGAATTCATTGGAATTAGATGTTTGTATGTTTTGTTTATGTGTCTGATCGCATAATTGGCGTGTTTGGTTGAGGTGTTTTGTTGAATTCGGCCCGTAGATCGTCTATTCTTTTACTGATATCAAAGAGGCCCAAAGCTTAAATTCATTATTAGATCATTTAGTGCAATTTCAATTTACATACTGAAGTTTCCATTTACAGTTACACAAGGGGGTTTAGACTTTAGAATTATTTCTGATACTTGGGCGCACGGTATATAACAAGGCTGGTCATAACTTTGAAAGAAATACGAGGGTGGGTGGCCTCCTTGGAAGTCCCTTCCTAGTATGCTGTGTGACTGTTCATTTTTGTAGTTTCAATCCCACTTTCTCTCCTGTGACCATTACCAAATGCAATGAGTGCCAAGTGGACCATTTGAGCTCATAATACATATGTTCGTGTTATCCAAGACCATTTGAGCTCATAAGACATGAGTTCTTGTGAACCCCTGCCCTTGAAAGACAGGACCCATAGACCGATTTGATGCCAAACACGCAGCGGATTATCAAAAAATTATGTTATATTTGTGAGAATGTTTATGGGGATGGATTGCCAAAAAAATATGTTATATTTGTGAGAATGTTTATGGGGGTGAATGCATCTAGGATTTAGTTTGAGTACTTCCCATGCCATTGGGGATGTTTGCAAGGTGTGCGTGTTCGTGTGAGAGGGAGATATTAACCAATAGGAGACTGAACCAGGGACATGACCTTGTATGCTTGTGAGTTTATACCTAGGCCATATTTTTTGATCTAGGACACTACTGTTGAGACCATTTTCTTGAAATTAATAGCACGCTGCTCCAAGGCAATCCTAAACTTGGAGCAAAGTTTTGCAAATACAAGTTTTGGTGCCTGACATTGTCAGCTAAAAAAGTCATATGGGGCATGCTCTTGTTAATATGATTCTTTTTACGAAACCCATATGATTTGGCTCAGAAAATCCAAATATTAAAAATAAAACCCTGCAAAAATTGGAAAACAAAAAATAGCTATTGTATATAAAAGTTCAGAAAAAAGAAAGTGCTCTTGCCATGGAAAATCCACTTATAAACATCAAAACAAGCAATATTTTTTTGTAACGACTGACCTTCCATTTGAACCAATGACTTCAATATGCTACTAGTTGTATGCGTTGAGCATTGTTGTTCTTTTTTGGAATATTGATTTCGGTTTCTTCAAGTAAAAGCTTTTCTACTTTGTACGACTTGTCAGAACATTTTCTATTTGAGGAGTATACAGTAGTTGTGAAATATACTGAGAGACTATTCACAGCTTTATCTTGAGTCTTCTGTTTGTTTTCTCCCTTTACAAGTACTTCTACTTTAGGCTTTGATAAGGAAATTCTCTTCTACAAATCGAGTAAGTTTTCATTAAAAATAATCAGAGTAAAAGTACAGCTTATATGCATTTTTCTTTAGTTCTTTGTATTCGTTTTCATCAGTCATCAGTACAAGAGGAAAATGTCTATTTATTTTATATGAGACATTTAAGAAACTGAAGTAAGAGGTTTCCTGATTTTCAAGGGAGGTTTCCCAGAGATGTATGGAGATGCTAGGAGAACGTGCCTAAGTAAACAGAATTTGTGGCTAAATTAGAACTTCTACAGATAAAGTCTACTGCATCATCCTTGCCAGTGATGATAGCTGCTTGGCCTTTGAAGGTGGTGGCTGTTGCAATGCCTTTGCAGAAGCTAGCAAGCTAGTTTTGTTCCATATTTGTAACCGCCTTTGCAGAAGATAGGAAGCTAGTGTCGTTTGATTTCTGTTTTGCATTGTGAGTATCATAGATGCCATTGCTGTCTTTATAGGATAAGTGGGACAATGCCTAAGAAGATGTTGATTAATGACAGGGATGGTATTTGAAGGGATACACTTCCAATCAATTGGCTGCTCCCACATTTAATACATGATTCCGATCTTTCTATTTCTGGTAAGAGATTTGAAATCAAATTTTCATCAATTCCAGTGCAAGTAATGCTGACTCTGTCAACAGTCAAGTCATAGGCTCCTATTCAATCTTCTGATGTGTCTCCGATTTTCCTAAGCAAGAGGGGTCAAGACATGCAACTGTAGCGAATTTCCTTAGTTGGATTGAAGCCTGCCATCAATACTCGGAAAGAGTAAGGCTCTCCAGAAGACTGTTTCTGTTCTCTTACTTGTGGCCAGAAGAGTGAATAGCTCCACGTCCTTTGCACAATTTCCATCATCCTACTTAAGTCTTATATTATATTTTCTGGTATCTAGTCCATCAAAGTTTTGAGAAGGCCATGCTTGGGTCAGAAATTTGGAGCAACGATTTGGGCAGCAACATAGGGATGCCAAAAACTAGCCGGGTAACCTCTGTATCTGCTAATGGTAGGTCTCATTCCTTACAAGAGATAGAAACAATCCTACTTATCTAACAATCCTACTTATCTACAAATCCATACAAAAAGAATTATTTGCGAGAATGAAATTGTGACTTGAATAAAGGGAATCAGAACCCTAACAGAATAGACATTTTAGTACATGTATAGAAGAGATCAATATTTTGTGGTTTTTTGTGTGGGAGCTTTAACCATAAATTAAATAGAAAAAACACTCTCGAAATGGTTGTTGGTGAAATGAGATGATGTCTACCTTACCTCAGCTCTCTGACTCCATTAAATGCATCTGAAGAAAAACAAGATAAAGAGAACCATTCTTGGAGTTGAAAATATTACCCCAACCTTGATGTTGAACTTGGGAAGGCTTACTCTTTGTGAGTTAAGTTGATTTAAGACTTCTTGAAGAACTAAAATAGTAAAATACAAAACCAGTTTACTGAAAGTATGTGTGTGTGTGTGTGTGGAGAGAGAGAGAGAGAGAGAGAGAGAGAGAGAGAGAGAGAGAGAGAGAGAGAGCGCACAATGTGTGAATGTCTTGTTCATCAACCAAAAATCCAAATCCATGTTTAAAACGTATTTTTCTTGAAAACTTCAAATTAGCTAGCTGTGATTTATGGACAACCATACAGGATGGGCAAACTTCAAATTAACTGAGATTATATGTGAGCATTGCTGCTACTTCCTCCACATTTCTGCATTGATAAAAAAATAAATATAAGTGTGCACACTAACCACATTTTTCATTAAGTATGAAAAGAGAAGTATGTCAAATTGGGGCGCAAAATAAGAAACTGCCCATTAAGTTTAGTTAAAAAATACAAAGCTCAAAACTAACAGTGTCACGCTGCATGGAATTTAAAAAACTGCTTTGAAGTGCTTCTCCTCTAGGTTGCACAAGCAGCACGCTTAAGAGTAAAATCAACAAAAAACGACTTTAAAGATTAAGCCCTATCTATGTAAATGCTGCAAGACAAAATATGTCTGGTGGATCTCAGATCTGCTTAGGAGTCTGATTCAAAATTAATCACATATGTCAACATCTAGCGGCTGGGTTTGTGCCACTTTGTTCCCCAATATTTCTATTGTCCTGCAGTTAGTTCTGTAAGGCATAGATATACCTCTGGTACAGCTGTTTGTTACAGCAAGAAATCCATTCATGAGGGCTATGCTTGAGAAAAAGACATCCATTCTCTGGGTTACAATTACTTGTAGCATCCAACTCCATGTTGGTTTGGAAAGCCTATTTCTGAAATGGAACCAATAAAAAGCAAATGTTTTGAGCACCTTTAAGATCAAGAGTTGTGTAGGTGGTTCTAGTCAATACTTCAATCATGTGATCTATTTCTTGAGAGAGAATTCTCTATTGAGTTTTCACAAATTAATTTTTGAACAGGACAGGGCTGTAGCGGCCCGCAAAAACACACCGGAATTCCGAATCACCCAACCAAACCGGGAACAGAAATTGATGCTTCTCAATTTCCTAGTCCTACGCTTAATCACACAACACATGCAAGAAGCAATATATAATTAATACAAGCAATCAGAGTTATCTATCTTTATAGATTAATTTTTTCATTCATTCAACTTGTACAGTCTGCTTCCATAAGAATATATATGTAAATCAACTGTTCGTAAAACAATAAGTAGTAGTACCTATTAGTTTCTGCATATAATTGTTCATCCAATTATCTAAGGCATTGTAGTTAATTCACCAACATGTGCATTCCATTTTAATCCATTCCAATAATCAATTAAATAAGCATGACAATTAAAAATTCCATCCATTGAATCACTTCATATCATAGTTCATAATTCATCCATTATATTAACATATAGATTCCTTCATAGTTCCAAGGCCACGATAAGTGAAACAAAAGTAGATAGTTCCATTCAATCATAATTCCACACGTTTACAACATTACTTAGTGTTACATCTCAAGTATCATGTTTACTATTAATTACACAGACATGCGATTCGATTTACGTAATTTCCTATACATATTGATTTACATATATTCAATAGACAATGTTACATTTCCTTGTCTCAATATACATAAGTCTTCATTTCGCAATCACTTATTTTCAATTATATCATGATAATTGTTTCAACCTTAAATTGTTCATCCGATTATCTAAGGCATTGTAGTTAATTCGCCAACATGTGCATTCCATTTTAATACATTCCAATAATCAATTAAATAAGCATGACAAGTAAAAATTCCATCCATTGAATCACTTCATATCATAGTTCATAATTCGTCCATTATGTTAACATATAGATTCCTTCATAGTTCCAAGACCACGATAAGTGAAACAAAAGTAGATAGTTCCATTCAATCACAATTCCACATATTTACAACATTACTTAGTGTTACATCTCAAGTATCCTGTTTACTATTAATTACACAGACTTGTGATTCGATTTACATAATTTCCTATACATATTGATTTACATGTATTCAATAGACAATGTTACATTTCCTTGTCTCAATATACACAAGTCTCCATTTCTCAATCACTGATTTTCAATCATATTATGATAATTGTTTCAACCTTAAAGAGCTTACAAGTTTTACAATAGTTTACATCCATTTGTCTCCAATACATAGATATCATTAATACAATACATCACAACTATGTTGCGACACAATTTTTGCCTATCGTCAGAGATCCATCCTGCTATTGAGCCGCATTGTGAGATAAAGTATCATCAAGGCAATTTACCTCCAACCACAAGCCTCACGGATCCCCGCGCACCTTTCAGAACCTGAGAGTGGCCCTATCCTTCACGAGAAGGAAGATGCGAGCAATCAATAAGGTAAGAGAGAATCCTATGTGTAGTACAGTCACCCAAAAAAGGGTAACTTAAAACAGGGTAGGAATATAAAACATCCAATAAATCATACAAGTAATGATTATGTTGTTGGTCAATAGACTTAAGATAATATAAGGTACCCCTTACTGAAATTCGACAATATGTTAGACCATGAATTAATCCCATCTGACTAATCATGGGGGTAGACATTGAATCTATTTGGAGTCTACCGTCTATCCCCTCATAACACTTGTCAGGTGTGAACCACTGTACTAGGATGTCCATCGCTATCCATATAGGTCACTCCCTAGTCTTATAACACACCTTTCAAAACATTCCCTTTCCCCACTAAAAATTCACAACAAGATATCTCTATCTCTGTGTTAACAACTTGGGCAAACTAGAATTAGAACACAAACAACACCAACCTTTCCGAATGTCCCATACCACCCGTCCACCATTAATGCTATAAGGATTCTAATCAGGAATATAATGAGACATTATGAGTAAATGCAGAACTCATTTGTTATGCAGGAATATAATGAGACATTATGCAGAACTCATTTGTTATGCAGGAATATAATGAGACATTATGCAGAACGTTTTTTTTTTTTTTTTTTTTGCTTGGTCAATACCTATCATAGCAACTGATTCATTTAGCTTGATTGTGTACAATGGCTCTGCCATATATACATGTCGTGGTTTTTGGGCATGAAACCTAATGACTTCTTCTTCAAGTACTTCACTATTATTTCATGTAGCACCTTGGCTTGGCTTGGTCAATGCCTATCTTAGCAACCGATTCTTTTAGCTTGATTGTGTACAATGGCTCTACCATATATACATGTAGAGATAAATTCTGTGTCTTCAGGATTCTTTCACCATTGTATGTCACAGTATTCCTAATCTGCTGACCCACATTCTGATAGCCTTGTATTTGTTTATTTCCAAAGCATCAAAATAGAGTAGCTCAACAAGGAACTTATCCCCAGTGGTTTTTGGGCATGAAACTTAGTGACTTCTTTTTCAAGTACTTCTATGCTTTTATGTAGCACCTTGGCTTGGCTTGGTCAATACCTATCTTAGCAATTGATTCATTTAGCTTGATTGTGTACAATAGCTCTAACATATACACATGCAGAGATAAATTCTGTCTTCAGGATTCTTTCACCGTTGTATGAGTCATAATGACAGGAACAGTTGATTGCTTAAAAAAAGTGGCAAGTTTCCTTGCTTGGCTGAGTTGGCTTAGGCTCAGCTGACTTGGTGAAATCTGAGTCAGACTAGGTCAGACTTGCAATTGACTTGTAACTCATGGGTCATTCAGTAATAAAGAAAATAGCTAGCATTTCAGAAGAAAAAAATTAAAATAGATATTCCTGTTATTATTTGAAAATATTTGAGTTTTTAACAAGTTTTTTTGGATTACTGTATTTTTTAGACTCTTTGGCCAGGTTGAGTCAATGTGGAGTAAAATTTGTTATTCATGTCAATTACTCAAAACATTTAAGTGCCTAATGATAAGCCAAAGAACGATTTATCATTTTGTTTATGAATCACTTCAGCTTGTTGTCTCCATTGGACAGCCCTAGCAAAGTGGTTGGGGCTTTATCCTCTTTATCTGCTTCATCCAAGTCGACGTTGAGTAAGATTCGTTGGGCTTTGGTCATGGATACTTAAAACATATTGGTGCCTCAAAATAAACCAAAGAATGATCAATATCCTTATTTATCGATCAATTGCAACTTCTTGTTATCTTCTAGCAGCCCTAGCAAAGTGGCTAGGGTTTCATCCTCTTTATCTGCTTCATCCCTCAAAGGTCCCAGTTGCTGTAGACCTTTCTTCCAGTTCTGTTGTAGCTTATCATAACACTCTCTTGAAATGATTTAGAGATTATTAAGCTTGCATAGAACTGGATGAAATAGTAATTTTTTGTTCATCTACGGTGGATTTTTTTCCTATAGGTGCTCAAGCTGTATCTTGATCATTTTCAATGCTAAATAATCTTAGGGTGGTGATGTGAGAAGGGAAGTATGAATGGTGTTATTTTGATTAATTCCTTTCAGTATATCAATTGGGGCAGTGATGATGTGAGAATGGAAGAATGAATGATGTTATCTTGATGAATTCCTTTCAGCATATTGATTACTTATAGAGCTACTACAGATTGTTTACATTTCATCTTGCTTCCTGGATGCGTACTTTGTTATTTTTTTATTGAGTTTCCAACTACAAGTACAATTTCCTCTTCCCCTATTGAACATGAGCCCCATTTGACTGTACCTTCTGTTTTTGATTCTTTAGGGGTCCTGACACTAAGAAATGACTCATTAATTTCTTGTCAAGATTGGGTTCTCGGGCAAAATCCAGTTTTGACTTTGTCTACTTGTTTTGAACCTCCCCCATCTGGGACTTGGACAAGATTTGTTTTTCAAGATTTGAGATACTCACCTTCGTTGCTCTTCTAGATGTGTCTTTTAGTTGAAATTTCTGGGTATCATGCAATATCTGGAGTTTGATCAATATCAAGGGAGGATCAATACTCACTAATAAGCACATCTATTATTTTGCCCCCTTCTTTTCTCACAATTATAGGTGTGGTTGATTTGGTCTGCACTGGTATTCAATTTTTAAGGTCGTGTATTGGTCGACATTCAGAGGACATCTTTTATTATACATAAGGAGTGGGGAGTTTAGCTGGCCTTATTTTTCTTAGAGCTTCTTTTGCTACAGGCCACCTTGCAGTTTGCTTTTGGAGGTTTACCTTATATATAAATCGCTGGGTCCTAGGGTACAGGGGACCGTTCTTAGTACGGGATGTAACGGGTCTCAATCCTGGTCTTAGTGCAGCACGTACTGCGTCTTGGTCCCAATCTGGTCCTCCCTCCGATTCAGCCTGGGTACGTCTGGGTCGGTCCAAGGATGGACTAGGACATACCTGGGCAGAAACCGGGTTTATCCAGTCAAATTTCATATTTTTTATTTATTATTTAATGGCTTTGACTGCATCGGATGCTTTGGTTGCTGCATTTAGTCACTATGGATTGCCCACACATGCTATTAAATTGGTCTATTTCAATAAAATACAATACCATTGTTGTCCACTTTTAATAACATCGTGGCTAGTCTTACCACCAATAAATTCTACTACAAAATTCCTCCAAATTTGTACAATTTTTTGCAGGCAGCTGCCTGCTGGATAACAGTCAACACTAGCAAAATTCTATGTTAACGGGATCAACCAGGAGTTGTAGAATCAGAAACTTTCTTCATAGATTTCATTGTAATGTTTTTTGAAGTAATGTAATTGTTGACTGGTACAACTAAATACACACAGTTGAAAACATGAATTTAACTTTAGCAGACTCCATGACTTCTATAATGACATATTTCTCATGTGAGTAAAACTTCTCTTTTGATAAGAAATGCAAGTATATTCCCACAACACATTAACAGGTAGTTGACAGGAATCAAACACAATACTCGATACAAGACTCTGTCTGAAGTACCAGTAGTGTTTTCAACCATTTTGTGGTTATTTAATTTATTCTGTTTACTCTGCATAGTAAATGGTTACTTCTTTTTTTTTTAGATATATGTTTGTATATTTTAAATACTATGTGTGTGCGTGCGCGCGTGCCTGTGTGTCTTTACCCAAGCTGTACCTGGGGCAAAAATAATTTTCCGTACCGGTCTATGCAGATCCCGTAGCAGCACCCATACAAATACCAGGATCAGTAAGTTAACATTATATTATTGCGCTTTCACATTAATAAATTTGATTTTTAGGTCTTATTTCTATGGGGGCTTTTCTCTTTCATCTTCAATTCTTTTTACGTCCCAACCTAGACAATGAAATCCTTCTTCTCCTCTTCTTATTATAGCTTCTTTCTTTTGGTTGGAGGTGAAGGGGTGTATGTTGTCAATTGTACTTGTGTAGCTAGCTCATTCACAATTTCACCCTTGACACCTACTTGAGATGCATCCTTTTAACACTTATCTTGGGTTGGGGCATCTACAATGGAATACATAACTAGCATATGTTTCTCACTTTTATCCTGTTGAATCACATTCTTAGATTGACCTTTCAGGCTACAGAAAAGGGGGATGACTGGATTAGGACTGCTTAGGATTTTCCTTCTGCTTCTTCAACTTTGAGGACCTCGCCTTTGCATTGTTTTGGGAGCTCTCTTTAGAGGGATCAGTACTCCATACCACATGCTTTTCCATTCCTTTCTTAGCCTTCCAGCCAGATATGTTTTCGTTTGAGTAAAAACTTTCTAGAGATTGAAAACTCGTTTGCTACACTAGACCTAGCTAAAGAGGTGGGAGGAGAGGGAACCTTTTCAACTTTGCATTTCTGCGCCATGTGTTACATATCGAGCTTATCTTTCGGCCATATAAATTTATCCTTGCAAGGCATGATAGGCTCATTTTACATTGTTTCTGGATGGCAATGTCCATTACATTAGTGGCTTACAACAAGATCAGTGAAGGGATCTGATTACTTTTGGAAAATTATGAAGAACTTGTCATTATGAAAACCCCATGCTTTGGATTGAAATATAACTTGATTGAATTGAACTTCTTGAAAATGTATGCAAAGCAACAACCAAGGGCAATGTTGTATCCTACAGTTTTCAGATATGAATAAAGAGTCTGGTATATGAACATGCAGCTTCTTTGGGCATCCAAGATAACAATCCAACCTTATATATGAGAAACCTCAGTCCCCAAACTGCTCACCAATGGGGTCTAGCATTGTTTGGCATGGCTTGCGAATCTCGGCAACTCTTGGACGTACAAGACTGCCCAAATGGGAGCAATGACTGGTGACAAACACTAGAAACCAATTTCCCAGTTTCTTAATCCATAGCTCTGTAAAAACAACATTGGGATACCTGCAGGTTGCTTGTTGCTTCTTCTAGTATGGGGACAACTTATGCAAGTGAACTTACATCAAATCATAGACAAAAAAAGGAATCATACAAAACCCAGAGGTTGGCTTTTTACAACTGACTGTATTTCACCATAGTGCATCACCAATTATTTAAGACAATTGAAGCTTTTACATATTACCCCTCCATGAAAAATCACATAGCATTGTGTGTATAAATTGATTTCTTTGATCTCCTAGAAAGACATAGGTTATACCTAGGTGTTGAAAGTGAACGCATCTAAAGGGCGGTCTTGAGCCCCATGATGATGGATGTATAGTCATTATGCTTACAGCCCCCAACTCCACGCTTTACATGTTGCTCCGCTCTGTGCTTGTTGTAATCTTCTCTCATGTTGCCATTGTAATGTTAAATCTTCACTTGCTCTTACAATTAAGGTATGTAAATGTGACTTGAAGCTAGGTGTTTCATTTCTGTTGGTGTATGGTGGTGTGTGCAGTTGTCTTCTTTCCCATAAACTTTTGTATTGCAATAAATCTGAGAGGAATGTGGGTCTAGTTTTGAATTATGTTGCAAAATCACCTTAAATTCATCTTAATATTGATTACATGTGTCTCCCTAAAATAACTCAGAGTTCGGGAGGTTGAAGCTCCTCCCATTACTCACCATTGCAGGGAGAAGGGCTGTTAGCATAAGCTTTCCTGCGGTTTCCGAGGCTTACATTCAAATTAGCTCCATGAGCTTAGGCAAGCTTTAGCCAAGCATACAGTCATCAACTTGATAATAAATGGAAAGAATATCTATGTGTCCCAAATTTGTTAGCAAACTCTTCTATAATGCAGCAGTATGTACTACATAACAGTGAATCTCAGTTTTTTTTTAATTCTAAAAAACCTAAATTAAAGTTTTTACTAATTATAATATAGGTGGATTTTGGAAATTATTGATACTTTCTAAGATGGTTCCATCATGTCTCACCAGTGGATCATTCTGGTCCCGTCATCTCTGAACCTATTAAAATGCTTTGCAGAATATATGTTCATTTTGACAACAAAAGAGCACATGAATACAGATAATTTCAGCACCTACCTGATAATGGAATTCTTTTGGGGTTGAAAGCTTTGATTCCCTGGCTAATTATTATTTTGGATGCAAGCCTACGTATGAAATCCTTGTTGGGACATATGAAACTACTTGTGTCTTTTTCTGATAACAGCAAGTGGTTATTTCCCTTTCGTAAGTTACATATTTCTATCTTTCTAAAAATGAGCACAGCCTAGTGGAATTTCAGATTACTTGTCTTTTGTGTTTTTTGCAGAGTGCTAGAATGAAGGAAGAGATGATATGCCATATGTAAGGGTATCTTATCCTTAGAAAATAATGGCAGGTCAAAACTAGAAAATTAGAATAGAAACTGAGAATTGGTTTGGTTTTGTTCATAAATTGTTTTTGACATCTCTGGTTAGAGGATCAGGAGGTGGCACTAGGAAAATTTATACTATACAGCTGTTGATGCCTTGGGTCTGCAACGGTGACTTCTGACAGCTCTAGGAACATGGATATCGAGTGCAAGACAGCATGTGGTAGAATCAATGAGGTTTCTCGATTTCTTGCTGACCGACCAACTAAGATGCTGAGATATACTTCACTTGATTCAGGCCAAGGTCAGTCTGTCAATATTCCCTTTTTACAGCCTTCAGTGACTGGCGAACTGTTTAACGGGGCCCCAAATTTGAGGTGGGAAACTCCTCTTACTCAAGCAACTTCTCTTATTGTGACTCACAATTCCAAGAGCCAACAATCTAACAGTACTGACAAAAATCAAATGAGTCATGGTTCTCTCCAAAATTCTTTGTGCAATAATGATTACTTTCAAGTTTGGTCACCTAGTGGTAAGCGTCTAGAACATACTGCCGGACATTCAGTTCAGTGTTCCCCATCTAATAGAAGTTGTTTATCTGGTGGAAGCCCATCATCATCTCAAATCTCACAAACATTTCCCTCTGATTCACAAAATTTACAGTCAGCAGAAAGTGGATACAGTGACAATGAAAAACCATCACATTTGAAGAATGTACTACATGAATTAGAGACAGCATTGCTGGGCCCGGATAGGAATGAATCTGATAACACTGACAGTAGCAATGAGGAACCTGGGGTTGCAGAAAATTCAGAGTGGAGTTTAGAAACCTTAAATAGTGTCACTGGAAGCATGTACTCTGAAACAGAGAAAGCACAAACAACTAGGATTAAACACAATGAGTGTCAACTGGTGAATAATGGAGTAAAATCTGTGAAAGTAGAAGCAGTGAATGACATGGATTTCAGCGCTAATGTCCATTTTTCAAAAAGCCCATCAGAAGAGAAAAAAGAAGTGCTGGAACTTGAGACTCCAGGAGATGATGTGAGACAATTGCTTGTTGCATGTGCAAAGGCCATTGCTGATGGCGATAGGAGCAAGGCAGAGAGGTATTTTTGCAGCACTGAATCAAGTGGTGTCTGTTTGCGGTGATCCAATGCAAAGGTTAGGAGCATATATGGTAGAAGGTCTTGTGGCAAGATTGGCTTCTTCTGGTGGAAATATTTACAAAACTTTAAAATGCAAGGAACCTGCTAGTGCAGAACTCCCTTTCCCACATGCATACTCTATAACGAAGTCTGTCCATAACTTCAAATTTGGATATTTAGGCTGCAAATGGTGCCATTGCGGAAGCATTCAAGCATGAGGATAGAGTACACATTATAGATTTCCAGGTTGGTCAGGGTTCACAGTGGGTGACATTGATTCAAGCACTTGCAGCAAGACCAGGCGGTCCACCTCATGTCCATATTACAGGCATCGATGACCCCTGTAGCAGAATATGCTCGTGGAGGAGGATTACAGTTGGTCGGCCACAAAGATTGTCAAAGCTTGCTGAAAGCTTCAAGGTCCCCATTCGAGTTTCATGCCATCCCTGTGTTTGGATCCGATGTTCAGCGTGACATGCTTGAGGTTCGTTCTGGGGAAACTTTGGCTGTGAATTTTCCCTTTCAACTTCATCATATGCCTGATGAGAGTGTCAACACAAGTAACCATCGAGATCGGCTATTGCGTATGGTCAAAGGAATGTCTCCCAAGGTAGTTACATTGGTGGAGCAAGAAGCAAAATACCCAATACTGCACCTTTTTTCCCTAGGTTCATGGAAACTTTGAGTTATTACACTGCCCATGTTTGAGTCTCTCGATTCCACTCTTCCAAGGGATAGCAAGAACCGTATCAATGTCGAGCAACATTGTCTGGCACGTGATATAGTGAATGTCCATAGCATGTGAGGGTGCTGAAAGAGTGGAAAGACATGAAGTTCTGGGTAAATGGCGATCCAGGTTTACCATGGCTGGTTTCAGGCCTTACCCTTTAAGCTCATATATCAATTCTGCTATAAAATCTCTCATGGGATTGTATTCTAAGAACTACAGGTTGTTAGAAAAGGATGAAGCTCTTTATCTTGGTTGGCTAGACAGGAACTTGATCGTGGCTTCTGCCTGGCACTGATTTATCAGAACATAGCCAATTCTTGAGAAGGCTATCTAGTTTTGGTATGCTTTCACAACCCGTCTTCTGAAGCATACAGAAATCATATTCAAACTTGCAAAGTCTGTTTGTAACTGTGTAATTTTAGTGTACTGTCTCCTTAGTAAATTTGAACTGCATAGAATAAAGCAGCATAGAGAAATCAACATTGCAGGTCATTGATACTATCAGCTGAATTGACCATCATGTCATGTGAATTATGTCATTTAGGATTGGCTAAGATAAGAATGTTTTGAATTAAATGCATTGTACTTGCTGGCCAATATTCATGAACGCCTTGAACTGTGAGTGTTAAATTGAAGCTTTTCCATTTCAAAACACAATCTTGAAACAGATAGATGGCTAGAACTGACAATCCAACTTAGCTAATCCCAGGAATAAATGTGAGATTAAATGAGCTAGAACTGACAATCCAACTTAGCTAATCCCAGGAATAATTAGTCCAAGATGATATAGGAAAGCAAATTTCATCCATTTGGTGATTAAAACCAGTTTGGAAGAGCTTAAAGAGCCGGTAGGTTCCCAGCTGAGTACCAGAAGTGCAGGCTTATTAGCACTTTTTTTGGGTGTAAGGTAAATCGCAGATGCGTTCATGGTTGACTATCAGAATGTATGGGCTATTTAGCACTTTTGAGGTGAGGTAAATCACCTGTACGTTCCTGGTTGACTATCAGAACATACTGGGTATTTAGCACTTTTGGGGTGTATGATATAAATCTCCGGCGATATTTAGCGCTTTTTGGGGGGTATGAGGTAAATCTCTGCTGATATTTAACATTTTTTGGGGTGTATGAGGTAAATTTGCAGTAATATGGTGGAATGCACCTGATGTTTAGCTATCCAACATACAGGGTATTTAGCACTTTTGGGGATGTCTGGTGTAAGGTGTAAATATCCAATGATATTTAGCACTATGTAAATCTCCAGTGATATTTATAGCACTTTTGGGGTGAATGGGATAAATCTCCAGCAATTTAGTGGAATGCACGGGATGTTTTCTGCAGTTTGTGCTATTGAATCCAGTAGATTAATAGGGGGGGACCTCTGTGTGGTTCCTCTGCGCGTGACAAAGAAAAACCATCTAATTAGATGAATATGCATCTTTGAATGCGTATTACTTGAAAAGGATATGTCTTCAGAATTAATTCTATATTAGTTTGGCTGGTTTGGTGCGTGGTAATATATAAATCTATATAAATATTAATAAAGGTGAGGCCACAATGAAAATGACCCTTTTATAATTTGAAAATACTGCCTAATCTTACGTTCTCTCATTTTCTAACTTCTTTAAATTATTTTGTTGAACACATAAATTCTCCACCTATATTTGTCACTATATTGTTTGATGGATACCTCTATTTTGATTGTTGACTTTCAACCGAAGAAAATGCACTGAAGAACCTTAAATTCTTAACATCATAATGATGTAATTTGTGTGGAAATATTATGTTTTTTCAATTTGTTTTGGCGCGTTATATATTTCCCGCCTTTTTGTCGTTGGCATTTGTCACATTTTTCTTTATAAATCTATTCATATTCTATTTTATTATTTGAATAAGTACAAAGTTGGGAATTCTTTAATTTCTGATTTTAATTATCTACGTAAAACATTGGTTAGTGTTTTTTTTATGTTTCATGTGTTTATTTTTATATAAATATAATAATTATATGCTACTTCATTTATAATGTTAGTTTTTAATATTATTTATTCATTTATTAAAATTAATGAAGGACATTTTAATTATATTAATAATTTATGATAGATGTATGGTATTCAATTTTTAAACAATTTTATTATAATATATCAATGAATTTTTTTCTATAAAAAAATCCACTAAAGAACATTTTAACTAGTTTATTACCAACTTTTTGTTAACTAATAAAAAATGAATATTTTAAATTTATATGATTTAGAATCCATGTCTTTAAAAAGAATATACTATTTGTGTCATGTATATATCCACTAAGCCATACTCCCAAGAAATTTACCTTTTCTTTTTCAATTAAATTAATTTATTTTACTAAAACTTAAACAAGATTAAAAAAAATATAATTTCAATCCATAATTTAATTATTAATGATTCATCAATTATACTAGTTATGTTGACTATGTAATTAATTATTATTGTTACTATCTAGATAGTATTTGAACTAACAATTATATGCAAGCAACACTAGTTATGTTGACTATGTAATTAATTATTATTGTTACTATTTAGATAGTATTTGAACTAACAATTATATGCAAGCAACACGAGATGTAGATGTTGATAGGGGTCGTAATAAGTGTTAGTAAGCGAAACAAAATATGGAAACTAAACTTGAATAGTTGTAAGATTTATCTACAAGGAGATGAAAGTTGCAAATCTCCGGTTGGTGAAGAAATGTTGGTTGTTCATAGGTACGCCTCTTTTATAATTTCAAACCTGACATATGGACTCGAAGGTATCTTTGATTAGCATTGGAATAAGAAAGTTAATGAAATGCACATACATCAAAGGAAACGAACTCTGGGGACATATATGAAAGCAAAGTCTTGTCATTTATCACATCCAATATCTATAGTTGTTTTGTGCAATGTTAGACCTTGAGCTTTGTGGATTGTTGCATTGGGTTAAAACCTTGTTGGAGGAAGATGTTTTGCCAAGTGACAAATGCTTGAAAGCTTCTTCAAAGAGTCGCCCCAAATGAATTTGCAACATGTGAAGGTATATCCTTAACAAGAGGCATTGACCTATATCACCAATAAGAATGATAGACATGTTACTAATTGACATCATTTTATGATGGAGGAAAACCACTCAAATATGTAAATTGACAAAGGAAAGTAATCTGGGACTAATAGAAGGGAGGTATCAAAGAAGTTAGAGTGGAAGGAGAGAAGGTGAAATAATGCAAGAGGAAGAGGGGTGATAAAGATGGGTCTTAGGTTATGTGAGAACTCAACATGCTTTGCGACTCGTTTCTGGGGCCACATACTTTCGATGAATTGGTCAAAGAAAGAAGCATTAAATTTGCATGGCATTTGACAATAAACAATGACAAGAACATTGGCGAAAGGGTTGAGAATTTGAACCTTGAACTATATTTTAAACGGAGTATGTCATGTGTTGTATGAGGCATGCACAATGTGTATGGATTGAAAAGGGGTACAATCGGCGATGTCAAGGGAGATGGTCAACCCAATTGAAATCCCCAACAACTCAAACCCCACCACCATTTATGATCCTCTTCTTTCTTCTGGTGTGTTTTTGGTAAGTCACATATGCATTGCGTGTCATTTGTGTGAACTACTCGACGGAGAAAGGGGGTGTGGACTACACGAAAGACATATGTAAAAAGTTATTGACCTTAAGATCAACGGTCCATAGCTTATATATTGTCATTCTTCCTTCCAATAATAAATAATAAAAACATTAGCATTATTACTATGGCTATTCATGATACCAACTGTCATTCAAACATGGGCCCTGAAATCGTTTGGAACTATTTTCAATAAGGGACTTGAAATTGTATGGAACTATCATTTTGGTGTGGGACCTCAAATTGTATGACAATTTTTTTTAGACGAGTATTGTTTTTCGAGAATTTGGATAACAAGAATATTTGGCCAACTTTTTAGGGTGCGCAAGAACACAACATGCTTTGGGAGCCTTAGATTATATATCCAACATAGCCTCCTATGCATGGCACACATCAACCACAACATGAGTGGATTCGAAGGAGGTTCCAATAGGCGAACCCATGGGAGATGGTAAACCCAATTAAATGCACCCAATAGGTCGAAACCCTCCCCCTCCATCTCTTGAAGACCATGTAAATACGTAATCCTCAAAACAATACATTAATGTGTAAACATATAAACATGAGTTGTGACGATGTCTAGACATATATACACCGAACAATTAAAAAACAAATTTCAAAGTCTAGGAGCAAAACAAAGTTAACTTTATTAAATTAAAAACCTTTATTTTAACATTTCCATTTCAATTGATTTTTGTTATAGATTGTAATAAATTGAAAAACCTCATGTCTTTATTTCCCTTTTGAAATTACCATTTCAATTGATTTCCATTTCAGTTCGACATATTTGGCCGCATGAGCACACTAATATTTAGATTAAAATTAATGCATAACTACGTCGTTACAAAATTAGATATTAATAATTGATACAAATTATTGTGTTGTTTTAATAAAATGTTTGTTGAGTATTAAATCTGTCTTGACTACTGCCATCCTAGAAAGCCTTACCTTTTAATGCCTTTGTAACTTTTTGGGATTACTGCAATTACACTATTATGTATTTTAATAACATACACATTGAACTAATACAATTAAAAAAACATGTAAACCTAATGAAAATAGAAAATACTTTAAATAAGAAAAGCACAGTATACTAGGAATAAATTTTGACACATATTGTAAAGGTCATAACAAATTCAATAACTTTAAATATTATTAATAAAAGATACATCAGTTACATCGGAACATATAACACATTAACTCTTGGCACACAACCAAGCAGAAAAAATGTTCTAATTGTTGCAAAAGCGAAGATGCCAGAGCAATATTTATAAAATTGAATCTTAAGTGTTGCTCAAATATTAAGAAGACAAACACGTGTACACATTCATTGCCCAAAAAACAAACTTAAATATTATTTTAAACAAGCATCAAAGGGAGGTGTGTGTGTGTGTGTGTACGCGCGCGTGCGCACGCGTGCGTGTGTGCATGCGTGCGCGTGCGTGTGTGAGTGTGCGTGTGTGTGTGCGTGTGTGTGCGCGTGTGTGCGTGTGTACGTGTGCGTGTGTGTGGTGTGTGCGTCTGTGTGTGTGTGTGCGTGTGTGCGCGTGTGCGTGCGTGTGTGTGATACTAATAAAAATGCAAAACAAATGATAACATTAAAGTGTGTCTTGGGGGGAGAGGCGGGCCCATGATAACATGGGAGCAGGTGGATGCATTTGCAACAACTTCTTCACCACCCCCTACACATAGGTTAGCTTGTAGATGTCTGAACCCCTCACGCTTTTGTTGTTGTCTAACATGCCCTCCAACCCATCCACACAACCATGAACATGAATGAATTATCAACCAAGAACAATAAAAGTAGAAAATTAGAGAGAAAAATAAAGAATTTGATGTGTTGTGCCCCAAAAACAGAGACTATCTACAAGTTGACCATGGTGGTGGTGCCACAACCCATCAAAACACAAAACATTCTATTAGCCACGTTGATGTCTTGTGTGGAGAGGCAGTCCCTAAGGGAACAATTTGACTACAAACATATCCATGGGATGTTGTGCATGGGGAATCCAGTGGAAATGATGCAGCATTTGGAACCCAAAAGAGAACAGTGGACAGGCCATGAGCCTTTTTGATGACCCATGTCGAAGGGGACAAGCCTCAAGTTGTTAACCTTGATGTCCAGATCCTCCTCGCCCTTGGAGGCAAATGGACCTCTTTGTTTGAAACTGATTAGGTGAATCCCAAATCTATGAGTTATGCATAATCAACCACATGTTGACCATGACATGAACAACTTTGTGGCCTCTACTTTTCCCGTCCATTTCCTCCCTAGTGATAGTTGGATTTGCTCATTTTGGTTGTAATAGCTTGTAGTGCTCCTCACCGCCTCTTCCCACAAAACACAGGATATCCAAATCATGTGATGACTCAAAAGTGCACAATGAACAAGTAAATACTGCCGAAGGTGACACTTTATGGGATGTGGAGAGGAAAATTGTACGTGCAAAATTTTTAAATAAATGCAAAAACAAACATTCTTCTTAAAGCTTTGGTTTGTGTTTGGGTGGATATATATGCAAAATCCAAAAGCATGCAATTGGAAAGTGAATTGTTGGAATATGTGTTACAACTATGGGGTTTAGTATTGATGTCCTTTTTTATAATCCTCTTGATTGGTTTATGGAGAAACAATTCTAACATTTAGAAATGTGAAGTCTTGGTTGGAATATGTGTGTTTCAAAGGTTGTGTTTTTATAGAATGCTCTATGTGCTAGTTCCTTGGACAGTTTGAACAATGAACATTGGATGATCAAATGAGTTAACTAGTACCAAGGGTTAAATTCGACGCCCATTTAGACATTTTTCATGATTTTAGCCGTATTGCAACTATTTGAATTATCCATCATATGCAATTTACATATTTAAAATATAATTGTCATTGTTTATATAGAAGTATATGTCAATTATATTAAAATAAATTGTAAAAGTTAAATAAATATAGATAAGGCAATTATATATTTTATTAATGTTGTATAAATTACATTGTTTTTTATTTTAAAAGGGAAATAGTAAAAAATTACCATCACCTAAAAATTGTTTAGCAGGCAGAGGTGGTTGTCAAATTTAACCCCAAGTTGGTACTCTTTTTAATATTGTTTAATAATAGCTCATTTCCATCCTAATAGGTAATTAATGCATTATCGCCATAGAGAGATTGTAAATGAATAGACTACATATAGAGTAGCCTTCATTTTGAATGATCATTGACCACTTGTAGGATTTAATATAAACATTTAAGACTTTTGTTTAGAGGCAGAGCATTTTTCAAAATAAAAAACAACTCTAAGGAAGAATCCAAATCGAAAGTAGGGTAGTGTTGGTTTTTTGGTGCTCCCGTTTACATTAAATGCATAATAGATGCAATGGATAAGATAGTGTTTCCTCATGATTGTTGGATTATTTATTTGAACATGGTTGTCACCACCAATGAAATCGTACAAGTGTTCCAAAACAAAAGCATGCCAAGTGAATGTAAAAGATCAATAGTGAAACCGTGCAAAATGCATATGAATTGTTCAAAAAAATGTTTGAAATGTGGTCTTGTGGACTACAATGATTGCAGGACATGCACAGAATGGATTTATTGAAAAGGCCTTGGAAACTTACAAGAAACGCAGTTTACAAACATAAGTCCAAGGTCCAAATCATTTGTTGACACCTTCCCAACACATGTCAAAAAAGGAAAGTTGATTCAAAACAGACCGAGTTAAATCTATATGCAAAATATTGGCTACAAATCCATGGAAAAAAAGGCAAAAGCATAATTAAATTCAGCAACAGAAAGCCTAACAACCCATGTGATCATTGACTCTTTCCAATGGAAAAACTTCCCTCGCAAAAAATTATGGCTTTCAAACTTAATGTTCAACCCTATTTCAAGATATTGGAAATACTAGGTTGTGTTAGGCACCTAAACCTTGCTTAAAATGTCTTGTTGGGTATTCTAGAAAATGGGGTCCCATGGTAAGATTATGTTTTTAACCACTCAACCTAAACATCACATATGTTTGCAACGCTGACTGTTCAACCAAATAAAGATAAATCCTCTCAAAAAAGTGGTAAACAACTGAGTGGTTGGTTCCTAGGTCAGTCTTTCAAACATGTGATAGATAAGTTCTTTTGTTTTTAACATCCTGATTAGGATTTATAAAGAGAAGGAAACATTCTCCACCCACTTCATTGAAGACCCCATAACATGGAAGCTTCATGAGGGCCTAGTAGAAGGGTCTATGAGGGATCCAAACCATTATAGGACAATCAAATCCCTCATAAGAGAGCTCTCTGCAAGCATTCTTCTTGGATTCTACATGTGGAGGTGATTCTTCAAATGAATACAATTAGTCTACATGGTTTCTCATATGTTCTTGAATATTGTAACCCCTTTCATGGAGTGCAGGAACCATGCCAATCATTTTGCTCATGATAGAAGTAAAACCACAACTAGTTTCTCAGCAGATAGCAGTGTGAAGAATTAAATCGATCAAACATTTTTATGCAACTTGAATGGGTCCAACTGAGAACGTAATGAATACATGCATAATAAATATAACATTGGAAAAGTGTTTGAGAATGGAGCTCCCTCTGCTCCCACTCTATGTTATTATTTACCCAATTCAAAGAATAGGATGGCTCCAAATATCACTGACACGAAGATTCTTAGCTTTGTAGTTATAATAAATGAAGTGTATTAATATACCTAATAGTAATAGAGGACACATCTCAGCTCGAAGGGGTAGGATAGCTGGCTAAGGGCTTTGAGTTCGTCCCATATAGGTCCCGAGGTTGATTCACGCTACCTCGATGTACCCTAGGAATGTGGTGATTTCGGGCCATGTCGTCTGCCTCTAGGGATTAGTGGGTCCAACTTGGGACCTCCACGTGTCGAGCGCAAGCTTTGTTAGACACAATGGTTGCCCTAGACTGGTTCCTGATAACCTGGGTTATCTGAAAAAAAAATTAAAAAAATTAAAAAAATAGAGGACACGTCTCGTTCTACCACTGCCAATAACACTTTTTCTTTGTCATCAATGCACATGTGGCGACTCGGACATGAGACACAAAGATTAAAATTGGAATTTAGAATTTAGCTTTAGTTTTTCAAAATATTACTCAAATTGAAAACTCTCCATCTCAATATGGGTGTTGAGATATGTCTAAACTTGTTTTTTGAATTTATAGAAGGGAATTAAAACCTTCTCCCATCAAAGTATTTTCTATTATTTTCTTATACAAACCAAATCAGCTAAAAAACAACACTATTTCTTCAAAAAAATTGTGGTTTAATTGCAAAAATTAAGCTTTAAACATCAGATTGGGCTGAAATTGTTGGTAAAATGCAAGATTTGTTTAGCATACACAAGCTTCCACAGTGAACATTGAAAGCACCAATTGCCAAGTGGCAACAAGTTTCAGATAAAGCGAGAAGGGCGGCCTGTTCAAGTCAAATGGGCGAAACATGAAAGGAAAATGTTACCAACCTATTGAATTCAAGTTTTTCTACCATATAATGAGGAAGCCATTTTTGAGTGACATTGAAAAATCATAATGTAATAGAAAAATTGAGAAATTTGACTATGGTGGTGGAGCTGCAGTACGATCTAGAGACCAACTCAATTTTGTTTCAATTCATTTTAACACATTCTAGTAGTACTATGGGAATGTTTTTATCTCCAACAAAAACAAATTAGATTCAATAAATATAACACATTAAATTGAATAGATATTTAGTGTGTTGTCCATTAAATTTAAACAATAAATTTAGGTTGTGTGTGTGTGTTAATTGTTATTGTATGAGTTAGCGTGAACACAACTTATATAGATAATAAATTACACATTTTATACTATGTAAGATTTTGATTTATGTAAATTAAATTTATTTAAATATTACAATAAATACTAGTTGTGCATTTTCTGTCAAACAAATTATTGTAAGCTTTCATAAAACTAACTCCACATTCTATTTAATACATATACACAATCTCATCCTTCATAAAGTTTTACGATATTTTTAATACATTTAATATTAAAATTAAAATTAATGTATTTATATATAATAAGTATATGGATATTATTTCAAACATTGTTGTCATGATATGTTTAGAAATTCATTTTGCTAACGTTTTAAGTTTTCATGTGTTTACCTTTGGCAATTTTGTTTCATCGACATGAATTTACATGCATGTTATATGTCTCGTCGTATTTATTGTTTTGAATCTATCGTTAAATTGTCCCTTGGGGAGCGAGATTTTTTACATTATGATTGACTCTTTGACTCCTACATCATTTGATGCAAGGGTCTCGATTAGAGCTCTAATAAGTCATGGCGTCGAAATAAGCTGAGAAATTCATTCATAAAATCTTCCACAAGGTGAAAAATCTCTCCCAGACGACTCTGCTAGATGTTGTTATAGAATACCTTGAGTTTGACAAAGCACGTTACTGAGTTAATTTTTTTTAATCTTTGGTTATTTCTTTTGTTGGCCGAATCCCCTCACAGAGTATGCTTAAGAGGGGGGTGCATCATAACTAGAAACCCTAGGGTATTAAGATTGAGGGGGTTCAAAACCTAACCAAAGGATTTTTCCTTTTCATTTTTTCTAATTTTGAGCAATGTAGTGCCAAAGTTAAGCACAACCCATTGTTTATCTGTAACACCCTTCTTATCTTTCTCCCATTAGACTAATGATATCATTGTATCTAAACAATCTAAAATCAAAATTCTTGTTTGAGTAGAGTTTCCTTATCTTCAGGTAAGCGCGTGGAAATGGGGGGCCAAAAGGGGATCTTAAGTGGACACTTTTTCTGAAAAATTTAAAATTTCAACTTGTACAATTTATTTGAGATAGTTACACTCAAAATTTGAAGATGTTATAAGAACATGAATTGTAACATTTCCAGTCTAGTTTCTAAACTACTAAATTTTATTGAAAATAGTTAAGCGTAAGTGGGTCAAAAATCTAAAATATCAATAGGTGCTCCTATTTTTGTAAAAAATCATAATCTGCAGTCGGTCGTGCCGCTCTCTCCCCCCTCATCCCCCATTTTTTGAACACTATTTAGTATTTTTGAAAACCCTTTGGTAGAAAGATATATATGAGCATCTAGTTTGTGATACAATTTTTAAATATTTTTTTAGTAAGTATTTATTTTTTTATGATTTTTCTGGTTCAAAGATTTTGAAATAAAAAATAACAGATAGCCGATTGTGCCCCCCCAACAACCTCAAAACATATTGAAAATTAGAAAAAAAATTTAAATGTATAGAATTAATCGTAGTTTGTGACTGTATTTTTTTCCCTATTTGGAGAAGTGAAACAAAAAATAAATGAAAAAATAAGTAAAAATAGAGTTATAAAAGACACAGTTTGAAATAAATATAAATGGAAACCTTAGTGTTGGTGAGAAAAAATTTCAGATGGAGAAATCATGTGTCTCCACCAACATTCACGGGGCTACGCCCCTCTACATTGAATGGTATGGCTCCCATTATTGAAAGTAAGCTAATCCTAGTCCTATCTAAATTTTGTCGGTGGCCAAATTGGTCAGGGATCACACATGGACACTCCACTAAACCTATGGCAAAGTCCTCATATGGGGGTACAAGGGAGGAAATTACAGCGATAAAGGTAAAGAGGGGGAAATTATGCAAGGAATATTACTGTCGTGAGTAGATTGCAAAGCTCACACCCAGTAACCGGAGTAGTTCAACCTTCAATATAGAGGAAAGCATAGTGAAGCTAGTGGGAACAACGAATTAAAACACCAAGTTTTCAAATTCATCTATCGAGGGCACCAAGTTCCCCTCCAATTCCATAGAGGATCAACTATGCTTGTAAAGTGCATGAAAGAGAGAAATAGAGGAAAAATAAGAAAGGGAAATAGAAGAAGTGTAGCTTTTATTCCATGTGTAGTGATGAATACAAAGCTTCCACCAAACTATCATAATTCACAATGCTACATAGTAAGAGTTCTTCAAAATTTGGAATCCCTTGGAATGGAGAGGCCATCCCAATTTATAATAATCTAAATTGTCCTTTCACCTCCCTCACATGACTCTTTGTTTCCATATTCCACTCATGACCTTTTGTTTTCCATGAATTAAGTATTTCCCTTATAATTTTGAGAAAATAATTTTTACAAATTTAAAATAGGTCACTTAAGTGAATAGGATGAAATACAATGATGATGCATAACAAAGAATTAGAATGGAGAGAGAAATAAGAGGGGGAAAGAGAGGAAGAGGGAAGTGATGGAGGGAAAACACTCCTTGTGATGAAATGCTTTGAATGCCTTGATGCAGTCATGAACTTTGAGCAAAGCTTTCTATTGAGTTGTGGAGCTTAATCACTTCACTGGCATGCTTTTGCAGACTTTCTGGAATATATAGTAATCGACATCGGTTGACGAACCATCGTCAGTCACCCATGGACCGGTATCGGTCAGGCAAGGAGGAACCGACATCAGTTAGGGATAACCAACATCGGTTAAGACTAACCGACATCGGTTGCCTGTGCATGACTATTATAATTAAGTTGCGGAAATTAGATCTATCTTTAGTTGTAAAGTGAATCTAATGGTTGTAATTGCATAACTAAAGTGCCCTAAGATTGTAGATGCATATATAAGCATAAAGCTAGGGTTTAGAAGGTAGAATTCAATTGAGAATAGAGATAAATTTCCTTTGAGAGAAAAAGAGAAATTTGTAGAGAGGAAAGTACAGGACATCCAAGAAGGTGTGGAAAATTTCAAATATTCATTGTATTTTTTCTATGATAATAAATCGGTTGTTTCTTGGTGGGCGTAGCCCACACTGGGTGAACCACATTAAATCTTGAGTATTGTTTCTTCTTGTTTATTTATGTATTGATTGTTTTATGCTTATATCTGATTAACATATCTGTACAACTAGTGTGTTAACCCCAACAACTGATATCAGAGCATCTTTGTTTGAGGCTTTTGTGTGTTGACAGATTTACTCACAGAGGGATTTCTGATTGAGTGGGAGCAAAACAATGGGAGAAGAAGGAAAATTTAGAGTAGATAAATTTGATGGCCGTGACTATTTATTATAGAATATGCAAGTGGAGGATTATCTGTATTAGAAATAGTTATACTTACCGTTTGATGAAAAGGAAAGACCTGCAAAGATGACTGATGAAGAACGGAAAATTCTTGATAGAAAGGGTCTAGGATCTATAAGATTGAGCCTGAGAGCATTTGTGGCTTCGAATATTACCAAAGCAGAATCTACGATAGAGTTGATGAAATCTTTGGCAAATCTATATGAAAAACCTAATACTTCAAATAAAGTTTATTTGATGAAAAGAATGTTTAATTTAAAGATACAAGAAGGTGGATCTGCATCAAGTCATTTGAATGATTTCTAGTATATTGTAAATCAATTAAAATCAGTTAGTATTTTGTTTGAGGATGCAGTCAAAGCACTTTTATTATCATGCTCTTTACCAGATAGTTAGGATAACTTAGAAATAATTGTTAATAATACAACGTCTACTACTAATGTTTTAAAGTTTGATATGTGGTTAATATAATCTTGAATGAAGAAATATGTAGGAAAAGTACAAGAGAATCATCATCTAGGAATGTTTTGAATGTAGAAAGCAAGGGAAGGCAAAATGAGAGATCTAAGAGCAAGAATAAAGGGAAATCAAAGTCTAAGAATGGCAGATCTAAATCCAGCGGTAGAGGTATAATCTACTGGAATTGTGGAAAGAAAGGTCATGCACAGAAGGATTGATGGTTCAAGGAAAACAAAGAGAATGTACCAGAGAAAGGTAAAGAGACAAATTTGGTTGCAAAAGAGGTAATGCAAGATTCCCTAATTCTCTCCTTGGATAATAAAATTGAGTCATGTGTTTTAAATTCAAGAGTTTCTTTCCATGCAACCCCTAATAAGAGTTATTTCAAAAATTATGTCCAGGAAAATTTTGGGCATGTTTATTTAGGAGATGATGAACCATGCAATAGTACTGGTAAGGTGATGTTCATCTTAAATTGTAGAATGGAAATACATGGATATTAAAAGATGTGAGGCATCTTCCAAGACTTAAGAGAAATCTAATTGTTGTAGGACAATTGTGTGAAACTGGTTGCATGGTTACACTCACAGTCGAATCTTGGAAAGTTACCAAGGGATCTCTTGTTGTAGCAAGAGGAAAGAAGGTATGATCATTGTATTGTCTACCTGTATTACTATTTCATTTTCTGTTCTATCTACTTTAGATTCAGATATAAGCATGTGGCACAATTGGCTAGGCCATATGAGTGAAAAGGGAATGCATATCTTAAAGGAAAAGGGTAAGTTATCAGATCTGAAATGTAGATCTTGATTTCTGTGAGCATTGTATTTTTGGAAAACAAAAGAGAGTGAAATTTCTCAAAGTTGGGGCAACAAAGAAGAAGCATAAATTGGAGCTTGTACACTCATATGTGTGGGGACCAACCCAGGTAGCTTCTCATGGAGGATCCCAATACTATGTTACTTTCATTGATGATGCCACAAGAAAGGTATGGGTTTATTGTATTAATCGTAAATCTGATGTTTTTGAAACTTTTAAAAGATGGAAATCCCTTTTTGAAAATGAATAGAATTCAAATTTAAAGTGCATTATATCTGACAATGGTGGTGAATACTACAAGGATTTCAATGATTATTGTTCAGTAAATGGAATACTCAGAGAAAATACAGTTCCTAGAACTCCACAGGAGAATGGTGTTGCAGAGAGAATGAACAGGACAATCATGGAATGAGCTAGAAGCATGATGATACATGTTGGATTGCCCTTACAGTTTTGGGAGGAAGCAGTAGACACGACGGTTTATTTGATTAACCGTGGACCTTCAAATGCACTGAATGGTGGAATACCAAAAGAAGCTTGGACTTTATAGAACCTTCAAATAGGGACTTCATGGCTCGAAAACTAGTTTACATGAAACTATAATTTTCAATGATTATTCCCTCCAATTTTCACACGATTTCACCCATTGGAACCTTGAGAATTAAAGAGGCAGTTCGCTGCCTTTTTCACTGATATTCTTCATGTGACAGGGCATAATTCTTATGAAAACTCAATCCTCCATATCCCTAAAAAATAGGGACTTCATGGCATAAAAACTAGTTCACGTGAAACTAGATTTTTTAACGATCATTCCCTCCAATTTTCGAGCGATTTCACCCACTGGAACCCTGAGAAATGGAGAGGTAGCTCGCTAATTTTTTCTACCACTGTGTCATGGCAGACATTAATGGAGCTTCAAAATTTCAGGTCTAGTTATCTCCTCCGTTCGCGATGAAAATTATGTTTTTGATATGGGTTTTCTCTCCTTACCTCACTGTGAAATTTCTCTTCGGTCTGGTTGTCGGTTTGACGGGAAATTGAGCTTTGTTCTCGTGGAGCCAGAAGTGAAATTTCTTCGCTATGAGCATTCCTTGCTGCAAACAGGAGGTTTGAATGTGAGTTTTTATTGGACTTCAAGAGTGAAGAACTTAGCAATAGACAATTCATTGTTTCGTGCACTGGTTTGTAAGATCTCTTTGATTCTCTCTTTCATAGCAATGGAGATTTTCAGTGTTGTTCTTAATTCTTCGTTTGATCAATATTTCTCCTGGGACCTAAGTATTATCATGGATTGAAGGATTTATTTTTTGTGTGGGTAATATCAACAAAATTTTAGTGGGTTTTCTTCCCCTTAAGGTTTTTTCGACATGCTTTCGGTGTTCTTGTGTACTCTCTTGCTCTTGATCTTGTGAATGGTTGTTAATATGCTTAAGTAAAAACACACATGGTTTATGGTAGAATGAATGCTAATGAATAATGGATGGAAAATGAAATGAATTTTTTTTAATGACTAATTTACCCCCCATATCAGTCCATTGTGCTTTGAGCCAACACAAGGTCCTCATAATAGATAAAGGGGGAGAGTATATCTCCAAAGAATTTCTAAATTTATACAGATATAAAGGAATTTAAAAAATTACAACAAAGTATACACTGCAAAAAATGGTGTGCATGAGAGGAAAAGTACATCCATTCAGGAGATGGAAATAAGGATGATGAAGGATAAGGAAATTTCAAATACATATTAGGGTGAAGTTATTTCAAAAATAGTATTTTTTCTTAATAGATGTCCCACAAAGGTTTTGTGTGACATGATTCCATAATAGACATGGAAAAAAACCAGAATACATTGTGGATCACCTTAGGATATTTGGATGTATGATATATACATTTGTGCCAAATGAGAGAAGGAAGAAATTGGATGATAGAGGAGAATAGTGCATCTTATTTGGATATAATGAAGACTCTATAACGTACAAGTTATATAACCCTATTATTAAAATGATTTTCATTATAAAAAATGTTTAATTCATTGTGAGTCAACCATAGGGTGGACTAGTGGACTAACTCTAGACTAGCATAGTCAAATTCATAGTACTTTTAGAAAATAATAGATAATGAAAATAAATCTCCATACTATAAGTAATGGGCTAACGACTATCAATAAAAAAACTATTGGACTAAGTTTTTTGCATTGCAAACTGATTTGACCAGGTGGTAGTTTTTTATTAGATAAGGTAAGAAAGTATGTTTTTTTAAAGGATCATAAACTCCTATCCAAAACTCAAAAGATAAACATCAAGGAAAAAAAGAGAGACATCAAGGAACAAGTGTGCCTACAAGGCCAAAAAAGAAACTAAAACAGACATATTGCCAAAACCTAGAAGATGGAAGCACTAAAAGGAGAAAGGGCACCATCAAAGTATGAAATTCAAAGTAATCTCAACCACCCACTAGGAGAAAACATATATACCATTTTCCTTCTACCCTTTGAGATCTAAGGAAAATATTTAGGGGAGATCATTTGAAATTTTTTCTTTCTTTTTTGGCATGTGCACTACCATCCAGGCCCATGAACCCTTATTAGGATCCACACTTCTCATCAGGGTGGACAGAATAGAAAAATTTCAAGAATCCTCCTTATTTTTAGGACTCTAAATTTACATGGAGTTAGAAGACCGAGGCATAGAGGCCCCATACTTTTCAACAATATTCTTTGAATCATTAACCAGACTAATGCCCTCATTCTGGGAAGACCTGATAGCCCTTATTCTCTTCATGTTTACTCCTTGTGATTAACTAATTGATTTTCAATATCAAGATAGTCCTCAAGGACTTTGAAAACTAGATGATTTGTACTTGAAAATCCTAAATCCACTTAAGAAACCTGAATCTTAATATCATTTTTTAGGTCAATGTGACTGAATTGGAAGACTCGGAATGTCCTAGAATGGAAAAACATGATTATACATTCAGCAAAAGGAAATCCATTCATAATATTGTCAATTTCCATGTTGCACATATTGCATGAGAATACTTGACTTTAAGCTTGGGAACATGGTATGGATCCAGCACAAAATCAGACATTCTTGTCTATATCCACCAAAATATAGGCATATTTGATGTGATACATTTCCTTATCCATTTAGCTTTTTGGAGTCTTTAGATAAGAATTTAGGTTACAAAAGCATTACCCATAGCTTTGAAGCACATCTGCACACAGAAGTGCAGAGGCAGGTAGGGCAGTGTTATCTATACATGTCTGGTATTGACATTTTTTAGTTAAGGGAAATTAAAGTACAGGGAACCATGGGAAATTTGTTAGAAGGATATGAGACTAGAATTTCCATATTTTTCCAAACCTGACCTCTTTATCAGAGTACAAATCATCAAACACTGCTAAGAAAATGCAAACGGGTAGAGGGATAAATAATGAATTTACCTTTAATGAGAGGGTGTCATTATTCATAGATCCACTTGCATGGCTAGAGTAGGAAGGCCTGGGCCAAATTCCATATTCAAACTCATATTGTAAAGAGAAGGCCATGCATTCAATGAACACTTCGTTATCTTCTATAGACTCTTGTAACGTGATGTCCCCAAAGGAAACTGATAGGTGACGATCGTTCTTACATAGTCCTAAATAGTGGTTTAGAAAGATGGATGGCCATCAAGATTTGGCATTGTCCACTTTAAATATTTGGTCCCTCAAAAACCTTGCAATGGTCACTCTCCCATATGTAGAGAGAAACTAATCATTTTTAGCCATCGTCTCCAACTGTTCGAACCAGGATGGCACAACATGGCCATGCAAATCAACTCAACAGGTATTCCATATTATCTTCCTCCAATGTAATCAGGGACCCTCATCTCTATCAAGATTACCAACATTCCTAGAATATTCCACTACATTTCTCCTGAGTGCACTCAGAAATAAATCCACACATTGTGTGAAAGGAAAACCATCTTATACGACAGACCATATCTCAAACTGGGGAGTGGGTTAGGGTTCTACACAACAAATCCATTGACCACTACCACTAGAATCCAAACATTCCTCTAGCCACGCCACCCAACCAACCAGAGGAGGAATAACGGTCTCTCTTTCTTGCATTTCCATGGCCCGAGTCAAGAGTCCAAGGCTGAGTCTGAGGATCATTCCTATTAACCTTTGCAGCCTTCATAGAGATATCTTCCCTACACAAATGGTTCTTCAATAGTCTTCTATAGATCTCCATCGTCATCCATGAGTAGAAGAAAAGAAAGGATCTTCTGTAGTGCCTCCAAGAAATAGGGTTAGCAGAGGAGAAACATATGGGCCCATTATTCAAAAGACACAATCCAACTTGTTAAAAATCTAATCCCATGCAACAAATAATTCCAAGATCTCATCTGTCTAGCCCCCAAAATATAATACTTGGCTCACTAGATCTTTTGACAAGGAGATTTTGTTGTTGATTTGTTTGAATTGCACAATTCAGATGCTTAGTTGTTTTCTGTGGTTATATTCTTCTTGGGAAGAAGTCAGAAAATGGATGGAAAAGATTCAGTATGATTAGATTTTTCTTACATCTTGAGGATCACATTAAATAGGTAAAAGAAGAACAAATGTTCTCAAGAGTGATAGAGGAAATAAAATCCTCGAGTGAGTAGAGGTTGACTCTTCTAAAATAGCTCGTTCTCAACAACATTCTAGAAAAGAAAATGGGCTTATTTACGGAGAACAAATCCAAGATTGCATGAGGAAGGAGAAAAAATTGATTTGTTAAGAACATATCACATTTCTTCATGCAAAGTTATTACATTAAATAAAGAATAAAAACATCAACAGGGAAGATTGTCTTTGACCATGCTTTAAATCATAGTCTTTGTTTATTCCTTTTGTGTATCAATAAATAAAAATATCTTATGTATTCAGTTGTGCACATGGGAGCAGATCTCCATTTCATAAGTTAATTGAAAGTTCATTTTGTCTTGCAAAGGAGCATAATCTGCTTACCTTGAATTGGTTTCTTCTTCAACATTGGTTTAGTAACTGTAGGGAGAGCATTGGATGCATGCTAATGTTTCCATGTAGTTATTCATCCTATACATTGAATTCTATTATTGTAAAATAGTGGGTTGTGCCTATAGCCAGATGTAAGTTTCAACTTGAGTTATCATGTCAAATGACTTCTTTCACCATGATGTTTCGTGTTGGATTTCATCAGAATATTTCCATGATAAGTTCACATTCTTCATTGTAATTCATCCAACAAATTCTAGGAATGATTACCTCATAGTATGGGCAGCCATCAAGGTCTTTTTCGAGAGTAAAAATGTCAATCCTACATATTCTTCCTCAAAATAATTCAAGTTTACAGTGAAAATCATATGGTTGTAGTGTACATTTAAAGCATACCTAAATTTCAACCAATTAGACTAATGCTGTGGAAATATACATCATATTATGCTCAAGTGTTCATCTTGTACATCCTGTCTCTTTTCAATGTAACACCTCAATTCTTCATCCCATAAAAATGAATTAATCTAGAGAACGGTAGAAGAATAATCTTCATGTTCAATCATAAGTATATAAGTGAGATGTGCGAGACTCAGAACAAACATGTTAACAAATTTAATCTATACATTATTAGGTTGGTTTGATCCTTCCGATGAACTCTTGATATGTATAAAACTTCATCGAAACTGAGGAAGGGTTATCCTTCATCTCCCTTCAATCCCCTATACGAGATGCAACCATAAAATATTAATTATGTTCCAGGTTACCTTTTTCTATAGGTTGACTACAACTATATTCTTCCATCCTTAAAGGTCGCTAGCAAGTTGCCCGTAAATTCTCTTGCAAGAATTTGGCATATTCTGAGCTATCTACACATATATATAATAAGGATCTAAGGTTAATAGATAATACAATCAGCTACTTGCATTACTTTAGCCAAGGTTTCCATCTGTGCATAAAAAACTTATCCTCAGACTGCATAATATCCTTAGGGACCATAGACTTCCATCACCAAACGATCTATCTTAACACATTCTATCAGACATCTTCTTGTATCTTAATAAGGTGAACATGTTAAGAAAGAGGAAGTGTGTTCTAATTATAGGACCATATCTTCATAAACAAAAAGAACCACAACTGTGACTCTTGGTTCATTACTTGAATAGGGAGAGACCACCTTCAAAAATGGATTTTCCTTTAAAATCTACATCCTCTTTCCCTCTTTTTTGAATACCCCTAATTAGTAAAATATCAAGTTATTTAAATGTATTACATGATATTACATGGGCAGTCTACATCATATTAATGTTATTCTACGCAAACATAGTCTCATCTTGGGACATTTCAAAATGTGTTGGTGAGAAAAATTTGTCGGGTAGATAAATCAGGTGTCTCCACCAACGTTCATGGGGCTATGCCCCAATCTGCATTGAATGGTAAAACTCCCATTATTTAAAGTAAACTAATCCTAACCTATCTAAATGTTATGGCTGGCCAAATTGGTTGGGGATCACACAGGGATACTCCACTGAACCTATGGTAAAGTGCTTGTACAAGGGTATAAGGGAAGAAATTACAACGATGAAGGGAGAAAGGAATAAATTATGCAAGGAATATTACTGCCATGAGTAGATTCCAAAGCTCACACCTAATAATCAAAGTAATTCAACCTTCAATATAGAGGAAAGAAAAGTGAAGCTAGTAAGACCAATGAATTAAAATGCCATGCTTTTAAATTCATCTATCGAGGACACCAAGTTCCTCTCCAATTCCATATTGGATAAACTATGCTTACAAAGTGCATGAAAGAGAGAAATGGAGGAAAAACAAGAAAGGGAAATAGAATAAGAGTAGCTTTTATTTCATGTGTAGAGATGAATACAAAGCTTCAACCAAGCTAGCACAATTCACAATGTTGCATAGTAAGAGTTCTTAAAAAATATGGATCACTTGGAATGGAAAGGCCATCCCAATTTATAGCAATATAAATTGTCCTTTCACCTCCCTCACATGACTCTTCATTTCCATATTCCACTTGTGACCTTTCGTTTTCCATAAATTAAGTATTTCTCTTATAATTTTGAGAAAATACTTTTTACAAATTTAAAATAGGTCACTTAAGTGAATAGGACGAAATACAATAGATGAATTATAACAAAGAATTAGAATGGAGAGAGAAAGAAGATAGGGAAAGAGAGGAAGAGGGAAAGGAATGAAGGGAAACACTCCTCATGATGAAATGATTTCAATGCCTTGATGCAGTCATGAACTTTGAGAGAAGATTTCTGCCATTGATGATATTCTACATTGATGAAGATTGCTTCCTTGAATAACTTGGAATCATTTGCCCAATCTAGTGATGACTGCAAACTCCTGGACCATATACCATGAGTGTTCAAAAACACTATTTTGAGGTTTATCGTTGCAAGCTCGAGATGAACACATACAATGCCCATGATGACCCTCCTTAAAACTTGGTTGATGAACTCCTGACTGGTTTGACTCATTAAAATCATTATGATCAACTCTCTTTGAATCACTCAAATACTAAAGTGATGAAGATGAATTCACACGATGTACCTATGCAACTTTCCACTCCCGAAATGAAAAATTTCTATTTTTAGAATATGACCACCATGCTCTGCTATTACGATTGACATATCACTTGTTGAAACTAGTTTCAACTTGTGCACCTTCTACCATATTCCAACCTCCTCTGTTTCCTTGACACTTACTATATTTGGAAGGGACAACTTAATATCTTTAGCAAGTTGTTATTCAGGGAGTTTTCCTTTCTGGGACCCCAAATGGTCGATATCAACCATAATGACTTATCCCTCAATGTACCCATTTTGCCAAACTTTCCCTTTGACAACAACAACATGCTATTTTCAGTAAGTACACATGGGACAACTTACTATTTTTAATGTGGGGAAGTATTCATATGTTAGCTTTCCCAACCTCAACTGGTTATGTTAGGTTGCAACAAAATATTTTTTCTTAGTGTGTTCCTCTCGCCTTTTGGACCAACTAGCTATTTATAGCAGGGGCTTGTGGAACCACTTACTATTTTTAGTAAGTTTCAATTGCGAGCCGAGACTGAAATTTTTAATGAATTTTCCTGTGATAATCTCTCTTTGTTCAATTCCTTCTTTGTAGCCTCTTCAAATGGTGGCTTACCCGAAGTAGTAGACCCCTATGTAGGAAGGCATGTTATTTGTAGTAAGTTCACCGTAGATATTAGATTGCAAAAAGCAGGTCTTGAAACTCTGGGTTTTCATTTTGGGGTTCTATGCTAAAATAAAACATCAGTCCTCCATATCCCGAAAAAATAGGGAATTCATGCCATGCAAAAACTAGTTCACGCGAAACTATATTTTTCAACGACCATTTCCTCCAATTTTCTCCTAATTTCGCCCACTGGAACCCTGAGAAGTGAAGAGGTAGCTCATTGCTGATTTTTCCCACCACTATGTCATGGCGGCCATTAATGGAGCTTAAAAATTACAAGTCTGATTTTCTCCTTTGTTCACGATGAAAATTATGTTTTTGATATGGGTTTTCTCTTCATATCTCACTAGATGAAATTTCTCTTCGGTCCGTGTTGTTGGTTTGACGGGAAATTGAGCTTTGTTCTTCGTGGAGCTGAAAGTGAAATTTCTTCGATGTGCAATCATTCCTTGCTGTAAATTAAAAGGTTTGAAGGTAAGTTTTTAATGGCCTTCAAGAGTAAAGAATTTCAGCAACAGACAGATTCATTGTTTCATGCACTAGTTTGTAAGATCTATTTGATTCTCTGTTTCACGACAATGGATATTTTCACTGTTCTTCTTCTTCGTTCTTCTTTTGATCGATCTTTCTCCTGGGGCCTGCATACTATCATGGGGTGAAGGATTTATTTGTTATGGTGGTGCTGGATCGAGGTTCAAAAATGATGGAGGAGTGGTGAGGAGTTACAAAGCAAGTTATAAAGTGAAGTTGTGCACAGGAATGGAAAGTTAGAAGTTAAAAGCATGAAGGATTTTAAATTTTTAAATTTTGCACAACAGGGAGTGAGGCATATTTTCATGTCCCTCATATCCCTTAAGCATTAAGAGACGAGAGGGACATCAATTTGTACGCGGTGCACTTGGTCGCGACACATGGCGAAGATCTGACGGTGGGGGTTTGAGTTGAAAAATCAACTTTAAAGCACTTGGGGGCTGGAAAGAGATCGCGTGAGGAACCATGGTGCTTTTTCAAAATGGAACAATCACGAGTGGAGTGAAATTTTTTGTCCCCCATGTAACTTTTCTTAAAGGTACAAAGGGGACATCAAATTGCACGGTGCGTCTCACGATGACATCTGGCGGCAAGGGATGAAGGCTCCACTAGCTCCCGGGGGTTGAATTGGCGGTCTGAGAGGTCGCATGAGGGTCTAGAGGGATTTTAAGGGCTAGGTGCAATTTATGTTACAAATATATTGTGACATTATTGATAATATGTAATATTATTAATAATGAGTTTATATAACTCATATTAATAATATAGTTGTAATAGTTAGTATTAATATTTGGGTGAGTTGTGAGAACAACTCACGTAGATATTTTGTTGTGTGAGAGAATAAAGGCTTGTTAGATTGATTCTAGAGATAAGAGAGAGATATGAGGAAGACTAAGTGATAAGACTTGACTCCTAGATTATAGGATCAAGCATTTGTATAAGAAGTTATCTCTAGATCAATACAACATCCCGAATGAATTCAAATTGAATTATTCTATTATTCAGTGTATAGTTTCCTTTTTAGTATTCTAGTTTTTAAGAAAAATCAGACCAAAATAATAATTTCTTGACCCTTATTTCCTTGATCTTTAGGGACGTAAGGGACACAAAAATGCGCCAGGCTCCTGGTGTTGTTGCGTGTCCAATTCAAAATTTGACTAAGTATGAGGTCTTTAGAGCAAGCATGAAATGGCGATAACTTGAGCTCCAGATGGAATTTTTTGGTGAAATTTTATATGAATTTTACTTGAATTGGTATTTTTAATCCAATGGTTTGGGTATTAGCTCTTGATTCTTCCATCTATGCCCTGAAAAAATGGAGTTTTTTTTCTGGTTCCATAGTTGAGCCTTGAAAATACTAATTGCAGACCTATTGGACCAAAGTGTTGTAAAAAAATAATTTCACCATCTTGTAGGGATTTGAATTACCTTTCCAATGTTTTATTTTTTATTTTTTAACTCCAACCAAACCTCTTAGAATTACTTCCCTAATTTTAGTTGCTTTTACGGCCCTGTGCACTGCCTAGGCTTGAGAAAAAACTGATTGCAGACATATTGCATCAAAGTGTTGTGAAAAAAAAATTCCATCATATTTTAGTTGTTATAATTAAATTTCTGATGATGTCTTGTTTTTCTTCTAACTCCGTCCAAAGCTCCTGGAATCATCTTTCGAAGCTCAACAACTTTTTTAGCCTGTGCACTGCCTAGGCCTTTGAACCTGTTTTTTTATCAAACTGCTCCAAACTCTCCAAATCTACCCCGAATCTTCCAAAATCACTTCTATGATGTTTCTAGACATTCAATTCACCTCCAAATTGATTTTTTCTCTGATGCTCCACTCTAGGGGGTTGCGCTCATTTTGGGAAGACCAATGATAGCCCTTCCCATGACTGCCTGAAATTTACATTTCCAAGAACTCCTAAAATCACCTAGGGGGTTGACTTGAATTTCCTAAATGACCTAGGGGACTGAGTTAACATAATCTGGGAGGTCCCTAGACTGATTGGGTAGACTCGGGGTGCCACGGAACAGTAAAACATGAAAAATTCGGCACAGGGGTATCGTTGTCATGCTAAAAAATTATCAATTTCCATGTTGCACATTTGCATGACAACACTTAGAATAGTAAGAAAAATGTAAAAAATATATATTAAGAAAGAGGATAATTTTTTTATGGTGTAGGAAATTTTATAAGAAAGATAGCAATCGCTTTTGTATATTTTGTTAAAAACATGCATATTGTTGTGATGTTATAGGTCCAAAGTGCAGGTTTGGGAAGCCAAAGTGATTCCAAGCCTGTAAAATCTTGGTTTGGGTGCATAATAAAGGGAACATGTACGCACTATAATGCGTACGCATTCCTGAGAGTATAGGCATTATATGAGGTTGTGGCAGACTTATATTTTCACAAATAAATTTAAATAAATACAAGTTTTTCATTTATTATTTTTTATATTTTATTATTTCTTATACTTTAAATTTATTTTAATAAATATAAGAAATCAGGGCCACTTTGCACCTTATGGAACTAGTCTCACAGCTCCATGAGTCATGGTTTAGGAGATAGTTTTTTATAATATAATTTGGTTAATACATAGCTATTTTTCAAAATTTCAGCATTCAACCTAGATTTTTTAGCGTTAAATTCTACAATAGATGTCTATTTTAGGAAAGAATATAGTCATTGTTTAGGTTTTGGGTCATCTTGGATTGTTTACTGGTATTTGTAGGAGTGTTAGATGTGACAAAATTATATTTTACAAACCCCACGACTCTCAAAGGAAACAATAATTTCTCAAATATTTGCATTCATGAAATGCCTTATAATACATAACAAATCAAACCACATGTGTTGGACATAGTTTCATTGGTGTCAAGTTGCATTGATGGAAAAAGGTGTTCAGGTAGCATAGGAGTGAGCATGATGTGTCAATCATCAAGAAGCATGAATTTTGATTGGTAGTGCCCAATTTTAGTGTCATGAAGTGTTGCATTGGTGAAGTGACATGGTGTTTAGGAGTGAATGTGTGTTCTTGATGCATGGTTCAAGCAAGCAAGGTGTTGTGTATGAGCTCCAGGGGTGGTCAAAGGTTGTTATGGAGTCTAACATATTAAGAGAGATGTGTCAGAGGTGTATGTGTGTCCACAAGATGATACCAAGGCCAATTTCAGTATGGCATGGGTTTAAACAAGCCTAACTAGGCTTAGTCTTAGACCTAGTGCAAGCATGGCAAGAGGTATCAAGCAAATCAGGCCAAAGCAAGTCAATGTAAGTGTGTGAGAAGTATATTGACATTGCAAAGCATGTGTGGAAGGTGTACAAGATCATGGTTCAGGTGCATAGTGCATGTTCAAGGTCCTTTGAAGAAAGATAGAGAAGAAAAGGAAAGAATAGATGGGAAAATCAGGTAGTATGGTGAGTTTCAGAAGTGGAGTTTGAGGTTTTGGAGCTTGATAAGCTCTAGGCTGGTTCTTGAGTCCTATATGCAAATTTGAGCAGTGTTAGAGAAGGAGGTGTTTTGGAGTGTTATGCCCTGAATTGGAAGTTGATATGAGTTGAATAATTTACTTGATATCGGGACCTTTCCATAAATGTGACACATGTGTCTTGACAGCTCGATTTGAGGTGTGAACCAACTCACTTTTGGAGAGTGAATAATTAGGTGCTTAAGACCTAATTGATGGAGCTTGTCTTATGGTGTGATCCATGTTGAAGATGGAAGTTAGAGAGGTACTTATTATTGTTAATGGTTATGAGAGGATGTTACTGAAGTGTCCAGAGTTGATGGATTCTTAGTGGAGTTTCCTTGTGTCATTGAAGTTCAAAATGTGATTGTTGGACTTGTAGACCTAAATATTAGGCCTAGTTGAGCAAGTTTGAATTATAAGAATTATGTTGACCTATATGGTCCTCTTATGTAACTTGTATGAATGTGTAAATTTTATATTCATGTTGAATATGACTGACCTTGCATGGTCATATGGTCTTTTTCAGACCTATACGGTATTGTGGCATGTAGCTTGTATATAGGCATGAGTGTATGTATTGTTTATAGTTTCTTGTGAGGAATGGAGAAGTGAGTGAGCAAGAAGAAGTGTTTGAATTTGTTAGAGGGATCTAGAGAAGAGGTATGAGAAGTTGAGAAGATCAAAGGAAGATGCTACTAGGTCACTTGACATAAGTTGCACTCTAAGGTGCATATGTGAAGCGAAAGAGAAGAAGGTATGTTTTGAGGACTGTATGAGAATGAGTGATGCTTGAGCAGAGATGAGGTATTAAGGACCATGTGAGAAGGGAAGAGGTAGTGTCATGATGATCTAGCAGGGGAAGAGAGTGTGAACATCCAGGTCATATGATCTAATCAGTACATATGAGTGCATACATGAGCTAACGACGTAGTCAAGATGTGGAGATCATCAACTCGATCTTTGAGTCTCGAATTTCACTCACTTTCTTGAACATGAGTGGAAGCATCATAATATCAATGTAAAAACACATTCTAAGATTAATGGAACAAATTTAAAGACTTGATTTTTCCTGAACCTAAAATTTAGGCCCTTTTTGTCTAGAACCAAAAGCGGCAACTCCACTATTTTGAAATTGTTTGTGCATCCTTCAAGCCTTATAGAAAAATAGATGTCTCCAAAATGTAGATGATTCACATAGATTTCCAATCGCTTTTTTTCCTCATAACTCCTTATACAACACCTGCAATCTTCCAGAGAATTCAGGTTTCACCAATAGAGTGTTTGTTCCCTGCACCTAGAAAACCCGTTTTTGAGAAGATAGTCCTTGAATGATCAAACCTTTCCTAAATCTTCCTAAATTACCTCTAAAACTTCCAATAATCCATGAAATCACCTTTGGATGCTTAATATATTTCCTAAACTCTCCCGGAGGGTGTTTGATTAGCTCCAGAATGGCCAAAATAACTAACATGAAAATTGAATTTTTTGAAGCATGACAACTAAGCCCTTAATTGAAAATAAATATTCTCAGTCTCCTTCCTCTGGATAGCCTGCCATCATTTCAACCTTTACCCTAGCTTAAATGAAATTCGTAAGAAGACCATTCAATGTGTTTTAGTGTGCAGGGAATAGTGTCTAAGGTGGTTGATCAATTGATTTAGTTTTGATGAGAGACTACTTCCTTCGAAGGCCTAAAAAAGCCATTTTTTTCCATTTTGTAGCTAATTTAGATCAAATATAAAACATATGAAGGTGATTTCAAAGATAATTGAAGAGGTCTAAGTAAATTTAGGAAATTTGAGTAAATAAACTATCATTCAAGAACAATCTATTTAAGGTTGCGTTTTCAGGTGCAAGGAATGAAAGCTAAAACAGTGAAATTTTACTTCTCTGGATGATTCCAAGAGTTATAGAAAGATTTAAGAAGAAAAAATAGGCATTGGAAAGCTATTAGAATAATCTACAAGGTTGGTGATCTAATAGGTTAGAGCGATTTTGATTTGCACGCAAAATTAGATTTTTAAAATAGTTTCATTTATTGTAAAATGTGATTTGCAACGTTTCAGTGAAGTATGGAGGTCAAGAACATGTAACTCATCCTCAAATTTCATTCAAGGATTCATCCCCTATCTAGAGGAGGAAACCCATTTCCATGAGGAGGAACTTAAAAAAAAAGGTGTCCAGGTACCATAAGCATGCTTCCATCCAGGTGTCATCTTGGTCAAGAAATTGAATTGTGAAGGATTCATCGTGTTTAAAGGTGAAATATGGATCTCAAGGAGTGACTTGATGAGAATCATATCCTAAATTTTTCATTGTACCCAAATCTCTTCAAAGAATGAGCTAAAATGAGCTATTCATGCCACTGAGGTATCTATGACCATCATGTGTGAAGTATTAAGGCATCATCTATCTCCACGAGATACATATGAGAAAAGATGTGCATGAGCATCATGAATTTGATTCCATGAAAGGATGATTTTAGAGCCAGGAAAGTTGAGGGGATGATCTTCATATAGATCATCTTTTTTTGAAGAATGAGAAATCATCTCAGTTCACTTGATGCAATGCACTTATTAATGTTCTTAAAAACTCATTCAACACCTAGTAGTGTGATCACACCTTAAGGAGTAGGAAAATTACAATCACCTCATTTTGGTCATAGGACACAAATCCCATTCAGGGAGCAATCCTCTATCTACAAAGTGAGGATATCATTTCAGTAAGAAGTAGAAAAACATCATAGAGTTGATTCGTGGTCACTACAGTGAATTGTGGACCAAATTTCAAAATTGGTACCAATTCAAGTAATGGTAGGCCCAAAATCCAATCCAGTATGTCAAAAAACCTACAAAATGACTATATGTTTTCCCAAAACAAAGACCGACTACAATATATATGCCCTGAAAGCTTTAGGTCCTTGTTGAAATCTTGAAAATGAGTAAGTACTGGCCAGATTGGTTTTTGAAAAACTATCTTCTAGATTATAATTGTTGGAGCTACGGGACCACTTCCATCAGGTGCAGAGTGACCCTAACTTCTTATATTACTAAAATAAATTTAAATTATAAGATTTCTTTTATTATTTCTGTATACTTTTATTATTTCTTATACTTGACATTTATTTTAGTAACCCTTCCCCCTTCCCAAATTCATAAAACTAGAAACGTGTATGTGTTTCATAACACTAGAAACGTGTATACATTTCATAAAACTAAAACGAGTGTGCATTATAATGTGTATACGTTTTAGGCTTGGGAATTACCAAACTTGAAAAAACATAGCGCATACGCGTTATTTGAAAATGAGTGCACATTTTCACCAATTTTGGGTTTTTGTCTGCTTTTTTTCCCCCATTTTGGTGCACCTACCCCTCCTCTTTCCTCTACAGACTTTATAGATTGGTTGATTAAACCCTTAAGTAGTTTTATCTTCCAAGAAAAACAAATATTATATGGCTATGTTGTAGATAAGTGTCTTTGTTTAAATTAGCCTTTTAATGCAGTTGAGCTTAGAGGGTTTAAGAAAATACTATTTTATATCTTGTAGCAATAGACAACCAAACTTCCTTATATTGATTAATGTAATTACAGAAATACAACACATAGCTCAACACACTAAACTACACCCTAAGCTTCGACACATATGCTCTAGTCGTGTTACAAGCTCTATGAGCTACAAGCTTCCAAAATATCTCTACTAGTTAGTCCATGTTCTCATTAATGATTATTGAGGTATTTGTGTCTATTTGGAAAAAACACATACTCTAAATTAATTTTGGAGCTCGGTCTTTATCAAATCAACATTAGTCAAGGTTATGGAATATTCACACACACCACGAGTTAATGATAACTCTGCATTTATGTATAACTCCACTCATTTACTTGAAAACCCCTAATAAGCTAGATAAGTTAGAGAATGGCCAAACAAAGGGCAACAATACTAGATAGCTTACAAAAACACTATATCAAAATAAGTAGAGATCTTACATCATACAACTCGAATGCTCTTGCATCATACAACATTGGTAAATGAATTTTTGAGGTTCATATCACAAGGGTAGGGTGAGTGGAAAAGCCACACTTTTTACCATAAAGAGTAATGGCCACGACATCCCTTCCCATTACACCAAATAATTTTGGATTTCTTTTAGTATTCCCTTTCTCGTACCCATGGCTTCAACATAATTTTTCTATCTCCTCCAATGTGCTTGTATTTTCCTCCTACACCTCTTAGTGGGATTAGACCCACCATAATCCGACCACCTCCACCAACTAGCTCTTTACTTTTCATCCTCATTCCAATATTTTATCAAACTCCTTAACTATTCGTCTTCATAGATTTGCAGTTTTTCTTATTGTGAACACTCAAATTCAGTAAGTTATTATTTTGATAATGACAAGTTTAGCTATGTTCCCTTCCTAAGAAAATAGTTCACATTCGAATTACAATAAATACATCTCTCTAGATATTTATTGACTTTATCATCTCTACACTTTGTTATGTCGTAAACTCATAAAATATTAATAAACCAGATCAATAAATCATCTCTTTGCATCATTATAAAACTATCAGTTTTGCATCACATACTTCCTATCTTGGACTGTACAATTTGGTCAGGATGTTTTTTACATCCATGGATGAATTGCAAGGTGTTGGCCCTAGTTATCTTCCAACTTTGATTTCAATTTGAATATCTTTGTTGTGATGTTTCATCTTCTTAGGGTCGGCCTTATCATACTATTTCACCTATGGAAGGCTATATAAGCAATTCAATATCTCTTTATAACTCACTTAACACTCTTACACGTTATTATTGCAACTATCACTCCAAAAGAACTTAAGGATCTCCTAGATATTCATAAATCATTTACATATCTAGAGCAGCCACTATTGTAGGTATGAAGCACTCAACTAGGTCAAAGATTCTGGCTTCCTCTATTTCCAAGCATGCTAAGGTCCTAGAGCCATGTCTTAACAAGAGAAAATTTACTCCAAGCATCAACAAAGGGTTTTAAGAGACAAAGTGTTAGGTCACACAACTGAAGCACATTACACCATACTATTATTTTGCTAGATAAATTATCTATTTTATAGTTATCCCACTATCTTTGTGTCAAGAAACACGAGGGAACTCATAGGGGGTTGAATTAGATCATACTCACACTTGCACATACACCTATGAAAACTACATGAGGCTTGATTTTGTAAGCGAGCATGTAGTGCAACACTTGGATTGGTTTGGGAGGGTCAACTGCCAATGATTTTCTAGCCTTACCACACACATGAATTATCCTTTTGGTTATCTAATGTTTTTATGAAGGGTGTTGTAGGTGTCTAGGGTTTTCACTTTGTTATAGGTGATTATAGGTCATATCGATGTTGTGTGAACAAGAGTGGGTTACAATGAAGCACATTTCCAGATAAGTGAATCACATAAGAAGTTGCAGAGCCTTGCAAAAGGGTCCAGAACCATACAAATCCAACCATGATTGTACAATTATAGGTATAAATCATGCATCATTTGTACGATCTGAACCAACTCAGTTTCTAATTCCAATATTGATAATGAAACATCTACATTTTCTGATATGCATTTTCCACTTATCTGCACATCTATATCGCCCTCTGTTCTAACATATACAACTAAGTCCTCAACTTATCTTATGCATTTGAGCTGTCATTTCATTGTTTATCATTGTTACAAGTATTAATGTGTTATTCTAATTATGCATTATTAATTTTGAATCAATTAGAAAAAAATAATCTCCTAGGGTTTTCACTTTGTTATAGGAGAGTGGGTTACAATGAAGCACATTTCCAGATAAGTGAATCACATAAGAAGTTGCAGAGCCTTGCAAAAGGGTCCAGAACCATACAAATCCAACCATGATTGTACAATTATAGGTATAAATCATGCATCATTTGTACGATCTGAACCAACTCAGTTTCTAATTCCAATATTGATAATGAAACATCTACATTTTCTGATATGCATTTTCCACTTATCTGCACATCTATATCGCCCTCTGTTCTAACATATACAACTAAGTCCTCAACTTATCTTATGCATTTGAGCTGTCATTTCATTGTTTATCATTGTTACAAGTATTAATGTGTTATTCTAATTATGCATTATTAATTTTGAATCAATTAGAAAAAAATAATCTCCTGTAACAAACCCTTACATCCTATTTATTGTTGTGTGCATTCCATAACATAATGTGTTTAGGGTGGACACATTTGGTGAACAAAACTTTTGAATCGAATCTATTACTCACACCCTAGTGGCCCTAGGGTTTTCACTTTCTAACTTTATGGTGTTCTAATTCAAAGCCTTGTTTTCTAAATATTATCATGGATCATAATCATTATCGTCATCTCTATCTCAAGTTAAAAGGTTCTCACCCTTATTCTAATAGGATATAATATCCCTCTAATCAAGTACATGTTCCTCCTTGATGTGAGAGCGAAGAAACATATGTTGATTCTACTTGTGATGATATACACTCTGATGCCATCATATTTAACTCTTACGAGCACACATATTTTATTTGTAATATTTATTTATCATAATGTCTTCATGGTTTTCACTAACACTATATAAGGTGAAGGTTTTCGTAACACATCTAATAATAAAAATTTATCTACCAATGATGCACAATATTTTACACGCTTCTTGCAAGAACAACATGATAGTATCAATATTCTTCTATATATTGCACGGGACCAACTTAAGAATATTTTCATATCCTCAACAATTGATCTCAATCCTCCATTGTATAATATGCATACATCTAAATTTATTCCTACATTTATTTCATTGGGGGTACGAAATATTCCACTTCACATAGTTGTTATTCTATTCCTATGACCACTATTGTTACTACATATCCTTTCTATACTCATAGTGCTTTATATTCTTCTTCTTCTAGCACGCCGGATCTTGAATCCGTTATTAATACATTGGAAGCCAAAATTTTACAATTATAACAAGGTGCATGTACTTTTTCTCATGTTATGGATTCTACTCAATTACTTCATAACCCACTTGCACCAAAAGTGGACACCTACCCTTTGCTATTAGTGTTGTTACTTTTAAGATTATTTATTGTCTATGATGGAAAGGGTGATATTGAAGATCACCTACGTACATTCCATGTTTCTTGCTTGGATTAGTATTAAAATTTCTTATTCCTTACCAAGTTATTTCCTCAAAGTCTCAAATATTTTTCTTTACAATGGTTTTATGATCTCCCCAAGTATTTTGTTTAGAATCTCAGTCCTTTGGCTAATATATTTCTTCCAAAATTCTATATCAATATTCAAGACAAACTTTCCTATGCTAAAATTGTTAAACTGCGACAAGGTTCCAATGAACCCACAAGTGATTATGTTTTGTGTTATAGGATCTGAAAGATCCCTAGATGGATCCTCCTTACACTCTAATGATTTTTTATCAAACAAAAACAGCAAATACAGATTTCTGTGTATTTTATGTCAAGTTCCTAGTGCAGATCTAGAAAGTGCGACTAGGGTTAAAGAGAAACATCAATGTAAAACATAGCCAATAAAAATACTTCTGATTTCTAATGACTGCCCAAATTTTTGAGGGTTGAATTACACAGAAAACTGAACTTATTACAAACTGAAATAACCCAGAAAATCAGATCTGAAGTCTGTTATAATTCAGATTGAAAACCTTCAAAATACACCTCATAAATGATAAAAAGTACAGCGATCAGTTTACAGTTTGATGACAAACATTTTGACAAATATCTTGGATAAAAATACCTTTGAATTCGCTGCCAAAACTGCTTACAATGGGCCGACCCAACTGCTGGTTCAAAATCACTGAAAACGCCTTCAAATCTCCTTGCAAACACCGCTGAACTGAACCTAGAAATCTGATGAATAACGTTGGGAATTTCTGAGTGAAATCCCCTCTCAATCCCCTGGGGTTTTCATCCGCAAGAGATAAATTCACAAGGGTTTTCATCCTTGGAATTTCTGATAAAATCTCAGAGCTCTTAACAATGCAAAGATGATAATAAAAATCTAGATGCCCCCCAGACAAGTCAACTTGTTTATTTAAAGGGAGATCAGCCAACCACCACCCTCAAATCGGCCAATCAAATTGTTTCATTCCCCTATGCTGGTCGCATTTTCCCTTTTGGGCTAATTGGCACATTTTCCAAAAAATGACTCCCTAAGGTAAGTCGCACTTTCTCTTTTCTAATACAATTACTTTTAATTGTATTTTTGACATTTTAATTCATTATTAAACTTTATCATTTATTATGTGTTTTTTCATGATATTATTATTTTTTGAAAGAATAGCACAATATAATAAAATAATAAAGTTATGTAACCCTAAAACTTCCCTTTGGCCGTCGGGTAGACATAAAGGGCCAAAGGCCTTCGTCCAAGCTTAGGCGGAAAGAGGGGACATTACAGTCCTCCCTCCCCAGAGTTGCTTGCCCACAAGCAACTGTAGTAAGGCGGGGTGCTAAAGAATAGACTCACCTTCCTAAGTGGCATCCTCCAAGGGTAAATCTTTCCAACGAACCAGGTACTCTGTATCACCTTGTTCCGCAATCTTCTCTCCCTCCAATCTAGAAGTCCCTTAGGAACCAAATCCAGTCTTCCCTCATCATCTAAGGGGGGTAACTCTACTGAAGAGGTCACATGTTGTCCCAATGCCTTCTTTAAGCAAGATACATGAAAAACATTGTGTATCTTACTTTCATAAGGTAACTCCAACTCATAAGCTACCTCTCCAACTCTCCTCACCACCCTGTATGGACTATAGAAGTGAGGCTTAAGCTTCTCCACTCCACTCTTCTCAAGAGTACTCTGTCTGTAAGGCTGGAGTCGTAAAAAGACCATATCCCCCACCTCAAATGATCGCTCAATCATGTGCTTGTCTGCATACACCTTCTGCTGATTTTGGGCATGTTGCATATTGTCCTTAAGGGTTTTAAGGATATCCTGGCTGTCCTGTAAACACTCTCGAGCCTTAGGAGCTCTATTATCTCCAAACGCCATATCCACGAAGGATCTCGCATCATAACCGTACAAATCTCGAAAAGGGGTCATCCCAATGGACATGTGGTACATAGTATTGTAACAATACTCGCACAAATAAAGCTGCTTGACCCATGCTCTCTACTTTTCTGAAACATAGTTGCGTAAGTACCCCTCAATCCACTTATTCACAGTCTTCGTCTGCCCATCTGTCTGCGGATGATAGCTAGTGCTCGGAGTCAACTCAGTGCCTGCCAACCTGAAGAGTTCCTGCCAGAATGTGCTCATAAACCTGTTGTCCCTATCGCTGACAATATTCTTTGGAAGCCCATGTAACCTGAATACCTCCCTAAAGAACAAATTAGCCACCTGTGGTGCCTTAAAACTCGTGGGGATGGTGAAGAAGTGCCCATACTTAGTCAACCTGTCAACTATCGCATAAATGCAATCATAGCCCTGCACAACTAGTAGTCTTGTAATGAAATCCATAGATATACTCTCCCACCTCTACTCTGGAATAGGTAAGGGCTGTAATAAGCTTGCAGGGAAAGTATGCTCTGACTTGTTTTGCTGACAAGTCATACACTCTCGAATATACTATAGAACATCCTCCTTGAGACCCTTCCAAGAGAATCTCTCTCTAACCTGCCTGTATGTCTTGAAATAACTTGGATGTCCTGCTAATGGAGCATCATGGAGTGCATGTAGAATCTTCCCCTTAAGCTTAGATTCGGGTACCAAATAAATCCTACCCTTATAATAAATCAAATCAGAAATTACCTGGTAGCGTCCATCCTGAATTTTTCCATCCATGATCTCACATGCTAAGGTGTTCTTTGAATACTCGACCAGCAATTGAGACTTCCAATCTGCAGAAATCTCACTCATAGAATATAGGACAGCAACATGGGGTCTCCTTGATAGTGCATCAGCCACAACATTCTTCTTCCCTTTGACATACTTGATGTCAAAATCATAGGCATGGATCCTGCTGACCCATTTCTGCTACCTCTCATTGAGTTCCTTCTGCTCCAAGAAGTACCTCAAGCTGTTATGGTTGGTCCTCACTACGAACTTCCCTCCCACCAAATATTGTCTGAACTTTTCCAATGCATGCATGATGGCGAGCATCTCCTTGTCATAGGTGGAATACAACCTATCGTTCTCCCTAAACTTCCTACTCTCATAGGCAATGGGATGACGGTCCTGCATCAAAACTGCACCAATACCTGAGCCCAAGGCATCACACTCTAAGATGAATGGCTTAGAGAAGTCCGGAAGAGCAAGGACTGGACATGTGCTCATCACCATCTTGAGCTCATCAAATACTATTTGTGCCTCATCTATCCATCCAAATGTGCCCTTCCTTGTGAGATCTATCAAAGGTGCAGCAATATCTGAGTAACCCCTCACAAATCTCCGATAATATCCGCATAGCCCTAGGAATCCCCGCAACTCTGATATGTTCCTAAGTGGAGGCCAATCCTGCATAGCCTGTATCTTCTCTTGATGGAACTTGACCCCATTGGCCCCAATGACATGTCCCAGATACAGTATCTCAGTAAGTCCAAACTCGCATTTGGACATCTTAGCAAATAGAGACTGAATCTCCATAATGCCAAGTACCTCGTCTAAATGCCTCAAATGATCCTCCCATGTCCTGCTGTAGATCAAGATATCATCAAAGAAAACTAACACGAACTTCCTCAACTATTTTTTGAAGAGATGGTGCATGCATGACTGGAAGGTGGTAGGTGCATTAGTGAGACCAAATGGCATCACCAAGAACCCATAATGCCCGTAGTGACATCTGAATGTTGTCTTGAGGATGTCCTCATCTCGAACCCGAATCTGATGGTATCCTGATCGAAGATCAATCTTCGAAAAATAAATGGCCCCATGTAATTCATCCAAAAGCTCATCAATACGAGGGATGGGATACCTGTTTTTTATTGTCTTCTTGTTGAGGGCCCTGTAGTCGATACACATTCTCATCGTCCTGTCCTTCTTCTTCACCAACACCACCGAAGAAGCAAATGGGCTAGAACTAGGACGGATATGCCCCATATCAAGAAGCTCCCTGATGGTCCTCTCTATCTCATCCTTAAATTTCTTAGGATGACGATAGGGTGTAGTGATCACGGGTTTGGCACCCTCCTCCAACTCTATGACATGCTCAAACCCTCTGTCTGGTGGTCTCACTGGAGGAATATCACCAAAAACCTTCCCGTGCCTATCTATTATGGTCTGAATATCTGTATGCAACTGTTGTCCACCATCTGGAGAAGATTTTGGATGAAATGAAACATTGGGCTGCCCATGTAACCTCTCCATGACTGATAATAGACTCCATCCTATCTGCTGAAACAACTCTAGGCCCACCATCCGAAAGAGCTCGTAGCACAATCTTCTTCCCCTCTGACATAAACTCTATCTCCATACGTCTGAAATCCTGCACATATCTCCCCAGAGACTGAAGCCATTGAATTCCCAAAACTGCATCTATCTCTCCAAGTCCAACTATGTAAAAATCATCTGTCAATGTGTAGTCTCCTAGCTGGATACTAAGCTGTGGAATTCGTCTAGTGCAGCTTAGAGCAAAGCCATCTTCCACTCGTACACTGAACCCCTTGAATTCTTCAGCCTGTAATCCCCGCTTCATCACAAATCCCTCATCAAGGAAATTGTGTGTAGCGCCACTATCAATCAAGCAAACAACTCGCTGGCCCTTAAGTACTCCTTTCACACGAAAGGGATGATACCTAGGGACTCTATAAAGTGAAGCAATAGTACCTGAGCCTGATGCATCTCCATCTCCTAGCTCTACCTGGGGCTGCTCCTCATGTGCACCATGACCACTATCCTCTGTATTTGTATCTGCTGAAGAGTCTGTCTCTACATCTGAGATAACCTCAATAAGATGCACCTTGCCTTTCCCAAGGCAGTTGTGCCCCGGCTCCCAGTGATCTTTGCAATGGAAACAAAGTTTTTTTCTTCTCAACTCATTCTGAGTCTCCTGATCCATCCTAGGAGGAGGAACACTCCTCTACTGAGTAGTGGAACGTTGAATCGGCTTGGAGCTTGTGAAGGGCTTCTTACTATGCTAGTAAGAAGTGGGAGTGGTCTCCAAATCTAATGTTGTCTAGATAGCATCATGTAATGTAGTAGGCCTAAGGGCCTTGACCAACCCTCTTAACCTGTCATGTAGGGCCTCAATAAAAAGCATTACCACACGTCTCTCAGGCATCTCGGGAACCATTACTGCAATTTGCTGAAATTCGTTGATGTAAGAATCAACATGCCCACTCTGTCGTAGCTGTGCCAAATCCCTATAATATAGCTCCACATCTTTGCGGTCAAATCTAGCAATCAACTTCTCACTAAACTCCCTATATGACCGTAGTAAGTTATGTCTCTGTGTGATAAGCCCATGGTGCCACCAATCATATGCCACTCCCTCCAAGTGAAGAGTAGCAAACTGAATAGCCTCCTATTCTTGCATAGGTTTGAGAGTGAGGTATGTATCAAGCTTGTGAATCCATGCCCTAGCACTAATCTTTCCACTGCCATCGAAGGTGGAAAGGATCACCTTATTGGTAACCTACTTCAATTCTTTGTTTTGGTGGGTCCTAGGCCTTTGTGCTTGCCTAGCTTTCAAGCTCTCCCTTTTCTACATACAATACTGGTGGAGGGGAAATGCGTTCTATACCTCTTCTGGTAATGCTCTCCACTCATCATGAGCTACCATTACATTATCTAGAAAAGCTATGTCTTCAAGTGGGTCCTCAACTAATGGCGGCTCCTCCCTTGGTAGGAATCTAGGTTGCATAGGTCGATCCGCAGTCCTCATGGGTCTCCTTTCCTCTGTATATCTCCTATCTCGTGGAGGGGAACCTCTTACACTGCCCACTTTTGTAGGAACCCAGCTGTGCCTTCTGTGGCTGCTAGATATGGATGCAGATCTTTCCCTTCTAGCATGTCGATTTCTTGCCCTATCCATAGTCAAATTCTCCATCAGCTGTCTCATGGTCTGAATCATTTCCTGATGGGAATCGATCATTCCGTTGAAAAGGGAATCCGGATCAGGTCGCTCACGTCGTGGAGGAGTGTGTGCTCCTCCTCCTCTATCCATGATTCTGGGACCACCTTCAATATTCAGACGTGCCTGACTCCTTGTATAATATCGGTGTGGCCCAACTTCTGTAGGCTGCATAAAACAAACCCAAAACAAACCCTCCAGGTGGGAGGATTGATGCTCTGGTACCACTGAAAGATCCCTATATGGATCCTCCTTACACTAATGATTTTTTATCAAACAAAAAAAACAAATATAGATTTCTGTGTATTTTATGTCAAGTTCCTAGTGCAGATTTGGAAAGTGTGACTAGGGTTAAAGAGAAACATCAATGTAAAACATACCCAATAAAAATACTTATGATTTCTAATGACTACCCAGATTTTTGAGGGCTGAATTACACAGAAAACTGAACTTATTACAAAGTGAAATAACCCATAAAATCAGATCTGAAGTCTATTATAATTCAGATTGAAAACCTTCAAAATACACCTCAGAAATGATAAAAAGTACAGCGATCTGTTTACATTCTAATGACAAACATTTGACAAATATCTTGGATAAAAATACCTCTGAATTCGCTGCCAAAACTACTTACAATGGGCCGACCCAACTGCTAGTTGAAAATCACTGAAAACGCCTTCAAATCTCCTTGCAAACACGGTTGAACTAAACCTGGAAATCTGATGAATAACGCTGGGAATTTCTAAGTGAAATCCCCTCTCAATCCCCTGGGGTTTTCATCCGCAAGAGATAAATTCACAGGGGTTTTCGTCCTTGGAATTTCTGATAAAAGCTCAGAGCTCTTAACAATGCAAAGATGATAATAAAAATCTAGATGCCCCCCATACAAGTCGACTTGTTTATTTAAAGGGGGATCAACCAACCACCACCCTTAAATCGACCAATCAAATTGTTTCATTCCCCTATGTTGGTCGCATTTTCCCTTTTGGGCTAATTGGCACATTTTCCAAAAAATGACTCCCTAAAGTAAGTCACACTTTCTCTTTTCTAATACAATTACTTTTAATCGTATTTTTGACATTTTAATTCATTATTAAACTTTATCATTTATTATATGTGCTTTTTCATGATATTTTTTTTTTTTGAAACAATAGCACAATATAATAAAATAATAAAGTTATGTCACCCTAAAACTTCCCTTTGGCCGTCAGGTAGACATAAAGGGCCAAAGGTCTTCGTCCAAGCTTAGGTGGAAAGACAGGGCATTACAGGATCATGCTTTCTAAGATGAAAAATATTTTCACAAATAATGAACTACAAGCTCTGTTAACACAAAGACTTCTTACTCTGTTACAATTGTTGGTTATCTTTGACAATTTTCACTCATTTGATAATCTATGTCATACTTAAAAAAAGTGAAGTTAATCTCCTCAACATGAATATGATCAACACATTTTTAATCCTCCTAACAGCTCTAATCACAAGTTTCAAGGTGAAATTAATTTTAGGAGTGAACCTAATGATGATAAATCCAAAGCTAAAAACTATTGTCAATGTTGTATCTAGACCCACAAATATGTAATTATAACTCAGAAACAATTCACAAGTTTTCCTTGTGCAACATAATATTTATTAAATAATTATTGAGTACAACATTGTATCTCTCCCTCCACTTCTTTAGGTCAATACCAGTGTACCTCATGGTAAAATATTTGATGTTAATGCCCATTGTGATTATCATTGATGCATTGGTCATATTACTAAGAGTTGTACTTATATTGGCCATGTTATAAAAGATCATCTTGATGTTGGTGTTATTGAATGGGATTGATCCAAAGGTCAATATGGAGGACATATGTTCCCTAAACTTCCCAAGATTGAAAAAATACAGAAGATGACTTTCGAGAGCTTTCCATCGACTATTTGAACATCGAAAATGAAGTCCGTATGTGCAAATGGTGGCTGGTCAAAATTACAATAAACCCTAGAGGGGACCAGATCAACTAACGAGTCACGAAGTAGTGGCAAGTATGATCATGCAAAGGTGATGTTTTTCAGGTTTTTACCTCTGGTCTTCGTCATTTGGCGTCGTCTTCATCTTTGTATATGATCAACAAAACAAAATTGCCACGTGGTGGGTCCTTGATCATTGGCTCATTGTGGTAACTTGCCAATGCAACTTGAACTCGGTCCGTGGCTCAATGAGTTATTCTATCAACTTTCCCAAGTTGACTTGGGGCAAAGTGGGTGTCAGGCCACGTGGTGGCCTGAGGACCCACTGCGTGGAAATTTTGTTTTGTCAATCGTATATAAAGATGAACACGACGTCGAATTACGAAGATTGGAGGTACAAACCTGAAAACATCACCTTCACACGATCATACTTGCCATTACTTTGTGACTCATTAGCTGACCTAGTCCCCTCTAGGGTTGACTGCAACTTTGACTAGCCACCATTTGCACATACGGACTCCATTTTCAACGTTCAAATAATCGACAAAAAGCTCTCAAATTCATCTTCTGTAATGTGCCAATCCTGGGAAGTTTGAGGAACATATGTCCTCCATATTGACCTCCAGATTAGGGATGTTCTAATTGAATATAAGCCTACTAATGCTAGTGGAAAGTTCAAAATATTTAGTGCCCCACTTTGCGAGCACAATACAACTAAATATAGTTTGAAGGTACACCATTTTTATTGTGTTGTGCTGCCTCTTCCTTCTTACAATCACCCATTAGATGTTATGAATGGTACTATTACTACTACATATTCTTCTCCAGTTATTACTATTTATGACACTAATATGTTTCTAATACACGCTTCCAAATTTGTTTCTAATACACTTTGCATTCATGCTTTTTTATAAGCATCCTATATGTAAAGTTTTGATTGATACCACTACTCCACATAATATATGCACTCTTAAGTTACTTCGTTCTCTTGGATATGTTAAAAAGAAAATATCATTTGATCCTAAGATAAACATAAGGTATATTATACTCCCCCTCACAGTAGGCTTAGGTACTTTTGATGTTCCATTCTTATTGGCATCTTCTCTTAGCTTATGTGACATGATTTTAGGTTGCCCTTGGCTATGTAATTTTACACCTATCCATTTGCGACTACATCAATATGTTAAGTTTCTTCATAATAAACAAATAGTTACTCTTGGGGGTATAATAATTTGGGACCCTATACCCCAGTAGGTTATCCCAATACATATGGTTATTACTCTTATCCCTAGCATGTCTACCTCTTAGCCTTCTAGTTATTAGGCTACATCTAGTAGGACACTCCCTTCTATTGAATCTATGCATAGACATTCTAGTTCACATATTACTTCCCACAAGTCATGCTCTCCTCAGCTACCAAATCATTATGTCACACACTACTCTTTGCAGGAAAATTTCTCCTAGGCCTTTGACTAGCTTACCTCCCACATATACTACTCATCTTATGTATTCCCACCCTAAATATTTTATGGTACATATTGTGGATTCTACAAAAATTATACATGATCATCCTTCTTCTCTTTTGACATTGTGGGGCTCGAGCCTCCTTCACCTTATGAGTTTGATACACCTCTTAATGGGAATATGGGTAGGTCTTATGCCACCCCTTTTCCTATACATAATTATTTAAAAAAAATTCAAATACATTCAAATAATCACATAATACAAAAGTAATCACATATTTGCAAAAATTACAAGATTAGGACATGTTTATGGTTTGATTTGCTAAATTGTCACTTTATACAAGTTGTTTGTCACGTAGGTTTGATGGGTATCATATATTTTATATATGCTCTCTACAAATATGCTTTCACAGGGTATATTGAGTTTGATGCAAGACACACATAAGTTAATACATGATTATGTGTGTCAACTTTGTTTCTTCCTACAGAATAGACACTACTATGTGGGGGGCATCTCCCACATTATACAATTGATTTTATTTCATTACAATTACTTCACAACTCCTCATTAGTTTGAATATATATATAGTTCTCTACTAAATTTTGAGCTAACAAGACTAGCACACGAGTCTTGTGCAACGCTAACCTATCTTGTTATCTATGTGTTTATTATCACTATTTTCTATACTTGTTTGATCCATTACTGTCACTACTTTATTATATGGGTTACTTGTTTCATTGTTGCGTTGTTTGACTCCTTGTTTATGATTGACTATTTGTTTTCTTGATTACTATATTCTATCATTATCTACTCTATAAGGTTTAAGTGCTTGGATTGTCTTGTGACATTGTGGGTGTCCCATGTTTGTGGCTTTATGCCTATCTTGAGTATATAGACTTGTTTCTTTGTATGCAACCTAAAGTGCCTTCTATTGTGATTGTCTTGTGACAACATGGGTGTACTATGTTTTTGGTTCTATACCTTCATGTGACTATGTTTCTATACTATTGATTACATATTTCTATATTGTTGTTGTTACTTCCATACACATATATAATTGTTACTCTTGCTTATGACATGTTGACTCTTTCTAAATTGTTCTTACTACTATAGACGTGTTTTATTTCTTGTTGTATGTTTCTTTCTCTATGTGCCATGGTCTCCACCATACTAACCTATTTTATTAGTATATATTCCCAATGGTGGTCACCATTCTAGTGTTCTATGTGACCCTACGTAGATTATCAGACTTATCCAATAAGGGTACACGTATTTTCTTTTTATATGCTTGCTCAAATGCTTTATCACATGCACCTCAAAAGAGAGAGAATTTGTCAAGATATATTATATATCTACAAGTAGATTACAGGACACATGAAATTTTTGGAAAGGGTCCAAATCCTCATAAACATGCACAAATACTAAAAATCGGCTGAATTCAATACAAGTCAAAATCGTACACTACAATTAAGATCATAGTATGATCTTGACCACACTATATATTCTTAGAGAAAGGGTAAGTTCTTAGAAATTTATAACACTCAAATTCTGTTAGTTATTCTCAGGTTTCTTATATGTGTTTAAACATAGATTACTTTGTTCAAAGTATTAAACAAGGGGCATATTGATGAGCCTATTGAATTCACATTCCAAACCCCATTGTTGTCATTACTTTTGTCACTATCACCATGTATTAGACTGATATTAACATTATTGTAAATAATAATTTTGTGTACTTCAAGAGAAGTTTTGTGCATAAATCTTGGTTATCTTTCATCTTTCATATGCTTCATTGGATTGATTGATTTTTTTTTTAGCTAACAAGTGTGAATGGAAGAACTTTTCACAAGCTTAGCACAAGACTCACATAAGATTAGTGTAGGACTCACACGGCCTAATGCAAAACTCACCCAACGGAGCACAGGACTAGTGTGACAGATCGTAGGACTGATGGAGCACAAAATTAACGCGGTCATCATATGATTTTCACAACTTATGAAGCGCCTAGTTAGCATCAATCCCATTTAGAATTGTATTGTTTAGGTGGAAACTACTTCTTTAGCTATTCACATCATATACATTAAACAAGAGTGAACTCGCAGTTACAAATACTTATTTTATGGCAACTTCCACTATGTGAGGAGCTCAATTATTTGATTTTTCTAAGACTCTAGTAATCTCTAACATTAGTTTAGTGTTGTTACAAGAACTTCATTTTTAGTCAAAAGATGAGACTGATCAACAAGTCACACGCAGGACAACTGCTCGACTACATGATTTCCAGTTATGTTGACATTCTGATACAAATCTATTTTGTTAACTACTACATGTAACTCTCGCATGAGTACTAGAATAACAAGTTCCCTTGAAAAAGAACTTGACTTCGCTTTATATATAAGAATTCTGAATTTAGTTTTGTTTCTATAAGTGATACGTTGCAACCGAATCACAGGGAAGGAGCAAGGTCCACTCCTCCCCAATGTGAAGGGAAGTGTTATGTATTTTCTTATTTCTTGTTTAATCAGTAGTTTTATTTTTTCAAGCATTGCAACAATTACATTATTTGAACTGTTATTTCATTTCGGCATGTTTTAGTTATTTAAAATTACAGAGTTATATTTATTTTTTGTTTCATCAAGCTTTGATAAGATAGGAAAAATTATTAGATATAGTAGTTGTTTATTCTTCAATTAATGTAGTTACATGCTCAATACAGTGTCAACCAATATTTGTTGCAAACAACCGTGGATACTGCGTTGGTATTGATAATTATTGAATGATTAAAGTGCGAGTATCAACAACACTTGTCACTTTTTAGCGTTGTTGCTGGGGATTTCTAAAGGTGTTATCAAAGATCAAGGTATAAGCTTGTGTGATTGTTGGTAACCTAGTAATTTTTCATTTAAAATCTCTTTTTCCATACTCTTTCTTTCGAATATAAAAGGTCTTGAAGTTACAACAAGTATCTTTTCTAGGATTTTGGAGTATGTGGAACAAGGTAATGAACTAAGCACTCATAGTTAGGAAATTGTTATTAAGCATGTTAGAATTTTATGTTTATATCTATAGTTAATAGAGATAGGTTTGTAAGAGTAAACCTCAATAACCCCACTCAAAATTTACTTATGGAACTAGTTGAACAACAAGAGAGGATGCTGGATGGAGTGGAGAATCATAACGGAGGAAACAATGGTAATCCACCACTAGGAAGGACATTCACTCATCCCATAGAATTTGATCCCAATGACCAAGCCCTATGAAGAATATATTCCCCTCAATCCTACCAACCTTTAGGGGATTAGTCTTAGAAGATCCTGATTAATTTTTAATGATATATATGTGTATGAATGTATTTAATGAGTTTGAAATGGTGTCTTAAGCTAGATTTCACTCTATATATGGTTCTAAATGCGGTTATTGTTGCATTAGTAGTTCATTTGCTATGAATGGCTTGTTAAATGGATGTTTTTGTGATGAAATGGTAAGGATTAAGAGGTTTAGCATTGAGTAAGCAATGTATAGGTATTAGAACATGTGTAATAAGTTTTCAAAGGTGTGAAGGAACCCTCTTAGGGTTGAGGAGAAAAGGAAAGAAGAGTTTTTTTAGTTTGAATCCAAAACATGTATGCTCTTTTGTGCATTCTTGAGAAAGACATATTTCAGACTGGTAAAATGTGTTTTCCCATTATTATGGGCATATGTATGAGCTAGCATTTGGTGGAGATGTGTAGGAGGCTAGGAAAGATATTTTCAAAGTGGTTTGGAGGTTTGAAACCTATAAAGAAAAATTTAGGTATTTTTGAATGCTCACTGCTAGCATAATCCGAGAACTGGGGCAAGATTTCTAAAATGTCGATTGTGAGAGTTTGATCCAATTCCAAGGCTTGAATTTTGGTATATACCGTGGTTAGGTTCCCCTAAAAGTGAATCAAAAATAATTTGAACCCTGTGGCACGTGTAATTATGAAAACCAATAAATGCCTACCCTAGAAGACCTAATAGGGCAAATTGAAGAAGTGAGAAGTGAGTTGGGTAAATTGTATGAAGAGAGATTATAAAAATTGGTGGAAATGAATAACTTGATAAAGGGTATCAGGAAATGTAATCAGTTCCTCAAGAAAGTTTGTCAATTGATCTCAACAACAAAGTTTAGTCTAAAACAGGACTACAAGAAAAGACCTAATAGAAACAAGATTTCTAGAACTGGGTATATTTCATTTAAGAACTCTTTGCATGGTTGATAAGGCAATTAAATGAGCGCTTAATGGGTGTCTGAAAAGAATCATAGTTCCATTTGAGAAACTAAGTTTACAGAAAAGTTATGGAGGAAAAACATGATTGACAGGGCTACTAAACTGTGTCGATAGGGTTGAAGAGAAGAATCGGAGTTAAATGCTATTTTATTATGTTTTCATTATTGCCAATGAGATTTTTGATCATGAAAGAGACTTGTGGACAGGTAGGAGTATAATGTATTCTCGAGAAAGACCTTGGGGTGAGTCTCTTCAGTTATAAATGGTTGTGAATGGTCTTGCATACAAAGTGATCCTCATTACACGAGTCAAGAAGACAATGACAGTTACCTTGTGTACCTAGTTCCCAGGTAGAGCATGAATGTTTATGTTTACTTCCTATGATGAGTAGCATGGTATTGACAGAGCTTATGAAAAACCCCAAGGAAAAGTATCCATGTTGGAAGAAACTAGAAGTTATATAATGCTAGTAATGTGCAAGAATACCATAGCCAATTCAGGGTCATTAGAGAAAACAAGAAGTCAAGACCTAAAGGAAGAACCCAGTCTACAGTCTGGGACAAAGCGTTAACTTTTGATTTATTGTGACCAAGAACCAAATGTTAGTGAGTCCATGCAACATGGCTACAAGAAGAGACCTAATATAAACAAGACTGCGGGAAGGTAAGAGGCAAAACTAGAGTGAAGAAGTCTTTGCAGGTTTGATATGACAGAAACAAGGCAGGCGCTAGATGGCTAGTACAAACAAGCTATGTTCTTGACGTCTACATTCCTATAAGAGTTAGTAGCAGTTTGTACAAAAGAGTGTACATTTCCTAGAGAAGATTCAACATAGTTTCATAGGACTTCATAGACTATGCATGAGACAAAGTTGAAGAATACAAAGTGAAGATATGATAGCTAACTCTATGAGGAGAATTACGAAGGTCATTAGCCAAGAAGCATAGTTGAGGTGAATGAGTGAACATGGAAGTTTGAGTAAGAGATCTATGAAGGGTGCATGTGGGCAAGACCTTATAAGATTCTTTAGTTATAAGATGCATGTGAATGGAACTTGCATAAAAAGAAGTCCTTAAGACAAGAGTCAAGTACTAGGAACAAGGATTGATTCTTGAGACCTAGTGCTCACAATGGTATAACACAATGTATATGATTCCTAATTTCTATTCTTGAGTTAGCTGGTATAAGACAAGCTTTGAACATGTGGAAAAAAAAGGTGATAGATAAGATAGATAAGATAATTTATCTAATGTCCAACGAATGACCAAAAAAGTAGGTCAATGGAACTGAACCGTATCAATGCAAGTGCCAGACAATGTTGGAATAAACGAAGTAAGGAGTGTTCCCGAATTCAATAAAATAAGAGAAGGGAAGAGAGAGAGGAAGAAAGAAGGAGATGCATAGTCCGCCGTGACCAAAAGAGTGCAGAGTGGAATGGGGCTTCATATTCATGCATGAGAGGGCGAGAGATACCCACCACTCGCCCCGTCACCTAGCATTCGAGGCTGACTGGGAAAGTAGTTGGCAATATGCCTGTGTCCTGTATCTGAAGATAAGATGAGGTGACTGAGAATGTTGGTAAAAGTGAAGAAAGATTCTTAGGCTCTCTGAGTTCAAGCTTAGGTTGGACGCAGTCTCTGAGGGCATTGAGGAACAATCCGAGAAGAATAGTCACAGATAAGTATCAAGGACTAAGAAGAGGTTTAGACCTCATGAAAGTGCTAGATGACATAATCAAATTATATGTTTGATAATTGGGATATCCAAGTTGCTTGGACAGGTTTGAACCAACCAATAGGTGATGATTGACTCTTTTCACGAGAAGGTTGAAGCTACACCAACCAAAGGTGATGATTGACTCTTTTCATGAGAGCTTGAAGGTATGTCTTGCATAAATGGGCTCAAAATACTTTCAAATCAGTTTGTACATGATGAAATGAAAAAATCTTGTCCACCTTTGCATTAAATTTGATTAATCTCCCTTTGGTTTTTACACTTTACATAATCACTTGCCTCTTGGCTTTGTTTTCATTATTTACTTGTTGGCTTTGATTTCTTGATCAACTCTTGGCTTTAGCATGATTGACTATTGATTGTTACTAAAATATTCAAAAATACAAAACCCTACATCACATATTGATTATTAATTGTGATAGGACATGTATGTTGCTTTCTTTGTTAGTACATATTATTACTTGATGTCATTTATCATAAATATAGTAATTTACATATCCTTTTTATCACATGTTTTTACAACATATGTGAGTTATATGTGGGACATACCAGTTATATATGGATTTCTACGGACATACAAATTCTTGATGTTGATTATATCCATAGGAAACCTTAATACATTAGGGGAAAGCCTACACCAAGGACATCTCATTATATTTTGCATATCCTCTATATTTATATGTTAGTCCATTGATCATATTGAGTTACTTAGATTGTTTATTCATTACTTTCTCTTTTTCATATATTTAAACTCCAACTTTGCGTGGATATTGTATTTTTTATACATTATGATGACATTGATCGCATATGTGTACATAAATATCTTACTTCGTGCTTACTTGTTGTTAGTGACTATTGCATTGATGTTTAGAGGATTGAACACTAATGTGTGCTTAGATTAGTTATTCTAAGTGTATGCATGTTTACATTGGTTAGTTCAAATGTTTTCTTATGTCATGTTGTGTCAGTTGTATCAGAGAGCCCTCTTCTTAGTTAGTTGAGTTAGTTGTGATGTCACTTATTAGTCGTGTACTTCTTGATTGTGGTCTTTTCTCATAACATGTTCATTATGATGATGATGTCTACTTGTGCATATTTATAAGCTTTTAGTATGAAACTATTTGATTGCATTTTATAACAATGTGTTGTTACATATTTGATGTCATGATCACACATACTTGTATTGTTATGTACATATTACTTACTACAATGTGCTTCGTTGATATATCTTGTTGATACGTACACTTACAACTATCTCTAGCTTATTTTCATGATTATATCTTATATGTTATTAAAAAATAAAACTCATGCCTTGGATTACATGTTCAATACATTTTTTTTAAATGATCAAATATTTACATGATGACATATACTATCAAGTTTATGTACACACTTTACACCGTGATGTCTTTCTATATAACACTTGATGCGCACAACTCTTTCTTTTGAGATGAATGACTCATATGCTTCATCCCTTATTTCAAAACAAGAGCATGTGATGGGCCTATTCTAGATATTCAAACTATGTCAAACATAGCCATTCACAACAAGATATATTATGTGGGTCAAATTGAGCATATTGAGACATATTTATATGATTATGGGAAACAAATTATCACATATCTTGACATTTTATGTGTTTTTGAAATACACTTGATCACACATTTGAAATATTTATATAATTATGAGAAAGAGTTGATCTTGTTTTTGGACGTTCTATATTAATTTGAAATACGCTTGATCACACATTTAGACATTTTGTGTGATTTTTAGGAACAATTGATCATATGAGGCATGGATTTTATCCACCTCAAAGTATTATACTCACATTTTGAAGAGGTGCATTCACATTTAGGGATAAACTCATTAGGTGGGGCATGGATTTTATCCATGTAAACACTATTTATTTCTAATCTTGAGATCAATGCAAGCTTTGGTACTACATAAGAATTTTTTTGGTCTATATTTGTCTTGAACAAATGATCCATTTTTACATATGGAAATCATTCAGGGTCCTAAAAGTAGAGGTTGTTATCATTAAACCCTTGTTTGGTTATTTGGCCAAGAAGAGAGTAAAACTAGATCACCTTTCTTTGTTTCAAATTAGGTTATTTAGACTCCTAGGTCGTGTGGTTCAGACTTTTACGACTATGTACTTCTACCACTACCAACTTCAATGGTAGTTGGGGCATTGACACTCCTCAAATATCTAGTTTAATATTTACGTCTATTGAGGCATATTCACCCCAAGACATTCTCTAGCCTAATACAACAAGTGGCCACTTGGGTTGGATATCATCAAACACATTTATTCCTTAATTGACATTTTAATTTCAATCATTTTTTATATTCCACATATTTTAGTTTTCTTATCAATAGGAGACATTAATCTACTCACATTTTCTTGTAGATTTTCACATGGGACAAATGGCATGTTCCAATTACAATTATCAACACCCATACTAATTATTATAGGGACACATTTATTTTTTCCTTTTAATATAACATTTTCAATTACTAGATTGAAAGGGGGCAATCCTAGACATCTAAATTTGATATTTAACACTTATCAACGTCACTTTTAACAATCTTTGGCACAGTTGGAAAATTGACATATATTTAACTCTTGAGCACACTTTCCTCCCCTTAGTTTACCCATCCATTATCTTGGTCACGCTAATATGTCACTCATACTCAGGATTAACTTCATCTATACAAAAACACTCTAATAATCATAACTAGATTATCTCAAATCATCAAACCCCTACTTCATATCCCTAGACAATAGTGACAACTTAAGATAATGTCCTCCATTGATAGTATCCCACTCTATCAATAGTGTTTAGGATCCTCCAATCAAATTTGAGAAATTTAAGTAGGTTAGTCTAGACACATTTCATGAGTTGGTTATTGTGGGAAATTAATAGGGAGACACCTATATATACAAATGACCCCTAAGGTCATTCCTCACCTCTTATCTCTCTTGGAGCACCCTTATCACCTAACACACCCTCACACATCTTGGAGGCTATAACACATTAGGCATAAACACATATAAAATATTCAAAGAACAACCTTAGAGTAGTCATTTAATACAAATCTTAATATAAAGAGGCAATCAAATTTGAGAAATTTAAGTAGGTTAGTATAGACACATTTCATGAGTCGGTTACGGCAGAAAATTAAAAGAGACTCACATATATATACAAATGACCCATAAGGTTATTTCTCCCCTCTTATCTCTCTTGGAGCCCCTTGTCACCTAAGGAACCCTCGCACATCTTGGAGGTCATAGCACATTAGGCATAAAAACATCTAAAATATTCAAAGAAAAACCCTATAGCAATCATCTTATCCAAATTGAATACAAAGAGGTCGAAGTTTTATGGTGTCACAAGTCAAAGTCTAAAGGAATGATCACATCTAGATTACACATAATTTTACACATTCACTCACCACATAGGTGGTAGAGTTGTGTTGTTTGAGCCCTTTTCAAAGTAGTCATATGGAGGCAAAACCCATCCATCACAGGGTGTGTTGAGGTCAATTCAACCTAAAATACTAGCTCCTTTTTAAGGTCTTGTGTTATTGAGTATGCATTGCTAGGGTTTGGAAGAAGAAGAGATTGCACAAGCTTCGTCATAAAAAATCAAGAATCGAACACATCAAAAAACATATTGTAGACACAATCAAAGGGATCTAACCAATTTCAAGCCCCCAAACCCCCTAGAGCCTTTGGAAAACTCACACAATGTCATTTGACAAAGGGGTATGTCTCTACTAGTAGTGTCTAAGCAACTCCTTGGCCTCTACTTTTCACTTGAGCCACTAACGACACATTTCCAAGCTATTGCAAGTGTTATAGTAATTTCTGATATCTACAAATAGTTTGCAAATGCTAAGTATGTTATCCATGTTGGTTGTTTTGCTTATTCAAATTGATTAATTGCATATATCCCTATTGTTACAATTCAAATTTGATGTATTTATCGTCTTTATGTTTAGCATAATTACATCATGGTTCACTACTTTTTATATCTCTTGGTGTAAAATAGTCAAAACAACGAACATGATAATTAAATGTTTCGTGTTTAAAGACCAAGCTAACTTGCAACACAAACCCCCTAAAGATTCAGTGTTTTTCTTATGCTTCAAATATTGTTTTCATTGTAGGGCAAGGAGGAGAAATCCTATTCTATAAGAACAAGTGTTGTGGATTCTAGATAAGAGATCCTAAGTTAAATTGGATCAATAAGTGGGAGGTCAATTCTATCTCTATGTTGTACATGTTTTGCAAATATCTAAAATTACATAATAATTCAACGTTATTATGTCGTCTACTTTGGCAACAAGAGGTGAAATGTAATGGTGTGACAATGTAAAAAATATATTTTGTATATTAAATTCGACATCCATATTGTTATTTTATTTTATTTTATTTTTAAAAGCATCGAGAAGTCAATTAAAAATAATAATATCTTGACCATAAAATAGAGTTTGGAACCTTTTTTAAGGAAGAACTTTTTATTGTGTTACAAAAGAAATATGAGGAAAATGTAGTAAATTATTAATCAATACAAATATATGTAAAATGTAAGATAAAAACTTTGAGATAGATATCTATCGGTAATTTTTAAATAAATGTATTAAAGATATTTATACTAATTAATTGTATTTTCTATTTTAGATATATTTTAAATGTTTAATTAGAGAGTGGGTAATTTATTAAAATAAACCCTTTACAAGCTTATATTAAAGAGTTTCTCATATACCATTTTGTTACTTGGTTCAATGACTTAAAAATTGTACCTTCGAAAAAGTGAAATCCTCATAAAATAGTCGTGGAATGAAATGTATGTGGATCTCGAAAGTTCTGGAAGAAGAGTTCGACTCTCCTAGGGTTTCATGTGTTTGCTTGTGTCACTTCATTTCTTGTATTGTGCTTCCTTTGTCATACAATGCTATTCTTAGCGGTCCTATCATAGTTTTAGTCGGCCTTTCTCCTGCCTTTAGGGCTGCAAGTAGCCTATAAATGGCTTCCTCTCCATCAATTGCAACTAGTGGTGGAAATGGCTCCCAATTGTGCTCAGAATTTTTCACCGAAGGTCTACGACGAGGTATGGACTCTGAATCATCCCTGGATGTTGTGATTTCTACTGATTTTTTAGACCCTGTCGTTAAATGGTATTGAAACAATTGCCTTATTGTAAATTTATGTGGTTACATTCCCTCTTAGTCCTATCTGCAAAACTGAATAAAAAACCATTGAGAGGACAACGGTATCCTGGTTTCAGGCATCATAATCTCACCAAGGGATTTTATCTCTTTTTGTTTTGTGAACCTTCGCAGATCCAAGCCCTCCTTCTTAAGGTTGCATGTTGGTATTTAGGAAACACCCTTTTGGTGTTTTCCTAGTGGACTCCCAACTTTAACCCCACCAACAAGGTTTCATTGAAAATCCAATTTGGATCGAGCTTCCTGGACTCCCCGTTCATCTTTGGTCTTTCCTTCTAGATATTGTTAAACCCATTGGCAAGGTGATATGCCATGAACAAGATCATTTCTTTATGCACCTGACCCAATAAATGGGTTTGTGTCAAGGTTGACCTTGCGAAAGACCTATGTGAGACCATTTAGATATTCAAGTGGGGTCCCTGTGTTTCTCTTAGAAGGTTGTTTATTTCAACCTCCCCAACACATGCTTTTGTTGTCAAGCCCCAGACCATCACATTCGCTGACTATCCTCTTCTGGCTCGATCTAAACCCATGGCTTCACATCCTTTTGCATCAAAACCCAAAGGGGACTTACCGATTGATGGTTGGACTACAGTTGGGAATAAGAAGGTTTCAGGTGCAAAATCCACTTCTGTGGTGACCCTTGCTCCTTCTCCTTCCCCTCTTCCGTCTAAGGATAAGTTGGTTCTAGGTCCTTCCCCCTCATCACCCCTGATTCTTCATTCCTTACCTGAGCTCCTTGCAGAGCCAAGTTTCGCCTTCGCAAACAAAGGATTCTAGGGAATTTAGCTTCAACATCTCAACCTCTGCGTCGTTCACGTAGTCCACCCTCGGGAGGTGTCCCACGGATTCATAGGGAAGAAAATGGGGCTAAACATCCCCTCCATCCATGTTGAGATCTCTAATTCAAACCAGATCCCACTTGCTAATAATTTTGTAATTCTTGGCTTGGAGGATGGTGTTCCAGACGGTCAGGGAAGCTTGACATGTTTGATTTTTCATGAATTTCATCTCTTGGAATGTTGGGGGTCTCACAAGAGCCCTCTCGCAAATAATTCTGTGTGGTTAGCATGTCAACGATTTAGTAACTTGGATATTATTTGTTTACAGGAAGTTAAAATTTATAGTTTTTTTCTTCAGAATACGCTAACTTGTATTGCTCTTGATTTTTTGCATTTTCATACTCTTGTATATTGATGGCAAAGGTGGTATTAGTATTTCCATTGCCCCTTGATATCTTCATCCTTAATTACCTCCTCGGACCACGATCCTTCAAATCGAGGTTGTGTGGGTGATTATGGCTATTAATGATCTTTCTTTTGGTATTCTTAATGTTTATGCTTTTAATGATGGCACGGAAAGAACGACGTCATGGACATGGTTAGGTGATTACTTGCTTCTTTCCTATTGGTTGGTTTGTGGTAAATTTAATATGATTTAACATCCTGACAACAAACTCGGCACCCTCCCTATGTGTTGTTGTGAAGCTTGGTATACTTGGACCACTCATCTGCTTGATCATGTCCATCCCTATGCATTGGTGTGTAAGTGAGCATGGCTTGGTATTACTTTAAAATCCATTAGGGGCTTTCCGATCCTCTGCTCTTATGGCTGGCATGAATTTAAGTCTCAATCTTGGTATACTTAGACCAATATTCGAGAAGGCTCCGATTGGGTTTTCAAAAGGCTTGATCGTGTGCTTCTCTCTCAGTAGCATATATTTTATTTTGACATGGAAGGCATATCCCCTGTCACGATGTGGTCCGATGTTATTTTGTCAGATAACCGTCCTATCTCTTTCAAGATTATCTCGTGTAAGGCCCCTTTCGAAGTCACATCTAATGAATTCTTTCTTAATGTTTCCTCCCCGAAGTCACTCGGGGGCAGTCCCTCTTATTGCCAAAGTTTAGAATATTGTGTCACATCCACCTTTTGCCTTTAAGCTGGATTGAGTGGTGGGAGGTGGCAATCAAGCACAACACACGATTCCTTTGCCAATTTGGAAAACAAGTTACTTAGGTATACAAGAGCGTAGACTTGGCTCTGCAAAAATAATTCCAACGGGTTTCTGTTATCCTCGAATCCAATCCTTTCAACACCCCTATTCAGCTGCAGGATAACAACATTCATCATAAGCTCAAGCTCATGGAATCTCACTTGGCCCGTAGAACCCAGATTCGGTCAAGGATGCATTGGCTCAAAGTGGGAGACAAAGTGTCCAATAATTTTTTCAAATCTCTCCATGCCAAGAATGATCGAGCACAGATTAAAGTTATTCAAGTTGCTCAAATTAAGCTCACTAAAATGCATGAGATCACTAACACTTTTATGGAACGCTATCAATTAGTTTTCCAAGTGAAAAAGCTAACCAATGAGCGAGCGGATGCCATGCAATAATGTGTCATGCAATAATGTGTTGAGGTGGTTCCTGTCAAACTTCATTCTCATGATCGTGCTCGATGTAATGCCCCTCTTACTTTGAATGAGCTATCATGTTGCTCTTATGTGCTTAGCCGATGATAAATCTCGTGGGCTGGATGGTTTTCCTTGTGAATTCTAAAAAGCTACTCGGTCTTTTGTTAGGCACGGATTTGCTTCATATCTACAATGAAGCCCTCTCAATCTAATTTATTAAGGAGCTTCATCAATCAAAGCAACATCAAGTTCATCCCTAAAGCAAGCAATCCTGAGCTGATTACTAGCTAACGGCCTATCACACTTCTGAATGTTTCTTATAAAATTATTGCCAAGGCCCTTGCTCATCACATTGTTAATTTGCTACCTAAGATTGTTTGACCTGAGTAGACAGAGTTTTTCAAAGGGCGCTACAATCTGGATAATCTTATTGTGATCTAGGAAGGAATGGAATGGGATCGAATGTCTCTTCAATGTACCCTTATTTCTTAAATTTGAATTCGATAAGGAATATCATTATATTGAGTGGCCTTTTATTCTGGTCATTCCTCAAGATATTAAGCTTTGGTGATTTTTTTATTTCATTTGTCCAAACGTTGTTTTCTAATGCCTCTTTTCACCTCACTATCAATGGCCAACAGCCATCTTCAATTGGTCTCTTCTGCTCTATCAGACATAGGTTCCCTCTTGCACTTGATCTATTTGTCTTAACAGTCAATGTTCTTAGGTATTTTATTACGAAGTGTGTTGATCACTGTTGCATTCAAGAAATCTTTTTTCTTGGTCATTCTGCTCAACTCATTAATGATCATTTCGTTGATCATTCTTTTCTCACTCTTGTGGAAAATGAGCAGATTTTTTTTTGAAGTTTTTCAATGTCTTGACATCTTTTCACTTGCTTCATGATCCAACATGTTCATATGGCTAAAACCTTGGGCTATCAACAAAGTAGTTGGCCTATCCCTGACTAGTTAAAATATTACCCTTGGAAGTGGATTTTCCATGGAGAACAATTTAAATTTATGGGCATTCCCTTTGCCTTTGATAGTGATTCTGCTACCCTAAGGCAATATGTGATTGACAGAGTTGAGCATAAATTCTCTTGGTGGGCGTCTAAATCTCTCTCTTTAGCTAGAAAATTTCAGGTGTGTACCAATATTCTTGTCCGGCCACTCATGTGTATTAGTCTGCTTGTTGGTTCCCCTCTAGGGTTTCCTTTGCCAAACTTGTCAAACTACTCTGAGATTACCTTTGGTCTACAAGCTTTGGTTCCGGGGGATTTCATCGGGTCGCTTGGGATGTTTGTTGTCTTACACCATGATCAAGGTGGTATGGACATTATTGAAGTTTACCAACAAAGCATTGCTTTATGTTCTAAATGTGTCGTGTGTTATCCTTTCGGGTAATTAAGCTTGGAAAATTTTTCTGCTTCCATTGCATTGCCTCATGTTCTCTTTATGGTAAAAAATGTTGGAATAATGTAGGGTTACATACCTTAATTATAACCAAGGCGCCTTTTAATATTATCAGCACGCTTGACACCAAGACTATATGGAAGGATTTTGAAGTTGTGAAGCATTTGATGCGCCAGATTGGAAGATGGCTTTCACCCTGGGCTTTCTTTCAACTCCTAGAATATTTGGTGATCTCATATTATCACGGAGGATGGTATCTCACTTATTGAAACTCCAAGCATCAAAGCTCTCTTATTATCTTGAAAAGGAAATCACACCATTCAAGATTTGGTTTCCCGCAGAGACTGGACTCCCTATCTTGAAGCTCAAGATGAGATTCAATCTTGCCAATTCAGACCTTTCGTCTATCCACAAAATTCACTAGATTGATGTCGAATATCATGCTTCACAAGCTAGGTCTTAAACCTTCTAGACACTTGGTGGCGGGATTGGTGGTGGAATCACTAGTATTTCTTTTCTTCACTATAACACAAGAGTTATCTACTAACTTTTGAGTCCTATTTCGCCTGCCATCTCCAAGCTCAATGCTCATTGGGGGCTTCAATCTGCCCCGACTACTTGGCTTCGATGTCTTTCCCATGCCTAGAACCCTTTGTTGGAACCTAAATTCAACCATTTTCTATGGTGTCTCATTTATCAGGGTCTTCCTTTAGGTGAACGACTCAGCCACATTGACATTCCTAATCCTAAATGCCCTTTCTGTTCTCTGCCCTGAATCTTTTAAACATTTGTTTTGGTCTTGTGCCCATGCTCAAGCTGCTTGGTCTTGGATACATTCTTTGTTTCAACCTTACCACCGATTTATTCCATTGGCAGGTGGCATTATTTGGGGATTTCAGTTCTTGGCCGTCCTATATTGACTCTATGTGGAATTTTTTCAGAGCTTGTATTCTCTTTCAAATTTGGAAAGCTCATAATGTTGTTATCTTCCAAAATGATCATTCTGTTGCTTTATTTTCCACTAATGATAAAGTGGCTATTTTGTCTACAGGTGTGTAAATACAGATTCAAGCTCAAGCTGAAAATTTTTCTCTGGATTTTTTCCCACTTGCAGGAATTGCTTGCTCATTGGGGGAGTGCTCCATGCACTGATGAGGTCAGGTCCCTCTTGACCCTTTTCCACCCACCACCTCAGTCCATCACTGCCATGTTAACCACCTTCCACAAGGTCCACATCATGCAGAATCTGCTTTCGCAACCATCGCTCCTCTCTCCTCAGGGGTCACCCTTTAGCAAATTTGTCCTCCTATGAGGCTGGGATAGAGTCCCCCTCCATGAGGGAAGGTAGTGGCTAGTTCTCTGCGATGGGCCTCTCCTCCTCATGGAACTTCATGCATTTTTTACTGGCTCTCCGCCCCCTGGTTGGGGAATTGTGGTGCCTCTGAAAATTCAAATGCCCGATCAGGATGGCTTGGCAGGTTGATCCATCGGTCGGCTGAGCCTTCCAATGGAGTTTACATACCTCATCTCGAGATGATCCTCCTCTCCTCCTCATCCTGATGCGGTGACATGTGCTTAATATTTTATGGTTTGATGTTTTCAGGTGGTGCTAAACTTTGCCCTCATGGTGCTTGTTTTTGTTTGCCCTATGAACGTTCTGTGGTGCCTTCATGGATTTTTTGTGGGACCATGAGTTGTCAGATCGCCCTACTCTTGTAACTCGATTATATTTTTATTAATATAATGTGCAATTCTAATAGTAAAAATTGTACCTTCTAACACCTAAATCAAAAAAATATTGTGTGTATCTGACCAGTGCAAAGCTATTAATTTTAATTACAAAACTATTAGTACCTTTACGATTATGTATGAATAGACTCTTTTAAGTAGATTGCATACTTTTAGCACTTTCCTTTTGTACAAATGCAACATAAAAGTTTTATTTGGCTTTGGAAATAGTTTGTATCAATCATGTAAAAGAACAACCTCCTCTCCTCAACGATTGTTCAAACATTAATTTAGTTCTCGCATAAATTTTCTTTAAAATAAAATGGTAAAAGCAATCATACGTAAGGAAAAGGATGCATAGAAGTACACACTAAGTTGGCTTAAACTGGTAACATAAGGCATTTTCTTTAAAATAAAATGGTAAAAGCACAGATGAAATAAAATGGTAAAAACAATCATACATAAGGAAAGGATGCATAGAAGTACACCCTAAGTTGGTTTAAACTGGAAACATAAGGCACAGATGGGAAACCTGCTAAATAATTGCAGTAAGTCCCCATCTAATCCCTAGAGTGAAAGCCATATAAATTATGCAGAATAATACATGGAATTGGGGAGTTTGAAGGTTCGAATCCCAGGTGTGGTACCAAGGACATCACTCCACTGATCACCAACATTCCCCACAATATGATACCCATCCTTCACCAGTGCCTCTCTCTTGGCAGATTTGTAGCTTACACTTGTTTTTCCATTATCATTTTCACCCCTGTGAGGACAATATTGATTAGATTTGCATCATAATTTCCAAAAAAATAAAAAAGATTAATTGTTAAATTATGTTATCTGATACGAATTTTAAATAACATTAAAAAAGATAAGAATAGATTCGAATCTAAAATGAATTTGACAAAAGGAATACCCAAAAAAGAATACCCTCAAACTCAAATCCTTAACATTAAGGAGGAGAAGATAAAAATGCAATCACTGGATGTTGAGATTCTCCCACAAAAACATTTTAAAAAAAACCTGATTTTGCAGGTATAACTTATTTTGTTTTAAGGATATATTAGTGGTATAAAACTATGGAAAAAAATACAGGGTAACTATACCTCATTATTAGGTGAGTCCTTCCTGCTATAAAAACAACGGAAAAAAATACAGGGTAATTATACCTCATTATACAGGGTGAATATACCTCATTATTAGGTGACTCCATCCTGTAAATCCAGCTTTGACCAGATTCTGGGCGGTCACATCCCTCAGATGCTCGGCCCTCCAGGTGATGATGATGATCTTGACTCCTCTCAACTTAAGCTCATTATAAAGAGGCAACACAGATTTAACTGCAGGGGCTTTAATCTCCTCCATCCACCTCTCAAACAAAGCTCTATCAATAACCTCCCCACTGCAATGAAACCACCACATCAGCTGCATTCTAAATTTGAAAAAAAACCGAAAACAATTATTTGAATTGTCCAAAAACTGAGTTTGTGAAGATCTATAATTATCACGTAAATATGTTGACGAATAAAATAGCATATTTTTGTTGATTGTCCACAGATTAACATAAATTAATACCAAAAGTACTAAATATGCAAGGTTTTTAACAGTTGATCAAGCTAATTTATCTACTGTATCATGTCCTCAAATTCTATTTTCCCTAAGTAATATATATAGGATAAAGCCCGGTGCAAACTTACTAATTTTGTGGATACCCCATAGGCTTTGGCTCTAAGCTGAAGGAGACTGATTTTTAGTGCATTGGTTTATTCTAAACAATGTGTGTGGAAAAAATAATAAATTTATCTGTGAGTTCATGGAGATCTTATTTAAACAAAAACATTTATCAGAATTACCAAAAAATTCAGTTCGTGGAGGTTTAATTGTGATTCAATTACGATCATATAAACAGCCAATGCATTAAGGAATAAATTAATATATTTTTTATGATTGTCCACTGGTTAACTAAATATGCAAAGTCTTTAACTATTGATCCAACTAATTTAGGACTGTATAACCTCCTCCAATTCTATTTCCCTGAAATAATAAATAAGAAGCGAAACCCCTATAAACCCTTAATGACTTTGAGGATACCCTAGATACCTTGGCTCTAAGAAGGAGATCGAATTTTAATACACTGATTTGTTGTAAACAAAACAAAATGAAAGGAAAAAATTTAAATTTACCCGAAGATGAGTTCATGAAAATCCTATTTCCCAGCCTCCTGCAAACCCTTAATCTCTAATGATTTTGCAGATACCCTGAGATATCTTGACTCTAAATGAAAGGAGGCTGATTATTCTGCATTGATTCATTCTAAACAAAAAAAAATGGAAAGAAATAATTTAAATTTATCTGAATTTACTCAAAGCTGAGTTCAAGGTGATCCTATTTTCCGGAGGAAACAAATAACTCTAAGCTGAAGGAGACTGATTTTTAGTGCATTGGTTTATTCTAAACAATGTGTGTGGAAAAAATAATAAATTTATCTGTGAGTTCATGGAGATCTTATTTAAACAAAAACATTTATCAGAATTACCAAAAAATTCAGTTCGTGGAGGTTCAATTGTGATTCAATTACGATCATATAAACAGACAATGCATTAAGGAATAAATTAATATGTTTTTTATGATTGTCCACTGGTTAACTAAATGTGCAAAGTCTTTAACTATTGATCGAACTAATTTAGGACTGTATAACCTCCTCCAATTATATTTCCCTGAAATAATAAATAAGGAGCGAAACCCCTATAAACCCTTAATGACTTTGAGGATACCCTAGATATCTTGGCTCTGAGAAGGAGATCGAATTTTAATACACTGATTTGTTGTAAACAAAACAAAATGAAAGGAAAAAAATTAAATTTATCTGAAATCACCCGAAACTGAATTCATGAAAATCCTATTTCTCAGCCTCCTGCAAACCCTTATCTTTAATGATTTTGCAGATACCCTGAGATATCTCGACTCTAAATGAAAGGAGACTGATTATTCTGCATTGATTTATTCTAAACAAAAAAAAATGGAAAGAAATAATTTAAATTTATCTGAATTTACTCGAAGCTGATTTCATGGTGATCCTATTTTCCGGAGGAAACAAATAAAGGATGAAGTCTGGTGCAAACCCTAATGACTTTGTTCATACCTTGGCTCTAAGCTGAAGGAGATCTATTTTTCGTACATTGATTTGTTCCAGAAAAGACAGAGCCAAAAGAAAAAAGTTAATTGTATCTCAATATTACCCAAAACTGTGATCTTCGAAGAAGGGGACAGTAGAGAGAAGAGTGTCGTCAATGTCGAAGATCCAAGCGTCCTTGCCATCCGCTGCTAAATTTAGGGCATTGAGATGCATGAGGGCCTGCTCAACGGCTCTTTCTTGATCCACCTTGTACTGTGTGGAGGTCATGTATTTGGCAATGTAGGACACGCACTCGCCTGGAACCACATCGAAACCCCTGAGATTGTTGAGCTCCACATTCATTCTCCAGCTCTCGCAGAAGTTCTTCAGGCTGTATTTCACATTGTGGGTTTTCGGGCTCAGTATGCTCCATTGATGGAAATCTTTGCCATAAACAAACAGGGGATTCGACGCAAGGACTAGTAGAATCGCATGATACAGGGATGAGCTGTACAGAGAGCGATCAATCGCCATGATTGAAGTGAGCTTCTGATATGTTTAGCTGCCTGGTTGAATAATAATGTAAGCATGTTATGCCTGGCTGGACATTTTAGTTTTGGAATAATCAAACTTCAGAAAATGGGGATGACCCATATTAAATGGAGCGGATTTAGCTGGATATGGGTAGAGTTACGAGTAGCACATTAAGGGTACGGTTTTTTTTCTTAAAATATTGAAGATGATAACATTAGAGGGGTAGAGGCCCCAGTCGTTGCGCACCCTAACTTTAGGCGTAGATGCGATATCAAATTGGTTAATTTGAGAAAGCTTATTATTTTGTCTACATGGAAATCTTTGTTTAGATGAATAAGTTATTTCTTGTGTTACGTGGATAGTTAATAATCAATTATATATTAAATTGATAAAAAAAAATCAATTGTTGTCCAACTTTATAGCATGAATGCCTTTGAGTGTGGAGGTTCTCCTTCATTTGGATTGTATTGGAGATAAATTGTTGGGTAGTGTACATTAGTGTTGCACCTAGGTTCTTAATGGGCCATTGATATGCACCAAAACTATGCATTTACAGAAATATTTTTAGCGAATTAACAAAAAAATACAGGGTAAAGCTAGTATTAAACCTCTAATATGATAAATATAAGAAAATTGTTATCTAGATAGATAAGTTTATGCTTCATTTTATGAAAATGTCAAGAAGAACTTTCTTGGTACATTCTCCACCCCCATAAAAATAATTGGCCCAATTATGAGAAATTCCCAAGCCTATAAGAGCTTATTTTCAAGACAACTTGTGACCAAAAAAATTAGGAAATTCATGTTGCACAATAGTACAAAAAAAATGCATGTTGGATTCAGGGAGATTGCAAATCGAACATTTAATAGGATTTGTGGCAAGAAACTAAATGTTGTCACCAAGGGTCAATTTGTGAAAAAGTAACTTCCAAGTAGTCATTTGAGCCATAACATCAACTTTAGACTTCCAAATGGCCATCCCAAGACACTAGGATTTGATTTCAGAAACTTTGCATCTCCACTTTCAGTTTCACTTTTGTTCTAAAGGAAATCCCAAAAGGAGTTTTACATAGACACATTTAAGTGGAAAGTGAGCAAGTCTATTGTTGTTAGGCCATAGACATTCCTTAACAAAGTTACATTGCATCACATTGGACATCTTGACAAGTAAGTAATTATCCACAAGCTGTGGAATTTCATTTACAACTGACCCATCCATGTTCTGAAGGTTGAAAATATCCTTTAAAAGTGACCAGTGTTTCAATTGGAAGCCAACCAAGTGCAAAAGATACTAAATTGATGTATCTTTTTCTTAAATTATCACTTACCTTTCAACCTAGAATGGAGAGCAGGGGGCAGACAGTTAATTTGAATGTGTATATTCCACCAAATGGAGGACGTTGGAAAACTAAGCCTGTGCTTAAGAGAGTTGCATTTTTTCCTATAGTCCAAAAGTCTATTGCCATGCTTTCCACATGCTATTAAGTGGGGTGGAGGAAGAAATTTTGAAGATTTTAGAGAACTTGTATTAAATATGCACTTCCTTCTATTACCCATTAAAGGTGCAAGTTGAAATCCTACGGTGAACACTTAAGGCACTTAAGGCCTCCTTTGTCCTTTGGTTGAATGCATTAATTCCAGGATATGACCTGCATACCCTTGTTGCCATCTTATTTAGCCCAAACAATTTTTTTATAGCAAGCTTTAGTGGGGAGCCAATGTAAATAATAGTACACAAGAGTTGCAATAAAAACCTTATTAGCAACTTTGATTTTACCTACAAAGGATAAAAATTTAGAGCCCCAACCATCTAACTTTTTATGAAATTTGTTTGAGAACCACTTCCACATCACTTAGAGAGACTCCAAGACCAAAATGAATACCCAAATATCTTGTAATTTACACATGTTGAACACAATTCCACTTAGGAGGTATCCAATACAGAGTTGTGATGTAAGAGCATCATCATGGTGCTTATGAAGAACAATCAAAATTGAAATAAGCCTTCCAAGGCATGAGCATGTGTTGGGATTTTGAATATGTTTTCCCTTCCAAGTTAGTATAAGTTTGAACATTTGAATATCATTATGTAATAAACTCCTATATGAGAGTAAAATCAGGGCATAGTTGTCATGCATGCATATTTAGGAGTTTATCTACGTTGGAAACTTCTTAGTCATTTTGTAATAGTTGTTTAAAAGGTCAAATAAGGAGTTGGTTTCTATTTCCAAGCACATGTGATGGAATATTACCTAAATCATGGGGGATTGTTTAAAAATGTAAGAAAAGTGATAACAATAAAACTATTTATAAGGAAAAGGATCGAGCATCAAGTAGAGGAGCAGAAAAAGAAGATTATCTGGTGGAGGAAGGATGTTTTTGACTGAAGAGAACGAGAATTGTGGAGATCATGATGGATGATATAATTTTGACTTACAAAAGAAAGGTGTATGTAAATTTTGTTGAGTATTCAATATGTGTATTCTCATCTAAATTAATGTATTTTGATGATAATTATTAAACATAACAAATGAATGATGAATTGAGGCTTTGGTTGTATGATTCCTATTAGTTCTTGTGGATTGTGTAAAGAGTTGTGACTATAAGCAAATGACCAGTCCGGAACCAGTCACCATAACTTTTTGGTTTTAAGCCCAATGAAACTGAAATTTTAACCATAGAGGGAAAACATAATTTTTCAACTGGGTCTTGAAGGGTTTTCTTTAATTGGTAGTAGTTTTTGAGATATTATTTGGTTTATCTGCGGGTATGACAATGCATGCAACTTGTTTGACAAAATGTCCAGGTAAGAAAAATCAGCATAACTCACATGTTTTAAAGAGTTAGATCCTAAAATTTTATACGCATGGTCATGGGCTATTTTTTTTAATTGGGTTTGAATGATTTTTTCTGAAACCAAATATTGTGTGAGATATTTGTGGCTGAATGCTACAGGTCAGTAATGGACAGAGTATGAAGAAGATAAAAGGATATTTTTGGCATGAGCATGGACAAATGGTTCCCTCCATTGGAGATGGTGTTTTTAATAATTATAATCAAGTTTTATTGATCTATTTACCTCTCCATTAGGAACAAGATCAGTTTCATCCAAGAAGGATGAGAGATCGGTGAGTATGCATAGGGATAAAACATGATTGGCAAATTGGATTGTTGCAACCTTTTGAACATTATTGTATTATCAATCAAGTGTATAGATGCAGTTATATTAGCATGAATGAATGATGACCAAGAATAACGAATGCATTATGACATGTTTTGATCATCTCAAGTAACGTAAACTGAACAAACTAGAGGACTCTTATCTAGGAGTGAATTATGTTCAGTGGTAATGATTCAAAGACAAATGAAATAAGATGGAGAATGAAAATTTGGAATACAAACATCATATGAACATCCTAGAAGAACCAGACTAAGATAGAAGTGATATTCTTTCATCAAGGATGTTGATATTTTGTGAGTAGGCATGGGAGAGTGTTATAGGTCATCAAGTTAGGTCTTCTTGAATCATAATAAATTTAGTTGTATGCAAGCTTAGACTCTGAATTAACACAATATAAGTCAATCAAATCCATAGTACTATTGATTTCCTCTTCTTTGTTGTGAAGAAAAAACATATTTTCATCATCAAAATGGGAATTAAGGGCACAAGAATCATTAGGGAGGGTTATCCCCTTAATCAAATGGTTGTCACATGTGCTTTTTACAAAAGATATCCAAGAGCATCAACTGTTATAATATATAAAAGGGGGCCAACCAACATCCTTGACGTATGGATCTTTGGAAAGTAAAGGGCCCAGTGAGGGATCTATTAATTGAAAATCTAGTTGAGGCGTCATTGAAGAGCATTTGGATGCAATGTATCATTTTTTCCCAAATCCCAATCAATTAAGCATAATGATGATAAATGGCGATTTGATTCTATCATTTACTTTGTCAAAGTCCAACTTAACAATAATAGCATTTTAAGAAGTTTTTTGAGCCCATTCAAAAGTTCCCCAAGCTAAGACAAGGTTATCAAGAATGAACCACCCCTAATGAATTTGGATTGTTCAAGTCTAACAATCTTTTGTACCACTGTTTTGATTCATTGTGTAATGGCTAAAGTGATGTTTTTATAAGAGGTACGAAGAAGAGTGATGGTTCTCCAGTCTAATATGTTATACCTATTATTGGTATCTTCGGGAATGAGTTTTGTTATCCTTTGGTTAATAAATGTACCAAATAAACCAACTTCTTTGAACTCAAGATAAACTTGATGGAAATATTCATGAATAGCGTACCACATGACCTTGAAGAAATCAACCGATAAATCATCTAAGCCTAGGATTTTTTCATTTCCCATCTTATTAGGTTTGTAACATATCAAAATGATGACATATGTCCCCCATAACCTTTGTGGGGATACAATGGCTAACCACCTTACTAAACTATGTGAAAGACATGTCTTGGATATTCTCATCAACAAAGAGGGTTTTGAAATGGTTACTGAAAACATCTTTAATTTCACTAGAAGATCAGTAACAACAGTTCCCATTTTGATCCAAAATCGAAATTATTCTCTATTTTTTGTGTTTTTGTTTTAAGTATTGAAATAATAACTTAGAACCTTTGTCTCCTTCTTTAATACAAATTAGACGAGATTGAATTCAATCTCCACACCCTCGATCTAACTCAAGTTCTATTTTTTTATTTTCTATAACATCCATAACTTTTGGAAGAGTTTCATCGAAAGGGTTAGAGTGAACTAGTTTACGTTATTCCTCAAGCCTTTTTCTAAGAGATCGTTCCTTCCTTTTCTTAGCCCAAGCAAATTTTCAACCATAAGATCGAAGAAAGGAGGTACTTCTACCAAGAGCATTTTTTCACCACATAATCCAAATGTCACCTTCTTATGGCTTGACAACTAAATTCCAATGAGGAACAAGCGCAACCATGCAATCCCCATTATTCAAATGAAGTGCAATGAGCTTTGTATGGTAGATCACAAGATTTTTTTTTAACACCAATAAGAGAGAGTTGAAGATCAATAGAGAGATGTTCAAATAGGGTGGCAACCATATCAAAAAACACCATTTTCCTTAGGTGAAGGGTATGGCTTGAAGATCAAGGGATACACAAAATTTGTCCAAGTGACTAAATTTTATATCAAAACACGATTTGTAATTTTACCATGTAAATAGTTCTCCTTTTGGGTATCAAGCTTCCCAAGTTTAGGGTCAAAAACCCTAAAAATTGCTGACAATAAAAACAAGCAGTAAATGTAGAAGGGATAGATTGAACTGACTAGGCCAACTCTGATCTTTTGTAATTTATATCATGTTGAATTCTCCTCTAACCACCCATTCTTTAGAGGGGAGGTTGTCACCCATACATTGCAAAAGTTGAGAAGGTTTATGAGGACCATTAGGGGCATAAACTGATCAAAAACCAAAAACCTTGTTCTTGACCAGAATAGTGATCCATATGAAATGGTGAGAAGTGTCCTCCCCATGCTAAGAATAATGTTAATGATCTAGGGGCACACCAAGCACCACTCCGCCACTACCATCAGGATAAAAGGATTGAAAAAATGTGGCCTTCTTGACCCCACAATTTTGACTAAGGAGGAGGTGCACGCTTGTGGAGTTATGGCTACGCACACACGACAAAAGTTAATGACATGCATGCTCGAGGGAGACATGGTGGAAAATGGATAAGGTAGGAGAAGAGAGGAAAAGGAAGGATTCCACGCGGAGTGCATGCAAAAGGCCAAGTCATTAGAAGCAACAAAGGGAAAAATAACACTAAAGAGAGAAACGGTGCAAGGACTGTGGTACCTAGCGTGTGGTGGAAGGTAGGACATTCTAGTGACACTAACAGTAACAAATATTCTGATTTGTCTGCATAAATCACACGATATGGATTCCAGTCCTTTCCACAGATTGAGCAACGTCCTAGACGTCAACTGTGCATTAATTGTGTCCCTTTTCTGGCATCTTCAAACTTCCAACTGTCTGATTAATGGCATCCACTTGCTTTGAGTGGTAAATGGCGTGTATTTGAAATTGAATCTGTATGAGTATATAATTGAATGGTTAAATACTCAAATGTGGGGGGTTGGAAATTAGTAGTCGGATGGTTTGTTGGGAATAGTTAATAGTTATGAATCATGATCATTGTTGAGCTAGTTTAAGGATAATAAGCTTTAGCCTTGATAAATGTAAGTCATTAAATAACTGCCCTCTAATTATGTTTTAGATGAATGAATATTAATACATCTATTTACCGAGTTTTTTTTTATCTCTATTATCTTTTGATATGCCTTGAATAGCAATATATGAGGTATAATTCTTTTATGTGTGTGTATATATGTAGTCACATTATTAGTGCTAACCATTTTGACATGCCTTGCATTCCCAAACCAACAAGGGACCTTGTGCACCAAGTGCACCTTGAGTGAGCACATGGGAGAAATCCTACATGATATGTTGACGCGTGTGGTGAGTTACAAGGGCTTGTGCACTTGGATTAGACCCTTTTAGGCTAAATGAACAAGTCGGACTAGAAACCCCAACATTTTGATTTCATTGTCGAGACTTTGCTCACTGAGGGAATGGAAAATGTCAAAGAGAATAACACTCAAGTGTGTAGAAAAATGGTTGGATGAACAAGAAGAGGACTATGCATGAAACCATCTAAGTTATGAGGAAAAGATCCAACGAAATGGGCGAACGTGAAGCTGGAAAAATCTCTATATTTAATCTTTTTTATGAGTTTCCTCCTCAGTTGTATATATGGATTGCAGTGTTGCTACTAGAGAAGCTAAAGAACCTTGGAAGGAAGTACCCTTGGACTAGAGAACATCTCGAGGTATTGAAAAATACCATCAAATCTTGGACTTGAGTTGTTGATGTTTGGTGTGAATGAACCATAGGAAGGTATTTGCTATAGTTTATAGTATCAACATATTCATGCCTAGAGGAAGCAGAGTATCAATTCATTCATGATCCTAGAGGCGTATACATCCTCTTCCTACCGCTTTGCATCAAGATGTTATTTTTGGATTGGGATATTGAGATATTACCCATGAGTGGCTATAGAGATTCTCGCACCACTAGTGAATGGTGGCTGGAAAGAGTGCACATAAGAAGTGATCCTAATAGGGCGCAAAAAGAGGCCAAGATGGAAGATGAGGATGAGAGAGAGCTCAAAAGGCACAAATATGACCAAGGAGGAACCTATTATTGGCTGTTGTCAGGACTTAGTATGGTGTGGATGTCGTGATGACCTCATGTGATGGAGGGTGGCCCACTACCACAAAAGTAACTAAGGGAGAATCTACTCCACCTAAAGAAACAACTTAGGACCCCCTATTGTTAAAAAATTACAAAAGGAGGCATCCACTACTCCCACACCACAGAAAGCCAACAATCGTGTGATTGTTAGACCAAAACAAATAATACTACCAATAGTAGAATAAAAAGCTATCACCCGAGGATTTTATGTGAACTTTGTATTACAACAAGTCATCACATATACACCACTAGCAAGAGCTAAACCAATGTAAAAGGAGTGATGCAATCAACATCTGAAACCATTAGTGGAATGTTGAACGTACCACCTACCAAGATTCAACCCATGGTGAACCCCCTATCTAGAACCCTCTTATTCAAAATCCCCTGGTCTAGCACCCACCAGCGTAGAATCAACCCACCCAAAACTAGCCATTGGCATCCATGAACCCTTACTACTATGACTAATCCATGAAGCTCTTAGAAAACCAAGGTTTTGATAATTTTGTTGACCATGTGCATTCCTATGGAATTATATGGCACACAAAAGGAATCATGACACCGAAGAGGAAGGTTAGCCAATTTTACAACACCCTTTTGGATAGTGCACATACATGGTATCTGAAGTATGATCCTTTACAACAAGTGGTAGATTATGACCTATTTAAGAGGAATTTTTTGAATGATTTTGATATACACGAGTTTAAATAGCATATCTTGGTGCTCTTGAAAGAAATCAACTAAGCCCCTAATGAGAGTGTGTACACATATGATGCAAGGTTTAAAACCTTGATATCATCATTGTCCTATGAAATCCATCTAGTTCAAAATGCATAATGGCTTTTAGGTGAATTGTTGACACCATTGATGTGTGTCCTCGCATTGAATACCTTTGTAGACCCATGTGGAGCCGTGGAAGCAGTGCTACGTGCATAAGTGGAAAGAAGTGTAGATACAGGAGTAAGCCTATTTTTGGAGGCACATATCTCCAACACGGTAGAACAACTATAGCTCTTCATTATCGAAGGTGTGCAAGAGAAGCGAACAAGAATATAGTGCTTAGAATTCTAGGTGGAAGATCATATGAAGAACAATTTCCCAAGGAAATTCATGTGCCTTACAACAAAGGTTTGAGAGATTTATAATGAGGACCATGATATACAGTTTTATTTGGTACTTCAAAGGGCAAACATGTTAAGGTATCACTATGGTGTTGAGTGTGCGATACAAGCACCCATGATATAGAGCATTGTCATGTAATTGGAGAAAAAAACAGACACGCATGATATGTGCACTCTAAGAAACTATTGTGCCCACCCAATAAACTCAAGGTTACGGTAGTGAAAAAGGTTAACGTGGTAGAGTATTAGGAAGGGGAAGAGAAAGATTTCCCCCACGAGTTATTATAAGTGTGGGGACCGAAGCCGTTACTAGTGTGATTGTCCCAAGTTTTTGACTTGTGGATATTACAGGGAAGTGCACAAGACTAGATATTTCCTGAAGCTGTAGAAAGATGACCCAGAGACTACGCCAACTAAAGGTGTGTGCATGATCAAACTTGGAGCGTGGACCCTTAAGAAGGGCTTAGAATTGAAGGGAAAATCCAAGGTGAGTGTAATCATGCATAGCAGTGCATGTGCCTAGACCAAGAGAGCAAAAATTCCTCAAGAATCTACTTTAGACATCCTCGATAAGTTGATGTACTATCCATACGGCATATGAAAAAAGCTAATTCTCCATAAGGCTCAAGAAATTATAAGAGAATTGCAAGAAGATATTTAGATTATGCGTAGAGTATAAGCAACATAAAAGCAAAGGCTCAGAAGGGACACACAATGCAGGAGGTCAAGTAGGTAGTTCTAAGATACTTCATTTATTGAAATTTAAAGACACATATTACCTCTCCTAAAGGATTGGTTGGAAAATATCCTATAAGTGGAAATCACGATGCAAGACCAAGCTAGAGGTTGGGAGTTGAAGGTACTAAAGTATGGCTGCAACAACAAGATGCTATTATATGCGGCCCTAAATGGACATGAAATGCAAAAAATCATTACTTAAACAGGGATGAAGGTCAATATATTTAATAAGGATGCATGGACGTGCATGAGGAGATCACCTTTGGATCCTACTCCTAACATCATGTTGATGGCCAATAAGACGAGGATTGTTCAAGGGAGTGTGTTTACATTTCATGGGAGCCAAGTTCATAGAATTCTTTGAGGTCGTTGAACTTGCAGAAGTGGATCACTACTCCACTCTCTTAGGAAATTCAAGATGTTTTGATAATAACATGGATATGCACTTCAAGAAATGATTCATGAGTTTTGGAAATGGAAAACATAGAGATGTGATCATAATGTCAACCCCCTTAACTCAAGCTAAGGACTACCCTTCGTGGAGACAGTGGATGTTGAAGAGGATATCAACTACATATACAAGCTCATGGCATGAGGAGGATATTAGGTCCGACCATACTAGGAACGATGTGCCGAATGGGAGAGTGGCACATCAACTTTGGATAATACGAGTAATGCCCACAATAGATGGGTTGAGGAGGCCAGTGAACTCACTAACAGATGGTACGTGGAAGTAACAATAAATTTTCTAGGGTCCTTGAGAAGTAGATTGATACGAAGGGCCCTGTAGAAGGCTTAGTAAGGAAGGAGGTATGCCCCATCAAGTGTGGAAGCCTAAAATACACCCCACAAGGAACCTTCTTTTAGGAGATGCACGCCTACCATAAAGATGATATTTAAGATCAGTCTAGGAAGGCTTATAAATATCCCAAGGTATGATGGGACTACATGGGTGAATGCATTCTAGTGGACCTAGAAACATGTCTACCTAAGGAGGAAGAGAAGGTAGATTCCCTGTAGTTGCGCCGCATAAAAGAAATAACCCTCTGATACCCAATTTATCAACTGTTTTGCGGATCTATGATGACAACTATCCATTTAGTCCATGTCTTATTAAACTCGTTGATTTTTGGGCTCTACGCACCATTCAACCCATTTTGTATTCATACTTTATTTATGTATTCAGAATATAAAAAAGAAGAATTAGTATTTGTTAGTGCGGAATCACAACACCCCTGAATGGCCCAGGTGTGGAGTGGGGCATCTGGTGTGATTGCACAACATGGGACCATCTCTCAAGCTGTGGGACTTGTTAAAACTTGAGATGGACCTCCGGAGAAAGCCGGTTCTTGCCTCCTAATCTACCTACCACAAGCTACTCCAATGCAGGCAGAACCTATCCTATCCTCATCTAATCATTCCAAGGGGACAAAGAGAGAGAGAGAGAGGGTAAAAGAGCCTACACTAAGCGGTGGTACACCAGAAAAGGAATTGGTTGAATCAATGACCCAACCACCTGAAGTGGAGAGAGGTGAGTAGAGGAGAGGGTGGACAAGATGCACTATAGACCAGAGATAGATTTCACACAGAACACCACTTCAAAACCCATTAAACACAACTCCCAGGGACCTGTAAAAAACATCAGAATATGCACAATATACCTTACAATGACAAGAGGTGATGAGAGAATAAAATAAGCACAGGATGGACATATGCATCACAAAACAGTTTTTTTTGCTCCAAAAGTTCACACAGTACATCGTTAGTGGGAAAGAGGCAAGAGAATGCCATTACAAAGCTATGAAAGGAGGCTTAGACTCCGTGTTCTACCCTAAGGAAGAAAGAGAGAGGGGGTAGAAGAGGGAAGATCAACAATCAACCCTTTGAATATGCCCCTTCATTACAATATATAGGAAGAATAAGAGAGAGAGAAGAGGGAAGAATTAGAATCCTACTTAAACCACCTAGAGATACGCATTGAATCCTGCTTTGAAATCTCAACCACTATCAATCAATGCCTTTCTCAAATCCACCCCAAATTTGTCATGTTTGGTTCCCCGGTGGATCCAATCAAATCAGATCTGGTAGTTGGAGAAATCAGTGCTTTGTATTAATGACCTGGAAGATGTTTTCCCATTTTTCACCCACTAAATCCTGTTAAGAATGATATTTTATGTTTCCATGGTGTAGAGGGGTATCGAGAAGTTTCCCAAAAGTCTTCTCGCGCCCAAATCTGAGTCTCCAGTCAAAAGATATGGCCATTTGAATATTTGGATCGCGGGGCACGCAATATTTTCAAGAGTTTTTCCATACATGAGTCCACGTGGTACCCTCCACATGCTCCTTGGGATTCTTTGTATTTTTCCTGAGTCTCTTTGCTTGGCAGGGCCAAAATTCTGATCCTGGGACACGTGGCGGCTCGGTGCTTGTTTGGAAACCCGCCCCAAATTTTACCTATGAAATAGCATCATGTTGACACTTGGCTCCCTCCGCTGGCATGCCTCTACCTTGACTATTCAACCCCCCGACTCTATCCCTTTTTGGATTGTGAGACACGTGGAAGGCCCACACTCATTTGAAAACCCACTAAAGATTTTACCTTTGAAGGAGCGTCGTGTTGACACTTGGCGGCTTCTCGCCTGCACTCTATACTTAGTAGTTTTGGGGCCCGCTCTCCTTTTTGACCTCCGTTGACCATTTTCTACGTGGAGGGTTGGCGCAAGTTTGAGTCTTTGGCCTAGATCCCGCTTTTGAATGTGCGTCATTAAGACACTTGGCACCCTCCGCTAAGTTGAAGACTTTTTCAACGGCCGGTGCAATTTTTTGGGGCTTTGGACGCATGGAAGCTTGGCACTCGTTTGGGTCTGCCCCTTTGAATTTAATATTTGGAGGTACGCCATTTGGACACTTGGCTCCCTCCGCTGTCTCCTCCATACTTAGTCATTTTTGGGCCCGTTTTGAACCATTTTGTGAAGCCTGAAGACTTTGAATCTTCGTCGTTTCTTTTCCTTTAAACCTCTAGTGACTTTTGACACTGGCTCAACCTCCTACCTTGACCCTGTTATTCCATTTTTGAGCCTGCCTATAAACTCTGTATGTTGGATTTGAAGCACGGGTTTGCTCGACAAAGATGTTTCTTGAATTTCTTCTTGCATGAGGTCGTTTGATCTTTCGTAGGCCTTGCCACTCCATTGTAGAGTTCCTTTGTTGCTTGATTGTAGGATTTAAACGTGATTCTCTGGCTTCTTCTTGTGCGGGGTCGTGGCTGATCAATTTCACTGGGGGGCAAAATATGGATAACAGTATTAGTGTGTGAGAGTGTACTTTCTCCTAAGAGCACAACCCTCCTTATCTCATAACCATATTGATGTTCTAGATTTAATCTTTTTAATTTTTTGCTGTTGATATTTATATTAATATTATTTAAAATATAAATAAAATTAAAGATTTATTATTTAATTATTTAATTGATTTATTTCATTATTTTGTTCATTTATTTATATTGAAGTGTTTAATGGTACTAAAAAAATCTAGATCATTTGAATTTTAGATCTCTATATACAAAATATTTTGCTTAAGAAACTTAATTTCGTGAATTTTATTTGCTCACACAATAAGTTTTAGCCATCCGCACCTAGTTATATGAAAACGCGAGTGCCTTCACTCACTCCTTTGACTAAAGGAAACTTATATAGCAAATGGTACTTAGGTTAAGTTTAAATTACACCTTTAAAATATAATGTGAACGAATCAAAATATGATTCAATGAATCTTGTTCTCTTTGTAGCTTGGTAGCTAATATTTCTTACTTGAAAAAGCAAACATGTTGAAATGACTTATTCGTGAAAAGTTAAAAACTCATTCTATATATACATACATACATGTATGTATATGTGTAATTAAGTATGTATATATGTAATTAATTATTTCATCAATAAAAATTAAGTACACACACGAAAATAAGACACACGAATTAAAGGATTAGATTGATGCAAATTCACCAATACATCACAACTTGAGAATTTACTTAATGTGGTGGGAAAAATGTTATTAACCTTAAAAAGATAATTAAAATTGTATGGGTTCTTTTAAGATGACAACATTACAAAGATGTTGACACTACACACATTATTTAGATAATTGGGAAGACATAAACACGTCAACAATAATGAGCTAGAACTTGTACAAACACAAGTTCAAACTCTTCCTTTTTCAACACCATATATCATTCAATGTAATATAGAGAATTAGGGAGCTTGAATGTTCGATGACCAGCTTTAACGCCAAGGATATCACTCCACTGGTCACCAATATTTCCCAATATACGATACCCATTCTTCTCCAATGCTACTCTCCTCTCAGATTTGTAATCCTTCGCAGTTTTTCCAATATCACTTTCAGCCCTGTTGTTAAAATTTTGATTAGATCCACTTTGACATTTGACATTTAAAGTTTATAACTTCAATGAATTCAACACTAGAGTCTCAAACAAATACGAGGAATAATTTATTTTGAAAATAACCATGTATATTTATATTGATGAATGATGTTTTGGATCACACCATGTGGTCTACTCACAAGGAAAAATGAATCATTGAATGTGATCTCAAAACATAAAAGATATACATAATTATTAAAGATAACGTTTCAACAATCCATCGATATGAGAAAGTACAATTTATGGTAGAAATTGTGTAGTATTTATTTTAATCAATGTTCCTTGATCCATCATCAAGATACAAAGGGGTGCTAGATTGTGAAGTGTAATCCAAAATATTGATTTAAATTTATGTTACATATATTTTTACCAAAAAAATGTATTTTATCATACATATGAATTTTAAAATAAATATTATATATATATAACTATTGGCATTGGAAAATTATCACCAAAGAATGTTAAACATGCAGTCTTTAACCAATGGAAGCGGTAGATACATATAGATTGTATAAGTTCTTCGTATATATCAAACCTCAATATTAGATCTGTCCATCCAGTATATCCAACCTTGACCAGGTTCTTAGCAGTGGCATCCCTTAACTGCTCACCCCTGCTAGTGATGATGATGATCTTCACTCCTCTCATCTTAAGGGGTGTCATAAAGAGGAAAAAGCGCTTTCAATGCAGGTAATTTGCCCTCCTCTATCCACTTCATAAACGATAATGGATCGAGATCCGCCCTTATAAACAAACAAACAAAACCCAATGTCATGAATGCTCTCCTCTATCCACTTTAGAAACGAAAACAGATCAATATCCCCCTTTATAAACAAATAAAGAGACTTCCATGTCAGCGATGCTCTCCTCTTACCCCATTAACAAATAAACAAAATCACATGACAACAATACTCCTCCTCTATCCACTTTAGAAATGAAAACGGATCAATATCCTCCCTTATAAACGAAAAACAAAATCTTATGTCAGCCATACCGCCCATTTTAGTTTGTGAATAATATTGTATCATTTTACTTGCTAATTTGACTATAAGATCTTATTCATCCAAAAAAAAAAAAAAAAAACAGGAAGAGAAGAATTTTTTCTTCAAAAAATTTACCCAAAGCCGTGATCTTTGAAGTAGGGGGACCATGGAGAGCAATGTTTCGTCGATGTCGAAGACCCAGGCATCCTTCCCATCTCCTGCTAATTTTAGGGAGTTGAGATAGAGGAGGGCTTGCTCCACTGCTCTTTCTTGATCCACCCTGTACTGTGTGGAGGTCATGTAATCTCCTATGTAGTAAACGCACTCGCCTGGAATCGAACCGAAGTTTCTGAGGTTGTTAAGCTCCACGTTTATTCCTCCAGCTCTCGCAGAAGTTATCCAAATTGTAACCCATTTTTGGGTTGAGAATGCTCCATTTCTGTGCTGCTGAATCACTGCTTGACAGAACCTGCAGACTCAGACAGAGAATTGCAGTCACATAACACGGTATTGATCTATGAATCTTCGCCATTGTTGATGAATGAATGAATCAATCTTTTCTCATATATATCGATCTACAGCTATGGATGTTTCGGTATGTTTGGCTACGGATATTATATTATACACTGTGAACCACGTGATGAAGACGTGGGACAGAGATAAAATATAAGCCACCCTGTTCACATGGGCAACGAAGAAAAACATTGACAAATAAAAAGCCATGCTCAAATCTGTTGCACTGATTTGTAATAGATTTATTAAAACCCGCAATTTTCTGGTTGGTGGCTTCGTTTATTGGACTCCATTTGATTCCACACGAATTGGGCTATATTTAAATATGATCCATAAAATATACAACATGAGGGAAATGTTGAATGGGATGTATCAAAAAAGTTAAACATGAGGGAAATAAATTTGGGAGGTGGAGGGAGACAAAAAAGAAGATTGAGGGAGGAGAAGTCATGGATTGTGAGAAATGTCGGGGGAACCTACGCGAAAATCCACTTTGTTATGACCACATGTATTATATGAAACCCGTGCCCATCAATGACCATTGGCATAACACCTTGACCTCTCATTTACGTGATTTTTGATAGGCACAATTATCGAGACTTGCATTTGGAAATGTTTTTTTTGTGTAATGAATGGTTGAGGCATTGGCAAAATAGGAAATTTTTTTCAGTGCCCATCATGTCCCCCTTCGAGTGTCCAGGCCATCCAAGGTTACAAAAAGGGAACATGTCAGTGTGAAGATTATAATCTAATGAGGAGCCAACAAATAGGAAAGCATGGAATCTTTTGAATGCATGGATGTATATGGAGGACAATTGGAAGAGGTGACAACTTGTATGGTGAGGCATGGGGACATGAGTAGCCAACACCATCCATTTGTTCGGAGAGTCAATCAATGTAATGATTAACCCCCAGATTTGATGTGAAATGGTGAGCGAGCCGAAGGAAGATGCAAACTCAAGCGATCCTCTCAGAGGTGTGAGGAGGTGCTAGATATGAGCAAATATGGATCACAATATTCAATACATGATCCATAATGCAATAAAACGTTGAGTTGGCCGGAGGACCGACAATGCAAAGACAAAATCTTGTTGACCTCTCATTTCCCTGATGCTTGAAAAACACAGTTACCGAGACTTGCATTTGGAAAGGCTTTTTAATGTAATCAATGGTTGAGGCATTGATAAAACATGGAACTTTTCCCCATGCAAATCATTTCCCCCTTCAATTATTTATGTCATCCTAGTTTACAAAAAGGGAATGTGTGAATATAAAGATTATAATTCGATGGATCGATTGGAAGATTATAATTCAGAAGCCCAGTTCGAAGATTATAATCTATTGATGAGGCAAAAAAAATTAATGCATGGAATTTTTAAAATACATTGATGTCAATGGAGGACAGTTCGAAGAGATGATGACTTGTAGGTTGAGGCATTGGGACATGAGTAGCCAACATCATCTAGTTGTTTCAAGAGTCAACCAATGCAATGTTTAACCACCACATACGATGCAAAATGGTGGGCGAGCCAAAGGAAGATGCAAACTCTAGCAGTTCTATCAATGTTGTGAGGAGATGTTAGATGTGAGCAAGAATGGATCGAAAAATTGAATATATGATCTATAATGCAATACAATGTTGAGTTGGCCAGAGGACCAACAATTCAAAGATCGATGTTTGTTGATTCTAAAACCAAATGCAAATCCGATATAGATCAAAGTTGATATATCCAATCAAACTTCGTGAATGTGTAATCTTCAATACTAGCATGGAGCCAAGTGAAGTGCAAGGGAAAGACGAGGCATTCACTTTTTAGGGGTCTACGAAGGAGAATGAGCCATGGTAGATAATAAAAGGTGTATTCAAAAGTGGAATGAAGAATGCGGGACCCTTTCGTGGGACCTCATTTCCTAAATGACAACTCTAAAATTGTTTATAACATGAATATGGTTGTAAGGCAACGAACGAAGAACCCAAAGTTGTAGAATTGTTGACAATGATTTAGTTTGGGAAAAAAGTATATTGATGTAATTACCTATTAATTACAAATCCAACAACTGATATCTGCAATATTGTTTCTTCCATTTGATGTTTTGCTTTGAATGGGAGTCAGGTGTTAAATTTGACAGTCGTTTAAATGTTTTTCATAATTTTAACTATAAAATACTTGCAAATATTTGAAATAACCATCACACGTGACTTACATATTTATAATATAACTGTCATTATGTATATAGATTTATATAAAAATTACATCAATATATATAATATACATTTAAAAAATTAAATAAATATAAATTAGTAGTGTTTAAATAACTACTATTTCATATTTTTGAAGGGTGATATTGGAAAATTACCATCATCCAAAAAAATTTTGACAAGCATAGGTGAGCATCAAACTTAACCCCTGAATGGTACTAATAAATCGTTTATTTGCAGTTCTCGTACAATCCTGATTTCAGCGAATCCTCAATATTTTGAATCGGGCTGAAAAACTGTCAATTTTTTAACACTAACAACTCCAAATCCTGGAGCGGAGCACCCACTGTGTTATCCAACTAATGATGTTAATACACACTATCCACGTCCTCAATCCAAGTGTAAACGTCTTCTGCGTAATCACATTATATAGAATGAAAATTGAGGCTAAAATATATTTGATTATTGATAATGTCAAAATTCATTATCTTTTATCTTTTATCTATTCAATTGTAAAATCAAATCCACTAAGCCATTCCTGGCGTTTATATAGTCTTCTTTGAGATAAATTTTTATCAATTTTTTTTTTGTAATTGTAACCAAAGATAATACTTGTTTTGTTATAGGTGGTCCAGATAAAATATTTTCAACAACATTTATATCTTCTCATACTTTATCACCAAATTAAATTGATGAATAAAACCCACCCACATGTAGTGTCATTTTTTTAACTTACTTTGTGCTTGTAAATATTGAGGAGGTTTTTGGTCAATATGCACAATAGTTTCTTTACCCACTAAATAACATTTCGATTTCCTTATTCCAAACTAATGCATATATTTCTTTATCATAAACATGGTATCCCCTTCCTATTGAACTAAATATTTGTGAATGATAACAAACATGTCAAAGATAAAGATGAGGTAGCCTCCAGAATGAAGTCTCTGCTTATGATGATTCTTAGACTCGTGTCAAACATAACTTCCAATCATCCCAAAGATTGGATTGAAAGGGAAAATCTCCTCGTTAATTTGACCCATTTGCACATTTGTTGTAAAAGAGGCTACTTGAATAGAAAATGTTTGTAGGACCACTATAGGAAGAAGGGCTACATGGGCAATATGGGAGGAGACTTGGTGCTAACAAATCCTGGCACAATCCCTGCTATGTCGAAGGAAGCTTATGAGTTGTTAGATAAGGTAGGTTTGATGCAATTTTTTTAAAAATTGATCGTTTTGATGAAGATCTTAGTGTGACTGTGGCTAAAACTTGGAACGAAGGCCATGTTCGTGCTCGGAATTTCTCTTTCACTATCTCTCCGAAGTTTATTGCTAAAGTAACAGGTCTACCCCTGGAAGCAAGATGTATTTTCAAACCTAAGTCTGATTACAGTTTGGAGAAAGCTTCATGCAAGGTAAGGGTGTTCCTAAACTCCTTCATAATGGTTATGCTATGGAGGATTTGCCTCCACCTTACGATGAAATATCACTGTTATTGATGTCGTACATAACCCTGGAAGGACGATACAAAGTTGTCTACGGGTATCATTTCCCTATGTTTAATCATGTTAGGAATGGCAGGCTCTACAACTTTCCAAATTATTTGTATATCTCTCTTGCCAAATCTATAGCGCAGGTTGGAAAAGGCACTTTTACCCTTCCGTTGCACCAAGGGATTATTAAAGCAATGTTGAAGTTGGGCATCCCTCTCATTGGGAAAATGAAAAATTTGGGGCTAATTTAGTGAGCCCTAGTCAGGAAGATTTGGGAAAAAATGAGATTTTTGAAACCAAAATTGATTTCACTTGCATGGAGGAAGTGGGGAAATCGGTGGCAAAAAGGACTAGGTCAAGTTCGACCAAAGAAAATGTTAAGAAGAAGAGTGAGGCTTCGAGACCTCAGGAGAATATTGAAGTTAGCTCTGATTCTAGCAAACAGAAGGAGGGTAATACGAACCAGTATAGCAGTGGAGATGGGAAAGAGGATGGGAAAGATGATCATAGTAACTCTGAGGGAAAAACTTCCCAGAATACAAAAGAATCTATAGAAAACCTGTATGCTCTTAAAGTAACACAGAAGAATCTATTTAAATCTCAGGATTCGGCGGTCAAATCTAATGTCTTTCTGAAAGAATTTGAAAATTGCAGATTGGATATTGATATCAATAGACACAAAATTATCATGGTGTCCATTGATTTTAGGGAGCTTTAGGAAAAGGTAGAGAAACTCATGACTATTGTCCTTAGCGATCAATTAAAGAACGCAAATGAGAGGTATTGTTATGGAGCAAGAAATGTTGAAGATGAAGGAGATCATTCTATAGATTAAGGATGTCCACATCCTCAATGTTAAGAGCACCATTCACCATCTTAAACTCTTGGCAGAGATGATTCACTCCATGGAAATAGCCAAGAAAAGGGAAAAGGATGGATCTGGGCCTAAAGTGGAGATTGTTGAACCTGATTATCAGTACTGGAAGTCCACTATTTCCAGTTTGGTCCGTGAATGGAATGGTTGCATGGATACAGTGGGAGACGTGATTAAAGAATAAACGGTTTTATGCTTTTTTGGTGGCAAGATCCCCTTATGGTTTTGATATTAGTTCTTAGGCTCTTGTTGTTAGTTTAGTATAGTTGGTCTTTTAGTTTGGTTATTTTGATCTGTAGCATGTAGTTTTGTTTTTGGACTTGTGGGACTTTAATGGGTATACCCTTGGCCCTCTTTTATGCTAGATATTTCATACTTTGTTCAGGGTAGGGTCCCCTCAACCCTTTTTTACCTCTTATCAAATAAAAATAACAAACATGTTTGACCCTTGTAATGAAAATTCCCTCACATCATACTCACTTGTATGTTTCAACTTTAAATAATAGTTACAAATTAGGAAGACCAAGCACTAGAGCATGGATGATATTGTTTCAATGAATCAAAAACTTTATCATGTTCCTTATCCCAATCGAAACTCATATGGCTTGTTGTAACCGTATGTAGAGGTGTTATGATAGTGGAGAAAGTGGGAATAAAAATTCTCATGTATTGTACTGCTCCAAAAAATATTTTTGTCCCAGTGGAAGTCTTAGGTGTGGGAAAATTAGTGATACCCTTAACCTTTATATGATCCACTCTTGGTTCTCATCATCAAATCACACAACCAGTATGGAGTATTGATTGTTTAACAAGCTTCCACTTACTCATATTGCACAATAGCTGTTTTTTCCTAACACTTGTAAAACTTGACTCAAATGAGTTGGATGTTCTTCTTATGTAGAATTAAAAATCATAATATCATCTAGATACATTGTGACACTTGTATCTATGAAATACCACAATACATTATTGATTATTATCATAAATTTAATAGTTGCATTACACCAACCAAAAGGAAGTGCTAAGATTTCATAAAAACCCTCTTTTTCTTGAAAGTTGTCTTCCATACATATTCCTCCTTCATACGAACTTGATGATACTAAAATTTGAGATGCAAACTTGTGAACTAATTTACATGTTAAATTTGTTCTAACAATTCATCAATCCATGGAGGTGGATACTTGTTCTCTATGGTGATCTTATTAGAGGCTCTATAGTCTATGTGTATTCTCCAAGAGCCATATTTATTTTGTACCATTATAATAGGTTTAACCCACATGGTGAATTACTTGTGGGGAAACATCTTGTTCCAACAGATTGATTTTTATTCATAATTTCATTAATCTTCGAGAGTGATTTCCTATACAAACAATGACAAGTAAAGGAGATTCGAGAAATAATTAAATCATGTGCTCTACTTACCTTTTTGGAGGTGAACCTTTAGGATTTTTGAACACTTCTTGAAATTTTCGTAAAAAATTATCCAAATATTTCAATCCTTTGTTTATACATTCAATCTCATAAGCCTTTAACTTGTCCTATTGTTTATCATTCGAAATAAGTATGCAAATTGGTTATAATCCTAGATGAATCTCTTTATATTGTTGGCACTTACTAGGGAAAGATTGGGCTTCCTTTGATGTGTCATGATGTCATATTTGATCCCATCCTTGAGCCATATGTATTTTTTATCCTTCCTTGTGCAAATATCATCCCTAATATATAAGTAAAGAATTCCAAACACCACATCAAATGCATTGAGATGAATTACATCTACTTCTATCTCATCAATGTATTTTTGTTTGATGCCAAGTTTGAATTTTCATTTCTTAGCTCCTTGATTTTACACACCTTTCTTCACCCAAACAAAAGGATATGTTTGAGAATAGTCAAACATTTGTAATCCAGGTTATTAAAAACTTCATGTGAAATCAAGTTGGATAGAAACCCAATATCAAGGGTATTTACCTCCATTTTTGTAACCTAAATATTGATTTGAAATAATTTGTCGTATCTTCTATCTCTAATGACTTGATGTTTGAGTCAGTGATTGTGCAACATAGGTTCTCATCAATGTCAGAATTTTCCTATCTCCACCTCAAATTTATCTCTCAAAGACGACGACATGGACTTCTTGGAGTCCTTGGAATGATTCTTTGGATACAATTCCAGACATAATTTCCAACGTTTAGTCTGTATTTTTTGATATCACAATAGTTGCAATAATTATTTGGATCTTTATTTATTTGAATCGATTTTATTTATCGCGCTCTTCCACATACCCTTCTTTTATGGTTGATTTCACTCTTTCCTAAGCCAACTTGTGGTCTAATTTTGCATTATGTATTTCCCTTCTCCTTGCTTTATTTTTTCCTCAATATATTATGCTTGCACTCATGCTTCATCAAGGTCCTTAGGCTTACTTGAGATGACTCTTCTCCTTAGACATGTATGGAGATCTTCCAAGTACCTTTTCAAATTATCCTCATCCTCTAAGTCTAAATTCATCAACATGGATTTTCTATGAAACCTCGTGGGGTAATCTTGCACACTTTGACCACTTAAATTCTCTAAAATGTTGTCACTTAGTCTTTTGATTAGTTTTAGTCCCAATGGGATAAAAATTCTTACAACAATTCCTTGAATCCATCTCACCTAGCTACAACAAGATTCTTCTTAGTTTTAGAAGATGCTAGATAACTTTCCTACCAAATTAGAGCATAACCTTTCATTTTGAGACATGCAAAAGAAATCTTGTGCGCCTCAGTAAATTATACTAAAACATACCTCTAATTTATCAACTATTCATCCAACAATTCAACATCCACTTCCCTTCAAAGATTCCAATTCTTATTTTCAACTTGGAAAGGCTATATTTTGATTTTACCTCAGCTTTATCTTTGTATTTTGGAGGCTTTTTTCCTCATGCTCCTCTATGGGTTCTTCTTCAAGGGGATCCTCTCCTTATTCTATCCCAAACTTCTTGAGGAGAACAAGACCCATTTCATCCATGAATTGGTTCCTCATTGTGAGATCTTACTATTTAGTGATGGTGTATTGGGATTTCATCATTCTATTTAGCATGATTTTTTTTTGGATTGAGGGTAAATTGAAGGACCCACATCTTTGTATATTTGAGGATTTTTTTGAGAGGATCCACAACCTGATTACAATGAAGGGTACCACCATTAGGAACCCAATTGAAGCAACCATGAAACCATATTGAAGATGTAGTAACCAACAACGACGACCGTAGCGAGTGAAGCAATAACCAATGACGGAAGTGAGTGAAGCAACAACCAGCAACAACAATGAGTGAAGCGACAACTGGCGACAACAGTGAGAGAAGCAACAAGTAGCGAGTGAAGTAGTAACCAACGACAACGAGTGAAGAAGCAAACAGAGTGATCCAGAACTGAAATGCTACCGACTGTAGCATGTTAAGAAACCAACATGTTGCTATAACAGTGAGCAGAGATGCTGCATCTAGCGGTGAAACCACCTCAGAGAGGATCGTGCCTTAGGGGGATTTGAACACAAGTGGGCAAGCACACAACAATGTGACTTGACCGCACCACTCCCACCCTATCGGAAATTTATGCATGATTTTAATGCTACAACTATTTGGGAATTCCTTCATCTCCTTCCTTTGAAATTTATTTTATCCTTTGGTTCTTCTTCCATACACCCACCCACACACACACATATGGATTGAAAGTAGCAGTTCTTCTCCCCATGATCATATTGTTCTCATACAAACCATTAAAAAACCTCCATAATCCCCCAAAGATATGAATCAAATCTAATACTAAAGTTATGTGTAAACTCTCTAGGTTGCTTATTATTGAATCTATATAATCAAAATTATGTTATTCTACTTCAAAATTCTCTTAAAATGACATAATGCTTATCTTTGTGAACTTAGACTAGTGTACCATAATTGTTGGAAACACACATTATTGCTATATAAATGTGAAGCACAACATACACATCAATTGCAATGGAAAAAATAATATAGACATGAGATTTTTATTTTTGAAAACCATGAGGCAAGAAAAAAACAATTGAGAATGGTGATTTCCTTATCTATTTCTTATAGCCAAAGATAAAGTTACAAATATATATGGAACAAGTATAAACTATAGTTATCCTACTCCTAATATAAACCTCTTTATTCCTAAATTCAATCTTCCCTTAGATATAACCAATTACACTAGTTACAATTGTCCTTTTGATCATTAATGTTATCCCCAACATTCAAGTTTACTATATAACATGCTCGAGATGTTCTTCTATGCATTGAAGAATACCAAGAGTGAGGAATTTGATAAACTTTGTTTTCTTATCCATTATGGACCTAGGTTTTCAATATGGAAGAAATCACCAATTTCAACAATCCCTTGGTTTTGAAACCACCACTTTGTATTTACTAATGGTTGCACAATCATCAATCTACATAAAATGAAAGTTTTGCAACTTGCTCAAATATTCTCTCTTTTGTATCTTTTGATCTTGAAACCTATTCCTATTGCATTTGCTAAAATGAAATATTTTTTCGTTGATCCTTATAGATCATCAAAGCAATTAATTAATATTAGATAAGGTCTTAAAATTACATTCATTCCAAGGGATTTAATTGGGATAAATGTATTCAATGTTATTCAATTTTAGTAGATTACTTTTTAACAATTATTATGCATGTACTTGAGCTTTAAATTAGCTTTCAGTTATGGTAAGAGTATGAATACCATTAACTTGACCACTTAGCACCCTTATATACCTTTGGTATTAAAAACAACAATAAAAAATGTTTATGAGCAGGTTGGTTGAGAAATAATGCAATCAATCATAAAATTATTGAGTGAATGCCAAAAGGCTATTAATTTTCAAGAATTAACAAGACTACTCGGTCATGCAAAACTACTAAGTGGCGTTGGTCATAACATATTAATAACATATTCCTCCTTCTTACAAACTTGATGATACTAAAATTTGAGATGCAAATTAGTGAAGTAATTTACATGTTAAAGTTGTTCTAACAAGTCATCAATCCATGGAGGTGGATACCAGTTCTCTATGGTGATCTTATTAGATGCTATATAGTATATGAATATTCTCCAAGATCCATATTTATTTTATACCATCATAATAGGTAACCCACATGGTGAATTACTTGGCTGGTAACCTCTTGTTCTAACAGAATAATTTTTATTCATAATTTCATTACTCTTCGAGAGTGATTTCCTATACAAACAAAGATAAGTAAAGGAAATTCAAAAAATAATTAAATCTTGTGTTCTACTTCCCTTTTTTGAGGTGAACCCTTAGGAGTTTGGAAAACTTCTTGAAATTATCATAAAAAATAATCCAAATATTTCAATCCTTTGTCAATACATTTAATCTCATAATCCTCTAATTTGTCTTATTGTTTATTATTCGAAATAAGTATACAAAATTGGTTATTAACCTAGATGAGTCTCTTTGTTTTTTTGGCACTTGCTAGGGAAATATTAGGCTTGCTTTGATGTGCCTTGATGTTGTATTCTATCCCATCCTTGAGCCATATGTATTTTTTATCCCTCGTGAAAATGTCATCCCCAATATATACAAGTAAAGACTTACAAACACCACAACAAATGCATTAAGAGGATTTACATCTACTTCTATCTCATCAATGTATTGTTGGCTAATGTCAAGCTTGAATTTGCATTTCTTAGTTCCTTGATTTTCCACACCTTTCTTCATCTAACCCAAAGGATATGTATGAGAATGGTCAGACATTTGTAAACTAAGCTATTAAAAACTTCGTGTGAAATCAAATTAGATAGAAATCCAATATCAAGGGTATTTACCTTAGTTTTTCACCTAAATATTGATTTGAAACAATTTTTCCCGCTCTCTCTGATGACTTGATGTTTGTGTCTGTGGTTGTGCAATAGACTCTTGTCAACATGAGAATTTTCCTATCTCTACCATAAATTTCTCTCTCAAAGATGACATGGAATTTTTAGAGTCCTTGGAATGATTATTTGGATAACTCCAAATGTAATCTCCAACAGTTAGTGTTAATGTGTTCATTGGTATAAAAATGGTTACAATAATTCTTTCGATCTTTATTATTATTTAAAAAAAGTCTTTCTTATACGCTTCCACGTACACTTTTTGTATGGTTGATTTTTCTCTTTCCTAAGCTTACTTGTGGGCTAATTTTGCATTATTTATTTCCCTTCTCCTTGCTTTCTATTTTCCTCGATATATTATGCTTGACGACATGCTTCTTCAAGGTTCTTAGGCTTACTTGAGGTGACTCTTCTCCTTATACATATATGGAGATATTCTAAGTTCTTTGTCAAATTATACCCATCCTCTAAGTCTAAATTCATCAATATGGCTTTTGTATGAAACATTATGGGGTAATCTTGCACGCTTTAACCACTTACTTCCCTAAAAATTTTCCACTTAGTACTTTGATTAGTGTTATTCCTAATAGGATAAAAATTCTTACATAACAATTCCTTGAATCCATCTCACCTAGCTACAACAAGCTTCTTCTTATTTTCAAAATATGCTAGATAACTTTCCCACCAAAGTAGAGCATAACCTTCTATTTTGAGACATGCAAAAGAAAATTTGTGCACCTCAGTAACTCAAACTAATATATACCTCCAATTTATTCAATCATTCATCCAACAATTCAACATTCACTTGTCCTTCAAAGCTTCTAATTTCAATCTTATTTTCAACTTGGAAAGGCTATATTTTGATTTTACCTTAGCTTTACCTCTGTATTTTGGAGGGTTCTCACCTCATGCCCCTCTATGGGCTATTCATGGGGCTCCTCTCCTTATTCAATCCCAAACTTCTTGATGAGAACAATACCTATCTCATCCATGAATTATTGGTTCCTCCTTGTGAGCTCTTACTATTTATTGATGGTGTATTGGGATTTCATCATGCAATTTGTGCATGAATCTAATGATACAACTATTTGGGAAATTCTTTGATCTCCTTCTTTTGACATTTCTTTTATCCTTTGGTTCTACCTCACTATAGATATATTTGGATTGAAGGTAACAGTTCTTCTACCCATGATCCTATTAGTGTCATACAAATCATTCAATAACTTCCACAATCCCTTGAAGTTATGAATCAACTCTAATACCAAAATCATTCTCTAGGTTGCTAATTATTGAATCTACGGAATCAAAATAATGTTGTTCTACTTCAAACTTTTCTTAAAATGACAGAATATTTAAATCTTTGAGAACTTAGAGTAGTGTATTACAATTGTTGGAAACACATAATACTACTATATATATGTGAAACACAACATACACAACAATTACAATGGAAAAAAGAATGCAGACATGAGAGTTTTATCTTGGAAAACTATGGGGGGGGGGAATTGAAAATGGTGATTTCCTTACCTATTTCTTATAGCCAAAGATGAAGTTACAAATAGATTTAGAACAAATACATACTATAGTTAAATCCTACTCCTAAGATAAGCCTCTTTGTTCCTAAATTCAATCTTCTTGTAGATACAACCAATTACACAAGCTACGATTGTCATTTTGATCATTGATGCCTTCCCTAACATTCAAGTTTGCAATATAACATGCTTCAGATGTTCTCCCATGCATAAAAGAATATCAAAAGTGAGGAATTTGAATAAACATTGTTTTCTTATCTGTTATGGCCGTGTTTTCAATATGGGAGACTCACCAATTTAAATAAGTCATTGGTTGCGAAACCACCACTTTGTATATATTAGTGGTTGCACAATCATCACTCTACATAAAAAGGAAGTTTTTCAACGTGCCCAAATTTTCTCTATTTTTTATCCTTTTGATCTTGAAACCTATTCTTGGTGTGTTTGGCTAATAAGAAAGATTTTTTGTCAATCCTTATAGATCATCAAAGTACTTAATTGATTTTGGATGAGGTCTTAAAACTACATCATTCCAAGGGATGTACTTGGGGTAAATGTATTCAATTTTACTAGATTACTTATTAGCAATTACTATGCATGTACTTGAGCTTTGAATCGGTTTTAAGTTATGGTAAGAGCATGAATACCATTGACTTGACCATTAACACCCTTAGATGCCTTTGATATTTCACAACAATAAAAGATTGTTTATGACCTCAAGAGAAAGCTTGTTTGAGAAATAATTCAATCAATCAGGTAAGTATTGAGTGAATGCCAAAAGACTAGAAATTTTCAAAGAATTAACAAGACTACATGATCATGCAACATTACTAATTGGTGTCAATCATGCTCGCAAAATTGAAAAATTCAAGAATCGACAAGAATATTATTGCCATAAAATACTTGTTGATTTATACAATGACTTGTGATTGGTAGATTATATGGGTCAAGTACGATAATCTTAATCCTTACAGATGTCGATCTTTAAGGATGTTGAATACAAATTATTTGAAGTAAACTCCTATTTTTCGAGAGAAAATGCTATTAATTGTATTCAATTAATCTTACCACGCTGCAAGAAGAGTTATGTGCGCCCACTTATAAGAGATATTGTAATTTTGCTTTGATTTGTTGGCCCTCCTACACAAAGGTTGGATAGGCTCCAAAAATAGGCGTATGCCGCTATGAGTGGCCCGCACACGGTATTCTTTAGTAAAAGGCGAAAGAATAGTTCGCTATGTGCTGACCACGCGACTCCGTAATTATATCTTGCGCACCGCACGATATTTATAGTACATTTCTCTACGACGCATTTGGTTTCTCGTGCATGTGGGATTAATATCTTTTGATGCTGTGACAATACCAGATTTTAATAACATGTTGTTTCAGTTTTATTTGCTGCTCTGTGCGGAAGAGACCAGAGAGAGAATGAGTGAAATTCTTTACCAGAGAAGCGCCTAATTACTAATTTCTCTTTACAAATTGTTTCGCTATTTTTAAATCCAGATTTTGTAATTACAACTTTTACCATTTTTTAAGCTGAGATGTTGGAATTACAATTTTGGTGATTTTCAAATTATTAGAGCAAATGCTATATTTGGGAGACATTCTAATACGCGCTTGATTCATATGAAAATGACTGTAATATAGAAGAAACTCTGCTAAATAACCATGAAATGCAGAAAAACAGAACACGGATAACATGTAACCAGACGTACACATTTTCCATCCCATTCCGTCCATAATGGGATGAGAAGACTAATGGAGACTAAGAGGATAAACATACCTCTAATTAATGCATGTTCATTTTACCATTAAACCCATTGTAACTGAACTAGTAGTTGCACTTAAGAGGTGTAAGTTGTAAGGGAGATATTGATAAGGAGGCAACATTGAAGTTAAAGTTGAAGGATTGAACATGCTTTATTATGGGGGGAAGGGGGAAGCTATAAAAGATAAAATGTTTTACAAAACTGAATCTTCGACATTGAACTTGCCCATCTTGGATGGCTTCCTCACGAAGGGGTCATGCTATGATGAGTCGATCCAATATCACCTCCACATTGGCCTCGCTTTGCACATCCTAGCGGATAAACACAAAGTTATTGCCTAATCGTGTCGCCTCCTGCACATCCACTGCCACCAGCATTGTGCCATGCATTGTTGCCTCCTTGATGACGGTCGCCAATTGGGAAACTCTCTTATTGAACTCCCTAAATACATTAGAATACAACTGACAATAAATCTTGACAAAACGACTTGCTATTAAAGAAGAGTAAATGCTTTACAAAATTGAATTTAAGCCTTCTTGGGGCAAAATTGAAAACCCACGCTAGAGTGTGAAAGCCTCAAGCCATTGCCAATATTGTTCACATTCTTCATGCCCTCGGAAGCTTCACAAAAGCTCCCTGATTACTACTTGCAAGTAGTGAGCTTGCATATGTTTGAATCCCTCGTGTTGTTGCCCTCCCCCCTCTTAACAAGATTCATTACATATGCGCTCCACCGTGAAGGCCTACTTCATTGTCGCCTCCACATTGTCGACACTCCACATGTTCCAACAAACAAACACCAAGTCGTCCCACCACCACCATCGTGTCATACATTATTGCCTCCCCGATGTCAATCATTGGAAATGAACCTCTCCACTCAAAATTGCTCAAATAAATCCCTAATTTGTGCATCATGGATAGTCAACTATATGTTGGCCATGGTGGTGGCATATAATGTCCAACGCAAAACACTTCACACGTGAGTGATGTAATGGAAATACCGATGTGGAGACATTTATTGTAATCATCGTGGCTAGATTGTAATGGACTGTAGAAACCTCATGTCTTTATTTCCTTTTTTAAAATTCCCATTATTGGCCTCATGTGCACACTAATATTTAGATCAAAATTAACTTATAAATGCACACTTAAAAACTTAGATATTAAAGTTGATACAAACAATTGTCCTATTTAATGCAATGTTTGTTGAGTTTTAAATCTTTCTTAATAGTTGTCAACCTAAAAAGCCTTATTTTCCAATGAATTGTAACTTTTTGGGATTTTTGCAATTATTGTCATGTGTTTTAATAACATGGGGATGAAACTAATATAGCAAAAAAAATGTAAGTAAAATGAAAATAACAAATACTTTTAAACAAAAAACATGGTATATTAAGAATAAACATCAACACATGTTTATGTACACCTATTCTAAAATGGTGACAGTAATTTCATTTCACAATTACCTAGTGTGACGAACTAAATGAATGAATTTACACATAGAATCAATAAATATACATGTGTCAACATGGTGTTGACATCCTTTGCAAGTCTGCATCATCATAAAATAGTGAAATTTGCAAATCAATGGACATTCAAACTAAATCTACATTTAAAAATGCAAACATGCATGTGAATCTATGTGTGTATTTCTATATGTTCACATTGCAAAGTGTTATCATCCTAATTAAATCTATGTTATGTAAAGTACACATCAATAAAGAGTATGTAAGGGTTTGTATCATGCGATCATTCTGATTAAATTAATTCACCATTAACCATTCATAACCAAAACAATGCATTAATAAGTTTACAATGATTGATCAAACGATAAACAATAACTCATATACATGAGAGGATAAGAAGACTCAAATGTATAAGTCAAAACATAGAGTATCTGAATGTGTAGACTGGTGGAAAATGCAAATAAGGGTTGGAGATGCAATGTTGTGCTTCTGGAACTGAAAACTGAGCATGGGCAAAGACTGTACAACTACTTTACGGCCCACTGGATTTTTATAGTCATGACCTAGGGTTGTACAATCTTGGACCCTTCAATAGTCAAGGTCTGATACTTCTTATGTGCTTCGCTTGCTTGGAAATGACCTTCATTATGTGTCGCTCTTTCTCACACAACCTTAGGATGATCTCTAATCGCCTACAACAATATGAAAACCTTGGAAACCTACAATACCCATCATTAAAGCATTAACAAACAAAAAGGAGGAATCATGTGTGTATGGTGAGGCTGGACTATTCTTGATAGTTAACTTCGGTTAGTGGGCCAACCCAAGTGTTGCAATACATGCCCTCGCGCAAAATCAAGCCTCATGTAGTTCTCATACGTGCATGTGTAAGTGTGAATGCAATCTAACCACTCCATAAAAGCATTCCCAATAAATTTTGTACGATAGTGACGATAAATTTTTACTGTTAACTAAATTGGAGTCACAAATGATTGTTATTCATTCATTTTCACCCATTTATTTATATTCAAACTCGATGATAACACGGGTTAATGTGTTTGTAATGTTTACAGTATCACCAAAATTGATTTCTTTAAATAATAAGGTTGTCAAGATTTGAACCCCAAGTAGCAAATGGTTTTGGTTTATATATGTTAGTGTTTCCTCGACCATGACAATTAACATTATGATCAGGGCTATTCCCATTAATATAACCAAATAATTTCTCATTCTCTCTATGTTGTTTAAGATATCATTTATGTTAACTATATAATCCTTTTTACATCTTGAGTGTTCACAATTCTAATACTCAATAATTCATGTGTTGGCTCCCATATAGTCATGATCTAAACCACTTATGCAATAACACACTAGGGTGGTTGTTTTATGGAAGGAAACATGAAGGTGTACCCTAATGGTTGCAATAACCCCACCTATATGTGCTGCTTTTGTTGATTTATAGTTGAATTGACTACAGGGTAATGTATAAGTGTAACTAATAGTTGTTGAAGGCAAAATAAAGGACGAGTATTTATTGGATATAATATTCGCTATTAAAAGGAAAACCATATAAAAAAGGATATTCACATTCAGCAAGGCAACTCCAAATAGTATATGGCAAAGAAATAAACGGCTTCAATTATATTTGGATTAAAAAATTATACCTCTATTTCATGTAAAGTCGATGGCTTCCATGAACAACTTTATTTTTACAGGATATTTACTCGTGCGATTTTAATTATTACTTAAATAACATCTACGACCATTGTTTCATGAACATTTGATGGCTTCCAAGAACAAATTGATTTACGTCGAATTTTTTACATATGTGATTTAATTTTACTCAAATGATCTTCATTTAATTTAACTTATATAATATTACATATACCATCAATTTATCAAGTGTTCACCCTTCCTTTCTATTGCCACCCTATCGATATGACCATTGGACCTTTGGGTACAATTGCTAGTTACGTTGATATACGTTCTATAATGGCAACTGAGTGGAATGTAATGGAGTGAGTTGTTCACTTCTATGTATGAGCTTAAATTTGACGTCCATTTGACCGTCATCATGAAATTTCAACCTTAAATTTGACACCCATTTAATTGTCACTTATGATTAAGTTTTTCATAGTAAGTGGAGTTTGGAGCATGTGTTTTTGACAAACATATTTTATCAAGGTCAATAACATGGTGTAGATAGATCAATATCGTTCTTCACCAATAAAAAAAGAAGTTGACAGAAAAGATAATGAATTATTAGTCAATGTGGTATTGAAAAACCTAAGTCGAGAATGTTAAGATTGATATCTCTAAGTGTATTTAAGATATTTGTACCAGTTATATACATACACTCTTATTACTCTTTTCTCTTTTAAATTACTCTATCTCATGAACATTTATTGAAATCATTCATTCATAAAGTAAAAATCTCAAGACAATACAATCCACCTATCTTGCCTAGGTAATAATTGACCGATTCTTGATTATGAGTATCACTAAGATTACATAGAATGTTGACATCTCAACCCATGTAACCCAATTAACATGTAACGAATTACAATGTTGAATAAGCCCACATCTAAAACTGAAGAAATACAAATTAGTATACAACAAATTTGGCAACCCTTTATAGAGTGGGCTAAGCAAACAAGTACATGGCTAAACCCCTAAACATTTGTTGTGCCTAGGCGAGGGCTAAATGGATAAGATAACAAAGGAAAAGGATTGAATGGAATGATAAAACCAATTTAACAGAAGAAAAGGCGAGAAGAAGAACATCAACAGAAAGCCAATGGCGTCCACAGCACAGTTTCAATTCAGAATGGGGCTCTCTTCCACCGCCTTCTTAGGCCAACGTCTTCCCACATGCGCTCCTCTCAAGGTCAGTTTTATTTATCTTCATTATTTCAGCATTTGCAATTGTTTTCAAATAACCCACAAAACAGAACAACAAAAGAAATTAAGAGGAATGTTAAGGAAGATAAACAATTTATGCAGATTTTTATCCGCATATGAAGATTTTGTTTGAACTCGTTTGAAGGTCAATTGTGCCGAAGGAGGAAACCATATTTGTAGCTAGTTTCCAATGGCAACTGAGAAAGTCCGATTAACTTTTTCACCATCTATAAATAGTACATTATGTGATGCAATTCCTTCTTTCGGGTCACATTGACCTGTAGAAGATTTCAGAATGTATTTAACCGTTTAGAAGATTGCTTATGTGGGTGTTTTCAAAATAAATTATCCAAGTTATGTTTGATTGCTCCAGTTTAAGATTTTAATGTTCTAGGTTATCACTGCAAACATCTGTGTAATTGAGCCTAATTTTATTCTCTAGCGGTCTGTTTAGAAGAAAATGTGTTCATTGTCAACCTACTCCTCCTATTAGTCCTGTGGGGCAGTTCAGAAGGAAATGTTTTCATCCTCAACTCTGTTCGAGTTACACCTTTTGTTCCGAATGTTTTGCAGTGTCTGGACAGATTAAAAGGAAATGTGTTTCATTCCCAACTCTGTTCGAGTTACACCTTTTGTTCCGAATGTTTTGCAGTGTCTGGACAGATTAAAAGGAAACGTATTTCATCCTCAACTCTGTTCGAGTTACACCTTTCGTTCCCATTCCCAATGTTATGTACTAGAAGTGAAAGTCGGTTGCTCATAAATATTGCCACATTTTCAGGACATTGTTTGTCATAAGTCTCTTTAATGAGTGGCCAACACTGCCCCATCCTCTAGAATATTTACAATTTGTTGGTTGGAAGTGGGAACAATCCCACAAACTTCTAGGGCCTCACAAATAACCCTACTTCTTTCATCTAAGATGCAGAGTTTGAGGGGTTTCTCTTCCTCCAATACCTGCCCAGAACTTGCACTAAACCTTATCTCTTATATATATCAGGCCCTAGCATTCCATTGGATTGGAACCCATGGAATTAAACCCTCTTAGGTGGTGTCGGAGCCAACTCAACTTCATGGGTGAACCGTGACTTGATTGTCCATATATGCCATTTCATCTTTGCAAATAGAGGTGAAAAAGCTAAGCTTCCTCGCGGTCATTTGACACTCCCTTTGAAATCCAGGATATCCTTGAAGATTGCATAAATGATGCAACCTTTTAAAAGACTCTACATAATCTTTGCATTCTAACATTTTTTGCTGCTTATATCCATCATTTTAGTGTATACATTTTCAACTCTATTCTGGGCTAGAGCTATATCACTTCATTCATATGGCCATTGCTGAAGAAATATCTGCAGTGCCAAGGTTATTGCTATTCCAAAGAAGGCAACCTGTCTCCCATTGCCTTTAACATCATTTTCTTTCTTTTGGACGTATGAACCAGAGGTAGTTTTTTCTATAAGCAGTTTAAATAGTTATTGACTTGCATAGTTCTATTTGCTGCTTATCTTGAAATGCAGAGCAAATCAAAGGTTCTGTTTATAAGCAAAAATTGGGTTTAATTGTAACCGAATTTAGTTCTATCAATATTTTCCCCCAATTTAGTCCTAAGAATGCTTTTCTTTCACATACCTTTTTTGGGAAACATGTCAGCAAGAGCCACCGGTTGAAATAATTGAAAGGAGCATGTCAGTCCTGATTGAGTTTTGCATGTGAAGTCAAACCAATCTCCATCTTCTTCTATTAGTTATGTAGACAGAAAATCAAGTCCTCAAATGTACCCAGTAGTATTATATATCTGAAATGAGATTGAAATAAATTGCAGGAAAAAACAGAGTAACTTCTAGAGATGAAATGAATTGTAAGAAAACTGTACTATCAACTTTTGCAGTATGCTAACATCTATCTTCTTTTACAGAAATAAATACTTCAAATATTAAACTACAAGAGCATTTTCTGAAAAGCCAACATCCTTTTACAATGAATATGACCAATATTTTGAATTAGACTAGGATAGTTAAAACTGACTAAGGTTCCCTGTGCAAGCAGATAAGTTCTCATCCAAATGTGATCATACACAAGACCAATCATTCCCCTGCAAATAATATCTTATGTGAGTTCGATCATTTCCAGGAACATAAAATCTGACATGAAAATAATCATTTCTGTACAAATGAGTTCTTGCATGCAACCTAATTATTAAGATGCAGCTAAGCTAGTGGAAAACAATCTAATTCTTCTTCTAGACTAAATAGTAAATACTCCAAGATCAAATACTGTAATCCACGCAAGTGTGGTTGAAACTCATACATCTTATTAATGCATTTATTCTTAGCTATGGGAAGGATAACCTATCTTACCTCCTTTGCGGGCTTGGCCTCAAGTCTGTCCCAGAAACAAGCATTTGACACTGGAGACCGTGTTCAATTTAAATAATATTAAGAACTCCATAATAAACTTGTCTAGTTGCTTTTCTCAGTCATTAACAATTGCCTTGGTTTTATCTGCACATGTACCTCCGTTTCTAATCGAGGCTATTCTGAGACTCTGTTTACTTGTTACTCGAGGTTCTTCTTGAGACTTGATACATCGAACACATTGTGGAGAGAATAATTTGCTGATCTTCACTTCCATAGGCAATTCTAAAGTATACAAAATCTGCCCAACTTATGAAGAATATTAGAAGGAGCAGCCTAGCAGCCTAGCAGTGAAGGTTTCTCCCTTTTGTTGTTTTTAAGCTTTCAACATTTAGTGCGTGTAAGGTTGCAACTTGAGGCATATCTAGTAATCCACTTCAAACTCCTTTTTGCTCTGTCTTTCATCAGCTTGGGCCTTCATGGATTACTATGCCATTTTTAAATTCTCCTTTAGTGGGTCAAGCACCTATTCTGCTTATCCAAAAGATTTGTAATAGGTGAAACATCATTCAACCTCTTTCTCAATGACACGTTTCATACCCTAACAGAAATTTCAAGAGAACCAAAGCAGTCGATAATTGTAGCCGTCACAGTACCAATTTTCTTCCAGGGGCAGCCATCTTGCAAATGTGGACCCACAATCTGTTATAACACTTTGCAGATATCTTTCTGGTCTTCTGCCAACTGCTTTGGTTTACTGTTTGGCCATCCATTTGGTGATGATAGCCAGTGCCATGATCCGGGACAGTTCCCATCTACTAAAATTCCAGTCCCAGATCTGCTTATAAATGTGGCATACTTTTAATAATTTATTTTGAGAGCCCATCTAATCGATACATGTCATTGAAGAGCATGTCTACCACATGGTTGCCCTTATTCTTTGATTCAATAACCATGAAATGATAAAAAATTGTGATTCTGTCCACTACCATTTTAACGTAATTTCTCACATTACACTTGGGTAAGCATATAATCAAATTCATTGAAATGTTTTACTGTTTTTGGTCAGGGATGAAAACAGTCAGAGAAGTTCTGACATTTTTTTTTCGAAAGATGTCACACATATATAAAAGATTTATTTACAGCCATGCTCATGTTGGGTTTGAACACAGGTCTCTACGTTAATACAAGCCCAATCACCTCGCTGCTTGCCGATAGACCACACACCAGTCTCCCCAGAAAAGTTCCAACTTTTTACTCACTCCAGTCTAGCCCTTAGACAAATTTCACACTAAGCCACATACTTCCTAATTTTCTGATTCGTAACTAACATTTTCATATGTTTTTCAAGAAACTTGCATGTTTACCTAAGGATATATTTTTTCTTCAAGGTGTATGTCTCTAATATTTGAGCCTTTGTATGAATAGACTCTGTCCTGGAATTAATGTAGAGCATATCTCCATCTTTGTTTTTTCTCTAATCTTTAAGCCTTTGTATGAAAAGATTCTTTCCTTGAACAAAAGTAGCTATCTCCAACTATGCTCTGGGTACGTTTTCACTGGTTACGAGCTGCAACGGATCACCATATGTTGTGAGGCAATAGGATTTATGGTCTTTTCTCTCTCTGGGAGGCAGAGACAGAGAAGCACTTTATCTTTAGGTGCCCTTTCTACTATAAGATCCGAGGGAGACAACATTGTTAGTATAGGGTCCCTCGGTAACTTTTTCTGTTACCAAGAGGAGATGCATTTGGCCTTTTTAAAAATTTGACACCCCTATTACAAAACAAGTATATTTAAAGAATGTCCTAAACATACAATCATTCTTCAGTTACAAAACTTTGGGGAATAGACTTTAATAAAAAGTGGATTCTATGTACTGTGGTTTCAAAAAGCAGGCTGAAAAATCCAATGTTTTAGAAAACGCAGGCTAAAATTTGCAGGAAAAACATGTTGGATTTTTTATTTGCAGTGTGAAAAAGTATGCTGAACAAAGGTTGAAATTCTATTTGAAGTGTGAAAAAGTACACTCAAAGTCCCTGAATATAACAATTAATGAGTACACATGAGCATCTGTAATTTCCAAATTATGTACATGCAAAATGGTAGCATTCCTCAAAACAACAGTGAAATTTAACTCACATAAATACATATGCACAAATGCTATTGAGCTTTGTTTACTGACCCAAGTGCTGAGTTTCTGTATAATCTTGAGGACATCTCCCCAATTTGGCTAGTGGTGACTGAAAGGAGAAGTACCGACTTCATCATGATTATGAGTCAAGAGTGTATGTGTAAGTAGTCGAGTGATTCCTTATGGTCATTGATAGTGTGTATATGTATTAATATGACTTCTTCCAATTTATCCTTGTTAGCTCATCTCTTCAAGTCCGTTGGGTTCAAACTGATTGTTCTAAGTGCTGATTTTCTGTATAATTCTAGAACTTAATCGGACAATTCCCCAATCTGGCTATTGGCAACCGAAAGAAATACTGAATTCATACGATTAAGAGTCAAGAGTATAGATGTAAATAATTGAGTGATAGCTAAAGTTTATAGAAGAGTATATACAACAATCTTACTTTAGCCAATTGATCCTAGTTAGGTCATCTCTTCATGTCTTTTGACTGGGTATATACCATTTGATGCATATTATTATTGGCTGCCTTGTGGTCCCCATTTAGATGCAAGTTGTACTCGGATGCCTGTGCAACATTTTGCCTTGAGTCTGAAGGTGTTCTTTTCCCGGATCCCTTTGGAGCTGCATATTGATGGAAATATTATCTTTCTTATTCTGGATTTTTAAAGATAACACATCTGCAAGCAACCAATCCATATAGAAAATATCCACAACACTAACGACAAACTTTAGTTTGAGCTGAGAAGAAATCTATAATAGCCTTAAATGGTTTTGTATTGACCTAAGTAAAGCTACAGTTCATCACAAACTGATTTTATTAATTGTTCCTCTTTTCTTAATATATAGAGAAATTTTTCTAGAACTTATCACGCACATGTGTTTTCAAAATATGATCACAAAAAACTACTCTGATTGAGAGATAAGGTGAGATCTCTAAGAATAGAAGGCCATCAGTTTGGTATCTTACAACAGTAGTGATGCAGGGGTATTTGGGTTCACAAGCAATCCCGCATGAACCAAAAATAGTTAAGAGTAGGCATATGTTTGTTTGTGTGTTTTTGTACTTGTTTTGCGTGAGGTAACTTTCTGATCCCACTACATCTCTCATAAGTTTGCGCGAGCACGTATCTCTTGGTGCAATGCAGAATTTGTGCAACAGCAGTTGTAAGACTTCGCACAATCAAAGGACATTCAAAAATGCATTGCAGCGCCTCTGCATTGTGCATGCATCATTAGAAGAGTCTTAAGTGATGGTGCTGCGCACTGCCGCAGGGCTGGAACATTGTGCCTACTATTGGAAGTTTTGCAAAAACCCAGGAACCTTCCATTGTGCATGCGATAATGTATTCTTCTTGCTAGAGACTCACGTTATGTCCATAGACTCGTCCTGGTTGCACACATCTGGTTACAAAACTGCGAGAGCTTCTAAGCAGGGGATCAGCTTGAAACCTTGTGCATGGACTTCTTTTGTGCAAACGTACAATGTGGACACGGATGTTGTGATCACTTGCTGCATTCCATCGAGATTGTCATTGTCGGGAGCCAAAAAAGATCTACCCAACTCAATGTTGTGGTTGTTGAGCCAACTTATGTTTCTGCGAGTTCTGTTATGTTGACAATGCATTATGAGGCATTTGGACATTATCTTGAATTTAACAATCATAAAACATTTAATAGTTGTTGCAGGGTTGAAAGGTTCATTTAATGTTAGATGGGTAGGATGTAGCCGAGAACAATATTGTAGGTAGATGGATGGTTTATCTATATAAACACATCCCTTCACTTGTGAGAGACTTTGGTTGTTGGCTGGGCTGAATAGAAACAAGTTTTCTAGGATTGTATTGTAGACTGGTCTAGTCAGTTTTAATAGTGTAGTTGTGACGTGATTAGTCTGGTGTTTATGTGCGAGCTATATTTCCTCATTCAAAATCAATAGAGTGTTGTTTGTTTCATTTTGCTTCCATGTGCTAGGCTGCTTGTTAGTGAGTTACTATTGTGTTTGCTGCTTTAGGCTGCATGGTCTAAGGCCATCCTTATTCAGATTCCCTAACCGTGTCTGCATCATTTAGTATCAAAGCAAGGTTATCCTTGTGGGTGAGCGATGAATTGTTTGTGTTCCACACTTCTGAGCGTGGGTAGAAAGCAATGAAGACATCTTCCAACAAGATGAGTGTGACTTTGTGAGGATTGTGAGAATCAAAATCTTATGATTTTGAGGAAAGCAATGGCATACAAAGGCTGTAAGAGCAAACTGGGCACTTAGAGTGCCAAGATTCGTAGACTTGGCAGAATTGATGATCGAAATGCAATCCCTTTTGGAGGCAATGGAGACTGCACAACGTAAAGGTGTCATGGTGGATGATGAGTGTTAATTGTTAATGCTTGAATTTGTCTGATATAACTCACACCCGCAAATCCAGCATAATATGGAATCTCTCCTTGGTGTGGGATTGCTCTCAGTAGAGAACCTCGAGATACAGCCGGTTCTGTTCCTACCTAGTGCCGCAACATGCTTAAATGAAGATAGAAAAACTAATCGACCGAATCCTAAGTGCAGAAAGGAAACTTTGAATGAGGAAAAGGGAGAAAATAAGAAAATAAATTAACGGTGATGCACCAAGAAAGAAGTGTCTAAAGCATGTAACCACTCACCTCATGAGACTGAACCAATTGACATGCATGCAAAAACATCAACTAACATATTCAGCAAGACAAACACGAGAAGGTGAGCTCTATCTTGGGGGCAGCTGGATGAAACCAAAGGGTTGAACTATCACCACAGATAATCCTATCAGACTCTGCTTTGTCAAGTCACTTAACTTATGTTAGCCTAACTGAAATGCCAATGTTAAATACATGTAGACAATGTAGAAGAACTATACAAGGAGCCAAGATTACAATGAAAAACCCCTAACAATGAGAGTCTCGTTCCCTTTTTATTCTTGCAGCTGGTGTAAAGGGCAGACTCAAAATTTGAATTCAGCTACTATAGTATGAAAAATAAATACAGATGACCATGTGCAGGGTCTTAAAACTTGAAAATTTTCTAGGTGGTTGTTTGTTCCCTATCAGCAAATATCTTCTTGACCAAGTATATTTAGGCTGAATATGAGCTTTGTTTGTATACAGTGTACAACAAGTGATTTAAATTTTTCTGCTTTTGAACTTTTAATAAGGGCCACTTTGCCTATAGCTTTCACTTTTATGATCTAACGGTTGTCTAGGATATGAGCATTTGATGATTGAACGGTAGTTGATGCTATTGCCTTTGATTTGGCTTTGATCTTGATCTAGGGTGACTAATTGACGAGTAACCCACTCGTGTTCACCATGGGTTTTATCTTCCATTTTAGCTCCTTTTTAAACATCGAATGATGTGAGAAGGTGATGTATCAGATGAGCTGAAATAAATTTAGAGCTTGGTGCTGATGTATAAACATTAGCATTAATGAAGTCGCAGGCACCTAAGATCCAGGCTGAAGAAGAAAAGCTGGTCGATGAACTAGAGAACATATTCTTGTGCGTAGTTGCAAGGATGAATAGTAAATAAAAGTTGGACATTCCGAGTTATTTTGGGAGTTTGAGTCATGAAGAGCTCATTGATCAGATCACTGAGTTGGAGAAATACTTTGAGTATGAAGGTATGGAGGATCCCATTGGAATCAAATTTGCATATGTAAGGTTGAAGGGTCATGCATTCTTGTGGTGGGAGCATGTGTAGATTGAGAGATCTCGAAGAGGTAAAGAAAAGATCAAGACATGGGATATATTGGTTGTGAAGTTGAAGGACGAGTTCTTTTCTTCAGATTACTAGTTAAGCTTGTTCAAGAAGTTGTATAATTTGCGAAAAAGGGGTTGAGTATAAAGGATTACACTGAAGGATTTTATAGACTCACTATCAAAGTGGGTCATGTGGTAGATGACACCGAGAAGGTCTTGAGATATGTGAATGGATTGCACATTTCCATTTAGCATGAGTTCAGTATGATCTGGGTGCGATTTGTTGAGGAAGCCTACCAGTGTGTGTTGAAGGCTAAGTAGAAGCTGTCACGTAGACAACAAGGCACAACACAAGGGACTTAAAGGAAGTGTTACGCGGGGACGCGCACCCCCCTTTTCTAGCTGTCCCAGCCGTCCGGGACGTCTCGAGGACTTGGGGACGAGGGCGGGACGTTGCCCCCACGTCCCGTAATTTAAAAAAAAGGGGGACGTCCCGGGGGCTTCAAAGTTTGGGGGATGGCATAGGGGACGTTGTGACGTCCCCGGGACATACGAGGGACGTCACGACGTCCCTTACATCTTCGCTCTTCTAAATACTAAAAAAAAGGAAAAACTTAAAGCTAAAACTATAGTTTTATTCTTTTATTTATTCTAATATGTCATTGCCTTATACGTCTCGGGGATGTCATGACATCCCCTATGCTATCCCTCTTCTAAATATTTAAAAAAAACAAAAACAACTTAAAGCTAAAACTAAAGTTTTATTCTTTTATTTATTCTAATATGTCATTGCTTTACCCTAACCCTAGAAGCCTCTAAAAACTTATAAAAAATACATCTCACACTCATTGTAATAAGGAGCAACGAGGATTGGTTGATATGTCCTTTGTAGATATAGATGATGTTGATACAGATTCTTCTAGTGAAGAGAAGTGGTTCGTGAGTGTTCCTTCAAAGGACTTTGATAGTGATTTTGAGTTGCCATTTTGGTTATGTAATATCATATATGTACTTTTGAGTTATGACTATAAGACTATGACATAATATTTAATAACATTTTAGTTATACTCTTCTCATGTTGATTATTGAAGACTTGTCATTTTTAATTTTCATTGTCATATTGAACATTGAATATATAGCATTTTGGGCCTTGACTTATGTGATGAATAATTGGATTAATCATTAATGATTTCAATCTTCAAACTTTTAGTTAAGTCTTAGTTTATTGAATTATTTATGTTATATTTGTAAAATTAATAAATTATATATATTTTTTATTAGCCGTCCCATTGCCGTCCCCAAAATTTGCCATCTCCCGCCGTCCCGGAGTCTTAGGTAACTATGCTTAAAAGTTTGTGCATGGATGTGGAGAAGGAAGTGGTAGTATAAGTTATTCTGCGCAAGAAGGAGAAACTAGCACATCTTAGCAAAATGATATTGTGCAGAGAGTCAAGAGGAAATTCTACTAAAGGTAGAGGATCCTATGGACAAGGTAGAGGTCATGGATTCATGGGTACGTGTTTCAGGTGTGGAGAGAAAGGGCATAGAGCCTTTGAGTGTCAGCATGTGCACAACGATGATAGTAGGAGAAATGATGTGGAAGTGCATATTAGGTAGGTTGAGGAGAGTAATGCCTTAAGTTCATCACAAAGAACACCCAAAAATTGGAGAAGCACTAATGATGAAGAGGGTGCCATTGAAGCCAATGAAAGGAGCAAATAGTCTTGCGCAAAGGAAGAATCTACTCCATACCTTTTGAACGTTTGGAGGTAAGTGTTGCAAAGTTATTGGAGATAAGCTGATTTTGCAAGATATGGTTGATAAGCTTGGTCTGAAGAGAATTGTGCATCCGAACCCCTATAATGTATCTTGGTTGTTGAAGGGACATAAGATTATGGTCAATGAAGAATGCCTGATGAGGTTTTTAGTTGGTACATATAAGGATGAAGTCACGTGTGATGTAATGCCCATGGATGTATGTCATGTGTTACTTGGCAGGGCATGGTAGTTTGATAAGTTGGCGTAACACGATGGCCATGCAAACACCTACACTTTGGCGAAGGATGGGAGAACATACACTTTGAATCTGTTGATTGATGCTTTTGGGAAAGCATTTTCTGAAGTGAGTAAAGGAGGATGCATGTTTTGCGTTCATAACTAAGCCTATGTTAGCTGTGAGCGCAAGAGAGGAAGGAGCACTTTTGCGCGAAGTGAGGGACTTGTTGAATGAGACCACATTGGTCATTTCTAATGATCTACTATATGGGTTGCTACACATGAGGGTTATAAGTCACCGCATGGACTTAATCCTAGGTTCAAGTTTACCAAATAAAACGACATGTAGATGGACACTTAAGGGGAGTACAGAGGTGTAAAGGCAAGTAGAGGAGTTGTTAGATAAAGGGTTGATCCGGGAAAGTCTTAGCCCATGTGTAGTACTAAGGTGGAGGATGGAGGATGTGCACTGATTCCAAAGCTATCAAGAAGATAACCATTTAATATGGATTTCCATTGCCTTGCCTGAATGATATGATGGATTGTCTCAATGGAAATTAATATTTTTCACAAAAATAGACTTAAAGAGTGGATACCACCAAATCCGCATAAGGGAAGGTGATTAGTGGAAGATTGTGTTCAAAACAAAAGAGGGATTATACAAATGGCTAGTCACGCCTTTGGGTTGACTAATGCACCAAGCACATTCATAAGACTCATGAATGAAGTCTTGTAGCCCTCTCTAGGAAAATTTGTTATAGTATACCTATGACATTTTGATCTTTGGCAGGAAAAGAGGAGAGCATTTGTTGCACTTAAGACAAGTGTTATAGCGGTTGTGTGAGGAAAAGTAATTGATAAATTTGAAGAAATATAGCTTCATGAAGGAGGAGGTTTTGTATTTGGGATTTGTGACTTCGCCAGAAGGATTGAAGATGGATGTAGAAATGGTGCGAGCAATACATAAGTCGCCTTCACTTAGGAGCATATTCGAAGTGCGAAGCTTTCATGGCTTAGTGAGTTTTTACAGGAAGTTCATTTGTAACTTTAGAGGTACGTGTGCACCTATCACAAAGGCCATGTGAGGAGACAAAAAAGAGTTTGCTTGGACATCAAGCACAAAGGCAAGTTTTTAGTAGTTGAAGAGGAAAGTGATTGAATGACTGGTGTTAACATTACCATATTTCACTGAAGTATTTTAAGTTGATTGCAATGCGAGTGGCACAACAATTGGGGCAATGTTAAGTCAAGAGGGTAGACCTATAGCTTATTTCGTTGAGAAGCCGAATAATGTGAAGAAGAAGTATTTGATGTATGATCATGAGTTCTATGCAATAGTGCAAGCACTCAAAAAGTGGAGATGTTATGTATTGCCTAATGAGTTTGTATTGCATACAGACCATCAAGCACTACCATTTATTAATAGTCAAGGAAAATTGAATTGGAGACTAATGAAGTGGGTGGGGTTTTTGTAGAGTAACTCATTTTTATTGAAGCAAAAAAGCGGTAAGTCTAATAGAGTTGCAAATGCATCGAGTAGAATAATCTCTTGTTGATCGAGGTACGAAAAGACGTCATAGGATTCGGTTCTATATAGGAATTGCATGGAGAAGATGGATGCATGTGTAGAATTGGTAAGTGTGGACAAAACACCATGGTTGGATTACTTCAGGCAAGAAGGTTTATTGTTCAAAGAAAGATAATTGTACTTACCCTAAGGTTCAATGTGAGAGAATTTGATTAAGGAAAAACGTAGTGGAGGCTTAGTAGGTCATTATGATAGTGAAAAAAAATATGCATAGTTGGCGAACCATTACTTATGGCCTGAGATGGGTGGAGATGTGTGCAAATATGTGCAGGAATGTAGTTTTTATTAGTTGGCAAAAGAAAGAAGTCAGAATGCAAGGCTGTATCAGCCATTGCTTATCCTAGAGAGACCCTGGGAAGATATTAGTTTGAATTTTGTTTAGGATTGCTTAAGAATCCAGACACAAAGGGTTATGATTCCATCTTTGTTGTGGTGGATAGATTTTTAAAAATGACACATTCTACAACATGCAAGATGACTAGTGATGCAACGTATATTGCTGACTTATTTTTTAGGGAGATTGTGAGGTTGCATGGATTGCCATACAACATGGTATCAAATAGAGATGTGAAATTTGTAGGACATTATGGAATAGCTTGAATACAAAGTTGCAGTTGAGTTCAACATACTATTGTCAAACACATCGAAAGACAAAGGTGGTAAAGAAATTTGTTTAATTGAAGAAAAGCCATGGATGTGGGATTCGGTTTTGGTGCAAGCTGAGTTTTCTTGCAATAATTCAGTTTATCGAACTACATGAAGGACACCGTTTTAGATTGTTTATGCATGTAGTCCAAGAGATGTTGCAGAATTGTGCAACATTAGAGGAGAAAAAGAAGAGTGCAGAAGTTGAAGACTTTGTTGAATATATGCGTGAAGTGCACTGACAAGTATGTAGCTAGTTGGAAAAGAGAAATGCGCAGTACAAATAACGCACATATATGAAGAGAAGTGAAGTAGAATATCAAGTGGGAGACATGGTCTTAGCACATTTAAGAAAGGAAAGATTTCCAAGAGGAGCACATGAAAAATTAATGGAAAAAGATGGGATTGTGCAAAGCACTGAGAAAACATGCATCCAATGCATTTGAGATAGAGTTTTTTGTATAGACATTTCACCTATTTTGAATGTGGCATATTTGTATCCTTATTTTGAAGGATAGAGCAGTGAAGAAAATGCAGTCATATTATAGAGAAATTGATTGGATATAGAAAATGATTGAAAGGTACGCGAGGAAGGAGAGAAGGTAATTGATACTAGAATTAAGACAACACATAAGAAAGAATACAAGGAATATTTGGGTAAGTAAAAAGGTGGGAAAATCAAAGAGCGACTTGGATGAGCGCAACAAAAGTTGCTAAAGATGGAATTCCAGTAACAAAGCTCTCATGAGTAGGAACTCATTGTTCTTTTAATTACTTGGGTTGTATAGTGCAGGAGCATCTAGGTTCAAAAGCAATCCCGCATCAACCAAAATTAGTTAGAGTAGACTTATATAAGTAGCTTGTGTGTTTTTGTACTTGTTTTGTGTGTGGCAACTTTTTGATCCCAAATTATCTCTTAGAAGTTGGCGGGAGCATGTATCTCTTGTTGCAACACAGTAATGGTGCTACAACAATTGTTAGACTTTGCGCAATTGAAGGACATTCAAAAGTGCATTGCGGTACCTCTTCATTGTGCATGCATCTTAAGTGATGACACAAACACTTGTGCACATTGGTGCAGCGCCGAAACATTGCGCAAACTGTTGGAAATTTTGTGAAAATCCAAGAGCCTTCCATTGTGCACACGTAATGCATACTTCTTTCTAGAGGCTCGCATTATGTCCATAGACTTGTCTTGATAGTGTGCATCTATCTATGAAACTGCGAGATCATTGGAGCTTTTGCGTAGGGGATCACCTTGAAACCTTGTGCACGGACTTCCTTTGCACGTACTTTGATGTGCACTTGGATGTTGTGATCATTTGTTTCATGGCATCGAGATTCTCATCAGCAGGAGCCAAAGATGACCATCTAACTCAATAGTGTGGTTGTTGAGCCGACTTATGTTTCTTTGAGTCATGTTATGCTCGTGATGCATTATGAGGCATTTGGACCTTATGTTACATTTAATACTTGTGGCATGGGTCGAAAGGTTCATTTTATGTTGTATGGGTAGGATGTAGCTGAGAGCAATATTGTAAGTAGAAGGATGGTGTATCTATACAAACGCATCCCTAAACTTGTGAGAGAGTTTGGTTGTTGGTTGGGTTCGATAGAAACAAGTTTTCTAGGATTGAATTGTAGATTGATTTAGTTAGATCGAATAGTGTAGTTATACTGCATCTCATCAGAGATCACTGAAGGATGTATCTGTTTGTGATCAGTCTGGTGAGTGTGTGCAAGCTGTATTCCCTCATTTGAACTCAATCGAGTGGTGTTTCTCATTTTTCTTCCATGTGCTAGGCTGCTTGTCAGTTTGTGTCGTGCTTGTTCTTTAGGCTGTGGTGTAGGTCAATCCTTAATTGGATTCCCTAACCACATCTCCATCAAGTAGGAGCGCAATACATAAATAATGTAGGAGCTTATATGTAAAATATTGGTGTTCATTCTTTTGCATCCTGCCGGCATTTGGACATTTTTAATTTAGTAATAAGCATTAGCTATTGATAAAGTATCTGAAGCAAATGTTTCTATGAACATTATTTGTTAAGGATTCTTGAGTTATGATAGGACTTTCAACTTTCTGATTGCCATTTGACATTTACTTTATAATGTATTATCATTTTCAAGAGAATTCATTTATCATGTTGACTACTATTGAGCAAAGGGCAACACTGTTAATTTGTATATATGTTTGTAGTGCTGTATATCAGTTGAAACTGATATTTTCCTTTGTTATTTTTGTCAGAGTTTGCTTGTTTCGCATTAAGTCATAACATTTTGTCATACCTAAAAGGATAATGCACTTGTGGACCACTAAACAGTTTTAAATCCTTTTAAAATCACACTACTGTTTCTTTGGACACATATTTTTTATTTGATGTGCAGGCTAATATCTTGAAGAAACCATGTTTGATCACCATGAAGGTTATTTCAGACTATTCTTTTGTTTATTTCACACTATACATCATTTTTTCTTTGTTTATAAAATAGCTCTAACACTAAATTTAAATTTCATTTTTTCTTTATTTATAAAAAACCTCTGATACTGAGTTCTAATTTGTTATTGTTTCTCACACCATCCTTGTATATCTTGTGAACTGACATACCTTTAGAGTAGCACATAGTACCATTGTTGCATGTTTGGCATGAGAGAGGGTAGAGAGAGAAGGGGGAGAACTTCAAATGGCTAATATGTGTGTGGCATGTGCATTTATTTCATCTCCAAATGGCTTCTTCCTTATCCACTACATTTAATAACCGTCACACTCTGTTCTTAACAGACTTTAGTCACCTTATTCAAGAAGTTTTGATTTATTTTCTCCAAAAGTATGTAAGGGTAACCTGGCAGCCTTATCGGTTGTTGGTATTAGGATTTATTGCGAGGTCCATGACTGCAGTCTGCAGGAAATAAGTTATGGCACAAATATTTGCATCCCATAGGATCACCATACTAAGGGTTCTTGAGTTAAAACGATTTACCTTTAGCTCACCATTGATCTGGGGCGCAGGAGGTGACCTGGTTTTAGATGTATTATATGTGTATGTGAAAGCTATTTAGAAACTATGCACAGAGAGAGGGCTGTGCATGGCATATTCTTGAGAAATTTGTATGGCTGTCTATCTTCTACTTTGATTGCTATCTAAAATTATAGATGTGTACCCATATATAGATTACAATACCGCGAAGGTGGCAAGAACTATTATGGAAGTTGAATTGTTTGGACTCCATGCGCGATGCTTCACCTTTCGGCTGTTATGTTCTGAAAGATGTATGATATGCAAAGAGAAATTATGGCATAACAGCAGTCCTGTGAGTGCCGTGTGGCATGGCACAGTGTAGTGCGAAGTTGCATTGAATGACATCACTGGGATTGCAGGCAGCAGGTTGTCCACATCTCGTGATACTGCGGTGTGAATTGGCCTTTGCAGTGTGCCATGGGAGGTTTGCTAGATCCTGCCAAAGCCAATGGTGTGTTGTGCAACATTTGTTGGACATAAATGGATGCATCACACCACTGCTGGAGTGTGTGGGGCATCAGTTGGAGATGGATGGATGGTCTTGGAGATATCATGAACCTGTGGGTGAGTTTCTGGAGAACCGCAGTCCATTGAGAACAAATTGTATTGCACCGCTGTTGGAGTGTGAGGCTCTTCATGCTACTGCCATCGATCAAAAAGTCTAGTGGTTAAATGGAACAAACGTTTTGCTTCAACATCTTGTATTGTTGGGGTTGCTTGTTCAATGCTTACCAAAACACTAAGATTAGAGTCGATGATTACATATGAGGGTTTAAATCCATCATCCTCTGTTTCTGCCAGTGTAAGCTAAGTCTTTTAAGCATGGTGGCACTCTGCGTTGGAGTGGCTGCTGCTTTTATTCTTGTCACACCATTTTCATGTCTTGGACAATTGTTTCTTGTTTGAAGCAAGTGTCTTCCTTGGCATAGCCAACGTGTCCTGCTTTCCCTTCTTGGACTCAACGATTTCCTCATAGCGATAGGCTTCTCCCATTGTCTTGAACTTAGCCAACAATAGTTGGGATTGAATGAATGGTCGTAGGCCGCTTTGGTATTTGAGAACTCTATTTTACTTTGACTCGAACGAGCCTAGCTTTACATAAAGGTCATGAAAGGCATTGGTGTAGGCTTGGACTGACTAGCCATGTCCTTGCCGCAGTCGCTGCCACTGAATGTAACAATCTTCATAAACATCTTAAGGATAGTATTCATCCTTGAAGGCTTCTAGGAGTGTATCCTAGCTTGGTTGAAACTTTCCTTCTTCCTGGTCTTCCCCCATAAAGTATGGGTTTGCCACCACTTCTTGACGAGCGAAGAGACTTTTGGAAGTGCAATTTGGATTTTCTTTTCATTAGAAAAGTCATTCATACATAGATACAAATCTAACTGATCTAATCGATTATCTACTGCATCTACATTAATTATTCCATCAAACATAGGAACGTCTAGGTTTACTTGAAACATAGGGGGGGCTTGACCACCAAAAGCTTTACTTGATGATAAAATCGATGGGACTACCCGTTTGAGGATGTTTGCAAACTGGGTAAACAAGAATCTCCTTTGTTCTCTGAGCGCTTTCGAAATTTCATCTTTCATTGTTGTGTGTAGCTCATCTTGTGTTTGATTGTAACTAAACCTGTGATGAACCCATGTGGTGTGAAGCATCAGAGTCGATAACCCACGAAGGAGTAAATGAGGATGCAACTGCAACTAGTGCCTTTCCTTTATGTTTCTCTATATCTTTTTCCTTTGCCTTAGTAGATTCTTGGGTTGATGAAGACTGTTTGATAGATTCAGGGACCCCTATGTTCTTCTTCTGAAGGAGATGACTGAGGTGGTCAATCTGCTTCTTCATACATTTGTGCTCATTGTGCCCAAGTTTCTTGCAATAAGCACACTTAACCTTTTCCTTCTCAGGATTCCCATTTGAACTGGAGGTTTTAGTGGTAGACTTGGAAGAGGTAGTGGATTTCTGTTCTTTCTTCTTTTCTAGACCCTTGCTCTTTTGCTTCTTCTCTTGGTTGCTAGAGGATTTTTGTTTCCCATTCTTGGCAATGAGGGCTTGAGGTTTCGATGACTTCAAGGTACCCATTTGGATTAACTTGTCTTGCTCCTTAGTCAAATCGACAATAAAGTCATCTAAGAATGGCATAGACCATGTAGCTCCGAGAGCCCTCTTGGTAGCATAAAATGTAGAAACAAAGATAGAGTAGTCAGGACCTAGTTTGGCAAGCACTGAAAGAACTAGTTGTTCATCCTTATTTTCTGTTCCACATTCTTTTAACTGCAATCGTAAGGACTTGAGCTTGGTAAAAAATTCTTCCTAAGTATCAAAGTTGCTACGATTTAAACTGATAAGTTCTATTTCTAGCTCATGACCCCTCATAGTGTCAACTTTTCCAAATAAGATTTCTAAGGTTTTCCACTCCTTGTTGGGAGATTTGGCTGATTCTATGTGAAAGAGGAGTTCAAGAGACACTGAAAGACACAAAATACCAAAGGCTTCATCACACTTATTAAACCACTTAGCTTTGTCTGCAACTTCACTAGGCTCAGGTTCTAACCCCATTGTGATACAGTACAATCCTATTCTCCTAAGTGCAATGGTCATTTTTTATTTCCATTCATGGTAGTTAAAAGGTGTAAGAGGGTTAATTGAACTTAGATCCATTAGTGTAGAAAGAAAGGTTGTGGTAGTTGTTGTAGAGAACAAAGAAATGTGCGGAAAGAAAGAAGTTCTGAACAAGAGAGGAAACACACTGTACACCCCCTTGGAAACTATATCAAGAAGTCCCCCCCACAGTTTTGGCACTTTATAACTTAGTGCGATTTACAAAATAAATAGGTTTAATGCTTTGGGAAATGAAAAATATTTAACTTTTGCAAAAAAATGGCACTCGATATTGAGCTACCAATCAAATGTTTTACAATAATTATTTCCCGTAAATAGGCCCTATTTTAAATTAATTTGCACTAAACTTGAAATGCGCTTTTTTCACTAAAATATAGTATTAGCAAAAGGAGGGTGGTTTTGATGAACCCAAGATAAACACCTTCGATTTGCATGCGCTAGTTGTGGCCGAAGCCCAAAAAACGCTAGGGGTTGTAGGGGGGATGGCATTAGCCACCTTGCATAGCCGAAGGCTGTTCTGGCGAGGCCGTTAGGCTGAGATGGATTTTTTTTTTGTATGTACATAGGCTGCGACCACGTTGGATCAAGAAGATCTTCATTGTGGCTTTGAAATTTCCATAGATTTGCGTGTAGCAAACAGCTCTGCCGTGGGACTTAAAACAGTAACTCAAGCTGGATCTTCAATGTGTGTATGGGCTGTTGGAGACTTTGTTGCAAGTCTGAACTGCCCTTTGCAAGTCAGAACATGCATGTAAAGCACTACCACAGGTAAAAATGCCCTTCACATGTATGAAAACGCTTAGATATGGATAAATCTTCTAGGGATCCTACAACAATGATTTAGGGTGTGCTAAAAAGCAATCTCTAGAATTGTATATGCACTATGCGGGCTTGTAAACCTCAGAATCCTATAAATATGCTATATACCCAGAAACTAGGCAAAACCAACACCAAATAACACCCAAACACTTGTAAATAATGATCTCAAATGAAAAATTGAAAATTAATTGGCAAAATAATAACTAGGCAAGCTCAATACCAGCTCGGCGCTGATACCCTATCGGAGAAGCGCCACGGATCTATTGGTTCGAAGAATGCACAGGTGAATGATGCGAGATGTGAATTGTTCCAAGACAAAACAAAGCAAGCATACAAGACTACAAATTACGAAAATACAAGAGAGATAATTGCAATAACACAAAAATAACTCCAACTCAATACGATGAAATAGAATAATGCAAGAGATGTACATATAGGAGGTGAATGTGTAACCTCCTCCTAGAATCATGGCAATCTCCACTTAGAATAGTGGTAACCAACCCCTAGAATGGTGTAATCAAGTGGTAACCAACACCTAGAATGGCGTAGTCAAGCAGTAACTAACACCTAGGATAGTGTAGTCAAGTGTACATCTAAGCAAGCATATCCTATAAGTGTAGGGAAACTCCAAGTGAGGTGGAATATCCCGAGTAGGGTAATACAAATAAAGTGAGGAAAATAAATCCTACACTAACAATTAGGACCTAAAAAATAAAATTATATAACAATCTAATGGGACTTAGACGGTTTTTTAGAGCGTAATTTTATTTTCCGAAATTTAAAATAATTGCAGTATTCTAATTTTTTTTCTAGGACCTTAAAGTAAATTTCGTGCCTTAAAGTTTTTTTAAAGCTTAAAATAATTTTTCAAAATTTTTTGGATCAGTTTTATGACCTTTAAACAATTTTTCAGAAATTTGAAATTAATTTTAAAAACCAATTTTCTGATCTTGTTTTTTTTTGAAATTTTCGTAAAAAGGAAAATTCCTTTTATTTTTCTGCTTATATATAAAAAATTCCTTTAAAAATTCTTCTGTATAAAATTGTAAAGAAAAAGTAGTTGGTTAGGGATTTTGAACCCCTAACCTCTTGCTAGTAGAAAGTTTTAGTAAAATAAATGTTTCAATTGCGCTACAAGCAATGTTTTAAAAATCGGAACCGGACTTAGAACTGGAACCAAATTGGAACTGAACCGGTTCAAATTTTATGAACCGGTTTAAAAAATACATAAAAATTTACGTTTTTAATGAAAAAAAAATATTTGAAAGATTAGAAACCATGATTCCAACAATTACACACAAAATATGTAAAGTTTGCTCATGTACATACTAAATAACATGTAAGAAAAGTGTTTATATCAAAATTAGGGTTTAGGTTAACTAAAAAGTTGAACTTTTAATTATTTTATTTATTTTTGCAAAATTTGCACCGTATTACAATGCCTTTTTTGGCTCGGCCGGTTCAGAGTGGAATTAGACCGGTTTAGTACTGAACTGGTCGGTTCCTTACAAAACTGGCCGGTTTGGTACCAAACCTGTCCACCTTTCCGGTTTGTATACCGGTTTGGAAAAAATTACATTGAACCAGTCGAACTGGCCGGTTCTAGTTTTGGTTCGATCAGTTTTAAAAACACTGGCTACAAGTTTGTTCAAATATACACATGTCAAAGTTTCTAAATAAAGACTAACTAGTTAAGTATCGGCTAAGAAAAAAGGTTAGGAGGGGTTGAATCCTTGCCCTCCTTGCCTAATGAAGGCTTTAGCACTGTCCAACTTACTTGTCATGCAAAAGTGATTCCAAGATGCATTGAAGAGGCATATCTGACTTGTGGTAGTAAGACATGTATTTAGAGGCCAACAATTGAATGGGATTTTTTTGTTATTATGAAACCACAAAGGAGAAGGCTGAGCATGCACACATACTCAAAAGATAATCAGAAGGTTGCATGTCTCAAGATTGTGTTTCCTCTACTCTGACCTCATTCATAAACATTAATAATAATAATTTAAAATGGAGGGTGGAGTTGGTAAGATGAACAATGGTGAGGGGATAGAAGAGTGAAGGAGGAGGATGGGAGATGGAATGTTTAGGAATTGCAAGGAAAGTGGCTTTTTGATTTTTTTTGTTGCAGTTCAAAGTACCTTATAGTCATGTATGCAATGAGCTCATTGAAATGTATCAAAGAAATACGGCCTCATGGCCTGCTTTGTGTGCAAATATGCACAAATGAAAGTTGTTCAAAATGGTGTTGGAGCCTTCAAGCTAATACAAATTTCAGGTGTAAACCAAACTCCACTTCCAACATTTTCCCCTTCCAGCGAATTTGGATATAATTGGAAATCCAGTGGACAACACACTAAATTGCAGAAATTCAACGCTCTATAACAATAATGAACCAAGTCAAGGAATTGGACACAATAATAGCACAATATTGCACTATATTGCAATGTAAGTGAAGCTTTAATAAAGTTAAGAGTATTTACAAGAGCGTAGCAATCTCTAAGAAGAGATGTGAAGTTACAAGGATCTTCTATGATTTTTATATTTGGATGATAATTCCTTTTATCTAATTTTAGTAGGAAATGAACAGTCTAAAAATAGAATATGATGCGATTTGTCTTGGAAACTGAATTGTCTCGTGACAAGTGCTCCCCAAAAAGTTGAGTCTTTGTTGTGACCTGAAACTCTTAGAAATACATGATTTCAGTCTCCATTTTAAAGTAGTTTTCTCCGTTTTTTGTATTTTACATTTTCGGTGCCCTTCAAAGTGGAAGTTGTCCTCGGACCTTTAGCTGAATGCGCCCTAAATGGTTGCCAGGGCATCGAAACCAGTTTGTTTCATGAGCTTCCAACACATATCATGGTTTCAAATTCTGAGCTATGGTCAAGGAGGTATGACACTGGCAAGGTTATGTAGTAGAGATGTACTAGTGTTTCAGTATTTTTAAATGATTGTCCCAAACTATTTTTTGGATCGTCTTTAGAAATCCTTGTAGAAAAGAAGAAAACCTAAGCCGCAAAGCTCTTTGTTTATTGTAAGAACATTGAAAAAGATATAGAAAAATATACTATTCGCAACCTAATTCTTCAATATACGCTGGACAACAAATCACCTGCGAAGCCTTGCACATGTAGTTCCTATTTTTTATCGGTATTTGGTCAACGACAGATGCCCTATGGGATATTTTCTTGTGGCTATTATATATCAAACAAAAAAACCTATACAATTTTTATATTTTGGAAGGACCTTTTATGCTCTGTAGAGCTTTGCCGATGCACTTGATGGAATGCAAAAAGTGAAGTGTATTTTGGCTTTACGTCGGCCAATGTTTTTCCGGATGAAAAATCTAAGGTTATTTTCTTTGTTAATCACTGTTTCTGCAACATGAGGTTGTCTTCATTGTTATTCACTGTTTGTGCAATTGGGTTTCTGATTATAGTAAGGATATACCTGTTCTGAATCTTCGAATATAACCTAATGAATTCTAGGAAAGAGCCTCTTTTGGCAAGATTTAGTCTGGGCGTTTAAAGTTTTCCATTGGCAATCAAGTTAGGTGTACTACTTTTAAACAAAAAAACAATCCTTAGTATTTTTTCTGTAGGATGCCTGACTGTACATGTTTTTTAATTCTTATAGTAGTTAACTTTTGACAATTTTATCTGTAATGTAGCCCAGAAGGTTATCACAATATATTAAGCATGGAATTAGTGAATAAGCTGTTTACACTATGCATGTAGTTATATCCTAGTTAGTCGGCCAAATGTTTATTGTATTCATATTGAAGGTACGTTTTCCACATCATTGGGCTTACAGCAAGCAATTCTTCTCAACTAATTAGGAAGTAGAGTTGTTTGTAGTGTTTTGATTTGTGTAACACCACTTTATTATGCTTCTCAAGTAGGGGATTTTTTTTTGTTACATACTTCGTTCATTGATTTAAATACACAACATTTTAATCCAACAACAATTTAAATTCAATCCATCCAATAACAGTCAAAACCATGTGCAACTGTATGGGTTGGTTAGATACTGATCCCCCATAGATTACTCTTTACGAGTGTGTGTACAAAGTATACTCTTGGTTGTTTCTTACAGGCATTAATAATCAAGTGATGTTTTCTAAGTGTATACCTGGAACTCAATCAATCGAATCCCATCTAGTATCCTACACCTTTAATTAGAACTTGGTGAATCTGGATAGTGTAATCAAACAACTTACACTCCTTCGGCCAAAATTTCAGAGACATGTTTTCCATGCTTGGTTCCGTGATGACACATTTTTTTTAGGAACTTCTCTTCACCATATCACTTTATTAAGTTATCTGGATTCTTTCCCTTGTTCACTTATTAAGTCCACTGTTTATCAACTAGGATACCGATACATTGAGGGTGAGGGTCCTGGAGTGGGTACGGAGCATACTCGAAACATATACGTGGTTGGGTACAACTTGGGAGCGGGCAGGGTATGGCTGGCCCTGCCCTGCCGCTCTACAGCCTCCACGTAACTCTGCCTTGTCAATATTTTTGCCTCCACGTCAACTTTGTTGTGGGTTTCATATTTTTTGCTTGAGATTCGAAGATGGCCTTTGGCCAAGAATGATCTGTGGAGGTCCCGATTTGCTTGGTTCTTGGAGGTCCCAAAGATGTGTCGAAGATTTTCTTATTCCCCTTTTATTGGCGCAAGCTTAGGTTAGACGTTGTTTTAAATTGATTTTTTAATATTATTTATTCATTAAGATTTTCTTTTGGTTGTATAACTTTTGATTTTTTTAATTGTGTTCTTAACAGATTATAAAATATCATTTGAATAATATAATTTAGATACTATAGTTTTTTAATAACTTATAGAATATAATTTATTTCTTATAATTTTATGTTACAGTTTTTTTAGTTTTTTATTATATAAATGTAATTTAACGTTTTTATTGTAATGTGGTTCGTATAGGTTTACAAATTAATTTTTTAAGAAATGTATATAATGTATTTAGAAGGCTGAAATTTATATATTTTTATTTTTTTTATATTTTTTGTACTACTGTATCCAATGCCGTATCCGGGGCTTAATTTTTTTTGCCGTATCTGCGTATCAAATACTTCGTACCCGCTATCGTATCCAAAACGTATCTGCTACTTAGTTTATCAACCTACCGTCCTACGTAATCACCAATGTCCATTATTAGTTTCTAGGTTGATTTAGTTTACGAGGACAGGGAAGCACATCTATATCCTATTCAAGTGATCTCACATTACCTTTGTACATCATTCCATTCCATCGCAATTTGATCATACGACGTTGACACATAACCATGTGATTACATGTCGTTGCTGTTGAAGGACAACAACCTGTTTGTATCATATAAGCTGATTATAGCATTCTAGTTATCTAGGACAACATATAAGTCTTCTAGTTATAGCTGATTATAGCATTCTAGTTATCTAGTTATTTAGTTATAGCATTCTACTTATCATATAAGTCTGATGCTATCTATCAGAACTAAGTATATTATTGACAATTATTCCCTTGAGCACACTTAGTTTATTACGTGTCATTTGTTAATGATCAAGGTGTAGCAGCGAGATATCATTAGTTATGATTATCTCTTTCGTTTTAGCGCAACAATAGGTTGCCGACATAACTATGTGATTAATCATTAAACTTATGATTAATCATTGTTCATATATCATAAAATGTATAGTTAAGCATGTCATTATCTTATTAAATAACTTGCAATTATACCTTATCAATATTGTTGTTTTTCCGTATTATAAGGTTTTGTCGTAATGTACAACAATAATCAAATTATTATGAAAACAATCAACCTCAAATTGTACTTGCAATCTTACATTATAATCCGCCGTAATTTCGGCATTATAACACTTTATAAAACACAAGGTACGCTGTAAAAACAATGACATATTCATAATATGGAGGATTAAACCTCATTTCACAAGTACATAATGATCATGAAAGCAATAGTAAGTTACAACATGCCTTAATCCTTTACTAGTGAATACCACTTCAATTATTACATTTATAAGTCAAATCAAATGAAGTAATCAATACATTCATGATATTTCACAATTCAAAACAACATCAACAATTATGTCGTATCCCACCTTTTATTCTTTTCGCATTGCTCTTTAACCCGCAAATGTGAAAATGTTGAAGTATAGAAATGTACATGGCCAGTTCCAACCAAACTAGCATGAAAAGGTTGTCCATCTCATCTTTACGATTTATAGAACTAAAATATCTCAATGATCAAACTCAGGGTAACCAAATAATTTCAGAATTTAAATAAAAGAGACTATTTTACCATTTCCCTTTTTTTTTTCTCTTTTTCCTTTCTTTCATGTTACTGATACAAAAAGGAAACAAGATTTCACTATACACAAAATCAACTATCAATCATGATTGGATTCCAAATAGATCCTTATAATAAACCATCAGTTTCCACCCCATGCAAGATGACTTGTTTTTCACACATCCTAATTGTACAGGAATACCAATAAGTAAAACATTGATCTGCTTAACCAGTCATTCCTTTGCATTAACTAACAACATAATGACTTCTTTTTGCTAAGTCATGGATTTTAATTTGATTGAACAAAAAATCCAAATAATCCTTTATAAAGAATAGAGCATTCATTTGACTTGACGAATGGAATTAGATTACCCATATTGAGCTCAAGTAATAATAACAGTCAACACACGTCCCAAAATAAAGTAAGCTAATCGACAAGTAATACCTTAAAATCATCAAACTTACCTTAATAATTCCGAATACATCATTCATTTCTCATTCAAACCAAACAATGTTACCTTATATTCACAGATCGAATTACAAGAATCTGAGTGGTTCGATTCAACTCATACAACCGACTTAGAGACTACAAGGCGTAAACCGTACCCTCAACATTCCCTTTGTAGCCCTAAAATGGAACACTATAAATTGACTTTGACTATTAATCTTAACCCACAGTATCCCCAGGGCCACGATTCCCTATAACCAATCCCTGGCTTATATATAAAGTAAGTTAAAAGCTTAACGGTGGACGACACAGTGCATATATTCGTGCATCCCTTCAAAAGGGTGAACCATTAAAGCAAACGCCCAACTGGGTTTTAAACCCGACTGCAAATATTTAACCATTCAACGCAAATATAATCATTTGGCACTCATTAAAGACTCAGGAAACAATAGACCTGAAGGCCGAGTGCTTTCAAAGAAGATGGTGACTGTATTTTGACTATACATGCCCAAAATAAATTTACATATGCACAAAACGCAAACCCAGATGGGTTTGTCGTAGAACACAAAATCAGACCCAAACTTAACCATTTGTTACTCGTATCAGTTCAGGAAGAATAATAAACTTATATGCAAGTATGTATATTACACCCATAAATCAGTACTTAGGTTCCAGTATGAAAAACCACAAATCCATCTGAAACTCGAAATGGGTATTCTATGCATACGTTCTATCCTTTATATTTAATACAGAGATATAACTGAACTCGTAAAGAGTTTTAATCAGCTTTTAAGGATACAAATACGAATGCACGCAGTTCAGTAATAAACAATCATATAATCATTGGTCGAAGCTGTCAAGCTGGCCATTTTTCAACTCTCATATCGCATACAACCAGACATCATTACCATCAAACATGTACAAAACAAAGATTAAACTCGAGCAAATACCCAACCGACATTCCTCTTTTCATCTAGGTTTATTTTCTCAGAGAAGATAAGATGGAAAGTATTTAAACCATTAAAACATTATAATGCTATAAATTATAAAGATGGGGAAGAAACAATTTCATGCCTGTGAAAAAAATAAAACAGTATTCCTTCAAGCTTTTTCTCCCCAGCCGACTGAGTTCCCAATAATCCTTTCCCACAGACTTACACAATCGCTTTTGAAATTCAAACAAGAACAATCTCTCAACTCGACTGAGAACCCCATTTTATAATTTATTGTTAACAACAATCATAAATAGCCCATAAAAAACTCACTAACAGTTTATAGATAGCATGCAGAGCTAAAAAACTGGTTTGCACAAACCAACAAACCAAAAATGAACCCCCGAAATCTTGAATGCATTGGTAGCTTATCAATGAAGCTTCGTAGTTTTCGAAATATTTAATGCCATTTATTGCTCACAGTGCCACGTAGTGGCTGGTTAAATTTTATATTGCTTTCCCTCCAAATTTGGCGGTGAGGAGTATTACGAGCGGTTAGAGGCTTTTGATAAACCAAATGAAATCCCATTTCAAATATTTGCAAGGGTCGAATTGACTATAACTAATAACTTATTTAAATAATAAAAGCATTAAGGTTAGCCATCGTATATGGTCTATCCCTTTGTAAGTTACCAATGATCTAAACATATACTTATTTAAACATTGTAAAGTCCATCAAATGTGGTGAGATCCATGCCACCATAATGATAAACCAAGTCAACCATCTGGATCTACTGCCATGATAATGGTTTCACAAAATACTCACTTCATGCACGGTCATTCGACCAACAACCAACAAAGCCAAGCTATCACTTTCCAATAGTTCAACCCTAAGCTACTTATACAAACATAGGCCATATACATTGGGTTCAGATTCATTACAATCTTAATCCCCATCGTTATATTCGTGGCTTCAATATAATTAGCAATCCATTGCCCTCTTTTCAAGTCTATAAAGATCAAACACACAAGTGGATCACTTGGCTTAGTGCTTCGATCAACCGATGATATGAATGAAAACAAGTTTAAACATAAAGCATGATTATAAATCATTAATTACACATTCTCTGCCAAGATAACTAAACAGTTAGCAACATTTCATCCTTCATAATTGCAAATCATAATTTCCAGCAAGATAGATAAAGTAGTGATATCAATAATTGGTATAGTAACCATGCAAGTATCCAAGCTTCAAAACCGTCACTTTCAGTGTGGTAAGCAGCTCATATCATAACAGGGTGAACAACGATATTTATTCCAGGTACAACAACCTAACAGTCCAATAATGCTACGCATCATCAAACCTAACAAAGTGAGTACATACAACACTTAAAGCAAACAAGAACATGTCGTAAATGCAAGGTACATTACGAGTGTCGAGCGACAAGTGCTGTTGTGCGGTTGTACATGCAACTACAAGTATGTGTGCAAATCCTTTCAGGATATGCATACGCACGTGTGGTTGCATATATAGCTATGCAACAAAGTTTATCCTCCGGCTCTCGTAATGCCACCCTTCATTTGCGGTGTATCCCTTTTGAGAAATAGACAGAAATTGCGGGATTTGACAATTTGATCTTGGCCCATTCTTCTTGTGTTTGTTTTGTTTGGCTGAATTTTCTTTTCCTTGCTTATCTGTTTATAATTATTATTTCTTTGCTAATGGTGGAAGCTCTAATTTTTTCCACTCATTGAACAAGCATTTTCCGTGTACTTGTCATATTTCATCTCTATGCAGGCCTCTTTATGTTAACCAAAAAGTTTTCAGTTTGATTAATTTCAAATTTTGATCTCTCATTTTTGTTTATGTCATGTGTGGAACATTACTTGGGGGATGGTAGTCTTGAATTGATGCAGTCTTATAGAACCTAGGATCTTGGGGTTCTTAATATTAGGACAGTGTTTATTTGATAGGTGTATGAGAAGTATCTTAAAATTAATAAAGTCCGGATGTATGAACAAACAAACGGGATAGTGAAAACTTCAAATAATTACATAAATGTTATACATTGAATAGCAATATGGCATATTCTACATTAAACATGAATCAAATGGTTACTTGATTATTATTTGTTGACTCCACAGTCCTTTTGCAAGAGGATTCCATATTCCCATTCTCCATGTTGAAGATGCGCATCCCTATGAAATATGATTCATCATTGATCATGGTACTGAAATATGGTGCTTGATCAGAATTGCAATATTTTCATGATCAGGTTGCATTAGTTGACTTCTGGGGAAAATCAAATGTCGTTTGTCTGGAAGTTCCATTCACACTGATTGGTTTTGAATCTTGATTCTCTTTTTGCAGATTAAGCGATGGGAAAGGACAGAAGTCAAACCAAACAGTCTTCCTATTCTTAAAAAATTGCATGTCAAGTTAGGCGATACCGTCAAAGTAATAACAGGCCGTGACAAGGGTAAAGTTGGTGAGATTACTAAAGTCAATAAGCATAATGGCACAGTTATTGTAAAGGATCTTAACCTTAAGACCAAACATATGAAAGGCAAGCAAGAGGGCGAGTCAGGACAAATTATAGAGGTCAGTAAATTGACATTTTTTAAAATATTAATCCTGGTGATCGGGTCTTTGTATTGCTTGGATAATTTAAGCATTATGATGAGTAGGGAAATGAAAAAATTGATAGATATTGTCAAATTCCAAGGATGGGCAAAAAACAATTGATAGAATGGTCAAACACTATAAATTATTTCTGAAATGAGCACCTCGTATATTTTTCAGCTAATTACAAATAAAATTATGGAAGCACATGAAATAAAAGCTTAAATCAACCTATTTCTGGGCAAGTGCTGGACAAATAATGTCCATATGTCTGGTACAGATCTGATCAGTGCTAACATTTGTCATTTACCTAAATGCAATCCCTCAAGATTTTGTTGAGGATGCTATATCTAGAAATGCCTGTGGCTATGGAGGCGTTGGTGTAATTTGTGCTGCACAGCTTGTCACCTAGAGAGATTTTTGGAGGCACTCACTAGCATTCTTTCGCCCAGATTAGTTGATGCTCATTGATGTGATATGCAAATGACCGGTTTTCACTCAATCATGTACTCATTATACATCTGTTCATGTACATTTGTTTTTTTACCTTTAGCACTAGAATGTTGAGATGGATGCATGTGATATGACCGACCTGAAGTATGTTAATGGGTAGATCAGAATGTTTAGATTGAAAATTCAAGGGGTATGAGTCTCCATAATCCAGGAATAGCATGCAAGGTTCTCATAGTAAACCAAAAAAATCCATTTCATGGTTGCTTTGAGAAACAGCTCACTTACATCTTGTTAGATCGCATAAACCAAGGCGACCTGTTGCTTTGAGGACATAAATTCCCGCGCAAACACCAAATAGTAGAGAAGCTGGTATCCTATGGTTTAATTGTGTTGCTAGGATTGCCATTCTTGTACAGCGAACACGTCTTTGTGTTAATGTGAATTGTTCTCAAGAGTAAGCTATTTTCAGGCAAAGATGATGATTCTGAGGGGTTTGATTCTGTTTCCAGTATTTGAATACATTATATGATGTTTATTTCTTTGCTAGGTATTTAAAAGTATTCTGAGCAGTATCGCAATAGTGCCTTTGTTTCCAAAATAATTAGAAAAAGAAATGTGTTTAAACTTTAATGGGCTTGTCTTGATGGATTCTTCAGATTGAGGGATCTATCCATAGTTCAAATGTAATGCTGTACTCCAAGACACAGAATGTGGCTAGCCGGGTGGGGCATAAAATTGCGGAGGATGGTAGAAAGGTACGATATCTTCTAAAAACCGGGGAAGTGCTTGACAGTCCTGAAGAATGGAAAAGGATTTTCAAGGACAAGGAGGATAAGTAGACTAAGCCCACCCTCAAAATCAGTCAATATTCCATTGTGACATACAATTAGCTATGACATTGCCTTTGAACTCTGAAAAGAAATTCACTGTCTTTGTAAAAATTCTTTTAATCAATAGGGTCTATTATCTGGTGAGAAATCATTCTAGAAATGCATCAAAGTTGAGGAAGGTGGTATTTTGTAGCAATTGTTGAGCTTGCAGAGTGTACAAATAATCATTTGATCAGATGTTCTATCAAACTGTTGCTTTGATTGTGGCAATGGGACTTCTAATCTTTAGTTTCTCTTTGCATCATCTATCTTGTAAGTGGAAATCCTTGGAATTTAAGTAGGTGAAATATCTCGTTTGGTGAAAGTCAAGTCATAAGATGTTATTAACTGAATACAAAAAGTTGCATAGGCAATAATACGGGCAGACCATGTAATGAATCGTGATGACTAAGGTATGTGTGTAACTGTAGAGGTGCCAACTTAAACTTTGGTGATAAACTTTGACAAACAAAATGTTCATGTTATAGGACATAATTAATGCATTGTGGAGTTGCTACTTATATTTAAGAAAAAACATTGAAGAGCATAATGCTATCCCATGTGAATCCAGCCTTCTCACCAATTTGACTTCCTGTGGGAATCCAGCCTTTTCATCAATCAGACTTCACCCCGTTTAGTCTATATTGGCTTTTAAGGCTTTTAATATGGGTGTTATCAAGTGTAAATTTACATCAAAATCTCATTATCGCAAATATAAAGTAGCATAAAACTTATGGCAACAAGTGCCACGAAGTGGCTTATTCCTGCTGAAGATATTGTAGCTGAAATTAAGTGTGTTTAATTGTATTCAATAGATGCTAATTATGTTATACTAACAATTGCCGTAAAGTATCTCTTAGGATAACTGATTTTTTTTTTAAATTTCAAAATGTGAAGCATTTTTATATCAGAAAGATTTTTTTTTGAATATAAAATATTATTATATTTAATTGCATTCAATTGATGTTATACTAAGAGTTACTCTAACGGTATAAAGTAGAGAGTAGAGAATGTGAAAATTTTAACTTTAAATATGAAGTATTTTTTAATAAAAAAATATTTTTCTGAATATCGAGTATTATTATATAAGAAAGAAAATATTTGAATATAGGGTATTATATGTAATATAGAATTTTAAAATCAACGTTTGTTAGTCCATGACATTCTTTCATAAACAAAAATATCATAAACATTTGTTTGGAAAATCCTTAGAACATAAATATGGTCAAATATTTTGAAACATATTAACTAATACAAATATTTTGAACACATCTATTTGAACAATGCCAAGGAGATTATCTTGGATCTTAAGCAAAGCACATTGATCAATAATTTTATTATATTCTTTTCATATTTTTCAGTTGGTGACAAAAAAATGTCCAGGGGACCAAACCTACCATATTACCAATATATTATTATTATTATTTATTGACTTTTCATTTTTTTTAAGTGACTATCAAATGGATGTGAAATTTGATATAAAACTATAGAATTTTACACGGTAGGACAATCAGATCCTAACACTTGTTGCCATTGTAGAATTCATAATAAATATAAAGATGCTGGTCAACTCATAATAATGATAATGATAAACATGTTGGTATGTGAGTAGGTAATCACCGTAGTATTAGTTAATTTGTGTGTTTGTTTTATGAAGTTTTGACATGATAAATGAAATACTTGGGATTAAGCCCTGAACGAATATTGTATTTTCTCTAACACATGATTGGTTTAAAGCTTGAAATTATTGTATTTAATGAATGCTCTATATACCAATCTTTTTTAGACTATTTTTGTTAGGTCAGTTTTTTTTGGCTCGAAAAGGCTATTGGCCCTGGGTATTGGAGAGTCATACCTTACACAACCCTAAAACTAGAACCTCATCTAACAATGATAAAATCCAATTGGTCTACCAATATATTGCAACCACCATTTATGAAGCTAATGATAATTATCCATAAAAAATGCATTCTAAACAAGAGTAAATAAAAAAAGATATAACATGCACTTCTTTTTGTTTGGGAGGCCAAACAAAAAGAGGGACATGCAATTTCGATAAAAAAATCGTTAAAAAATAACAAACATACACACCCAAATAAACATATTTTACTTATAAATCTACACCCGACCTAAAAGACATTCAAGATATAATTGAATTGATAATAAGAATTGGATTGGTGCGAAGGATAATGGAAAACCCCATATAATAAAAAATCACAGTGTAAACCCCTAATAACTCACCCACTACCAACTTGACTTTGAATCAATAGAAATTTATGTTGCCACTATCCCTAATAGGGGAAGAGGGGAAGGTTAGCATAGATGAGGAACAGGGGATGCAAATTGTGATTTTTGCTACTTAGAAGATGAAGAATGTGTTAATGCTTCTCTTAATGAGTATAACCAATTAATGCCTCGTAATATTTTTATGTCATGCAATGGTGTAATAGATAGTGTAGTTTCAGGCTGGCAAGGTCATATTCTCTTTCATCTCATCTACAGCTTGAAAAGGAGTGATAATGTCATGTCCAAGTTTACCAAGCACACTACATGTGTAACTCATCCCTTGAATCAATTTGGAACCAATGCCTTTAGTATTCTTCTCAAACCCACCAATGCTAAGAGGGGATCATTAGTGAGATCCCATCCTAAAAACAATCAAGAAGTAGACCCCCCTTAGATGTTTGCATTATTAGTAGTAGGTAAAACAACATCATGATGTCATAAGGGTTATTATATGCAAGTTCATCCAATAAGGTTGGATTAATATTTAAAGCGTGAGATATAGATAACTAAAATCCTAAAGAATTAGAGATTTAAGATTATTTTCATAGTTGGTAGTCATAGTATAAATGTTTTTGGATGACTTCATACAATTTGTCAATCCCAATGAGTCCACTCTAATCAACCCTTTAAGATATAATTTTATTATTCTTCCAAGTTCATGAAATTTACAAGTTGTATAAACCATATTACTAGTTAAAATGTCATCTAAAACATTATCACATTCTAAGCTTTGAGCATATTTACATCTCCACATTTTATACTCAACTCAAACTAAACATTCTAGGATCCACATATTACATTGATTCTAAAGCATTGTTGCATATGAAATTTAATGCGACATTTACGAAAGTGAATAATACAATTAATACTCAAACCACAAGTAAACACCACATTCATTGGTTTTAGGTGGGAAAATTTCATAGGGAAAACAAATCCCTTTCTTACTCTATGATTAGTGTAGATATTTTGCAACTAACTCGTCAACATAACTCTTATACAATGTCTTAACATAATTTATCATTGCTTGTTTTACAACGTTTATTAATTGAAATAGTGGCAATTTCACAAAACACCGTTTGACTGGAATGAAACTAGGACAGTGTTGTGTCGGGAAAAAAATGCATCCCCACGAGTCCTCTCTATCATGAGGTCTGCTTTTCTCAACGGATGAGCCGATTTTCAAGTAAACAATGACCAATTTTTCCTTTAACAACCTAGATTTTTTTCATATTAATTTAGTCCACTCGGAACCCTTAAAACAAATGAAAGTGTGTCTGAATTTCTTTTTGAAGGTGCAAAATTGGTTTTTGGGTATTTTGTTCCTTTTTCACTTGCCCAAGAGGAATGCTTTCATCAAAGCTAAATCAATCCACTTCCGATACTACTAGTAGTACACTCTTATGCTATTGCCTACTCTAAAATTGTATAAGGTTCCATAAGAAAATTAGTTGGATCAAATGACATCAAGAAAGCTCGTGTTCATATAATTTTTGCTACATTGGACGAAGAGCATTGTGTGCAATTCAAACCAAGATAAACCTAATTGTAGATATAATTACAGATAAATGACAAGAATAATATGCTTATTGGGTTTGTGTTCTCTTTAAATGCTTTGCTTGCATGATCCCATGTCATGTTGACATGGAAAAGCATAAATGTAGGTCCATTATTAATCTCGTGATGAACTTCCACCTGGTTGGAGGATTGAATTGATATAACAAAAATAGGTATAGTAATTGATTATTGTATTAATTTTGTGAAGTCAAGAATGACAATAGTTGGGGATTAAAATGAAATTTGTAATTAGTTTTTTAAATTTGTTAGTACTCGAACAAAAGTGCAACTAGCCTCATGGATGTTAAAAGTTCTTCTTCTTCTTAGTTGTAGGATTGAACTCTTATGTGACTTCAAACTGGTGTGGGTATATATATTAACTTGAATCAAGATTGTTCTATTCTAGGTAAAAATCAACAGTTGGTTGCTTAATTGCATTTCTTTCAATGCAAAATGAACACTATGTTCAACTATAATAGGTAGGACTACTATGCTAGGTTCCTAAAAATAGTAATTGCCATCTTAATAAGCACATTGAAAGAAGACCACAAAATACTCTTGATGTGCAATGAACACTGAAATTTGTTGGCTTGAAGTGAATATGACATCATAAGTCTTGCTTTGTTTGGTCACTAGTCAATCTCCACTTTGCAACCACATGTACAAAATGTGTTCCCTGCACTTTTCACAACGAAGGTACTCCATTCTGCAAGATGGGTTCCCTCCCACATTTACCGAATCTCAATCTGAATCACGACATATTTTTGAGTTGGGTAAAAGATAATTTAGGGGTCATGTAGGTAATTTAGGCGGGAATTGATATCCCTTATATTCCAAACATTGAAAGACAAGGTTTGACATTCACAACTTTCTCCAAAGTTCCCTCGCTTGACAATTTACGCATTTCCCCTCCTTTTCATTTGAAAGGTACTAAAAAATGGCGCACACATCTACACTTAGAGCAAGAAGAAAGGAGACAAGACTAATTTCACTTAACCAAAACAACCCATCGTAAATACTAGTCTCCACTTTGATAGCACCTCCATTACTACTTTACTCAACACTACTTGTATCCAAAGCAATGGTATATAAGTAAAAAATGTATTCATGTTTAGTGCAAATAAAATTGTCCACAAAAGGCTACCACTCATGAAATAAAATTTGCAAATGTATATGTATGAATATGTAACAAATTTGAAATGTGCAAATAAGACCTTTCAATGTAATGTTTCATCTATATTCCTACACTTCCACTATCAATCACATCTGTTATCAACTAACACAATTTCTCCCCAAATAATAAAAAACAACACCAACTACCAAAATAATCAACGTATAACCATAAATCCATTCAACATTCACATTGCAATGTACACATGTGATTGCTAGTTGAAATAGTGTTAAATATGTTGGCAATTAGAAGGAAAATAATGTTGTTGCAAAATGAACTAGAACAACATCAAATGCTATCTAATTTACAACAATAAAAAAAGATAAGTGCACAAAGACAAGGTTTTACCTTGGAGAAATCCAATGTGGGAAAAATCCATAAAAGTATAAGTAGAGAGTCTCTCTACATTATGGGATTTTTTTTCGCACTTCCTTGGAATAGCTTGGGCCACATTTGTTTCCTGTTGCTTCTACCCTAGCCTTTTCTAGATATATAGATGTCTAATTTTGTGTTATGCATGCAATTATGTATACTCCTTCATTGATGAATATTATTATGGATCTTTCTTGTCTGCCCTCTAATTGCGTTGTGCTTCTTATCTCTTGCATGTTTAGTATATTTTGTCTCTTTATTTCTCATGTATTCACAGAGTTATTGTGTTGGAACCAGGTAGGGGAAGGAGTCAAAGACCCCCAAAATCACTCTTGGTGTATCACGATTATTTTCTTTTAATCCCTTCTCTCCCTTTCCCCCTTGAAAGCTCTTATTTTAGCATCAGATTAAGTAGTGATAACAACAAGAGTATGTTTTATATGAGAACCAACTCATTCTGGAGGTTTTCTCGCATTTGTAGTTGGACATCTGGAAAGAGATCTCATTGTTTTATCTAAACTCAAGGTGTAATCCAAATAGATCACAAATGGACATCAATAGTTTTTGGCATGCGCCATGGGACACTTTGTTGAGTTATTGTTTCATTTTTCAAGTGTTCCATTTGCAAACATCGAGGCAAGACACCATGTTTCATGGTTTATGGTATAGAACTTTCATTAGGATGCAAATCCTTATGTTCACAAGAGACTTGTCTTCTTTTCCTAAGTCAACACCTCTCAAGAGCCAACTCTCTTTGTTATTTTCATAGCTAAGATTTAGGCCAAAATCTCAGTTACTTAATTTTTGAAGCCTTTCCTTATGACATGGTGACTCCATTGGTTTAGAATCCCATTCTCAAGTCTTACAAACCTTTTCATCCTTATGTTTTCATTGCTATGACAATTAGCATGCCATGACATCAAAAATGTTACTGTACTTAATTAACCATACACTATCATATGTGATTAAGATAAAATTTGTAATATTCATCGTAACATAATCCACACATAATGCATTGATTGATGTACACTTATCGACATGCTCTTTATAAAGAAGAGTATCAATCAAGTTATTGACTTGAATGAACTCCTTTATTAATAACATTAAAGCAGACTTATCCTATAAGTTACTACTATCTAAACCATAAACCTAGCCTTTGTCTTATCTTTATAAGAGCATAGAGCGTTGGAGTTTGCCGTATCATTATGGATGAGAGTTATTAGGGAATTAGTGCATATATTTTAATCTAAAGAGTTATTCATGTTTCTTGTGTTTAAAATGTGTGTAATGACCTTCATTTTAAATTTTTATTGATTTATTGTATATACATGTATGTGAGTGTCTGCATTATGGTTGTTTACAACGATTCCAAAGAATATCCAAAAAATTTAATAACAAAGACTTTTTGTTTCTTGGAGCTCTGGTGGTCGCTACCACTTGTTGTAATGGAATGACATCCCCATATTTAATTAAAAAACCCTCTCTACCTTCAATGGAGATGGATATATGAGTCTTATAGATCACATTCAAGATGTGACAAACCTTTGTGTAGCTCATCATATCATAAAAGAAGGTGTAGCTCTCATATCACTTTCTTCATTTGTTAAAGGAAAATCATATGATTGGTTCAGAAATGTGGCTCCATAATCAATTTTAAGTTGAGATGAGTTGGGAGAAAATATTTGAAACCTATTCAAGGAGAATGCAAATGTGTCATCTCTCATAGAACACATTAACACCATCAGGAGAGCATCCCAAAGCATATTGTTGAGTTTGATCTCAAATTTAGGTCTTGGGAAAGGATCGCTACTAAATACATAACCCTACCAGGTATGACATTCTTATACTATTCAAAATCCTTTGATTTGAATATTTCTCTCACACTCGAATTCCTAGGTGGAAGGACCCTTCTAGAAGCCTATGACCTAGCTATTCATGTATGGACCTATCTTATACAAGCAAGTCAAATTGAACTCCTATTCACTTAACTAGAATTTGTTTCCTAGAAATGTTCAATAGAACCTATTACTCCCCAAGAATATGAGAATTCCAAAAGCACGTCCCACCCAGATGTCATAAATTTAAGTCCTAAAAACATTGGATGAGATGAAGATACTCTAGTTGTAGCAACCCCTATATAGGTCATGAAGCATACTTAACTAGTTTTATAGATTCAACTAGCTCTCCCAAGGGCTCAAGATTAGCTTGTTGCCTTAAAGCCAAGTCATGCTAAGTAAAACAAGCACATTTCCTCTACATATCCCCAATTCTGATCAAGAATTTTCAAATCTAATATTACATTTCTATATCAGATATACTACATGCTAGGTGCAAGAAATATGTGCGGTATCTTATGCCAATAGGACTCTATTAGAGTATTACTAGTGGAGCCCCTATGGTGATATGAAATTGAAACTGGTCAGACTAACCACTAACAATTTTGAACAAGAAATGAGTCTTCTAACCATGGTTAGGATTTGAATCTATTTTGCATCGGACAAAAGGGTTTCCCATATGTGCAACATCTAGGAGTTTTATATTGGATGCATATTTTAGAGGTTTTCATAGGCACTTGAATTTATACAGTACCAGTACAAATCCATGGTGAAGATATTGAGTACAAGAAGGTAAAAACCCACCAAAATGTTTTGTATGCTCCTGAAGAGTTACATACCTACTTAGTTTTCACTTCCACGATCACTAATTGAAGACAATAGGATATAATGCATGATTTCCTATTTATGCTTGCACAGTTATGCATGTGACACACCATATCAACAATTGCATGGAGCAAGTCTGAGGTCAATCAATCTAAGTAGGACTCTCTTTCTCATGGACCTTTTTCCTTCTCATAAATCATTTCAAGAGGGATATTTTATCTTAAAAATTGATCATGACTAGTATATGATTATTTATTGCATGATAATGTGGTCTTATTAACAAATTTATAATCCAAATGATGACAACATGATGAACTTGTTTGCTAAATAATACCACATCTTAACCAAAAACCTTTTTGGATACATTAAGGTTATGTTTAAAACATTTGGTGATAAAAACGTATTGAGCTTACAAAACCTTCCCCAGCATAGGGGTTTCATATTTCTTAATCTTCTAGTGTTTTTAGTCAAATTCTTGACCTGCTCGATTTTTATCTAGTAAGCACAACTTAAATATGTTTTCTCAAACGTTTCCTAATGATTTCATGTGTGAGAAGCTACAATATGTAGGATTCTCATCGAGGGATTCCTATATGGTAACAACACATTTCATAGCATAACTAGAAAATCAATATTCTATTTTCACATGGGGTTGATTTCAAGGATTTTATTCATGTTTAGCCCAAATTAAAACAAAACCTAGTTTCATTTTTAGGGATAATTTTAGGGCATGCAAGCTTTTAGAAATTGGGCGAAATCTGTATTTTCCTAAACAAGTGTGTTGCAAGTAAAACACATAAGTCTTTTGATAGATCTCTTAGAGGTATAAAAGAGCTTGTTCCAGTCACATTGAGGTCCCTAAGTACACATGAAACCTTCTATGTTTCGAATTGAGAAATGCTCCATATTGTATTCATTTGGGCATGATCCTAGCTTAGATGCGGTGCCCAATTTTACTAGATTTGACAAATATCATCTTGAGTCCATCTAAAAAATCACTTTTTGGACCCTACCTATCTTATCTTTAACTATAAAATCAAATCTTATGCCATTATTCATTGACTACCGAACTTTTGGATTTATATTATATGATGTACAGTCTTCCTTTCCTTATTCTTTACGGTTATATCCCAATTTTTGAGTTCATAGGTTTGTAAAGGATAATAATGTGATCAGGGAAAGACCCTAGGTTAGCTCCATCTCCTATAGATCCTTGTATCAGGGTGATAAAATGGTCATAACAATATTCATAGAAGATTCATTCAAGCATTAACAAAATGAATACATAATTGCATATTGAAGTGCCCGCATGAGTACTAAGATCCAAATCACTTAAGGATTTGAGATATCACATCTAATAAATAACTTGTAGTGCCCATTGTCAATCACTACCACAACGACATAGTCTTCAGCCTTAACAAGGTGCCATCTCAACCTATATGTTTTCCAAAGACCTAAATGGAATCCATACCTCAAGCATACAGATACACTATGTAATTCAACAAGATCAATGATATACCACATATTTTTAGTATCATCTACTGCAATAAGCTATGATCTATGGAACCAATTTTAGGACCTAATTATTAGTTATAAAACTACCCATGAAGATTTAAAATGATCAAAGGTTTCATAACCACCGGTTTATAAATAGCGGTAGTGACATAAATGTTGACATGCATGAAGCGAAGGTTTTGTTAATGCTTTAAGAATGAAACGATGGACATTAAAATTGATACATACAGGGTCAATTATTTACCATATGTCTGTTGGGTTTCTATGGAATTTTTCTCCTGGCTCTGACGCATCACTTTGTAGAGACTGTTGAGATATCCCATGATACCCCTTTATGGAGATCCAGAAGAGTTATGGAATGACCACCTTCTGAGTGGCATGTTCCTTGTAAGAAGATCTATGGTCTTAGAACTCAGTTATCTCAATTCTCCTAGCAATGTAGAGATTGGTACCTGGAAGTTATTGGTTAGAAAAGTGTTAATAAAGCTTGGTTGCACATAGTAAACTGGATCACTAATTAAAATCAGAATAATAATCTTCTCTATTCATTCCATGTCAATCATAAATTTAGTACATATAGAGAGAGTGCATATTGCCTCACTAATTATGGAGTCCTTAATTACCTCATATTGGGTATATCACTTGACATAACTGGATTGTTTTAACATACTTGTAACAAATACTCATTTAAATATCTTCTCTAATTCTAGTATGGTTTAATATTCTTGAACGTAACAATCACTTACTAATAATATATGCACGAAATGTGTGTGTGTGTGTGTGCAATGTGATGTGTAAATGTGTAGTCACTGTGTGTGTGCTGTGAAATCATAGTGTGTTGTGTGTGTGTGTGAAGTGTAGTGTGTGAATGTCCACCTGACTGTGTGTGATGTAAGTGACCCATCGAGTGTGATGTCACATGTCCGTGAAATGTGTGTGTACGTACGTATTGAATCACTTACTAATAATGATCACCTACAGATGTCATAACCTTTCGTAGTGATCCCACTTTCACTTCTACATGAGTGATAGGCTTCTTGTTGGCCAATCACTGCAAAAGTATGCAACAAAAAATGTTTGTAGAATTTTTCTCTCCTATTAGATTTTTTTATGGTATCACACCATTGAGGACAAAAATCAAGAAATGAAGTCTTTGAGGATCCCTGATTCTCATTATCATGTATGCAACTGGGATGTGTTGTAACAACAGAAGTCACTTCCCATTCCATGTCATGAGCTCCCAATAAAAGTTATGGTCACCACTACCAAATGGAGACTGATCCAATGTTTCTAGTAGATCCTTATGCATCTCAAAATCATAGTGTATCTCACTGTAACATGCAGCCCCTTTGTTAGTGGTGAATGAGAGGACACTTATTTCCCTGCTATGCCTCTATTTCCTTCCTTCGTAGATGTTTTTTGGATTGCTTTCTGGTACATGTTTGTCCCTTGAAGTATCAATTACATGTGGAGCCATTTACATTGACTTTGGATATGGGCATCACATTTAATTTTTACGTCAAGGTTTGTTACACCATGTAATCCTAAGTCATATCATGGGTATATTAATAGTAGACCTATGTGGTAAACGTAATATCTTATCATGTCATATCACATTTATTTATGCTTTCATATTCTTATTAGGTTTGCATCCTTGGTGTTTTCCATAGCATAATCAGGGTTTATATATGAGTTAGTAGACTTGTAATATGATCATCATGATTGATCAATTGAGTCTTATTGTATGGTTTGGAGGTTGTCCCCTCAAAGTGTCCTAGCTCATTATACTTGCATATGGTTATGATCATTTCTATATTTTGGCGTTCTTTTGTGTTATATTGCTGTCTGATATTCATATATATCTAATTAATTTCCTTACATGTGGTATTAGAGCTTCGATTTGAGAAAAAAATTAGGTTAAAAAACCTAACTTGTTAAGATTCAACTATATTTCCCAAAATGGTAGCGAATTTTTTTATAATTTTTTAACTAAAGAGGAGATATTAGTCAAGTAAGGTATCCTCTCCAAATGTCAATATTTTTTGAAGTTTTTTTGTACAAGTTATATCTAGTTTTAATGATTTTTCATTCATTCACTCCATAGGCTGTAATTTTTAGATTTGTTTTAAGTTTCTTACATACTTAGAAATATTTGAAACAAATTAGTTAGGGTTTTTGTTCTCTGTGTTTCACTCTATTTTTCTAATAATCCATTTATGACATCTAAAACCTTAAATCTCTACCTTAAGGTTGATATCTCTAGACCCTAAGCCTAGACCATGAATCTAAGAGATCAACCATGATATGTCCACAAACAAAGGGGGAATGCAAGATTAATACCACTCCTAACAATGAATGTCAGTAAGATATGAGATTTGGGATTTTAAGTACCTACTATATCCTCATGTGTCTAGGGTGTTCACCCAATTAAGATCATAGTATTCACTCATCTTGAATGTGGACTTACACTTAATATGCAATCTCAATATAAATGGAGAGTAAACTCATGATCTCACAATGTCCAGGTGAATTGAAGGATAATGTTTGCATCAAGACTCATGGCATCCATTTATTGGTCACCTTTTCAACCATGTAGGCTAACACCAATTCTCATTCAACTGGGCACAGTCAGGTTGTACCATCAAACCATGCACACTCCAATTCGACACAATCGACATCACTTGTATTGTTCTAATGTGGGACAGTAGAAACCATATTGGATCTTCTAGCCAAGTGGTAGAATCAAGAAATTTTAAGGTGAAGATGATAAAAGTCTAGTTTCTTAGGATCTTGACCAAATGGATTTTTTTTGATGTGCATAAAATTCACAAGTGGATAGAAGGTGGTATTGACATCCATGTATATCTAGAAACCAAAAAAATTAATTTGGTATATATGAATGTGCGAGAAGAAGATAAAAGTAAGGGTCTACCTATTACTATGGTCAATGTTCATAGATGAGAGCTTCTATTGCACTACAAGAATAGTGTTACATAAAAACTATTTTAGTCAAATAGACAAATTTGCGATCAAGTAGGGACAAGCCAAGTATTATATCTCAGTAGTTCTAAAATTTATCCTTATATGTGGATGGAATTTTAGAGGGATCATCTAAATGATCTATCTCTTTGGAGGGGTGGCCTCAAGGATATCATCCAACTTGATGTTCACCTACTTAATCCAAATTTGATATTAGAATCCTTAATAGTTGTTTTTCAGAGTGGAGTAAAAAGAGATTGATCAAATAGAGGGACTTTCACCACTAGTAAAGAGAGTATGGTTCCAACACATTCTAGTACCTCAAATCCTACCAGAACTGGATCTAATCAAAAAATTGAAGAGAAATGAGAAAAAGGCTTATGCTTCAATTGTGATAGCAAATATAGTAAAGTGCATATGTGTGCTAAAAAGAAGTTATTCTACTATGAGGCAATTAATGACGAATTCACAAATGAAGAAACAAAAGCGTAGGTGTTGGATGAAATAGGGTTTGGAGATTCCCAATTGACTATTTCTTGCCATGTAATGTCAGGTGTTATCTCTCCACAAACCCTCAAGATAAGGGGTATTATAAAGGAACATAAGGTAACAATAGTAATTGACTCAAAGAGTACACATACTTTTATCAACATAGTTGGTAACATGTCTTAATTGCTTATTTTCCCAGTGTTAGAATTTCAAGTCATGATTGTAGATGAGAGCATGATAAATTAATTAGGGAAATTCCATAATATCAATTTTGAAATGGGAGAATACAAGCTTGATTCCCCTATGTTTTCTCTTCCCATGAATGGAGCATATATTATTTTAGGAGTCCAATGGCTCACAACCTTGGGCACAATTAGGATGAACTTTCAATATTATTCATGCATTTTTTTTCAAAAGGAAATATGTTTGAGTTAAAAGGGTTACATGTAAAGTCACCTCAAAGGATTATCTCTCATCAAATGCAACTAATCAAGGGCCCTACACAACAACTATTTTTATTTCATAAAAAACAATCACCATAATTTTAGGAAAAGGTGGAAAATTATCCAATTATTGTGGAGGATTTGTTATCAAACAAGCCACATTGGAGAGATAATTTTCCAAAATATCTCATGATGTTCAGCTACCATCGACCATATTAACTAAGACGTTCCCACCAAAGGTTCAAACAATCAAAGAACAGAGTGAGCACCAATAGTAGAAGGTAATCCATGAGAATCAAATCAAAGGGAAGAATTGCGACACGACAATAAAAACATGGGATGAGGAGTATTTCTTCTAGCAAAATCCAATGATCATCAACATCAAGGAATTCGCTTGTGTGAAGCAACATCCAAAAATTATCAACATTGGGGAAAATGTTGCTTTGAAGGGGAGAGGCATGCTACACCCTTAATCCTAGGTCATATATTGGATATGTATATCTGACCTATGACTAACATAATCTCTTATCATATCATATCATATTTATTTTTACTTTCATATGCTTAGTAGGCTAGCCTTGGTATCTTGCATAGCATAATAAAGTATATATAGGAGCTAGAGAGAAGTAGATGAACATAAAATAGAGAACTTGATTCTTATTTCATGGTTTGGAGATTTCCCCCTTGAAGTCATTCTACTTGCATATTGTGATCATATCTATATATTGTGGTGTTCTTTGGTGTTATATTGCTGTTTATATTCAAATATATCTAAGTGATTTCATGACGATCATTTTATCTCAAAAGGAAGATTCAATTATTTGTAGTAAAATATGAGTAAAGTAGTTGTAGCCCATTCTTTCCTTCTTTCTCCTTTATTCTCAATTGTATAAATAGATAAAGTCTCTCTACATTCAGACACTTTTTTAGCACACTAATTTGGATCCACTTGACCCGCATTTTATTTCATGTTGTTTCCAAAATAAAATTTGTTGAATATATGGATGTTTGAATTTGTGGTTTGCATGCAACTATGTATACTCTTGCTATACTATATATTACTATGACTCTTTTTTTTATGGCCTCTAGTTTCATTATGCTTCTTACTTTTACATGTATAGTATATCATTTCTCTTTTATTTCTCATGTATTCATGAAGTTATCATGTTGAAACAAGGTAGGGGAAGGAGTCAAAGAGCCCTAAAATCGATCTTCATGCATCACCAACATTTTATTATATTTCCCTCTATCCAGTTTTCCCCTTTAAGCTCTTAGTTTAACATTATATTACGTGGTGATAACTTTATGTACATGTTTTATATGAGAGCCATCTCACTTTGGAGGTTCTCTTGTATTTATAATCCCATAGCTAGAGAGAGATCCTATTGTTGTGTCTAAACTCAAGGTACAATCTAAACAAGACATAATCAAACATTAACACAACCATAGGGACAAAATTGAATTTTAGTTTCACTAATCACCCTAAAATAGATGGTAAAAACGAGAAGGTTAACATGATTTTTTCGTACCTTATGATAATGCATTTTATGGATCAACCATACATATAGGAGGAGTATCTACCTTTGGAGGAGTTTACATATAACACTACCCATCATACCTTTCTTGACATGGCTCCTTTTCAAGCATTATATGGCTAAAAAATGCCAAACACTTATCATTCAGATAGTGTGGAATATATGATTTCCTTAGGTCCTTATATGCAAAAATAATTCAAATATCAAGTTAAGTTGATCAAACAACATTAGTAGAAGCAATATATTGAAAGAAGAGTGATGTAGATAAAAAATAACTCTTAAATAGTTCACAATTAGAGCTAAGTATTTCTAATTGTCCAACCTTTTTTTTTGCGATCAAGTTTAAGAAGTACTCAAAGTTGGTACATAATGTATACATATAAATTTCAATTACTGATGAATTTTTTTATAACTTGTCAAAAATTAATATCTCAAAATGTATTTCATAAGGAGTAAATCATAATTGAGTTGGGATGACTTGTGACATGTCATACAAGTTCATTTTGGCATTTCCCTTGTTTCCACCAACTTATATTGACTCTATCTCACCAATAAGTTGTGTACGTATGAGAAAAACATATAAGGTAAGGGTTAGGAGGAATACCTATAAAACGAAGGTGGAAGGTAGAATGCATGTGTTATTGAAGGTAAAGGTTAGGAGGAATACCTATAAAATGAAGGTGGAAGGTAGAATGCGTGCGTTATTGATGTTATCCAAGTTGATCGTAGAGGACTCCTTTTTGTCTGGGAAGGACTACCTGTAAATGCAAAACAAGACCACAAAAGAGTATTAAGTAGCATATGAAAGTGGACTTCCTAGCGTATGCTAGATCCAAGAAGCATGATACTTCCTAGAGAGGATGTCAATCCACTGTTTAATTTAACGTAAATAAGAAACTGAAATAAAGAGGTCCTATTATAATGCAATGATTTATGTTTTCTCAATACAACAATATGCTAGATTTACTGCTAAATACAAGTTGTATCACTAAATCTAATGAAACCAAAGGTTTTTTCAGGCTAGGAAAGTTTGTCAGAGGTATGATGGAGGTCTGGAACTGATTAGGTGAGGTATGGGTAAGTTTTGGGTGAATGGTAAACTTGCTGGTTAGAGGATGTAAAATAAGACAGAGACTGGTATCGGTTAGGCGATCGATGCCAGTATTGGGATGAAATTGACGACGATTAGGTACACCGACGTCGGTAGGGGTAATGGGTGATAAATGAATAAAAATGGATTTTTATCCTCTCTGTGATTGCACAGAGAGTGAGGAAGGTGTGGTTAGGATCATAATATGACTGAGAAGACTTAGGAACACAAAGGAAGAGGTTAAGAGAGGTAGAAAGTCTTGAAATGGTTTGGTAGATGGGTTGGTGGGAAGATAGAGATATCCGGGTAATAGATGAAATGGAAATAATGAAAGAAATAAAAGATCTACGATAAAATAAGCACAGATGATGAAAACCACATTACTTGTTGCTATGAATATCTCATGAATGAAGGTGGATGGTGATTGATTGGTGAGGTGATGGCTGGTTCACTACCGCAATAGTGCAATCTACGTGTTCTCGTGAATACTCCAACACTCTGGAAGAGAACTTGTTGCATGTGCTACACTCTGGTGGTGTGGCGTCGTCCTTTGGATGTAGGAATGACTTTGAGACTCGAGTTTTATTACAATAAAACTCCCAAAACTGAATGACCAACCCGTGTAAAGAGTTGTAAAATTGTATATAAAGGAACCAATGGGGGTTAGGTAACCAGTGCTGGCTGAGGATAAAATGGTGTGGGTTAGGGTGAAATAGTCCTTTTTACCAAAAATAGGCAGATATTCCCAGATTTGGTGCATTTTCCAAGTTGAATCTGCTTAGGAGAGTGGAGTTCATGTTAGAAAAGATAGGAAGATCCCAGAAGAAGTCCAGTTAGGTTTAGGAAGAAGTATCAATTAGTTAGGTCAAATGGTGACTCAACACTGGGAGTGATGACTCATTATGAGTTAAATGCCCCTAGAATGGGTCCAGGGTGATGTGTCCTGATGAGGTGGATATGTGAGGATTAAATTAACTTAATTAAAATAAATAAATAAATTAATAACGTGAGGATGAATATTAATTCAATTATAGGTGATTAAATTAATATCAATGTGGGGTAGGGGATCATGGATAGGTAAATGCGTCACATTAATTAATTGAAGGGGACAAAGGGGAGTGTGACCCAAATTTGGTGTCTACATTTTCCCCTTTCTATCTCGTAGCTTATATTGGTAAGCGATGTTGAAAAAAAAGGAGGTCGGTGCCGCATGTATGAGTGAAGGTTAGGCTGCCCTAAGTATGGGTGGAGGTGATCCCCCTCAAACCAAGAATTGATGAGGTGTGAAACGGAATCGGTGAGTGGTTTGATAAATGGGTAAGTGAGGAAAACAAGGGTGGTTGGGGTATATGTGTGATGAGATCAGATGTGGGTAATAGGCGGGGGAATTCAAACGCACGTACACATTATAAAATGCAATAATGTACCAGGTTGAAGCGCTTGTAAACTCAACTTCGTCAAAGGTCACTAGGTTTATCCAAACACAGTTGATGTGATCTAGGTATCCAAGGTATAGGATACAGTCCTAAAACACAACTAGGCAAGGTGTAGGAATAGGCAAGAGGTATGTTCCAACGCACCAAAAGGTTTGGTTGGAGTAAACGACATGACATTAGGCAAGGCAAGGTCATTAGACTAAACAACACGAGTAACGTTATCGCAAGGTATAACGAGTAAAAAAATGTGAGGGTCAAACAAAAAAGTATAGGTTGGGTTGAAAGGTAAGGCCATGGGTAAGGACATGGGAGAGGAAACAACATGCCCCAAAGGACCAGGTGGTTGGGTGATAGGTACGTAGGAAAGTGTAGGGTTAGGGATAAGGCTAGATGTAAATTTGGGTAAGACGAAAATGGGTGCGAGCAAGCAAACGTTGGTGATAAGTGGTGTAGAATTATCAAAAAATCTAACCAATACTAGTCAATTGAGACTGATTCCAATCAAAGAAAACTGACCACGGTACACTAGGTCACATGACCGATACTGGTCAAGATAAACTGATGCCGGTCAAGTCATATTTGGGGAAAAATGTAAAATCTGTGTTTTACAAATTCATTTGTGTGTTTTTTGTTTGTGGAAAATGACAAATAGAGAGGTGTTTTCCCAGTTTTTGAGGTAAAAACGATAGAGGTACTAGCTAGACTGAGTTGGAGTGTTTGTGAGTGGACCCACAAGATCTTTCTAGACGAGTTGATTAGTTGGAGGACTGATGGCTGGATTCAGGCATGGTTGAGGCATGAGAAGGTGTTGGTGGACCACCAATTCAGAGGCTAGAGGTTCTAGTGAGGAGGAAACATCGTGTCGAGGTAGGTGTAGACACCAAATTTGTGTCTTACGACCCCTCGTGCCCTGCATCTCATTTCGCAACCTAACCTCATCACCTAAACCTTACACAATTATTTATTAATTACCTTATAATTAATAAATCCACATCTCCAAACCTGCCACCTCATTTCGCCACCTCATCATGACCTAGTCCTAACCTTAAACTAACCTAATTAAGACCTATAACTCGGTCTACATCCACACCCATGACTAATTACTCCTCACCCACACCAAAACCAACCTCATAATGACTTGACCAAGCCCACAACTAATCCCTCGGGAGAAAAGGAGGGAAAGTTGGAAATAACTTCTTTGTTAGAATTTGTGTTAATTCATATTAGCAGGGGAACTGACCACCTTCGAAAGGAAGTCTAATATTTCCTGGGCCCAAGGCTGTTCCCTCATTTATTGTCTAATTAGAATCTGGTGGTCTTGTGTTCTTACTTGCAGGTAGTCCTTCCCAGACAAAAAGGAGTTCTTTGCAATCGATATGATCTCTCTCTACGGTACGCGCACACCCTCTCAACATTCAACATGTATTCCTCCTAGCCCTAACCCTTATCTGTTTCTCAAAGGAATGAAAGGATAGAAACAACTCTTTTCTAGGAACGGAAGCATTTCTGTGCGAAACATTTTGGCATGCCCGGTGGGACCCATTTTGGGTTTCTTTCTTTCTTGCTTGCTTTCATATAGGGAGCACACTTGCTATTTTCTTCTTCTAAAATATTCACAAGATATTTTGTTATATTTGGTAAAAGAATTTGTCTTGCTTTCACATCTTTGCATTAGTGAAATTCATCTCCTTGCTTCATCGAATATCATTTTCGATTTGGGTTTAAAACACGTGCATTACATTCTTACGTGTTGTTTTCAGTTCTAGTGAACATAGATTAAGTAACAGGTTGTACACGTGGGGGTGATATCCACGGTAATTGACAAGAAATTAATCTTACTTTCACTACACAACACATACCGAATCACTTCATAATTAAACACAATAACTCAAAACATCCCCCCTTTTCCGTGGTATTCCTCCGCCCGATTGAGGTAACCTTATAAGCCAAAAAAAAACTTGACATTTCCCCTAAGTCTTTTGTTTAGGATTGACATCATCTTGTGTCTAAGGCATAAACCCAAATTGATTAAAACCAATCCTAGGGTTAGCCTGTTAATTTTCTTGTGCATCTTGCTTGTTTTTAGTTTTGTTTCTCTGTCATACACTATTTCTGTGATCACTTCAGAATAGCTTGATAGGTATAAATAAGCATTGTTAAACCCAAATCAGCATCTTCTTTCAGCTTCTTACACCGGTCCTATTATACCGACATCGGTTAACTTACCGACGCTGGCTACAGACTGACCGACATCGGTTACCTGACCGATATCGGTTACTGTCTTTCACAGTTCCCAAAACCAGCAACCCACCAATTCCAACATTTTGTTGCTGCTTCTGTTCCTGATAGATTGCATCCCTACTGTGTACTCTTGTCCATGGTTGTTATCACTTAGAAACAAGCCGCAACCATGGTTTCACATGCCTGCTCCGTGCCTTTGCCTGAATCACCCCCTTCACATCCTGTGGGGAATCCTACGAGACACCAGCGAGGTTCCCAAAATCCCTGTAGGAGATAAGGAATTTGTGAAATTTTTGGACGCTAATCCTAGCACTGTACAATACTATTTGTCTCATGCCCCCGACCATACACCCGATGGTCAACTCCTTGTTGGCATGCCTATTAGTATAGCTGCTCATTTAGCTCCCTCTCCACTTGATAATTCCACCTTGCCTTCTTCATCCTTAGCCCCGTCTCCCAACTCAGTGGCTTCGGGGGTTCATACGGCACAGATTGGCTTTCCTTTGGTTAATCTGGGACCCAACATATCATTACCGCCGACTGCTCCTACCTCGTCTCTCTCGCAGACTTGCTCCTTTCATAACTTGCTCTCTGCCACCTATCCACACAAGCTTTCCTTCTCAAGCTCCGCCCACCTTTTCATTTCCACACACGTATCTGGTGACTTCAACATCTTATATAGGACATCCCTATTCGGTCACCTCAACATATTCGTCCTCAATACCTTATCAACATTTAACCCCACCATTGTCTAGTGGTGGCCCTTGGCCCAATCCTGCCTCCGTTTACGGCAACCACACCATCATCTCATCCAACTACTGATTTAATCAAACAAATGATGGACAAGATGCAAAATATGGAGGCTTCTGTTTCAGGAAGCCGTAGCGCCCTGACATACGAGCAAGTTTGTTCGGGAGCCTATCCACCCTTCTGTCCCCCTTCATTCATATCCTCCTCAATGGGAATTACCAAAATTTACTCGTTTTAATAGTAAGGAGGATCCTCAACAACACTTGCGATCATTTAGACATGCCTGCTATCTGATTGCTCATGATGATGCCTTACTACTCCGCACCTTTCCCATGTCCTTATCAGGACCCGCCTTGGAGTGGTACAGTGCTTTAACCTAGCACTCAATCTTCTCTTTTAACCAATTAGCCCAATCTTTCTTGGATCATTTCTCCATTAACATTGCCAAGAAAGTATCTATCACTGACCTCTATGCCATCCGACAATTTGAAGACGAATCTATCGCAGATTTCGTTGGACGATGGCGGGGCCTTATCAACCAACTTACGTATGCCTTGCCTCAGGCCGAACTTATCAAACTCTTTACGTGGGCCTGCGCTAAGCACATTTCTCCTACCCTCCAAATTCAAACTTTCCGCACATTTGACGAGGCCTTTACTATGGCTCGAAAACTAGAGATTCGAGCCTTAGAGGAAGAGAAATTGCGGTTGCGCAACAAAAACCCCAATTTCTGAACCCAAGACTCCACCAACAAACCTAACACCACCAATCCTCATACATCGACTGCTTCGAAATCAAAAGGAGTTGTCCACGCAGTGATGGTCAAATCCCAACCACCGTCTAATACCCCGCCAAAAACTACCTATAAGTATAAAGCCGAGCCCATCAATTACACTCCCTTGGGAGAAACTTATGGTGTGATATTGGAAAAATTGCTCAAAGCAGGAGCTATTACCTTACCTCCTGTTAAACCTCACTCCGGGTTTGATTCCACCCGTGCTATACCTTCTTGGTACAAATAAAATGACTTCTGTAACTTCCACCGCGTGAAGGGACACAGTCATGAAAACTGCAAGATGTTGAAAAACATAGTGCAGGAAATGGTTGATGTAGGGGATATAGCCCTCGATAATCCTAACGCCCCTGCTAACCGAAATTTGAAAATCTTCAACAAACCATTCCCAAACCACTCTTCTAATAGTAACATAAACCAAGATATCTTAGCCGAGGAGAGTGTTCATGAAATCCATGCAGTCTTCGACTCCCAACCAAACGCTTCTATCGAGGAAATTCTGAATCAAGCCTCTTCACTAACGCAGGAACCCGAACCCCCTTCACCACCATCAAGACAAGATGAAATCCTTGCCATTCCTTTACCCATAAAGGAATTAACCACCCAGAGTTCTCTTCTCACAGATGAGCCTTCTTACACCACATCCTTGCAAGACTGTGAGCGGATGTTATCTAACTTATCTATTTCCCAAACATCTCCTTCTACCACTCTTGTTGTACAAGAGGAAGGCTCGCCACTTCTTTTGTCATCCTTAGATGAGAAACCCCTTGAACCGACATCACCAAATTCTTTAATCATGATGGATCCTCTCAAACATGCCCTCCTACCTATTAGTTCTTCATCGCCTAAATCTTTTCAGCGACCGGTTGACCTCTTAACGCCCATTGATACAGTGCCTCATTTACCCCCTGTATCACACCCACAGTGGACCGGAATCACAACCCACCTTTCTTCCATACAAAAGTTCCTATTCACACGTGAGGATTGTCATCCCTCAGAAGATAGACGAGTCCTATGGGAACGTTTGAGTACACCATATTCTACTCAAATGCAGATGACCGATCCAGACGCCTCTACCATATACCCGAAGTGTTTACAAAAGCTTAAAATGCCTATGTCCTCATCTTCACCCCCCTCATCTCTACCAAATACCTCATCCACCTCTATTGACCTAACCAAACCTTCCCCTACGCTTGGGACTCTACCAATACCCAGCCTAACACATCCACCTAAACGGTTAGATTTATCCAAAAGTAAAGCCGTCCATCCACTTAGGAGATAGACCCAATCTCCTCAAGCCCAACCTATGCCTCTATCACAACTAAAACCATCGCCGTCACACCTACCTTCTATATTGGGACCTCATCCCTCCACCTTGCATCAATATATCATACCTCCTGCATTTTCTTTAAAACGACCTACGCCTTCTGCACCCATACAAAGATCCATGGGTGTATCAACACCGTCACCCCACGTATCCTGTCCACCTATCAACCCTAAACAAACTCCATCATCAAAGGATTTGTTTGCTGTCACTCCTCTTTCTCCGTGGTTGTTTCCTGATACCACATCATCTGTGGCCTCATCATCTAACCAGCTAAACATAACTTCTGCGCCGAAGAAGCCACGTTTAGTTAAATCCAATTATCAAAACCCCTTGGCTAAGCCACCACCCATACGAATCAACCATACCCAGTCATTACCGAAACCTACCCAGTCAATAGCCTCATCTTCCTCTGACTTTGACCCGCTCAAAGGGTCTTACGCCAAAATCCTTGATATGTTGGTGGAGAATGCGACCATTTCCCTACCCCCACTTAGACCTTATGATCCATCTAAACCTCGACCTATAGGTTATGATGAGTCTAAAATCTGCGCTTACCACCGCACACCAGGACATGATGTAGAGGGATGCAAAGCGTTGAAAGCCATACTTCGTCAGTCACCTCTCTCAGATAGAAAGGTTAAGAAAGACAACTTACGAAGGGAGAGACCTTTAGCTTCAATTCCCTCTCCTATACCACCTGTCCCCGCCTCACCAAGATCTATCATTATTACAACCCCACCTCTCGAAGACCATGACTTATCCCTACCGTCTTCCTCCTCTCGTGTTCACGAGATCAACATGATTAGTGTTGCTACTCGAGGGCAGAAAAACAATGGGAAAGCTAAAGAAAGCACACCTGCGGCCTCTCTTTCTCCATCCACCATCCCGATCGCACCACCACCTAAAGTGGTTATTCGTGGACCTGCCTACCCTGTCTCTAATGGAGTTGCCCACCGAACCATGATCAAACAGCTTCACCAATCACCTGTAAAAATGACACTGTATGATCTCATTCAGACCTCTGAATCTCATCGACAAGCTCTCGTTGAAATCCTTCAAGGGATAGAGGTCTTACCTAATGAAACCTTGCCTGTTGCCTCCATTTTAACACCCAATCACGTTGCTTCGCTCACCAAACAACCTATCTCCCCAACCACTTCTGTCTCTGTACAGCAAGCCGCTGCTGTCAGTTTCTCTGAAGACGAAATTGTCGACTTTGGTGCAGAAGATCCTAACCCCGCTCTTTTCATCTCAGCTTATGTCCGGGACATTCGGGTGTGTCGTGTTATGATTGACAGGGGTGCTAGCCTAAACATCATCTCTTCAAAATCCTTCCAACAAATGAATATCCCTTCTAGCTGCATGTGTGCCAACCCCATCATGTTGCGGTCATTCAATGATGCTATTACTTCTACCTTAGGCACCGTGATCCTTAACATTCGTGTAGGGCCACGTACTTTACCCGAACTCTTCTATGTCCTTGAGGGAATTCCAATACAATATGTTGTTAGGCCGCCCTTGGATCCGGGCTATGGGATGCGTTCCCTCCACCTTACATAGATGCATAAAATTTGAGTACGAGGGGAAGTCCTACACCGTAAAAGCTGATCCTCCCCCCTTCAAAACCTGCAATATGTTATATCGCCCTAATGATGTGCTTGTACCAGTCAAGACACCCATTCATCCAACCCAACCATCCACTTCAACCACACCTCAACCATCCACCTCAACCGCACCTACGCCTTCAACCAATGAAACCGCCGTCGCAAATACCACTTCCTTTCCCGCGGACAACATCCCAACCTCAGACCCCTTAGTAGATGTTTTTCAACGCCTTACGCTGGGGGAGTATCACCTATATAACGTTAGTTCTTTCCATACCCCACAGGAGTACGGAAAGTTACATGCGCATCCTACCTACGACCGTCGTGTGGGGGAGGTAATCTCTTACGGACCACCTAATTGCCGCACCAACCTAACGTATGGGGGTGTCGACGCATCCTCCGTTACCCCTGAACCTCCCCTTGGTGTGGTTCCCTTCCAATCTGATTTTCAATACCTGACAAATCGTCGTTTCGCCCTCACCTTCTTGACTCGCTGTGCTTGGAAAGGCTTTGGTTTTGGTCTTTATGAACAAGGCCGACATACAATCATTCCCGTGACTACACGCAAACACAATGATCGTAGTGGTCTTGGATTTCCTGAAACACTTACACTCGGAGAAACCTCATGTCAGTTGTATCCTGGAAGATGACGATGTCACCCCTACCGAACCATCATCACCCATTTTTCCATCGTCACCCACAGAGTCGATAGACCCTGAATCTATCCCTCCTAACTTTTTTTTTTTTTTTTCATAAATGCTATCTTCCTGGGTCCTCTCACTTATCAACGCGATAATGAGGACCCATCTTCTCTTCCCCTTCTGTATCCAGACATGATCGAAGAGGATTCACCTTCAATTAATGTTGTTGAGTGCCAGGATGACGACTCCATCCTCACTTACCTTGGTGCGGACGACTCTTATATTCAACGCGCCTTACCATCTGAAACTCAAACCATGTTGAATGAGTCGACTATAGAAATCAACATCCACACAGAGGATGATCCTCACATTGTGAAGATCAGACAATCTCTTAACGCATCAGAACAAGCCGCCTTTACTACCTTTCTCCGTGCCCGCAACCAAGCTTTCGCTTGGTCCTACGCTGACATGCCAGGAATTGATCCTGACATTGCTGTCCATAACATTACCCTGAAACCTGATTCCAAACCAGTTAAACAGAAAATGAGAAAAATGCATCCACGCATTGCCCTCTTGGTCAAAGAAGAGCTTCAACGACTCCTTTCTGTTTCCTTCATCTTACCTATTGACTATCCTCAATGGATTTCTAACATCGTACCTGTCACTAAAGCAACAGGGGGACTTCGGATATGCACAGATTTCTGAGACCTTAACCTCGCTTGCCCCAAGGATGACTTCCCCCTCCCAAGTATTGATCAACTTGTTGATCTCACTGTGGGCCATGAGATGCTTTCTCTCATGGATGGCTTCTCGGGATACAATCAAATTTTGGTAGCCCCGGCCGATCAACATAAAACTGCCTTCATAACTCCTTGGGGAACCTTCTGTTATCGTGTCATGCCGTTTGGCCTTAAGAATGCTAGTGCGACCTATCAGCGGGCTATGACTTACATTTTTCATGACATTATGCACACTATCCTTGAGGATTATGTCGATGATCTTCTTGGAAAATCTAAACATCGCAGTGAACATCTCGATGTTTTAACCATTATTTTCGATCGCCTGTTACAATATTGTGTCCGTCTTCAACCAAAGAAATGTGTCTTTGGTGTCCTTTCGGGAAAACTTCTTGGTTTTATTGTCTCTTTGCGTGGCATTGAGGTCGATCCATCTAAAGTCAAAGCTATCCTAGAAATGCCCCCACCTACTAACCTCAAACAATTGCGTAGTTTGCAAGGTAAACTCCAATCTATCGGCGTTTCATCTCCCAACTCTCGGATCGATGTCAACCTTTCCATCACCTCCTTAAAAAGGACATTTCCTTTCAATGGAGCAAAGAATGCCACCAAGCCTTTGAGGCTCTCAAAGCCTATCTCTTGCAGCCACCTGTGCTTATCCCACCTCAGGACGATCGCCCTTTCTACCTTTACCTTTCTGCCACCGACCATGCTGTAGGAGCCATGCTCGCACATCGTGACTCCGAGCATCGAGAACAAGCCGTTTATTATATAAGTCGTACTCTCGTGGATTACGAGACTAGGTATACACATGTAGAAAAGTTGTGCCTAGCCCTATCATTCGTAGCCACCAAACTCCGACACTACCTCCTGAATCACAAAACTTTTGTCATCACCAACACGGACCCCATTCATTATATGTACGCCAAACCACATCTAAACCAACGCATCGCCCGATGGCTTATGCTCCTCGCTGACCTCGACCTTGAATTTATACACCAGAAGTCAATCAAAGGACAAACTATCGCAGACCAACTCGCGGAAGCCCCTTTACCTGGGGAACAATTTACCAATTTTAATTTCCCTGACGAACTCATCGCCACTCTTTCACTCAGTGAGGAGTCGTATCCAATGACCCTCTTCTTCGATGGATCCAAATGCCAGCGCGGTGGAGGAGCCGGCGTTGTTCTCATTCCTCTTGACGCTGAGCCTATGCCTCTTTCATTCCGGCTCGATTTCCCCTGCACTAATAATACAGCGGAATACGAGGCCCTTGTTTTGGGTCTCCAGGTTGCGTTACACTTAGGTGTCAAATCTATCAATATTTTCGGTGACTCTCAATTGGTAGTCAATCAAGTTATGGGCATCTACCAATGTAAAAATGAGGAACTTCAAAAGTACAAACATTACGTGGATTCACTTTTGACCTTATTTACTCATTATTCTATCCAAACCATTCCCCGCTCCACTAACAAATTTGTGGATACTATGGCTTGCTTAGCCTCGCAAATTCCTGCCTCACCAACTGACTCTGACATATTCGTCTTGGTCCAACAACTCTTTGCCCCATCTTACTCAGCCCCGGTTGTTTGTATGATAAATAATGTGTCTGCTAATTCGCAGGATACCTGGTATCACCAATTTCACGACTACCTTACAACCTCTGTTCTCCCACCTGACCTTACTAGTAACGGCAAACGTGCTTTTCTTAAAAGTGTTTCTCGTTATGTCATCATGGGGGGACTCCTCTATAAACGTGGCTTTGATGGCATCCTCCTTCGATGTCTAACCGGTGCGGAGGTCACCTATACCATCCAACAAGTCCACGACGGTATTTGTGGCGGACATTTTAGTGGCCTGGCCGTGGCCAAACGGATCCTTCGCCTAGGCTATTATTGGCCTACTCTTAATAACGACTGCTACGAATATGTTAAGCGTTGTGTTATGTGTCAACAACATGCCAACCTTCAACATACTCCTAGCCATCCGCTACAGGTCGCACGAGATCTTTGGCCTTTCTCACAATGGGGTTTAGACCTTATTGGTGAGATTCACCCGCCCTCTTCACAACGTCACCGTTGGATAATCACAGCAACTGAATATTACACTAAATGGGTGGAAGCCATTCCACTCATTTCAACCAAAAAAGAAAAAATCGTCGAATTCATTAACCATCACATTATCTGTCGTTTTGGCGTTCCTCATCGCCTGATAACAGATAATGGAAAATCTTTCAAAAATAAGTTGTTACAAGACCTTTGTGACAACTTTGGTATCAAACTTAGCTTCTCATCACCTTACTATCCACAAGCCAATGGTCAAGCCGAATCTTCTAATAAAACCCTAACCAAAATCCTCATGAAAGTTGTTAACGATTCTGGAAGAAATTGGCATGATCACATCCCCTTTGCCCTTTGGGCTTATCGTACTAGCATTCGTACCTCCACTAATGCCACACCATTTTCTTTGGTATATGGTACCGAGGCTGTCTTGCCTCTCGAAATACAAATACCCTCCCTAAGAATATCTCTTCAGGATATTCTCACCAACGATGATTTCCGCCAAGAGCGGTTAGCCCAATTGGAGCTTCTTGACGAGCGTCGTCTTACAGCTCTTGACCACCTTCAAATCTATCAAAAATGCATCAAGCGTGCTTATGATAAGTGACTTCATGAGCGTACCTTTAAGGTTGGTGATCTTGTCCTCAAAGAGAATCAACATGTAACCAAACTAGAAAAGAGAAAACGTGGAAAATTTGCTCCTAATTGGATTGGGCCTTACATTATCACTCATATTTACGGATCAGGCACTTACCGTTTAGCTTCGCTTAATGGTAAACCTGAGCCTGAACCCCTTAATGCCTTGCATCTTCGACCATTCTACTGTTGAATTTAGTGTTATATCACTTCTTATCTACCTTGCGCTCGTCCCTTGAGCTCATTTACCACCTCATACACTTTGTTTCATGCATCTCAAAATAAAATCAAGCTCACATGGTTTGGTCATAAACTCCTCTTAAAAAGATGCCTTCCCCTTTTTAGTCAGGTCCATGACTTAAAAGTATAAAAATAACATGTTCTCAATTGTACACTTATGGGATATTCTTGAGTCAAACTTCCTACAAAACTAGATGCTTCATGCCAAACGGACATCTAGACCTCTAAGTTATACATAGACTGCTCCCTCGAAGGACAACTATGTGCAAAGCCATTTCTACTAGACTGCTGCTATACAAAAAATGCATCTGCTACTATAAATAGACTGCTCCCTTGAAGGACAGCTATACAAAGTCAGCCTTTATCAGAAGCTTCTCACATTGATCAGCTTCGTGAAGACCTCAAGAACAACAAAATACATATCCCATGTAGACTTCCCGCATCGATCAGTCTATATCAGAAAAGTAAAAAATCAGTATTCCAAAGCACTTTTGAGTCATGGACTTGTCTATTTAGGTTTGGTTCTCTTTCGTCAGAATAATCACCTTATAACAAGTTCTCAGCACCCCCGCCTATATCAACCACCTCACCTCACCATTTGTCAAAGCAACAAAACTCAAGGGACGTGACGTATATCCGATATATTGTGATTATACAACTCTTTTCACCTATCGACTTCTCGCCTATGCAAGGTACCTAGGGATTCAAGCTCATCCTATGTTAATATGTGGTTTGTTTAGCTCTTCTCAACTACGGGACACTTTTGCCTCTTTTGCTCGACTCTAGGATTGTGTGTTGACCTTAATCAGGACACGATTCCCTACTACTTGGGTAAGCTAACTTTGCTTCACCTATACCTACATCAACATCGCCAATACCTTACCAACACCAACAACATTACCCTACCAACATCAAAATTTTTTTACCAACCAACAAATTGCCTAACCACAACCAAATTTCCTGAATTCACCTCTCCCTGGTCCTAAGGGAGAACTACATCGGTCTGAGGCCCCTCCTTGCTTTGTGCAATGGGCTATGTAGGTAACACTTAGGAGACATGGGGTCTCCCAAGGTTAGCTCGACCATCCCCTACCATAACCTATCATGTGTTGTAAATATAAATATTTTTGTGTATTTCTATTTGACAACATTCATCTTTATCCTTTTTCAAAAAAAAACAAAACATTCAAAACACAACCATTCTTATTATTATCATCACTCAAATCCACAACATGTTAAACAAATACACCTCAAAATCGGCCGCAACCAACCATTATTTATTACAGGCCCGACCCATTTGCCCAACCAACCAATCAGGCATCTGACCCACTCACCGGACATAACTCAAACCATATTGGCCTAACCCAAGGCTGCAACCTATAACCAATCAGGCCCGACCCAAGGCCGCAACCAACCAATCTCGACCCAAGGCCGTAACCAGCCAATTTTCCGACCCAATGAACCGACCCAAGGCCACACCCAACCAATTTGGCCCGACCCAAGGCCACACCCAACCAATTTGGCCTGACCCAAGGCCGCAACCAACCATTTGACCTGACCCAAGGCCACAACCAACCATTTGGCCTGACCCAAGGCCACACCCAACCATTTGGCCCGACCCAAGGCCGCAACCAACCAATTTGGCCCGACCCAAGGCCGCAACCAACCATTTGGCCCGACCCAAGGCCGCAACCAACCATTTGGCCCGACCCAAGGCCGCAACCAACCAATCAGGCCCGACCCATGGCCCTCACTAATCAATCGGCCCGACCCAAGGCCGCACCAATTAAATACCTCGCCCAAAACCAACAAATTACAATTTTATCCACCCATCATGTAGCTTTTTGTTCAATTGAGCTCACATGTTCGTGTTTTAGCATGATTAGGGTACTTGACTTGATCAGTCGACCAACTTTTCCTAGACCAAGACCGTGACGTTTATCTCAACCAAACCAACCATTTGGTACTACCGAACATGCCTAAACGTTCCTGTACCTTACCCGTTATATCCCCTGGAGCTACTTCCTATGCCTTGGATACCAGGATTATATCACCCTTGTTTGGATAAACTATCGACCTTCGCCTATGAATTGCTTGTTTGCTCTTCAAAACATGTACCCTGGTCGCACTACTGCATTTCAACGTGCGTCTGCTTCCTTGGACCTACCCCACCATCTTAACATCATCTCAACACCATTTACCCTTTATCAACCCTATCCCTGATTTCACGCTACCTCAATCTATGATAGATTTGAGGGGGATTACCTATACCCTTAACAGGAGTAACCACTTCTTATTATTGTCCGTGCAGCTTTACAAGACAAGCTACACGACAACAAGGGGCTAATGTAGACACCAAATTTGTGTCTTACGACCCCCCGTGCCCGCATCTCATTTCGCAACCTAACCTCATCACCTAAACCTTACACAATTATTTATTAATTACCTTATAATTAATAAATCCACATCTCCAAACCTGCCACCTCATTTTGCCACCTCATCATGACCTAGTCCTAACCCTAAACTAACCTAATTAAGACCTATAACTTGGTCTACATCCACACCCATGACTAATTACTCCTCACCCGCACCTAAAACCAACCTCATAATGACTTGACCAAGCCCACAACTAATCCCTCAGGAGAAAAGGAGGGAAAGTTGGCTATTTTACTAAAAATAGCCCACTTTGACTGACCGATACCGGTTCCTACTCGACCGCCGTCGGTTACGTAACCGCCATCGGTTCCCTGTAAATGACCTCCCCCAACCAAAAACAAAGGGTTGGATTTTCATTGATCCGAATCAGAAGTCATTGGAAGAATCTGAAATTCACTTGGCCGAGCAGAGACAAGTGAAGGAAAGAGAGGAGTTTGCAGAGAAGGACATCAAGCCCAAGACTGCAACTGAATAACCAGAGCCCAGTGACACTCATCCAAGCATTGGGAGAGAAGATAGCTCATCTTGGATTGTCAGATCATCCTACCTGAACCCTGCCTTCGTCATCACAGTCCTTGAACCTGTATCTTCATCAGGAACTAGTAAGTAGTGTCTTGTACGTTCTTTTAATAACATTTCTTGGACTTCTGAATCACAGTAATTACAAGTCTACTCCCAGATCCACTACCCGGTAACACCCTCCATCTAACTGTCATTCCTCTACCCCTACATTACCCCAAGAACAGCCCCCATATTCTCTGAGTCTTCTCCATCACCCCCATTACCTATCCCCAATCATTTACCAGCCTTATAAACACCATAGTCACCTTATAGCCAACCTTCACCAAAGCCCTAAATCACTACCCCTACCGATATCGGTTATCAGAAACCGGTACCGGTGATAGTGACTGGCATCGGTCACTGTGATTCAAAACCAAGACCAGCCTTTTCTCTATTGTTCTAACAAGGTAATTAAATTGTAATTTTGCAATAGCTTCTTTGTTAGAATTTGTGTTAATTCATATTAGCAGGGGAACTGACCACCTTCGAAAGGAAGTCTAATATTTCCTGGGCCCAAGGCAGTTCCCTCATTTATTGTCTAATTAGAATCTGGTGGTCTTGTATTCTTACTTGCAGGTAGTCCTTCCCAGACAAAAAAGAGTTCTTTGCAATCGATCTGATCTCTCTCTACGGTACGCGCACACCCTCTCGACATTCAACAGGTATTCCTCCTAGCCCTAACCCTTATCTGTTTCTCAAAGGAATGAAAGGATAGAAGCAACTCTATTCCAGGAACAGAAGCATTTCTGTGTGAAACAGTAGGATTCTATACGCTTTGGTTTTTGTATTTTGATTACAATGTTAGGTAAAAATGAAGTAAATGGGGTTTGAAAATTTGAAATTTGCAATGTGGTTAAAAAATGAAATGAATTTGGGTAAGGGGGACGGGTGGAATGTAGGCTAAATAGGTAGGCAAATCAATGGGGGGTGGGCTTTAGGTGGGGGTTTGGGGTAGATTTTTAGGGAATTTTTCCCAAAAAAATTTAAAGTTAGGGCGTGGGGGTTCGGCTTTTGGGGCCAAACCAGAGGACCGATGCCAGTCAGGCAATCGACCCAACGTCGGTTGGCATGTCGACGTTAGTGGTTTAAAATGGGTGACTGGTAACTAGTCAAGGTGACTGGTGCCAGTCACTGTGAAAAGTGACCAGGACCTAATTAAAATGAGGGGATTGTGAAAGGATTGAATTAGGTGGGTTTGGGGTTAAACATAGGTAAAAAAATAGGTGGGTAATAGATGAAGGTTATGTAAATGAAGGAAAAGATAGTTGATGAAAAATAGAATATAGGGGACTTTTTTTAGGTGAGATAAAATGAATGATAGGTTAGTGAAATAGTTTAGTGAGTTTAGTAAATGGATAGGTTAGTTGGAGAATGGTGGGTGGTGGGGTGGGGAATGGGTAGGGGGCACATAAATGAGTAAAAATAGGTAAGTACTTTGACATTGTTGATTGGGTATGCCTTGAATGAGTTTTCATTATTACCAAGATCAATTAATTGTAGCCGGTATTGATGTTCCATCATATGATGAGCACAGGGCCCCAAACAGGCAGCCAATGAGAGGGACCAGGTCCTTGGACTCACAATTTTAGGTAGCATAGGGGGGTCGTCCAGTCCCAAAGGACATGGTCAGGGTGAGGTTACCAACTATCATAGGCCAAGCCCAGATGATTGCAAAAGAGGAGAAGATGATGGCAGGGGTGGTTTGACATGAAGAGAGGAGGATACAGGTGAGGGCGGAGGTGAGGGCCCTACATGGGGGTGAGACTAGTTGATATGTGATACTCTATTTTGATTTTTTGATATATATACAGGCCCATGTGTTGAAGATTATGTGATTGTACATGAGAGTTTTGAGATACATTGATTATTTATCCTTGTGTATATATGTATTGATACACAGACACTCCCTTTTATATAGTTTATGATGATATTATATTAATGATGTACTTGTTTTATTTCCCTTGTTATTGTGTATTATGGAAACTAGGTGAGTTAGGCTTGGTTGAGTCTAGGTCATTTAGGCATGGTTTGAATCAAGTATATGCATGGTGGAGTCAGGTATAGGCATGGTGGAGTGTAGGTTGTAGGCATGGTGGAGTTGAAAAGTTTTTTCCAAGCTATTGGTTTTTATGGAAAATGATGTATTTGTATGTATGTTTTGGCTTAAAATTTCCAAGTAATTGATATTATGGAAATGTTAAATGTAGTTCCGGTATGATGTGAGTTTGATGTTATAAAAATGGGAGGTATGATGAAAATGATGTATGTCATTTTGTGATATATTAATTTCCAAGTTATTGTGTACATGGAAACTAACTAGGTTAGAATGTGAATGTAAAGGGGGAAAAATGGCTTAGGTGTAAAAGTGGCTGAGCTAATCTTCAAGGGCCCCATGCCCTCAGAATGCTTACCTTCATAGCCCCAATCCCTTGAAAAAGGGGGCCTCAGGGTCGATGTAGTTCTCCCATAGGATAGGGAAGAATATGATGAGGTAGATGAATGGGTCGATTAGGTTTTTAGGCATGGTTGAGTCTAGGTCATTTAGGAATGGTTGAGTCTAGGTTTATGTAGGTATTGTTTGAGTATAGGTCATGTAGGCCATGGTTGAGTATAGGTGGATATGCATGGTTAAAGGAGAAGAAATCCCATAATGTAAGTGTCGAAGGTCTAGTCCTGTGTAGTAGAATCAATAAGTAAGATAAAGAGGCAAACAGTAAAAGAGGAAAAATGCCATGTAGAGTTGGCAAGGACCATAATGAGCATACCGAGGATGGGCTTATGAACTTAAACCCCTAAATGCAGTGCATGATTGACTGTTCTAAGGGTGAAAGAAGTTGCATGATCATGAAATGTCATATTTGTGGCACATCCCTTGAGTAGGTAGAAGGATTACAAAGAAAAGAAGGTGAGGTGAAATGGGTTGTTTAGCATAACCTTGTTGTGAGACAACATTCCTCTTCTGCGAGATACCCAAAACCAAAATAGGCAAGTCCATGATGAAAAAGTTGTATTTTTCTTGATTTTTTGTATTTTCTTTTTACTTTTTCTTTTTATAGATTGATTGATGTGGTAAGTCTATGTGGGATGAATAAAATGACTCCTTAAGGTCTTCATTAAGTTGATAATGCAGGAAGCTTCAGAATATTTTATTTTTATTTTTATAGAAATAATCTTCTTTTTGGATAGACTACGTACACAAAAGCTATCTTTTTATAGTTTTCCTTCGAGGGAGTAGTCTATTTATAAAAGTAAGATAAAGAGAGATGTCCTTTTTGAGGGAGTCATATATTTATAAGAACTTTGGCTCAAGGAGTTGAATTTTAATATCCCATGTATTACTTTTGACTTTCATTTTTTTTTGGACTTTTAGGTCATAGATAAGACTATAAAGGTATATAGGCATCTTTTATGAAGGCAAAAAACCATAAAACACACATCCTAACTATGAAAGAGGGGTTGTAAGTGATGAACAACCATGGGATTCCATCCTGAAAAGAATGAAAATTATCCATGAGAATCATGCCATGAGTAGAGTCATGGTACTCATATTTAAGATAAGGCTAAAAAGGTAATGGATAATCACACAATTATTGTTTAGTCATTGGTGCTTAAAAGAGGTAGATGAAAGGAATGGTTGCTCAAGGGACAAGTTTGTAATAAACAAAAGGTGATGTAGTACTTGATTCAACAATAGAATGGTCAAAGATGTAAGGAATTGAGGGGTTCAGGTTCGGGTTTACCTTCGAGGGAAGATAAACGATAAGCACCTGATACATAGGCATGAGTAATGATATAGGTTCCAAACCAATTAGGGGAAAACTTGCCCTGTTTACTTTTCTCTGTTTTTGTTACATGTTGATTTTCCTTCAGGACAAGATCACTGACCTTGAAGCTTCATTTGTGGACATGTTTTTCATAGGCATGTTTGATAATTTTTTGATATATTTTAAGGTGATCGAGAGCATTTAAATGACGTTCATCTAGGAGCTCAAGTTGGGCCAAATGGTCTTGGATAAAAACATCATCATTGAGAATTTCTTTGAGTGAGATGCGAAGTGATGGAATTTAGACTTCAAGAGGCAAGACAACCTTTGTACCGTAGGCCAAATAAAAATGTGTAGTAGTGGTTGAGGTGTGAATACTAGTGCGATAAGCCCATAAGGTGAAATCAATGTGTGTGTGTGCCAATCCTTACTAGTATCATCAACCACATTCATAATAAATTTTGTTTAGGGTTTTGTTAGTCGATTCAACTTGTCTAGTTGTTTGAGTATAGTAAGGTGAAGAAAAAATTAGTTGAATGCCAAAGATGTCACAAAGAGTGCGTAGGGTTTTATTTTTGAATTTTTTTCCGTTATCAGTGATGAGTCAGTGAGGAACACCAAAGCGAAAAATGATGTGATGGTTGATGAATTCACATATTTTCTCATCTTTTGTAGAAATGAGAGGTACAAATTCCACCCATTTAGTGTAGTATTCAATAGTAGTAATAATCCATTGATGACATTGGGAAGAATGAAGGCTAATCTCTTCAATGAGATTTAAACCCCATTGAGAGATTGGAAAAAGGTCTCGTGTGACCTGTAAGCCATTACTAGGGGTGTGATGAATATTAGCATGTTACTGACATTTCACACAACGTTTGACATAGTCACAATAGTCTTGGTTTAGGGTTGGCTAGTAATAGCCGAGGGGAAGGATGTGTTTAGCAATGGCGAGGCCACTGAAATGACCTCCACAAATCCCATCATGAATTTCCTTAATGGTGTATGGGATTTAAAAACTTGTAAGGCATCGTAAGAGGATATCATCAAAGCCACATTTATAGAGAATACCACCCATGATGACATAGGGAGAGACACTTTTTAGGAAGGCTCGTTTTCCATTGTGAGTAAGATCCAGAGGTAGAATTGAAAGGGAAAGGTAGTCTACAAACTACTTATACCAAATGTCACGTAGTTCAGTTTCAATTTTTCCTATAAAGTTAATTTCTCGAAATAGATAAGAGGGCTGATTGTAACCTTTGTATTGTGACAAATATTTTTGAGTCTGAAGGTGAAGCATGTATTTGGGAAGCAAGACAAGCCATGGTGTCCACAAATTTTATTAGCAAGACACGGGGTGGTTTGAATTCATAATTATCAAAGGTAGTCAAAATCATGTCAACGTGATGTTTATACTTTTGAAGTATCTCATTATCAACACTGGTATAGACCATTGACTTGGTTCACAACTAGTTGAGAATCACCAAAAATATTAATGGATTTAACATCTAAGGCTATGGCATGGTTTGAAGACCTAACATGAGTGCTTTGTATTCAGCAATGTTATTAGTATGTTCAAAATCTAGTTTGAAAGATAAAGGCATAGGATCACCATCAAGAGGAATGAGGATGACCCCTGTGCCACCCCCACGCTGACATTTAGAACCATCAAATAATTTGGTCATTTGGTAAATGGTATCGTCCATCGAGAGGGTAGAAATGGATTCATCAGGGAAATCAAAGTTAGAAGATTGGTTTCTGGAAAGAGGTGCGTTTACAAGTTGGTTGGAAATGGTTTGTCCTTTGAAAAAAATTTGATGGATGAATTTGAGATCTAGGTCTGCAAGAAGCATGAGCCAATGTGTGACACATTGGTGTTGATAAGGTTTGGCATACATATAATGCAATGGGTCAGTGTTGGTGACAATGAAGGTTTTGTGATTGAGTAGGTAATGGAAAATTTTGGTGGTGACGAAGACTAGAGCTAGAAAATGTTTTTCAGCATGGGTATATCTAGTTTCATAGTCCAAAAGTGTACGGATTATGTAATAAACCACTTGCTCCCTGTGTTTCTCATCGTGATGAGCGAGCATGAAACCCAAGGAATGGTCAATGGCAGAAATGTAGAGGAAAAATGGTTGGTCATCTTTAGGTGGAATGAGCACAGGTGGTCGGAGGAGGTATTTTTTTAAAGCATCAAAGGTTTGTGCAGCATTCATCATCCCATTTGAAGGAGACATCCTTTTTGAGAAGATGATGAAATGGATGGCAGCGATCAGAAATCTGGGAAATAAAGCGATGAATAGATTGCAACTTGCCTTGCAAAATATGAAGTTGACAAAGGTTAGTAGGTGGAGGCATCTCAAGAATAGCCTTGATTTTAGTGGGATCAAATTCAATGACATGCAAAGATGTGATGAAACCAAGGAGCTTTCCTGAGAGAACAACAAAGACACACTTCTTTGGTTGAAGGCGAACGTAGTATTGGATGAGGCAGTCAAAGATAACCTTAAGGATTGCAAGGTGTTTGGCCTGATGTTTGGATTTGGCAAGAAGATCATTGACATAATCTTCCAATATGCTATGCATGATGTCATGAAATATATAGGTCATAGCACACTGGTATGTAGCACCAATGTTTTTAAGGCCAAAAGGCATAACACGATAGCAGAAGGTCCCCCAAGGGGTGATGAAGGAAGTTTTGTGTTGATCTTCTAATCTGAGTAATATTTGGTTATAACCTGAGAAACCATCCATGAGTGATAGCATCTCATGGCAGGTGGTGAGATCAACTAGTTGTTCAATACTAGGTAGAGGAAAATCATCCTTAGGGAAAGCTAGGTTAAGGTCACAAAAATTTGTGCAAATGTGGAGTCCCCCTTGTCACTTTAGTGATAGGAATGATGTTAGAGATCCATTGGGGATAATCAATGGGTAGAATAAAGGAAACAGAAAGGAGGCACTAGAGTTATTCTTTCACAAGAAGGGTAATGCGAGGATGCATTTTTCACAGTTTTTGTTTCATGGGTTTGGCATCAGGAATAGTTACGATATTGTGGACCATGATATTTGGGTCAATACCAGGAATATTTGTGTAAGACCAAGCAAAAGCGTTGCTATGATCTCAGAGGAAAGTGGTGAAAGCTTCCTGTTCATTGGGATAGCTAAACATGGCCTATATTTATGAATGTGACGGGTCATCCTGAGTGTGAATGTTGATTTTGATATTCGATTCATTCAACATGGTTTGCATCTTACAAGGTAATGACCAATGAATATAAGAATCCTCCGCACCTAAATAGGTGAGAATGGAATCATCATCCTGACATTGAATGACATTGATAGAAGGAATGTCATCATTGATCATGTCAAGGTACAGGAAGGGAAGAGAAGAGGGAGCCTCGCCCATCGCGGTGATAGGTCAGAGGTCCCAAGGAAATGGTGTTCATAAAAAAAAATTTAGGAGGAATGGATTCTAGGATCCATAAAATTCGTAGGTGAAGGTGGTGAAGTTGGTGAAGGAGGTGGAGAAGGTGTATCTTCCTCTACGAGATCGATACAAGATTTATTAGAGGAATATCCTCATAAAATCCAAGACCATGGCAGTCTTTGTGTTTCTGGGTGGTGCAGGGAATGACTGTGTGACATTCATGTTCATAGAGACCAAATTAAAGCCTTTCCATGCACATTGATGGAGGAATGTGTGGGAAAAGCAATAGTTGGTGAGGTACTAGAAATCGGATGAGAATGGACGGGTTTGGGTAGGTGGTTCTGGAGTATGTGAAGAAGTATCAAGTCCCCCATACATCAAATTAGTGTGAAGATGAGGAGACCATATGGAAAGATCTCACCTACCCGATGATTGTAATGTGGGTGTTGATGGAGGATTCTGTATTCTTGAGGGGTAAGGAAGGTGTTGACATTATAGAGACGATAGTCCCCCAAAGTGAGGCATTGAAAAACACCTACTAAGGGATCAGAAGCTTGAATTTGGGTAGCAAGGAATGGAAGAATCATTGGCAATCTTGAAGAAGAAGAAACATATGTGTTAGCGAAGTAGATGGGTTGGCTGATGGGCCAGCTGTGGTTACAGCAATATGGGAATAGAGGAGTTGGTTTTGGAAGATGTAGCGGAAGAAATGGTGGATGAGGTAGTAGATGAAGAAGAATCAGAAGTGGTGGTAGATGGGATATCACTGAAGAAGATGCGGTAGTGGTGGTAGATTCCTTAATGGGATAAGGACATCATTAGGTCAGTAGAGCATGTTATAGGTTTTGAAGGGTGAAGGATCTTCGGAATGGTGTAGTTATGTCCTTCATGTTCAAATTTTAAGCATTGATGTAAGGTTGAAGGAACACAACCCATGACGTGAATCCAAGGTTGGCTAAGTAGAATATTATATTGAAATTCCCCCTCCAATACATAGAATAATTCAGGAATAGTACGGGGGCCCACACAGATGTGGAGAATGATAGTGCCTGAGGGTGGAAGTTATGGCATCGTTAAATGAATTCAACATAACTGGGTTATTGTGCATGTAATTGGAAGGGATGCACATTTTTTGATACGCATGGGAGGAGATGATGTTGATACTAGCACCCCCATCGATCATAACACGTTAGACACATGTATTCTCAATATAAATGGATATGAACAGGGCGGGGTCAAAATCATCAGATTGGAGAGGTACAATCTCATTGTCAAAGAAACTGAGAGGAAACTACTTGATGAGTGGTAGTGGGAGAAGAGGAAGGGTGTGAAGTGGTGAGAGAGGCAACATGATGAGGATTGATAATGGAGGCAACATGTGTAGGGTCATTAGGTGGAACCTTAATAGATTACAGGACCTCAATGAGGGCCTGACAGATGAGAATCAGAGGTTTGGATAAGGTCATATAGAGACATTTTCAGGGGTGATTGGTGAAGTTGTTTAAGCATGGTGTGGTGATAAAATCCATCAGAAATGGGGTATGCTGGTCCATGATGGTGATTTTGGGTGTAGGTGCAGACAAAATGTTAGGTAAAGGTGTAGCAGATAATTTGTCTATCTTCTCTTTTCCTTTTTCCTTTTGTGCACAGGTGGTAACTTGAATCATGTTAATCTGAGGAAAAGAGGGAGATGAAGAATGTGTGTCATGAAAGGTGTAACAGTAGGATGGGAAAAAAAAAGTGGTGAAGGAAAATAGTCTTGTGAAAGAAGTAGGGCACATTGGCATTTTGGAGGAGTTTTGGCTAGTTCTCTAATGTGGACCATGTTAATCTCAAATGTTGGAGGAGGGTAAAAGGGTTATGGAGGTGGAGATGGAGGTCACTGAATAGGTATGGGGCAAGGTTGTGTAGTGATAGGCAAAGGTGGAATGGGAGCTTCATCCAAAATATCATCTTCTTCAAAGAGCTCTTCAAGAGAACACAGTTCAAAGAAGAATATTCTTAAGAGCCTTATAGTTTTCAACATCATGTCTTGGCACATGATGGTAGGCACAAATATTAGTATCATCAAACCCTTCTGGTTTAGGTTTGAGTGGGTTGTAAGGCTTAAGAGGTGGCAATGTGATGACAAGGGTTTCTAAAATGGTTAGCAAGGACGTTAGCGTAAGACCTTGCAAAGGGATCACAGTGTGAAGTGAGTGTGGGTTTGGATGGAGGTTTGGGTGACCTCTTTGGAAGAGGTGACTGGTGATTGGAGGTTGGGTAATTGGACCTATTTGGTAGTAAGGTTGACCTACTGGGTAAAGGTTTGGTAGATAGTATAATTTTGGTAGTGGGGCTTTGGGTTTGGTTACACCTTCTTGGGTAAAGGTGTAGAAGGAGTGTGTGATGTAGAAGGGAAGGAAGATGACGGAAGGGGACAAGTTAACCAAGGTGATAATGGAGGTGCGGTGAAGAATGTGCTAGGAGGAAATGTAGAAAGGATTGGTTGAAGAGAAGGGAATGATATGGGTAATGATGAGGATATAGGAAGTGGTGTAGGTATGGGAGGTAGAAAGGATGTATGTAATGACATGCAGGCGTAGGTTGTCTAGGTAATTTGGGTGGAATAGAATATTGTGACGAAGAGGTGGGCTGTTGTGTTTTTTGTTTACCTTGGGTAGGAATTTTCTTGACCAAGGTTGATGGGTGTGGACCTAGGATAGATGGAAGTGGTGAAGGTGACAGAGGGGTAGTGGGTGAAGCCATGGTGTATGTGGCCTAAGAGGTTGGGTCTTCCTCTTAGGTGGGGGAATAGTTTTAGCGATGACTTGCGAAGGATGTGGCTAAATATAGTTTGATAGGAGGATGGACTAGACTTGATGTTGGTCATAACTCCCAATGTGGTAATGGATTTGGGCACAGGGGAAGGTATAGGTGTAGTTAGGGGTTTAGGCATAGGAAAAATTTTGGTGGATAGTAATGGCTTAGTGGGTGAGGGTGATGAAGAAGAGGTGACTACAATAGGCATGGTTGGTTTGGTTGTCTTAAACACTTTTGGATAGATCGTGGAAGTGTCGGCAGAAAAACATTGCATTTGAGTTGAGATGGGGAGTCGAAGGCATCCCCAAAGCATAGAATTGTCAACATAATCCAAGCGGTTGGCCAAACGTGAGAATGACACCGAAGTGGAGGGGGATGATGTTGATTTGGTAGTGATCCCTGTAAATAATTGCTGTGAGACATGGAAATGGTTGTTCTTAAAACTCTGTGGGTAAAAGAGATGATAACATATTGACAGGGTATTTAAAATCTAGTGGGGAATTGTCACCGACATAGGAAGAGATGCCATGAGAGGGTCCTCCATGTGGGAAAAGGAGGAGGAAAGGTTGATTGTATAGGCCCATCCTTTGGTGAAGCAAAAGGTAAGTTAGGTTCTTCCATGGGTAGAAGAGTGAGTAATGTGGGTTGCTCAACAGGTAGGGAGGTGAGTGGGGTATATGCATCTGTAGATGAGATGAACTCCTCTGTGGGTAGAGGAGAGGATAAGGTGGAATCCTTCGTGGGTAGAGGAGTGGAAAAAATAGGTCCTTCTATGGATGAAGGAAGCTTGTTCAATAATTTCTTTAATAGTTGAGATGGAAGAAAACTGAGTGGAAGGGGTCGGTATGATATCAAAAATGGCATGAACCTCACGAACGTTGTTATCATTGTTTGAGGTTTTAGTGTCTTGGTTAGATGATGGGGTATGATTTGGAAATGGTTTCTTGAAGATGTGAAGGTTTTGGTTAGCCAGTGCATTGGGGTTATCCAAGATGATATCTCCATTATCTAACATTTCCTGGACAATGTTTTTGAAAGTTACGCAATTACTATCACTATGACCTCTAACACAATGATAATTGCAATAATCTTTCTCCTTGTACCATGCAGGCACAAGATGGGAAGGGTCAAAACCAGTATGTGGTTTGACGGGTGGAAGAGTTATGGATCCAAAGTTTAAATTCTTTTCCAAAACTAAGGAGTAACTGTATGTTCTTTTATGGGATTTATTATATTTTACACTTTTGTTCCCACTTGAATTGGGAAAGCTTGAATAGGAGAAATATTAGAAGTTAGCTTTGATTGGTTAGATGGATGAGATCAGTTAGTCAGAGCTTTTAAAACCACTGATTTGGTAGTAGATCCTTTTGTACATCTTTCTTTTGAGAATAAGTTATTTTTGTAATGTTTGAGCGATGGAGATGGAAGAATGGTATTTTAGCTCTTCTATTTTGAAAGGTGTACTATTTTTGTTACTTGGAACAATTTCTTAACTTTCATGGTTCTCCTTAAGCACAGACCTGGAGTATTTAAGACTTCCTGGGCCATTGTGTCATGCCTCCTAATGTCGTTGCCTAATTAAAGTTTGGACTGGGAGAGATCACATGGTTGCATCCGAGATGTGTTCATAGCACAAGTTCATGGTGAATCCAACCTCTATTGACTTTTTGAGGTAACAGTTGGAATGTGAGTTAGGTTAATTATTTTGTGCTTTAATGAAGTGAGAAATTAGTTTTGATAGACTTGTTCCTTGTACTTCGTGTCTCCTTAATACAAGATTTCAAGTTTTTATGTCATTATGACCTTCTTGAAAATTTTGATAGAAAAGATGTGTCTAGAAAAGCTCGAGCTACAACTATATTAAATGAAAAATGGAGTTGTTCTCAGGTAAGACCAACTATACCAATCTAAAGATTTGTCCACATACTAGTCTGTCGTGTACAAGGACATTGGGAACTTCTTAACAAGAGAAAAGTGGTCTAGAAAATCCTGAGCTGATGAGATAACACACATGGAGTGCCTTTAAAAGACCAATCTAAAGTGGGCCTTGTCAAGGACATTGGGAATGTTGTGGGTCTTCTTTGCTATTGAACACACATGTTTGAATTTTGGCTATTTCCCAATGCATAGGGTATGGATGAATCGAAACGGAAAAGTGAATAGGCTCATTACAAATCTCATTGTATGTTAGAGAAATGTGCGAGCCAGAGACAGATGCTTCTAATGTTTGCATCTTGTCCATCATCATTTTGATAAGATCATTTGTAGGTTGTGATGACGGAGCACCCCTATGGTATAAGGGGGGAGGTAAGATGGGTATGACGTGGACGACACTCTAGTATGTGGTGGTGTCAAGTATGAAGGTCTGTGATGAGGGAATATAAGATGGGATGGATGTCACAAGAAAATACCCTAGATAAGCGGTAGATGAAATAGGTGGTTGTTGATGATAGGTGTAAGTAGGCGGGGTGGATGTAAAGACTCTCATGGAAATCGGTGGAAGTGATTGTGGGATAGAGAGAACAAGGTTTTAGAAGGGAGTGTGGGCTACCAACACCAGGGGTGGTTGAGACACAAAAAGTACTTGGGAAGTGGATGATGGTATGGTAGATGTCGTAGGGGAGACAAATGTAGAGGGAACATATAGTTAGTCGTAGGTGCGATAGATACCAATAATGTGGGGTCAAGTTGAGAAACCACATGTAATGAGGCAGGAGTGGGTAATGATGTACTAGTAATAGCCGATGCAGAGGTGGGTACTAGAGTATGGGGAATGGATACATGCATGCCATAGATAAGGTTCCATGAGGAATCTCGGGTGGATGAGTGAGCTAGGTAATGTTGTAAGGAGGCGGGGTTTTGATCAAGGATTCTTGTGAACTCCTTATCACTGGTATTGATGGTAATAGGTTGGTTAGGGTCCATAGGTGATGAGATGGAAGGTGGTGATGGGCTAGGTGGGAGCGTCTGGCTGCTAGCATGAAATACTAGATCGTTGGCTTGTCTACGAGTCAAAACCATGTGACTGACAGTAGAACTGGTAAACTGATACGTTTTGATGATACAAAAACACAAAAAGATGGAACATAATGGATCTAGAAGGTGGAAATTGGTTGTTGTTTTGATTGGAAAACCAAAGCACAGAGACTGATTTTGGTTAGCTAATTGATGTCAATATGATGGAAACTGATGTCAGTCAAACCAATGTCGGTTATTGTTGTTGAAAGATTTGAAAACTTGATGATAAATGGTGAATATCAGGTGAAATGTCTAAAGGTGATATACCCAAGAATGTAGTGGAGTGATGGGAAGTCACAACAAGTGCTGGAAGTGATTTGAATAATGTTTTAGTTAAGTGACCAGAATAGAAAGGAACTTGTCAGTAAACCGATGGAAGTATGGAATGAATTGATGCTGGTATTGGACCAATAGCTACTATGAATGAATTAACATATTAAAATTTGGAGATGAAAATATGGATGGTTCTAAAGGTGATAACAAAACACATAAACGATGATAAGGTGACAGAACAAGTCACAGAAAGAACAAAAATGAAGATTGAATGTTATTTTGGTAGAAATGACCAAAAAGCACAAAACTAATAGCGATCAGTCAATCGACAATGGTAGGATGATATAACTGATAGCGGTCACTGGATCGATACCGGTTACTGTGAAATTTGTGAAGAGATGGAAAAAGTGAATTTTGGTGATTTAGATCAAATAAAAGGACTAACCCAGAGACTAAGTATGGCAATGATAGATCCTAACACACTCAAAAACAATTGAAATACACCAACTATGATTGTGGAGTATGTAAGGAGATAAAAATGGAGGAAGAAAAACTCACACCTCAAAATAAAAATCAAGAAAAATATAACAAACACAAAATCCTATGTTGTATATTTTATGTTGTGGCTTATACCATTTAGGACTGACTGTAAGTACAATGTATTTTTTGGTTACCAAAGGTGCCCTGTAACCATGTTATGGTTGGTTTCAGGTATGTTGTGGATAAAGGGACCCAATATAACTTTCGGTAGATGTGGTACACCTATCTGATATGATGATTGGCTAGAACACCAGCTGGCTCTGCTACTAATCTGATTATTAGTTCGTTAACGGTAAATACCGAGAAAGAAGATGTTTAAGCAATGTATTGTTTATTCAAGTGGTTTGGTTTGGGATGTGTGTGCACAAAGTGAACTATGATTCAATTTTTCAACCATCAGACTGGTCATGAATTCTGGCATATAGGTTGCCCACAATTTAAATGAGCTAAAATGTAGTAGACATAAATGAGATGCAAAGATTTTAGACCCAAATCCACAAAAAAAAATTTCGATGAGAGAAATGATGAATAGGAAAGAGTATGTCTTTCACTAATGCAATATAGAATAAAAATAAGTGTTCTTTTTAGTCCAAAATATGAGTTTCATTGAGGCAAGTAGAAGAGGAAGAATGTTCCAAAGGCTAGAAGTTTAATGTGAACTCTTTTAAAAGGAGATAGGACACATAATGATTCCCTAAGAATGAACAATGCAAAATAACCCAAATGGGGTCACAACAAGCGTGCCTAAATTATTTCACCAATAAGTTGCGTACGTATGAGTAAAACATATAAGGTAAAGGTTAGGAGGAATTCATGTAAAATGAAGGTAGAAGGTATAATGTGTGCGGTGTTCACGTTATCTAAGTTGATCGTAGAGAACTCCTTTTTGTATGGGAAGGAATACCTATAAATACAAATTAAGACCATAAAATAGTATTAAATAGCATATGACAGTGGACTGCCTAGCATATGTTAGATCTAGGAATCATGATACTTCCTAGAGAGGAATGCCAATCCACTATTTAATAACATTTTAATGTGAATACAGAAACTGGAATAAATAGGTCCTATTGTAAAGTAATGATTTAGGCTTCTCACACACACAATACACTAGATTCAATGCTAAATATGAAATGTAACACTAAATCTAATTAGCACCAAGGTTTTTTAGGTCTAGGAAAGTCTATCACATGTCTGGTAAGGGTTTGGAGTTGATTGGTTGAGGTCTGGGTAGGTTTTGGGTGAAGGGTAAACTTGCTAGTTTGAGAATGTAAAATAACACAGAGAGCGGTATCAGTCTAATGTAACCAATGCCGGTATAGGGAATAAACCGATGGTGGTTAGGTAACTGACATCACTAGGGGAAATAGGTTATAAACTATTAAAAATGGGTTTTTGGTCTCTCTATGATTTCACAGAGAGTGAGGGTGGTGTAGTTAATTTCATAATATCACTGAGAAGACTCAGGGATGTTGACAAAGAGGTTAGGAGAGTTGAAAAGTCTCGGGATGGTTAAATAGTGGGTTAACGGGATGAGGGTGATATACGGGTAACAAAAGGAAAGAAAACATTAAAAGAAGCAAGAGATCTATAATGGAATAAGTACAGAAAATGAAATCACTGTACTTATTTGTTGTTTTGTAGATCCTATGAATGGAAATGGATTGATGGTTCATTGGTGAAGAGATGACTAGGTCCAATGTCTGCGGCAGTGTAACCTGCATGCTCCCATGAATACTCCAATGCTTTGGAAGGAGAACCAGATACTTTTCTTGCATTGTGGTTGTGTGTGTTCATTGTTTGGATGTGGGAAGCCTTGAAGATTTGAGCTTGATTGTAATAGAATTCCAATAATTAAATGACCAACCCGGGTGAAGAGTTGTAAAATTTTATATAAAGGAACTAATTGCAGTTAGGTAGCCAGCACCATTCGAGGATAAACCGGTGTCAGTTAGGGTGAAATATTCCTTTGTACCAAAAATAGGTAGATCTTCCTAGATTTGGCACATGCTTTCCAAGTTGAATCCACTTAGGAGAGTGGAGTTCTCATTAGAAAAGGTAGGAAGATCTTAGAATAAGTCCAGTTAGGTTTAGGAAGAAGTCTTAGTTAGTTAGGTCAAGTGGTGACTTCAGCACTGGAAGTGATGACTCAGTGTTGAGAGTGATGACATGGTCATTGTGAGTTAAATGCCTCTGGAATGGGTCCATGATGAGGTGTCCTGATGAGGTGGATATGTGAGGATTAAATTAACTCAATTAAAATAATTAAATTAATTAATAACGTGAGGATGCATATTAATTCAATTATAGGTGATTAAATTAATATCAATATGGGGTAAGAGATCATGTGACTAGGCAAATGTGTTATGTTAATCAATTGAAGGGGACCAAGGGGTGTGTGAACCAAATTTGGTGTCTACAGACTCATACCAACTTAACCTTCACATAATGTTAAGTTACTCTTCCTATGTTACCATTCACCCTATTTCCCATCTTAGGGGTATGAGAAATATTTCATGAACAAAAAAACATGTAAAATAGTAATACATATATACAAAGCTTTGATGTTTAAATTGAATGTTGTACTCTATAACCACTTCATAGGTTTGAGTTATCTCTTGGAATAAAAAACCATCAATATAAGATGATTCATACTCTTCCTTAATGGTAAAATAATTGAAAATATGATTCAAAGCTGATAATCATAGTGGAAGTCTAGAAAACACTACAATGCTCTATGTCATAAAAGTTTTCATGCATATTCTAGATAGCCTCACGATGTAACCCATTTTGTCAAACATGCCTTAGATGCATTATTTTTAAGAAAAATCCAAAATATCCTTTAGGGAACCGTGTCATCTCATGCTAGGTGTACATACTCTAGACAACCTTAGGAAGTGAATTTCCAAATCAAAATATGGCATTGAGTAATGATTCTATGTAAAAATCCATAAAATTTTCGTGTTATCAAATCTAGGGTCTGTAATATGACATCATACTTGTTAAAGTGTCACACAACTAAAAGAGATACCTCATAACCTATGAAAGCTTAAAAGTCACATTATGAAGGTGAAATGTCTTCCAGGTAGAAGATGAAACATTTATAATTCCATAACAGTTTTGGGCCATGCCTTGATAAAGGAAATAATTCCATCCATGTAGGGGTTCAACTCAATTATCTATAGGTTAAAATTAGATAGCTAGGGGAGTTGGCTCAACATCTCTAGGTTTGTAGAGATAGAGTTATTCTCCAGGAAGTTAGAAAACTACAAGTAAATACTTGCTAAAGATTATACAAGCTTGAGTAGAGATGTAAGATTACATTCTTGGATGAAGTAATATTGTAACAATACACTTGTTGTAGTTTTTAATAAATGAGAGTATGTTATAGGTGTGTGTTTGTAGTTTCCTATTTGAAAACAATAAAGATTCAGTATATTGTTTTTTATTTTGTGTATGTATTTTAAGTGTGCATCCATTAGGGTATGTTGAATTCATAATATGCATGGTCTAAAATTTGTCCTTGATTGGACTCCATAACTATGAATACATACGTTATTATCATAACAAGAGTATCCAACTATGTGTTTGGAAAGTTGGAAGACACATTCCAACCAATTTTTTAGGTAGATTGCATTGCATTCAAGTTTCTTCCACTACACGATAAAAGGTAAAAGTAAAGATAGAAGTTGAGTGTTCTCCATCTTGCTAAGATGGGTAGAAAATAAATTGTTGTAAAAATGATATACAAAGGAGGTAAAGCACTTGGAATATATTTTTTAAGGAGATGTTATAGAGATTACACAACAGATTGGAGTTTTACAATATGTAAGAAACTATGAAGGTGATTTACCCAAAGTTTAGATTGAAGAGCTAGTTGAAAGTAGGGGAGAAGGAAAACATGAAAGAGGAAAAGTTTATGCCAATACAAAATATGTAGGGAAATGTGTAATAAGAATGATGAATATGAAGTAGTCTACACGTGAGGAGGAAGATGAGTTTTTTCTCCATTGTATGCAATGGGAAGAAGGAAAAGAGTTGAGAAAATAGATAATAAAATAGTAAAAAAAGAGAGAAAAAGTGACTCAAAGTCATATCTTTCAACAATGGATAAGATGATAGAAAAAATATTGTCCAAGTTAGAGTCCTTAGAAGGTATACCAACAAGTAGAGGAAATAGACTAGAAAAGGTTGTGGTGAAATAAAAATCCAAGCCTAGTGGAAATATCCCTTTGTTATCGGGTAGAGAGAGTTCAAAAGATCTAACAAGATGGATAATGGAAATGAAGTGTTCCTTTCAAAAGAAAATTATTAAAGACCTCAAGAGGGTAGAGTTTTCAAGAAAAATATTGTACTGCATTACACTTGTATATTGGAGATATTTCCAAGAGCGAAGATGAGAAAAAGTTAAAATAAAAGGTGATAAAATGTGAAAATTCGGTTTCCAAGGTGATGGAGCACATAGTGCATCCTAGAATGCAAGTATAACAGTTGAAGAAGATTTAAGTATTGAGGCTTAAGAGTGAAGAGGATAATATTTCCTCAAAAGAAAATGAGAGAAAAGTTTCCATGTGAGTAATTAAAGCCTATTTTTAAAAATAGCAAGAGAGAAGAGAAAAAAGAGGTTTTCCCAAATTATATTGTGAATAGTTAAGAGAAGAGGATGTTGGAACATAATGATTAAGTGGTCTGGCCAACCCTTAATTAATATGGGTCCATCACTATTATATACGTTAAATATTTAATAATATGAAATAATTTTCTATTATTAAATATTCATACCTAGGTAATATATATTAGGTAAGTATTTAATAATGTGAATCATTTATGTTTATATTTATTAAATACACTCACCTAGGTATATGTGTCAACCATTTTAGGTTGAAAAGGTGGGTCGGGAGACATACCCGATCTCCTTATATAAAAATGACTTTAAGTCCTCATTTGATATATCCGGGAAATATATCAAAGGTGTGCAAATCAAGTGATTTGGTTTTATCCTGGGTAAATAGGGGCTTAATGAGGAGGTGATCTTATTGGATGTAAAATAAGTTCTTTGAAGTAAAAGATTATTTTCAAACTGGGTTTTACCCTATTGGGGTTTTCCACTATAAATATTGTGTCACCTGTGTTATTTATTTCCTGTAAGTATTTCTTTATTTACTTATGTTATGATGTAATGTTTATTTAAATATTTATTGTAACATTATATAATATATAAGTTGATTAAATCCATATTTATTAGAATCCTCAAATTCTAACATGGTAACAGACCAAGGTAAATTAAATAAATTAAGATCAAATGTTTTATTTTTTATTTATTTGATTTTTTTCTATTGAAAACGTGAAAAATGTTGTCTCCTCTGTAAATTCTAAGGTTTATGTAGAATTTAAAATTATATGGCCTGGTAAATGTTTTAAATATTTTTTTCATGAGAGGCCCCCACAATAAGGGTTATATCTATTTTTTTATAAAGAAAATACTATAGTTTATAATTTTTTATAGACTATATGTTGTTTTTAATTTACATTATATAAACTATATACCTCTTTTTAAAAAGTGAATATATTTTTACATTATAAATTATAATAGGTTAATATAATGTATTAAAATATAACCTCCCTAATATTATAGAAAAGAAGAAATTCTGAAATTTTACATTTTGGAAATAAACAAGTTTTGACTCCATTAAATTTGACGGTCAAATAACCGTCACAGGAGACCAAACATAAGGCAATTTGACAGTCATTTAGACGTCAAATTTAAGATAACCGTATTTTGGTCTACATTATTTTTTTTCTAGAAATTTGAAGTTGTCTTGCATTCTTAGGGGTTTCTTCTTCATTTTTTTATGGTCGAATTTTTTTTATATAAGTGTGAGGTATAATGCAAAGCCCTTTATATTGCAGGTTATTATTTTGATCATGAGAGGTTAATTAATATGCATTGTAATGACATAATTAGTTATGATTAATTAGTTTATGTAGATCTATAAAATTTAGATTTGTTTCTATTAAAAGTGTTGTTTTTTATAAATATGTATCTAACTCTATGGTACATTATATATTATAATAGAGTGTGTTTTATAGGTTTAGGAAAACAATGGCGTCCAACTATTTCTGTCTTTACAAAACCCAGATCCTAAATGGAACCAACTACAACATTTAGAAGATCAGGGTCAAATCAAAACTTATGGCGAGGAAACTTTGGACAATTGTTTATGGATCTGAGGTTGCTCCCACCAGTCATCAAACAACTATGGATAACATGAGTGCATTCTTGCAAAGAATGCAAGAGGCTCTTTCCATGATTTTGTGCTAATTGAACGATGAGTACCTTCTACACATTAGTAATATCGAACATCTGAAAGAGGTATGGATGCAACTAGAATCCATGCATGAAGGTACGTGTTTATATAAAATTATTAAATTAGTTTTAGAATTGCTTACAACTCCTATGAAAGGAGATGAAAAAGTAGTTAATTTCTTAGTCAAAATTAAAAATATTAAAGCACAATTAGATGGATGTAATTGTGATTTAATTGGTGAAAAATTAATCTACTTTATTGTTTAGTTAAATATACATGAAAGATTTAAGAATTTTATTTCTATCTTGAACTCTAAATATAAGAATGAAAATGATCTCCCGGATTTAAATACCTTGAGTTCACTTCTGATACAAGAAGAACAAGTGATGATGAAATTTGACTCTAAGGAGAATGCCTCTCAGACACTTCTTGCTTAGAATTCAAAGTTCAAAACTCACAAGCCCTTCTCAGATCATAAATTTAGATCTAAATCTTCTTTTGTTGATAAGAAATTTTTTTCTTATGATCAATTGTGTGTTAGCTTTAGTGGTAAATGTCACAAATGTGGTAAATTTAGACATAAAATAAAGATTGTAAAACTAAGAAACTTATCCATAAAAATAAAACAGAAACTATTTCTTCTAAGTACAATTTAAGGAAAAAGGATAACTCTAATGATATTTCTAAAACTGCTGCATTATATGTTGCATTGTATTGTTCCTCTAATTATGAATGGATTCTAAATTCAGGGGCATCAAATCATATAACTGATGTTTCAAATTATTTATTTGATGTTGTGAAAATCAACGAATGTGTGTATCTTGGTGATAAATCATCTCTGGAAGCAATAGAGAAAGGAAAAATAAAATTTGCTAATGGTGTGTCGAATAATGTTTTATTTGTTTCTAAGCTAAAAAATAATTTTTTATCATGTTCTCAATTAAATCATGATGGTTTGGCTATTCAAATTTTGAAATATACTTGGTATATTAAGGATAGTAATGATAATATAATAGTTGAAGGAATTTAAAGAAATGGTCTATATATTTTTGATGATTTCTATTCTGCATCCTGTTTTGTTTCTCAAAGTTTGAAAAATTCAAAACTATGACATGAAAGATTAGGACATGTTAATTATCAAAGTTTATATGAAATGGACTGGATATAATCTTGTGAAATTTTTTCCTGTGTTTTCTTCTTCTCATGATGTGTGTGAAGGGTGTTTACACATCAAAACAAAGTGTTAAACCCTTTCACTCACATCTTGAAGAGAGTTCCTCTTCCCCACTAGAACTTATTCATAGTGATGTTAGAGGACCTCTTGAAGTAGCTTCATTAAATGGTTATTTATATGTTGTGACTTTCATTGATTATTTCACCAGGATGATTTGGTCATATTTTCTAAAAAATAAATCTGATGTATTTGGGAAATTTAAGGAATTTAAAGCATCTATTGAAAACTCTTCAAAGTATAAAATTAAGAGACTTAGAACAGATAATGGGGGTAAATATTTTAGCAAATAATTTGAATTTTTTTGTATTGATTGTGGTATTAAAATGGAATTAACTTCTCCTTAATTCTCCTCATTCTCCCCAATCTAATTGTGTTGCAGAATGTAAGAATATGACTATTTTAGATATGGTTTGGACTATGCTTCGTTATGCTAGTCTTCCCAAATTTTTGTGGGCAGAAGTAATGAACACAATAGTCTACATTATAAATAGGATTCCAACTAAATCTATTCATCTTTTAACTCCTTTCGAAAAATGGTCAAATCAAAAACCTGATATTTCTCATCTAAAAGTTTTTACTAGTCCTGCTTATTTATACATTCCTAAAAAGAAAAGAAAGAAATTTGATATGACTTCTTTCTCCTTGTGTTTTCATTGGATATGGTATTAACACTACAGGTCTAAGGATTTATGACCTTGTAAAAAGTGAAGTAACTGAAAACCGCAATGTGGTGGTTTTGGAAAAAATGCTTTTGTTCATCTAGATAATGGTAAAGATGTTCCTAACTCTATCAATATTTCTAATGATGGTTATGATTCTCGATAATGATAATATAGTAAATGGTCAGGATGATGTTTCTTGTGTTGATACTATAGATGCTTCTGAATCTCCTAACTCCCTAGTTAAGAAACCAAAATGGGCTCAATATATGTTAGAAAGTTCTAATCTTATTGATCTTAGGAAAATGACTAGAAGCCATCATACATACCGTGCATTAATGACCTTGTATGAACCTAAGCCGCAAAGTTTTGAAGAAGCTTCTCAGGATGAGAAGTGGATCAATGCAATGGAAGTTGAATATAATGCCCTAATTCAAAATCAAACCTGGGAGTTAGTTCCAATTCCAGAGAAAATAAGTATTATAGGGTCTAGGTGGTTATACAAAGTAAAATATAATGCACATGGTAGTATTAAAAAACATAAAGCTAGACTTGTTGCTAGAGGTTTCACTCAAAAACCTCGTATTGATTATGTTGAGACATTTTCTCCTGTAGCTAAAATGAGTACTGTTAGGACCTTATTTACAATTCCCTCTCAATTTGGGTGGGAAATATCCACCAAATGGATGTGAAAAATATCCTTTTTGAATGGTGATTTAAAATAAGAACTTTACATGTCTCAACCTAAAGGATTTGAAGAAAATAGTAAAGAAAAATATGTTTGTAAGTTGAAAAAATATTTTTACGGTTTAAAGCAAGCTCCTAGAGCTTGGTATGTGAAAATTAATTCTTTCTTTAAACAGTTAGGATTTGTTAATTTTTCTTCTAACAATGATCTATTCACTAAGCAAGAAGGATCACATATTATTATTTTTTGTATATATGTTGATGATTTGCTTATGACTGATGATAATCCTACTTTGATTTGTAGAATTAAAGAAAAATTGAAACAATACTTTGAAATGAACGATTTAGGTTTCTTATATCATTTTCTTGGCATGGATGTATTTCAAGATAAACATTCAATTGTTGTTTCTCAAGCACAGTATGTAACCAATATAATGAAAAAGTTTAACATGATTGATTGTAGACCAATTTCAACTCCTATGGAAGTTGGAATGAAAATTGATGCTAAAATTACATGTAAAAAATTTGATCCTACTTTATATAGGCAGTTAGTTGGTAGTTTGATATATCTAACTATCACTAGACTAGTTATTTCCTATGCAGTAGGAATCGCTTCTAGGTTTATGCAAGAACCTTATAGAGATCATTGGAATCTTGCAAAAAGGATTCTTAGATATATTAAAGGCACAATCAATTATGGGTTGCATTATACTAAGAATGAAAATGTTAACTTATATGGATTTTGTGATTCTGATCATGCTGGTGATGTATTGGATAGAAAATCTACTTCTGGTTATGTGTTTAAATTTGGTGCAGGTGTCATTACTTGGTGTAGCAAAAAGTAGCCAATTGTTTCTATCTCTTCAACATAAGCTGAGTATAGAAGTGCAATGGAAGCTGCAAAAGAGGCTCTATGGCTAAAGAGGTTGTTAGATGAGATAAAGATGAAGGATCCACGCAGTGTTACTTTTTTCTACAACAACCAAAGCACCATAGCTTTTGTAAATAATCCAATACATCATTAGAGGATGAAGCACATTGAGATACATATACACTTCATCCATGAAAAGGTGTTAAGTGGTGAGATAGATCTCAAGTTCGTGCCGACTGAAGAGTAGGTTGTTGATATCTTCACAAAGCCCCTGAGTGTTGCAAAGTTTTTTCACTTCCGTGAAAAGCTTGGATTGTCGAAGTTTTCATTGAGGGGGAGTGTGCACGACAATGTCACCTCCTAATGGAACTTGTTTTTTTGTAAAAAGACCTTCGGGCATGTATACCTCATCGAATTAGTTTTTATAAAGAAGTGTAGAAATATCTTAAAAGTGGTCTTCAATAAATTCTTTAGTGTTATTGAGTTTACTGGTAAACATCTAGTACAAGCATATTATTAAGGAGGTCCTTAGTTATAAAAGGCTCCTATATGCTTGAGTTCAATAACCTTTTATGAGAACCTGTGAGGATATGTAAAACTCACAAATCATACTTGCCATTGATCATGGGATGATCTTTGAGATTCCAAATCCTTTTGTACCAAAAAGTAACTTGAGTATGATGAAGGTGTTATAATTCCTTCACCCGATATGCTAGCCTAAAACCTTTATGGTTTAATGATTGCAAATCTTGTAGTGTACCACGAGCAAGTAATCTATTGGCATATGTTATCTCACTTAACATTAAGGGGGAGTGTTAGAACATGATGATTAAGTGGTCTGGCCAACCCTTAATTAATATGGGTCCATCACTATTATATAGGTTAAACATTTAATAATATGAAATAATTTTCCATTATTAAATATTCAAACCTAGGTAATATATATTAGGTAAGTATTTAATAATGTGAATAATTTATGTTTATATTTATTAAATACACACGCCTAGGTATATGTGTCAACCATTTTAGGTTGAAAAAGTGGGTCGGAAGACATACTCGATCACGTTATATAAAAAGGACTTTAAGTCCTCATTTGATATATTTGGGAAATATATCAAAGGTGTGCAAATCAAGTGATTTGGTTTTACCCTTGGTAAATAGGGTTTTAAAGAAGAGGTGATCTTACTGGATGTAAAATAAGTTCTCTAAAGTAAAATGTTATTTTCAAAGTGGTTTTTACCCTATTGAGGTTTTCCACTATAAATACTGTGTCACATGTGTTATTTATTTCCTGTAAGTATTTCTTTATTTACTTATGTTATGATGTAATGTTTATTTAAATATTTATCATAACATTATATAATATGTAAGTTGATTAAATCCGTATTTATTAGAATCCTCAAATTCTAACAGAGGATTGCCTTGAGATGAAATACGAAGGTGAAGTTTCCATGTGATAATCCCTTAGAGAATGAAATAGTATAGATATAGCCCATGGAAGATAAATTATTTATGCGCACGAATGTAGAAAGTGTGATTACAACAATAGTGTTGTAAGGAGATTAAGGTACAATAAAGATAATAAAGAAGGAGAAGCATATGGGATATGTCCAATCCCATTATTGTTAAGATGTTGATATGGTTGGAGGTAAAGATGATTGGAAGGAAATAAATGAGAAGAATGTATAAGAGGTGCTTCCTCATGAGAAACCAAGGTCTATTCTAAGGGACAACAAATAAAAATACAATTGTGAACATACCATAGAGGAATAAATCCTTATGAAAGAGGAATAAATCCTTTCAAGATGGAATATCGATAACATAAATAAAAAGATGTATAGTCATCTATTGGAAGTAACCAATGAGATTTAAGATGAAAATAATAATAACAGTATGTTGATTGAATAATGCATGAGTAAAACTATAGTTGAAGGCCTTTCATATGAAGTAGATGAAGAAATATGAGTGAAAAATGACAATAGGAAAGCAATAGGAGTTGATAAAGTTGAGATTGGACCATTGATAGTCATGATATGAGTATAAGATTTGAAGATAACGCAAAGTTAGTAAAAATGTGTACTCAACATGGAAAAGAGATGCAAGAAGTGTTTGTGAGAACTCTTGATTCTTATAACATTGCTGATTTTTGTGTAGGTTCAATAATGAAAGATTGTATTCAAGCTGGCATAGAGGTAATGGAAAGTGGAAAAAATGGTTTCATTTTGAGGATATTCCCAAGTGGACATATAAGTGGGAGTAAAAATGAAAACAATAGTTGGAGGTTGGAAATAGGTGTCTCACAAAATAGATTGAAGGAGATTGGTAAGAAGAACAAAATATTCTCCATAGGAAAACAATTGACAAAGGAAGGTACACTTTCTTTCACCATCTTAATAGATACATTTAGAGAAGGGTAGAGACTGAATTTGAGTAAGAAAGAGTCCATAAGTTTTTGGTTAAGGTTGATCCAAATGATATTCTGACAAGAAGGAAAGATGAAGAACATTATATATGTGGTAGAAAGGCATGCATCAAGATAAAGATGGTGGATATACTTGTACCAAGAATAATACGAGATGCATAAGGTGTTTCATATTCTTGCATACCATGTAGGAGTTTGGGAAGGGAATTTTATGATGAAGGGCTACATTGTCTTCATAAGGTAGTGTGACTTGAAAAATTATTTCCCATGGAATACTTGTGATGCTAAAGAGGATAAAGAAAGGGGATGTTAATCAACTCATAGCCAAGATAAAGATGATAAAGAGAGAACAAAAATAAAATAAAATAAGAGAATGAGATGGAGATGATAATGTTATCACCCCAAGCATGTGTAGAAGAGGATGATGGTACAATAGAAGCATGTATTTTAGAGGACATGAATGTGGAGGTGAATGAAATGTAATTAAATGCACATGATGCTAAATTGGAGAGATAATTTAATGGATAATAGAGTAGTATTACAATAGGGATTCTATTTAAAGAGATGCATATGGGAATTTGCAATTCCCATCATACTAAGGAGGATGAGTTATTTTTTAGAAATTGAGGAATTGAGAGAGGTTGTGAGCATGCAAAGAGAAGTGATTGCATAAGGGAAGCCACAAATGATTAATGTTGCAGTAGTGGCACCACTATGAAAGTACTGGATCAAATTTATAGAATGACTAGAATACAGAAAACAAATAACTAAGAATGATATTCAATATATTCCATTACACGGTAATATGAAGCTTACAAATATATAAGAAATTTACTTCCTATATTTTAGGAAGTAGCTGCAATTCCTCCTCCAACAAATAACTCTGTCAGAGTTGTTGAAACTCACTCAACAATAATTGTTATAAGATGTTTTATTATAACAAGTATATAACAATATCTACTAACCTACAATTACATAATAATAATTACTCATGTAATTATCATTTACCAATACACATGTGGAGCACTAACTAATTAATTTCCTAACACACTGAAGGATCTAGCATGCATGGGAATTATTAACACTCATTATTATTATTTTCTTGATTTTGTTGCATGTATGAGTGAATTGGAAAATGGAGGCCAAACATGGGATATGGATGCAAGTATGATCAAGAGTTGATATGATGGAATATTTGATAATAAATCCATGAGAGAAGAAGAAAATAATAAGGTATACTCTTGAGATAAAGGTGTATGTGGTTGGAAATAAAATGGTGTGAGATATAATAGGAGGAAAGCATAGACTATGTGCTTATAAAGGAGGAATTTCATAAATGAGAAATATTTTGAGATTAGGAGGATGTGGTTGGTTCAAAGGCCATGAAGGCTAGAGAAACAACATTGTTGAAGAAATTGGTGGAGGTTAACAGATAGAGGCAAGCCATAGTCCACAAGAGAATGAAAAATAGGAAAGATAACATATTGGAGTAGGTGGATGGACTATAACCAAGTAATTGGTCAAGTAAAGAGACACATGATCATATGTAGGTCAAGGAGGAATGTGTATGCACTAAAATGTTGCTTGAAATGGAGAAAGAAACTAATGGAAAAAATTCATGGGTACCTAATGAGGCAGAAAAGGACATATGGTCACGAAAATTGGCCAAAAAATGGTTCTAGTATTCATCCCAACCTTTTAAACATAATCTCAAAAACATTTCTATCTTAAATATATGATGTAGGAGAATTTGGGGGGTATGGGTAATCTTGCATCAACCAAAAACATGTAATGTAGAAAAGCAATATATGTACGATTTTTATGTTTGAATTGATTGTGGCACTATAGAACCACTTTATAAGTTCGCGGTGTCTCCCAAATTATCAAACCATCATTGTAATATTCTTCACACTCTTCCTCAGTGGTACATGAAGTGAAAATATGGTTTGAAGCTACAATTCATGAAGGAGATCTAAAACATGCTACACATCTTTATACCATCTCAAAGTTTGTATAGTCCATGTACACACAAGTTTAATGTGACCAAAGTGGGAAAATGAGTCAAGACAATCATTGAAACAAATATCTCCCTTATGGTAAAGCTATAATCAATGAAAGCACAAAAATTTGGGATAACCTAAGTGGGAAAATATAACAATAGTGTATTCATAGAAACAAGTTCCCCTTTATTGGATATGTATAATCAATGGAAGTACTATCAATGTATAATCCATTGATAATGTTTCCATTGGAGCCATTATCAATCATGACTCCGTGTGCTTGTTATGGATATTTGTGTATAAAAGTGAGTGTTTGTAACGGTCCATTGTTGGAGATCGTTTGGAATTTTTGTTTCATAAAACACAATAGGATAAGGCTTACTCTTCTAGTGAAGAAATTATGACCATACCAATTATCTAACAAGTGGATGAGTACTAAAAATAAGCGGTTCTTCTCTTTCAAAGAGGATTTTATTATAAAATGTGTACAAAGAAGAAATGAAGAGAAAATTGTAATACACACAAGTTCAATGTGTGTCCGTAATTATATTATGAGAGATGGTTAGAAAATGGTTGAAGTGGTTACAATTGTTTATTAGTTAATACATAACTAATATTAACTAAACAATAAACTATAAGTCTTATATTTTGATACCCCCCTCCTAAGACTTACACTATAGAAAGAAGATAAAATTACAACATTTAGAATATTTTGTTTTGAAAAAAAATTCTTGGACTAGGTAGAACTCCATCAAATTGCCTCCCTAACCCTTGTAAAGGTGTAGTTCCCGAGTTCTAGGATTCCACCTCCCCAAAATTTCTAATTATAGAATCTCCCAAATTGTTGGACAACCCTTTATTCTGATCTACTCCCATAATGCTCTGTTTTGTTTTGTGACCATCATAATGGTAAGCTCTCAAGATCCATCATAATGTTGAGTTTTACCTAAATTGAATTCCTTCATGTCATCAAAACACTGAATTCTTTAGAGTACATATTCTTCTTCTTCATCACTAAAATATTTAGTAAATTTAACATTTGTTGGATTTTCAACAAAGGTCGCATTTTTCTTCTTTGAGTTATTTTTGAGTTTGCCTTTGAGAACATCATTAGATCGAATGTGATAATTTAAGGTTGTATGAACTCTTTTCTTGCAAAATAACCCTCAACTTGCCTAGTCTCTTTATTTGATTTTATGTGATTATTTCTCATGCGAGAGTATAATACATTTTCATGTTAGGAATTACCTTTATATCACTCACATTTTAATTCTTTTCTTCAATTAAAGGAGCCGAAATCATATCTTTTAGGGTTTGCAAAGGCATCGAACTAGAGTAATAATGACATTACTATATAAAGAAGGCAAACTATTTAACAAAATGGATTTATAGTGTTCTTCATCTACACAATCTTTAACCTCTGCTAATTGTCTAAGAAGGAGATTTTAGATTATTTATATGATTGGACATAGTAACATCATCATCTGTGTTGAATCAAAAGAGTTACAACTTTAAAGAAAATTTAGCGTTCACTACTTTTTCCCCAAACAACCTATTCAGATTATCCCATATGTCTTTGGATGATGTTTCTAAATATATATAAAAAAATTCATAATTAGAAAGAGAACTCCCAATTATAACTTTAACTTCATCATTGCGGCTTTCCCACTCTAACAATTTGACACCATCAATGGGATGTGTTTCTTTTCTGTCAAAAATGCCCCCATTATTTTGTCCATATGGATTTTAGCCTTCTAAATGTGTAAATTGAAAGTAGAATCTTTCTCTAGTGGTAAAAACTCCATTCTAAAATATTTATTATAAAGTGAATATATATGAGTATGAATACCTAGACACTGCCCTAGAAATTCACGACTGATTATTTTGCTCCCTCGAAAATCGTGACTACTTGTTTTAGTTTGTTTTGAATGGATATTTTGCTTCCCTAAAAATTGTGACTAGCCTATTATACCCTTTGACGCTGTTTGTGTTTTTACCAAGGTGTCCGTATTTTGCCTTTTTTTGTTTGTACATCATGTAAAACAATTTGAAACTTGTATGTTGTGTCTCTAAATCCTGTTTTGTTTATGCTTGTAACTAGTAAATCAATGGTGTTGTTTTTTGAAATTGTGGCAACGCAAACCAATGTTGACTCATTATTATTTATTTCTCCCTTCGAAACTTGCTTTTGAGTGTGGTATTAATAGAGGAAATGGAGTTTGGATTCATGACTAAGTTTCCATCCCTTGCGACCCCCTTAGGTCCTTATAAGTTATAACCACCTTCACAAGTTTATCCTCTGGTTCCCTTGTACACACTATTCAATACATGCACATTGCATATATATGAACGTGAAACATGTGATTTGCACTTGAAATTTCCTAGATGACCCTTGAAAATATTCTAAATGTTCTTCCTTCGGTTGGTAGATACTTTCGAGCACCAAGAGCTCCTTTGGTTGGTAGATACTTTTGAGCACCAAGAGCTCGATATTAATGTTAGAAAGTGTGCACATAGAAGAAATGAAGAGAAAATTAGAATGTACACAAGTTCAATGTGTGTCCGTCATTTTATTATGTGAGGGATGATTACAAAGTGATTCAAGTGATTACAATAGTTTATTAATTAATATATAACTAATATTAACTAAATACTAAATGATAAGTCTTATATTTTAATAAATTCATGAATATTTTCAAATGTTTATTCGGTTTCTCCAATGATTCATTTAATACACTATCAATTCCTTCCACTTAGATTTGATTAGTATTAATAAGGTCTTGGATCTTATGTTTCAAGGTTATGTGTTTATTGGATGAATTCCATGAGATTCTATGACACTCACAATACACACTAAAATCATAATTATTAGGTGAATGTTTTGAGAGACCCAATTCTCTAATAGGAGGTAAGGTATTTAAGTTACATTCAAAAAAACATTATAGTGCCTTATGTGGGCTCTCACTAAACTTTTTGAAAATTTTACGCACTTTTTGTCATGATAGGACCCATCCATTGTTGTTTTGTTTCTCTAATGTCTCTACTAAACTTTTTCTCTCATGTGTTGGGTTGGAAATTATTATCGCTTGTTTTTGTATTGAAATTTTCCTTGGCTTGAATTTTTTCTCCACTAATGGTAGGGAATTGGTCACATATTTGAGCATGTTGGCTTCTAAAAGATTAATGTTTATATTGCCAAGCATTTGACAAATATCATTAAAATATTGGTAAGTTTTGAATACTACTTTATCCTTTATGGGTTGGCTTCTAAGTTAATGTCTATGTTACTAAGCATTTGATAAATATCATTAAAACATTGGTAAGTTTTGAATACTACTTTATCCTTTATGGGTATAAGTTTTGAGCATGTTGGCTTCTAAAAGATTAATGTCTATGTTACTAAGCATTTGACAAATATCATTAAAATATTGGTAAGGTTGGAATACTACTTTATCCTTTATGGGTATAAGAAAGCTTCGAGAAAATAGGATTTGAATTTCACACTCAACGAACTCATGAGTCATCTCAGTAACCATAATCTTTAATTTAAGTACATACCCACTAATAATCACATTGATACCTTGCGTTAGTTTATCAATATGTATAAAGGTGATTTTCATGCTAATATTAACTTAAAAATGTGCAAGGAAATGGTCATCTAATGTGGAAAAACAATGTATAAATCCATAAGTTAAATAATTGATTCGACGAAGTGCATAATCCTTTATACTTATATGAAATAACATGGTAAAAAATCTAGCATCATATACAAATTTTAAGAAAGAGGCATAAAATGACTAAAGTGGTGACATAGATATCCTTTCCTATTGTATAATTTAAAATTTGGAGCAACAAAATGTAGGAAGGGGTAAGAAGCACTTCATAACCTAAAGGGATAAGTGATATATTTTTGAAAGTTACCCTATTACACGAATTTTTAGAACGTTTGGATAATACCTTGATTTGAGTTTGTAATTCACACACATTGGTTGTCATAGTAGTCATTTCAAAATAAGGAAGAGAAGAAGTAGTAGTAGAATAATTTGGAATATAAACATTAGGAAAATAAGAAAATTGAGGAAAATTATGATAGGAGGAAATTGAAAATTAAGTTGAGTTGGAAGACATTGAGAAGGAGGAAGAAATTGAGAATCAATCAAATGAGTGTGAGATGCAAGAGAAGCATTAAAAATAGGAGAAAAATTAAGAGAACTAGTGTTAGAAGAACTTTAATAAGTAACTACAAGATTATGAAAGGAAGGTAATCCCCTAAGTGCTCGATCAAAATTACTAGCATTCATATATCCTTGGTTCATCTTAAGGTATTATCTTGAATAAATATCCCATTGGTAGTATCTTGACGTTGAGTTTGAGTCTAGAAATCTAGCAGCACAATAAACAAGTCAACTATTTCATTGGGACTTTTCAAGAGATGTTCTATAAGATTAACTAAGCCTTAGATTTTATCTATATCACTTGAAGCAATTTTTTTCCTTTACTACTTTCTCATTCAATAGTGATTTGAGGACCATTCAATGCATTATCGTTCATAGGAAGCTCAATATGAGGGGTTACTATGGTTCTAGGATCAACATGACTCTCATTGAGAGTAACCATTTTATTTTTCACACAAGATCTAGAGTTAATCAGAGGATTTTTCAAAAAGATCAATTGGATTGAACTTTAACCTATCATTTCTTGTAGATGGAGTCTTGGATCTATGCCAGTTGGAAGACATAAAATATATTACATGAAAACAACAATACACAACTAATATCACACAGAATAGCTAGGGATAAGAGTTTTGGAACAAATGAATAAATCAAGGCCTAGGACAATCAAATATATTACAAGAGCAAGGGAAAATCCTTAGAAGGCTTTGAGTTTACCAAAATGAAAACCTTGGGGTTGGGTGTAAGATGACTCGTGTTCACCAAAAGGGAAACCCTAGGTTGGGTGCAAGATGTGTCAAGTTCACAAGAATGTAGACGTGGAAATTGGGTTTTCCGTAATAATGCATTGAACTAGCAAAATCTATTTCCAATTAGGAGTTACATATAACACAAAAATTACACCTAATCACACAAATACACATGCTTTAGGTACATAAGATATTCATGAAATAATCAAAATAATTGAAATGCTTGGAAAAGACTAGATAATTAAGGTTTTATGAGTGATACATAATTCATCGTAAATATGGAGAAAATTGTCAGTAAAAGGTAGTGGGAAATAGCTCCAAACAACGAGGCAAAACAAACCCAAAAATCAACTAAAACTAAGCACTTGAACAAAAATGTAACACTTTTTAAGTGGCACAACTAGAACCATATACTCAATAGGTTTAGGCAACTAAAAATTTGGTTAGTTGACCTCGATTCTCCACCCTTGTGTTCTAAATAACTCGTTCACTTTTCTAGAATTCATCGCGAGTCACCGAGAAACATCTCTCTTTCAAATCCCAATAAGCCCACAACACCTTATAAAACAATGCAAATGGGTGGTGGATTTCAGGTTTGTCTCAATCAGACACCCTTCAAGGAACAAGTCTTGAAAATAACACACAATGCAACTCAGTTGGAAGTCTAATGTAATACAAGTGTTCTAAAACTTATTCTTTCAATGGATGCAAGAAGTAGTAAATTCTAGATGTTCTTCTCTAAATTCTTGAATACTACTTTTGGCAGAGGGATGCCTATTAACTCACTTCAAATAATATAATTTCCTTCATTATATTATTGATCTAAACACTCTAATGCATGTATGTATTTATAAATTTCTTGGATTCAAATTAAGACCACATTGTTGTGCAAGATGACCACGACGAATGAAGAAAGTTAGCAAAATAGGAGAAAAATCCTCCGAGGAACTCGAAACAAGGGTTGGAAACACCTAGCTAAAAGGTGACTAGAAATGTAGTGGTACAATTCTAGTTACTATAATTGTATTGCTATGGTTCTAGCTAACTATAAAATTGTACTATTATAATTTAAGAAAAATATTTAAAATAACAAGAAAACATGGAAAGATAAAAGAAACACGAAGAAAAAAAAAAAACGTAAAATCAACAAAAATAAAAAAAATAAAAAAAAATAACAAATCAAAAATTACAATACACAAAAATATATCAAAAATTACATAAAACACCACACCAATACCATATGCTACCAATAACAATTAAATAGTCCCGTACTAAAATTAGGTCTTCCCACTTCTCCAAACTAAGTTGAATTCGTTTGCAAGTGAATTTAAGTCTTAAAAACTTCACTTTATTTATGGAGGTGGACACTCACATAAAGTGCAATGCTCACCCTATTTTGTAAGTTACTTGTGTTGTGACATGATAAACCTATTTAACTCGTTAAAAACGAATTTACTATAACTATAAATGTACTTCCTATGTCATGTGCATCATGTTAGTAGAAATGATTGCAAATCATTGCCAAGGAGGAACATATTGAGTGATGTTTTCCCCTCTCAATATAAATCTCTTTACTAGGAAACATATAAACATATGCACCCTCCAAATTAGGAATCTAGTAGGCACATAACAAGCCATTCTTGAAAATGCAATCATAAATTATTAAACTTTACTTGATAAGCTAAGATTGTATAGTACTTTCAATGTTAATGCACAAAATATTTGTTGGGGACAATATTGATTGGGGTCCGTGACTTTAGAAAAATAACCATTTAATAAAAAACACCTAATGAACACGCCAATAAATTTCAAAGCCCACATGTGCTGTTCATGATTAATAAGTATTACTTATGGCCAAGGGATTCATGATGAATGCTTCACACTTTAAGTGCAAAGTCCCTAAAATCTATAGGCAACTTCCAACTTTTAACATAAGTGTGGTAAGTTATTTTCCCTAAAATATAGGAGAAATAAGTCGTTGCAAAAAATAATTATTTTGAAAAATTAATAATTTAACTTACAAATATTTTTATATAATCTTATATTTAAAATATTATTACAAAATTAATGTTAAAGTATCTCATCCAACGAAGACATGGAATTCTCTTCTCAAATTTATAGTACTTTAATGGTATACTATATATGTGAAAAAAATAGTAGGAAAAAACATAAATATATTTATAATTTCTTTTATTCATTATTTAGGGTATTAATTGTATAGTCTAAAATGGCCCCACGTGCTTATTAATTTTTATTTCTTTGGCCCTTTTATTGCCTTCATTTATTTATTTATTTATTTTTTGACTATTTAATGTTAGGAACTAGAGAACAAATATGCGGAAACAATTCCTCAAACCACAACAGTAGGAAACTATATAGCAGAATTATACTTGCAGAAATATAACAACATAAATGAATAATGCACAAAAGAAGACAAGACAAAATTTAACGTGGTTCACCCAATGTGGACTATGTCCACCAAGAACTTGCTCAGATTTTATTATCAACACGAGTAAAACAACTCTCACAGTCTTCTCTCAGTTATGAACCCACAACATAATTCCAAAGATGCTAAACCACAAATTGACAACCAATTGCTTAACCTTGATCACTCTTGATCACCTCTTGATCTCTAAGACTCAAGACCTCTTGAACACTCAAGATATCTTTAAGATACCCTAACACCTCTATTTATAGGATTACAATCCTTTTAAGAAGCCATAAAGCCGACCCTAGAAGATTGAAAGTCGCGATCTTTCAATCTTCCCACGGCTGGAAAAAACAGTCCCGACGTTGACAACCAGTTAACAACAACATCGCAGCAACGTCACAGCAAACGACTGTAGAATGCTCCTGAAGTCTCCAAACTTAACCGTTCGAGCTCCTGCACTTCAACACTGATTCAAGAAGACCAAAAACAGGCTCCACACCCCAATAATCTCCCACTTGGAGACTGTTTCCATTGAGCAAAGTTCTTAATCCTTCATTATCAACCCTGAAGGCCAATCAAAGTTGAACACAACTTTAACTTCTCCCTTGTGACCGCCTTGGTCATCATATCCGTAGGATTCTGACTGGTATGAACCTTTTCCAGCTTCAACTTATCTTCTTCCAAAGCTGGCCTGATGAAATGATATCTCAGTTGAATGTGCTTCGTCCTAGAGTGGAAAGCGGAGTTCTTCGCCAAATGAATAACGCTCTGAATATCACTATGTAGTCTCCTAACTTCCTGCTTATGACCCAACTCATCAAGCAACTGTTGTAGCCAAATCATCTCCTTGCTTGCCTCTGTGGCAACAACATACTCAACCTCTATGGTTGACAAAGCCATAACCTTTTGTTACCGTGAAATCCAACTCACTGCTGTATCACCAACTGTAAATACATAACTTGTCGTGCTCCTCCTGCTGTCCAAATCTCCTGCATGTCCGAATCTACATATCCACGTAATGTAGTGTCTGATCCACCAAAACACAATGTTGCTCCCATGGTCCCTCTCAAATATCGAATGATCCACTTTACTGCCTGTCAGTGCTCTCTACCTGGATCACTCATAAACTTGCTCACTGCTCCCACTGCATGGAAAATGTCAGGACTAGTGCATACCATAAAATACATCAAGCTACCAATTGTTGATGAGTACGGTACCCTGGACATCTGGATTCTATCCTCCTCAGTCTTAGGACTCTGCTCCTTTGATAATTTAAAGTGACTTGCTAAAGGAGTACCAACCGGTTTAGCATCCTGCATACTAAACCTCTCCAAGACTTTCTTTATGTACTCTTCTTGAGATAATACCAGCTTCCTCTCCTTCATGTTCCGAGTTATTCTCATACCAAGGATTTGTTTTACTGCCCCCAAATCCTTCATAGCAAAGGAGTCACCTAGCTGCTTCTTGAGTACCTTTATTTCCTGCATGTTCTTACCTGCAACAAGTATATCATCTACATACAGGCACATAATAATATAACTACCATCAAGAAACTTCTTGATGTACATGCAATGGTCTGAGTGATACCTGGAGTAACCCTGTTCCTGCATAAAATTGTCAAACTTCATGTACCACTGCCGTGGAGCTTGTTTCAGGCCATACAAGCTCTTCTTCAATTTGCACACTAACCTCTCCTTCCCTTTGACCACATAACTGTGTGGTTGCTGCATGTACAATTCCTCCTCTAACTCACCATGAAGGAATGCAGTTTTCACATCCAACTGTTCTAAGTGCAGGTCTTCTACTGCAACTAAACCAAAAACAATCCTAATAGAAGTCATTTTAACAACTGGAGAAAAAATTTCATCAAATTCTATACCTTTCTTCTATGCAAATCCTTTGACCACCAACCGGGCCTTGTATCGTTTCCTGCCTCCATCTTCCTCTTTGATTCTATACACCCACTTGTTTTTCAATGCTCTCTTGCCCTCGGGTAGCTCCACCAGATCCCAAGTCTGGTTTTCCATAAGAGATCTAAGCTCTTCATCCATGGCCCACTCCCACTTCTTCATGGCATCCACTTGCACTGCTTCCTCAAAGCACTCTGGCTCTCCACTGTCAGTGAGCAGTAAATAATTCAAAGATGGAGTAAATCGTTCAGGTTCCCTTCTTACCCTAGAAGACCTTCTCACTTCAGAAGTTTGGGGTTCCTGATGAGTAGGTACATGAACTGGCTGTGTCGAAACATGTTGTACCTGAACCGGCCCCTTGGACACCTTGCTGTCCGTAATGTCCTCTAACACTGTGTATTCTTTCTTTGATTCCTCTTTCTGTTCCTACAACTAATATTTATACATGATTTTTTCATTAAAGACAATATCTCTAGACCGAAATATTTTCTTTTCTTTAAGACTCTAAACACGGAAACCAAAATCATTTTCACCATATCCAATAAAGGTGCATTTCTCAGACTTAGCCTCTAACTTGGTCCTATCATCTTTATCAATGTGAACAAATACCTCATATCCAAATACTCTAAGAAATGAGTAATGAATTTTCTTACCAGACCAAGCCTCCTCAGGTATACCTCCATCCAAGGCCATAGAGGGTCCTCTGTTAATCAGGTAAACAACTGTGCTTACTGCTTCCACCCAAAACATGAGTGGTAGCCCCGCATGTAACCTCATACACCTAGCATGCTCTATGATTGTCCTGTTCATTCTCTTTGACACTCCATTTTCATGTGGAGTATTTGGAACCGTTCTTTGCCTGCGGATCCCATTTACCGAACAATGATCAAGAAAGTCATTGCTGCAATATTCCCCTCCATTATCTGACCTGAGACATTTCAACTTGAGACCTGTTTCATTCTCAACCAAAGCTTTCCATCTTTTGAAAGTTTCAAACACATCAGATTTCTTTCTAATGCAATATACCCAAACTTTTCTAGTTGCATCATCAATGAAAGTGACATAATAACATGAACCACCAATAGAGTTTACCTTAGGTGGCCCCCATACATCTATATGCACTAACTCCAACTTACTCTCCTTCCTGGTAGGTCCAACCTTGAGGAATCTCACCCACTTCTGTTTCCCATAAACACAGTCTTCACAGAAGTCCAAATCTAACTCCTTTAATCTGGGCAACCTGTCCTTTATAATCTGCATTCCCTTATGACTCATATGACCGAGTCTCTGGTGCCAAAAATTTGCATCTCCATCTGTAGCAACTAAATTACAATAATCAGCACCACTGGTTAAATACAAAGTACCAGTTTTCTTACCTCTTGCAACCACAAGAGCTCCCTTGGTAACCTTCCAAGAATCCAATGTAAAACTGACCATACAACCATCACTACCCAGCTGTCCCACTAATATCAAATTCCGCCTCAACTTAGGCACATGCATGACGTCCTTAAGTAGCCATGTGTTTCCATTCTGCATTTTTACCCGAACACAACCTTTCCGTACTATGCTGCATGGTTCATCATCACCAAGATATACATGTCACCTTGAACAAAATCAGTAAAGTAATGTCTATGTGGGGTGGCATGGAAAGAAGCCCCTGAATCTAACACTCATTATTCAACAATATTATCTAAAGAAAGAATTAAGGCATCTTGACAAACATCACCTGCTGCCACATTTACCTCTTTAGTTTCCTCCCTGTTCTTATTATCCCAAAGAGCCCAATAATCTTTCTTAGCATGACCAACTTTTCCACAGTGCCAACATTCTAACTTACTCTTGGAATTTGACCTTCCATGATCATTTGACTTCCCACGGTTACCTTTCCCTCTGCTCTCCACCGTCAAAGCGTTTCCAGAAGTAGAAGAATCTCTGATGCTCTTCCTTCACATTTCCTCACTTAGAATCACACCTATAACATCCTTAAACTTCAGCTTTGAGTTATTAGAGACTAAATTACTTACAACCATAACCAAGCTGTCCCAGCTATTTGGTAAGGAGCACAAAATCAACAAATCCTTGACCTCATCATCAAAGTCAATTTTTACTAAGTTTAACGTACTCACAACCATATTAAATTCATTCAAATGATCAGCAACAGAACCATTCTCAGACATCTTCATATTAAATAACTTTTTCATCAAAAATATTTTATTAGAGGCAGAGGGTTTTTCATATAACTTCCCCAACGCACTCATGAGACCTACTGTGGTCTTCTCCTGCGATATGTTGAAAGAAACCGAAGATGCAAGGCATAAATGAATTACCTTGAGCACCTTTCTATCTAGCAACTCCCAATCCTCAATCGACATGGCTATAGGTTTCTTTGCTTTTCTAGCCAAAGGAACATAGAGGTCCTTCTGATATAAGTAATCCTCCATTTACATTTTCCACAAACCAAAGTTCTGCTCATTGAACTTCTCAACCCTCGACCTACCCTCATCTGCCATAGCTCCCACCCAAGCTAAAATTTCCCTGTGATTTACAACTTCAGCAAAAAACCACCAAAGCTCTGATACCAATTGTTAGGAATTAGAGAACAAATATGCGGAAACAATTCCTCAAACCATAGCAGTAGGAAACTATATAGCAAAATTATACTTGCAGAAATATAACAACATAAATGAATAATGCACAAAAGAAGACAAGACAAGATTTAATGTGGTTCACCCAATGTGGGATACGTCCACCAAGAACTTGCTTAGATTTTATTATCAACAAGAGTAAAACAACTCTCACAGTCTTCCCTCAGTTATGAACTCACAACAGAATTCCAAAGATGCTAAACCACATCTAAACCACAATTGACACCCAATTGCTTAACCTTGATCACTCTTAATCACCTCTTGATCTCTAAGACTCAAGACCTCTTGAACACTCAAGATATCTTTAAGATACCCTAACACCTCTATTTATAGGATTACAATCCTTTTAAGAAGCCAAAAAGCTGACCCTAGAAGATTGAAAGTCGCGATCTTTCAACTTCCCACGGCTGGAAAAAATAGTCCCGACGTTGACAGCCAGTTAACAACAACGTCACAACAAACGACTGTAGAATGCTCCTGACGTATCCAAATCAACCGTTCGAGCTCCAACACTTTAACACTGATTCAAGAAGACCAAAAATAGGCTCCACACCCCAACATTTAAAATTGGTTTGGGCTCCAATAGAATTTAATTAAAATTTGCATAAAAATACAAAAATATTATAGCTAGTTTGGATAAGCACTCGATGAATTTATTATTTGCATGATTTTTTAAAGAAATTATAACCATTCTAGAGGAAATTCAACAATCATTGTAACATTCATTCAAACACATAAGTTTATGCTAGGGACACACCACACAACAATGGTCTCCATGATATTAGAGATAATTTCAATAATTGAGATTTTCTATTTTTTATAATGTTATTGTTTTGTACCTTCATAAATATCAATATAGTTTTGTTATTCTTTGGTTTATTATAGGCCCCAAAATGATATGTGTATGTATGTATGTATGTATATATATTATATATAATATACATACATACATATATACATATATCTATGTATATATACATATACATATACATATACACACACACATACATATACATATGCACATACATAGATATATGTATGTATGTATGTATATGTGTGTGTGTATACATACATACATACATATATATATGCACATATATATGCGTATATATATATATATGCACACACACACACACATATATATGTGTGTGTGTGTGTGTGTGTGTGTGTGTGTGTGTGTGTGTGCATATATGCACATATACATATATGCACACACACACACACACACACACACACACACACACACACACACACACACACACACACACACATATATGTGCATATATGTATATGTGCATATATGCACACACACACACACACACACATATATATGTGCATATATGCATATATATATGTGTGTGTGCGTGCATATATATATATGTGCATATACCTGCCAGTGCCATGATGTTGAGGGGTGACACATGAGAGGGACCGACACCTTTGGTCCAACAAATGGAATGAACCGAAGTAACAAACTGGAGAAGAAGATTGTTGCGGCGGTCCAATTCCATTAGGTAGCCACTATCCACACACCTAGAGGAATCCAGACCTATGACAGAAGAGAACAATGAAGAAAGGAAAACTTGGTCCAAAGCCTTCTCAAGGCCAATACGATGACAAGGTGGATAAAACACATGGCAATAGGAAAAATGGCTACCTTGTCTTTTTTTGGAGAAGTAAATGGGAAACAAAAATATTAGCGATTTCAGAATTTACCTTAGCACGACTAGAATTTTGCAGGTAAGTAGAGCTAATACTCTTTTGATTGCCTTGAGAACCAGTGGGGAACCCACCCTAAAAATCTTATAAATCCGACATGGAGATACAGGGGTAAAGAAGGCAACTTCTTATTTTTCTCCACGAAGGTGGAGAATAGGGAAATCAAGAAGAGCCATGAAAATGGGAGACATGGAAGGAAGGGGGGAAGAATGACAGAAAACAACAAAACCTCCAGCCCTAAATATAGGCCTTCCACAAACAGAGAGGAAGTTTACATGTGCAGGGAGTCTCCAAAGCTATCTTGTCATAACAAGGCCTCCAAAAAATCCCAATGAGCACCATCAGCAGATAAATCAAAATTGATGATTTGAAAGGTGCCATAATTGGCCAACGCCTTCGCCACATAATTAATTTCCCTATATACATGTTGGATTTCCCAGATCTCAAATTTGGTCAGCTAGTGAATAATTTACATAATTAGAATGTTGAGCCTCCATGAATTAGCTTTGCCTTTCTTGATGGCTTTGATAATGATTTTGGAGTCACCTTTTATAATGATTTTATAAAAACCAAGCTTGACTTCCATTTTGATGCCGAAGAGGAGCTTTTGCCATCATGAAATTGCAAGTTCCCATATTGAGCTCAAAGGATCCAACTTTAACCAAGGAACTATGTGAATCCCTTAGAACACACCCCAACACCGATATTCTGGGGTTACCTTTAGAGCCCCCATCAAAATTAAATTAAGTTTTGAGATATTGCTTCCCGATTGCGAGAATAATATAATTTTTTTTTGAGTGAAAGTGCAAGAAAATGAGTCATTTTTTAGATATTAGAACTAGGAAAATAAAATCATCAATTTGTTTTAGTATTTTTTTGCATTTTTACTAGGAACATCCTAATGTTTTTTACACTTTTTGGATAGTACAAAAGGTTCACATGATATTTCTCTGTTCATCATCAAATTTATGGGTCACATTTTTGTCACACGGGGGATGTATTTCCACTATCATATGTTGACAACTATCACCATATCACAAAACAAATCTAAATAAGCCTAAACCTTGCACGTCACCTTTAATCTCTATTTATAGAATTAGTTTATTGCCTAGCTTATTTACTATCCCACACATGTATATCAGGTCCAATTAAATATAATTGAACATAGGTATATCACAATTTAGATGTAATCATTTAATCTATAAATGTTTTTCGTAGAATCATGGTATATTGCATGCCTTTTTGGTTCGATGTTATTCATATTGTGTTAAATCAAAACTTTTATTTATTCCTAGGATTAAATGTTATATCTAAAACACCCTAATTTCTCTTTGATTGATCCTAATCCCTAGGTGCAGACACCATGTTTTCGTCACCTGCCTACTCCCCGCATACCCCTCGTAAATACACATTAAATTATCAAACCTATCACTATATCACTACCCTAAGTAATCCCCCTCACTCGTAAAATCACTGTTTACCCGTCTTAAATTACATTTACCCATCCTAAACCACCTAATCATCCCCTAACCATATCAAACCCATTTTATCACAACCTCTCAACCTCCCCAACTAAACCTAACCTCTTCCCAATAGGTTTACCTCGTCCCCATAGCCGAAATTCCTATTTGGGAAGTGGTTGAAACCACTTATCAACATTTTCCTCGGTTATTCGAATCACCGACGATTCTAATAAATCGTCAATGATTATAAAAGTTAGTTCAAGCTCCTTTCTTTGGTATATTTAGAATTTTTTTGCATGATCTTACTTCGTTTCTCCTGAGCCAGCAACCAATTTTTTTCATTCCAGTGATCATTAGAGTCCAACATCAATACCACGCTCTTGTAATACATAATTTTTGGTTATTTTACCTTCAATCATCTTCCTAGGAAGCTCAATAACCAGTAGTCAACTTCAATCAATTTCAACCGACATATTTATACTTCTATAACACCTCTTCAACACATCAATGTATATATCCATTGTTATTTTACTATCCATATTCCAATAACATATCAAAAGAAATCAAAAACACCAATTTAGAACTCTATTTGAGTCAAATTATCATTTTTAAAGAAATCCAACTTTCACACAACAATCGCCTGCTATTCCTTTGAATCGCTTGCGATTCCTTCGAATCACCAACGATTTTAAAATCGCATGTGATTCTTTTGAATCACCAATGATATTTTTCCATTAGTATTCTTAATCAATTTTTAGCATTTTATCAGATTTTTATCTATTAATATGGATTTAACTTGCTTGTTTGAAGTATGTCCCCTCTTTAGTAGATAGTTTTATGAAAATCACATTCTATCACTAGCATCTTTGATCTACTAATCATATAGAAACCCTTTATGTGGGAATAATTTGAAATCATGCACGATCTCAACATGTGTGCCATCTGATTCTCACCTACCATCGAAGTTATTGAAGAACATATCGAATTCCTCCATGAGATCTAATTGGAAATACAAGATTATCAGTATGATTAGTAAGTACTTTGAGTCTGCTATGATTACTTCCACCCTAGCTTGGGACACCTACAAAGAAGCACATGACCTTCCCTTTGACCTTGAATTCTAATCAATATTATCATTGTCATTTTATCTATTTATATCATTATCAATCTACTTAATTTTATCAAAACGAGTTGACATCCTCCAAGGAAGTCCCTTTGGATTCCTAGAATCGGCCTTTGCCGAGAAGCTTGTCATGCATTGTGTCTAATATATTTTGTTTGGCTGTCTTTGATTTCAGATCTCTTCACCGTAAGAGAGTAGTTGTGCATTCGTTTGGACACTTTGACATCAATAAACCATCAATATCATCAACATTGTCTTCAGTCACCGCATGTATTGGTAAAGCCTGTCGTCTTCCAAGGTCTGTTTTTTTTGTTATTTCATTTTATTAAGTTAGAATGGAAAATCAAAAAACTCTGGTAGTTTCTGGCATACCTAGTGGGATCCTTAGTTCCCTTTCTTTCATTCTAAATTAACTTATATCCATCTTAGGCCTTCTACTTTGTAATCAATAGTGATCCAGTCAAATCGCTAATGGTTTTAGTGAATCACTTGTGATTCGCTTAAATCACCCACGATCTTTGTGATTTTTTTTTGCTCAAATAATCAACCTTTAACATCTATTTTCTCTCTGTTTTGTGTCTTCATCTAACCCTTACATACTCCTATCTAGGGAACATTTATTTTCTGTGTTGTAGCTACGCTAAAAAAAAAATCTAAAAATCTATAAAGGAAGCATTTACAAGTACGTCTTCTTCTTCTCTCTTTCTTTCAAATAATTTCATTTGTTTGCTACTTTCATTGAATCTACATCTTATTTTGGGTTTAAAAAGAACCTTTCATTTGTATTTGATCACCTAGTTTAATTAGGAAGTTAACGAATCGCATTTCATTTAACTTCCCTCACACACAACCAAATCACATTAACTACAAATTTCATCAAAACACTTCTACCCAAGTAGATCTACTTGGATTTCATCACCAAGAGGATAAGAAAACTCAGTGTTCTATTTGAGTATAAATAATCTGGTGGGTGATATATTAGCTAAGCACCCGACTCCCTTATTGGAACGAAAACATTAAGTGAGGTGGTAAGATCCAAGACCAAGCCCCGTATCAACACCAGCATAGACTCGGGCCTCACGTACCTTCAGGTATATCAATGAATCCAACCTTTAACATCACCTGGAACCATCCATAGATTGCCATTTTCTAGGACCCTGTCAACTATTTTTCATATTTCACCTTTCTTTTAGTTAATCAAGAGAATTAAAGTTCTTTTGCCTAACTTGTATGTTGTTTGTAATCTACCATCTAGGTTCATTTTTAATTTTTAGGTGATTTTTTGTTTTCATGGTTCTTACTAGACAACAATCCCATCTACAAAATCCTAACAAAATAACTGAACAATTCTAACAATCCTCAGAGACGTCTAACAAACCCTAGATATTTTAAAATCCACATGGATGACGCTACACATCTTATCTACCAACTCCATACATTCCTGTCATCCCCATCACATGACAAAATACTTCCCCATTCTCCTAGCAGTCAATTTTCCACATCTGAAATCCCTGATCCTGCTAGTCCTCACTTTTTTGTAGCGGTGATCCAATTTTCGCAAAAATTCTAGATTCAAACCCTGTGCCTTAAGTGCCTATCTTACTGCTTGAGGAGTTTATCTCCAACATCCCTGTTGATTATAGAACACTTGAAATAAATCACACACGAATTCTACGCAGGAAAGCAGGTCATATTCAAAGGCACGAATAGATAGGGAGAACACGAGCATAGAGCAAAAGTTCAAATTTTGAGACTTAGCTGTTTTCGATCATGAAGGTCTATTTTTAAAGATGGCGTGCAGAGCACTTAAACAAGGCAGAGACGTGTGTGTCATGCATTGGCTATTCTTGGAGGATCAGATACGAAGCACTTTGCATGGACACATGTCGGAAATATATCTACTACTGTCAGTTAACTACTAGTAGTCTATTGTTAGTGCACTTGCATGTGTGGCTAGTTTTATAACGACGTGTGGCTAATAATAGCATGTAGCCTATTTTAGGAACCGATAAGAGGTGAAGGGAAAGTCCCCTCCCTTATAAGTATGTAGTAAATTGGGTAATAGAGGGATCAAAATATACAGAGATATGCATACATAGTGAGATTATGCTGCTAAATATGTTACATGGATACTACTATTATTGTAATGAAGCTTCTGTATACTTATTGCATTGAATATAATGGGGGATATTGGATGAATCTAAGTGTTAGTTATGTGTGTATCTGATTCTAGTATGTCTTTTATCTCATCAAGGTTAATATTTAGTTTTGTTCTCCCTCAGAGATAGATCTGGTATGCTCTGTAAAATGATGTGTTAGTAATGGAACTATATACGTTAAGTCTTCATCATGCTAACATCCTGCAACAACCCTAAAGAGGGACATGGTACCTTTGCACCCTTTGGGTGAGCACTCAGTCCACAGGGTAAGTGCACGAAGTTGGTGGACAATTCTGTGGACATAAAAAAACCTAAAATAAAGGAACCGCAATCGTGGTTTACATACCACGATCGCAGGTTCCTGAATTCCAAGTTCGGTAATTACCAAACCTAAAAATGTGATCGCAGAACTCTGAGACAAAAATTAGCAGTCCCGCGACTCCTTATTTTCCTCATTTTTCATTTCAAACCGTGATTTTTCCTAAACATTTTTCACTCAAGCTTTGAATACCACCTCAAAATTGCTCATCGGACTTCTGGATAGTGATAGATTCAACCATGCCGCCAAGACAAGGAGGTAAGTCCCCGATTGTAATCATTTTTTTGCATTTTAGGTTTTTTTTTTTTTACATTTTCATGGGTTTTTTGAAATGTTTGTTTATGTATACAATTTTCTTGTTTTATCAGTTGGTCGGCAAGCTCAAAATCATGCAAACCATCAAAACATTCCTCAAAACCCACCGAACATTCCTCAAAACCCCGAACATTCCTCAAAACCCTCCTCCAAACATAGATCTACCTCCTGTGGCTCCTTCTATCCCCACTGAGCCAGCAGGAATGCCCAAGATAATATCATTAGAAGAATCCGAGAAAATAAAATTGTCATTGAGAACCTAATTCAAACTATAAGACAAAATCATGCTACAAATCCATCCCACATGACTTTAGCCAATACATTGCAAACATTGATTGGCAAAGTCGAGTCCACAACCAACCAAATACATAGATGGAACACCTTTAGAGGTGACTGTAGGTGGTGGTATGTGGATAAACTATCCCATGCGGCGTAAAAGACAAAAAAAAATTGGAAAAGACCTCATTTGTGCATTATTTACCGACCCTAGAACCAATGCCCCCCACAATTACTTGCAAACGGTTCCCAATCCATTAGTGCCACGATGACCAAATCAAAAACAATTTTTTGGGACCGATGGTGGATGGTTTTTGATTATCCACCATGCAAAAACAATGAGGTTCCTCTTTATTTTTTGAAGAAATTATATTGTGAGTTCGTGCTCAATGAGGTCCCGAATTATTTTGACTTTTCTGACTTTTTTGGTCAAGGAGGTGGCTCTGCACAGAGCAGACTTGGTGCACACATAGGTCAACCTAGGATCCCCCATGCCCCAAAACCCCCACTGCCTTCAGTTATCCCTCCTACAGTGAAGGAGGTTGTGGAGATTGATACATTACATGCATTGAGGGAGCTCACTGACACTCTAACCCAACATAGTGACCAGATTGCATCTGGTGATGTTGGTGGAGGTGCCAGTTCTAGCGCACCACACCACTGTGGATCATGTGGTTCCGTATGCACTGTGGGCGAGACATCATTTGTTGGTTCACAGGATTTATTTTCTATAGATGAGATGCTGGGGAATGTTTTTGGAACTGGTGCCACTGATATTGGTCTTTCACATGTAAATTTCAAATAAATTCAAATAATATATATATACAATAGTTTAATTCACATGTTTGAGATATATATATATATATATATATATATATATATATATATATATGATTGTACGTCATGTACATACATGTAAAAAACTAATTTTTTATTTTATTTTAAATAGCAAGAGCCGATGAAGGAAACATCCGGCGTCGACATGCTAGCTACTGTAGCTGGGCGTGTTTCAAACGTAAGTTTCAAGTTGTACAAACTTACATTTTTAATTTCATTTGATTGCACTAGATTATTATTATAATGTTTCACGTGTATGTTGTACATATTAATATTTTTCTCTTTTATACACAGGAGCCTGGCGGGTCATCATCTGCTCAGGGAACTGAGGCTACTGGCACACCTCACATGAGTTTTACGCAGGTTAGTAAATCTCTTTACACTTTGTTTCTAATTACTTGAAGTTCACGTGGATTACATGCTTTGGACCTCTGTTATGTGGTGCACAGTCATGTAGATTTTAATATTGATTTGTACATGTTTTTTGTATAGCTTATGACTGCTAGAGAGACTCCTCCATATATGCAGACTGTGGAGGCTGCTATAGATACTGCCATAGCATCTGCAGATCCACTAACTGAGGTACAATTTTTCAAATTTGTTAAATTTTGGAGGTTCATTATTTCTTATTACTTAAATCTACAATATCAAATTTTGTATGTATATGTGAAATATTTAATTTGAAAATTAATTATTTGTATGTAGCTTACCCCTCATGAGTCTATTGTTGTCCCTGCGATGCGTCAACAACAAATTGATAGGGATCATGACATTGCGGTAAGATTTCACATGCATTTTAACTAAATTGTACAAGTTTCTAAATTTTGAATGTATTTTAAAATTTTGGGTGTTAAAAACTTGTTGTTTATGAATGTGTAGGTTAGGTTGCAGGCATGCTTAGAGACACCTAGGACCACACGGATGAAATCCATAGTGGCATCTCCCTCCACTACATCCCCAGGTCGTGGACGTGCTACTTCTAGCAGGGTGAAGAGAGGGAAGATGTTTCATGAGTAGATTCATAGTCCACTTAGATGTACATAGATATATATATGGGCCATCTGGTTCTAGTGAACATGTTTCTTCATATAGTCCATTGTATATATATAGCCTTTTGTGACCGCATGTGGTCCCATATGTACATTATGACACACTTAGTTCGAGATGTACACATACATTATGAACTTATACATATATATTTTCAGATACGTGCGTCTGGAGCACACTTTGTTTGATTCTTATATATCCATGTGTGTTGGTTTTCATAACGATAAATCTGAACTATATATGTTTGATTTGATTTCATTGCATGTATGATATCCTTCTATGTATGTTTTCATAACCATTTAAATTAGTTATCTGATATGTACATGTTTGATTTAAATATTTAATCATGTCTTCTTGTATTTGGATTGAGATGAAATTTTTTCATTAGATTAGGTATTTTCATATGGTTTCCTGCTTCAAATTTCAAGTGTTTTCGATCTCTAGAATTGCAAGGATCTAAAAAGGCAAGTTTTTTCTCTGAAATTTTAAATGGGATGCTATAAAAAATTAGGGTACCAATGGAAAATATTTTTAGATCATCTTCAAGGAGTTCATGAGTAGAAGTTACGGGAAAAATTGCAGGGGAAATGGAGCAAAAATGAAGGAGATATGAGCAAAAATGTGATTTTTGCAATAGGGTTTCTTGAAAATTTAGTAGCATAACTAAATATACTAGCAACAATGAAGGAAAAGGAAATATTTTAAAAAGGGATTAAAAAATGGCTAAGTGTATGTTTATACTCACCTCTTAACATTAACCTAGCTAACTCACCTTCTAACTCATCCTTGACCATTCTGGATTAACCCGGGTTACATGGCATGACAGGGTAGGGTTACAAGCCTTAAGTGACAAAGGGACTTAAAGGGGATACTGTGAGAAGGGGTTAAGTATTCATGAGAGGGGGAAACATAATCAAGTTGGGGTGCTAAGGAATTGAATACCTAGTGAGAATGTTACAAGCCTTAAGTGACGAAAGGGAGAGATTTCATGTGGTGGTGCATTCTGATGTCCCAAGTTGAAACTTGGGTAAAAATTTGACAGTAAGCCCTTATTAGTATTCTTAGGTTCCACCCATCGCATGAAGAATCCTCCTCTAATGAACAATCAAATCATGTCTTCCTCCGTGAAATATCTTGAATGATGAGGCTTTTCCACAGACCATCTTGTTGAATCTAGAAACTACAAATGAAACTTTCTCATCTTCCAAGATGTTCACATGCTCCAATGTGTTGAGCCAATTCTCAGAAATGGCATTGATATTTCCACATTGACTAAAAGATTTTTCATTTAACTCTTCATAGGATTCTAGAGATATAACCTATGATCTCTACAAGGGCTGAACTAAAACTTATTGACTATTGAAGGAAAGGGTCACAAATATTTTCTTGAACCAATTCTTAAAATTTGAATCCTGAAGATTCTTCATGTGAAATTATTCTCCCTGAGAGGTGTACCAAGCACATGCATTCTTGTGCCAAGAATGCACAATGGCTTATTTTAGAGCTTCAAACCTCTAGGTGATGGTATGGGACAAAATGTCATACAAGTTCTCTGAGTCAGATGAAAACACACCTAAGCTCACCAAGGAATGAGAATCAAAATTATTCATCTCACTCGCAAATGGGAGATTATTTTCCCAATGGAATTTCTCTTTCTTGATCTCAACTCTATTCCTATTGATTTTCAAAAATATGACCAAGAACAATCTAAACAAAGAGATAATCTCAAGAAATAGATCATGTTCCCTTTTTCAAGGATCATGCTCACCCAATGGTCACATGTCCTTCTTTGCAGTATGAATGCTTGATCTTGCTTGTTGGACTGGGGGGTTGAAGTTTCAGATGGGAGACATTGCTTCAATTTGAGGCAGAGATGATTAATCTCATGCAATCAATGATGGCACTTATGAATAAAAGGTCCTCACACATGTGTTCCCTTAATTGTTTGATGATTTGTACTTATACTCCTAATTTTGTGTCTAGTGATATGTGATGAAGAATCCTATTACAATGCAAAAATAATGAGCATGTAAGCACATAGCTGGGGCAGCAGAGGATGGAGAGAGATCACCACAACAACATAGCTCAAGAGAGAAAAGTAAGGATAGTGATGAAGTAGGTCTAAGAGGACAGAGGCAAGTCCAAAGAGAACAAGAGAGATGGAAGGTAAACAAGTGACAAATTGAATGTTTTGAGTCCTAGGAAATGAACGGAGGTGAGGAGTGAGAAGTCATGCCTCAGGACATCATGGCACTGAACCGACTGTGCCAGCACATCCGGGTGGCCAGGTGAATGCTAGAGGAGGTGGTGTTTTGGTGCGTGAAAGGGTCGTTGCTTCCGGGCTACTTCGTTTGGGAGTAGTCCCTTAAGAGCCCTAAGACCAAAATATCATTCAACTTCGATGGGTGACTACTCAGACTCTGTGGCACCTAGAGATGGCTCGTCTGATCTAACACCTTGGCGTAGGGACCCTCTACAAAATCCTCTCTCGGTTTTTTCCTTCTCATTTCGGTGCTCTCACTGCCCTATTGTTTGCAAACGCGTGAAATAGTGCAGTTGGAGCCAGTGATTGGTTGTCAAACGCTATATTTTACAAACGGTGGGTCGTGGCACCAAACTGACTATGCCGACACGTCTGGGTTAGGTGAATGCTAGAGGAGGTGGTGTTTTGGTGCATGAAAGGGTGTTGCTTCCGGGCTACTTCGTTCGGGCGTAGTCCCTTAAGAGCCCTGAGACCAAAATATCATTCAACTTTGACGGGTGACTACTCAACTCCGTGGCACCTAGAGATGGCTCATCTGATTCAAAACCTTGGTGTAGGGACCCTCTATAAAAGAGGTTTTTTCCTTCTCATTTCGGTGCTCTCGCTACCCTATTGTTTGCAAACGCACGAAATAGTGCAGTTAGAGCCAATGATTGGTTGTCAAAGGCTATATTTTGTAAATGGTGGGTCGTGGCACCAAACTAACTACATCTGGCACATCCAGGTGACTAGGTGAATGCTAAAGGAGGTGGTGTTTCGGTGCGCGAAAGGGTCGTTGCTTCTGGGCTACTTCGTTCGGGCGTAGTCCCTTAAGAGCCCTGAGACCAAAATATCATTCAACTTCGACGGGTGACTACTCAGACTCTGTGGCACCTAGAGATGGCTCGTCTAATCTAACACCTTAGTCGTAGGGACCCTCTACAAAATCCTCTCTCGAGTTTTTTCCTTCTCATTTCGGTGCTCTCGCTGCCCTATTGTTTGCAAACGCGTAAAATAGTGCAGTTGGAGCCAGTGATAAGGTTGTCAAACGCTATATTTTGTAAATGGTGGGTCGTGGCACTGAACCGACTATGCTGGAGCACATTTGGGTGGCTAGGTGAACACTAGAGGAGGTGGTGTTTTGGTGCACGAAAAGGTCATTGCTTCCGGGCTACTTCGTTTGGGCGTAGTCCCTTAAGAGCCCTGAGACCAAAATATCATTCAACTTCAACGGGTGACTACTCAGACTCCATGGCACCTAGAGATGGCTCATCTAATCTGAAACCTCAGTGTAGGGACCCTCTACAAAATTATCTCTTCAGTTTTTTCCTTCTCATTTTGGTGCTCTTGCTGCCCTATTGTTTGCAAACGCGTGAAATAGTGCAGTTTGAGCCAGTGTAAGGTTGTCAAACACTATATTTTACAAACGGTGGGGTGGCACCAAACCGACTATGCCGGAACATCTGGGTGGCCAGGTGAACCTAGAGGAGGGGTGTTTTGGTGCGTGAAAGGGTTCGTTGCTTCTGGGCTACTTCGTTCGGGCATAGTCCCTTAAGAGCCCTGAGACCAAAATATCGTTCAACTTCGACGGGTGACTACTCAGACTCCATGGCACCTAGAGATGGCTCGTTCTAATCCTACACGGCATAGGGACCCTCTATAATATCCTCTCTCAGTTTTTTCCTTCTCATTTCGGTGCTCTTGTTGTCCTATTGTTTGCAAACGCGCGAAATAGTGCAGTTTGAGCTAGTGATTGGTTGTCAAATGCTATATTTTGCAAACAGTGGGTCGTGGCACCGAATGAATATGACACATCCAGGTTAAGTGAACACTAGAGGAGGTGGTGTTTTTGTGCATGAAAGGGTCATTGCTTCCAGCTACTTCGTTCGGGCGTAGTCCCTTAAGAGATAAGACCAAAATATCGTTCAACTTCAACGGGTGACTACTCAGACGTGGCACCTAGAGATCCTCATCTGATCTGACACCTCAATAGGGACCCTCTACAATAGCCTCTCTCAGTTTTTTCCTTCTCATTTCGGTGCTCTCGCTGCCCTATTGTTTGTAAACGTGTGAAATAGTGCAGTTGGAGCCAGTGTAAGGTTGTCAAACACTATATTTTGCAAACGGTGGGTCGTGGCACCGAATAGACTATGTCAACACATCCAGGTGGCTAGGTGAATGCTAGAGGAGGTGGTGTTTTGGTGCGTGACAAGGTCATTGCTTCCGGGCTACTTTGTTCGGGCGTAGTCCCTTAAGAGCCCTGAGACCAAAATATTGTTCAACTTCGACGGGTGACTACTTAGACTCCGTGGCACCTAGATATAGCCTCGTCTAATCCAACATCTCGGTGTAGGGACCCTATAAAAAATCCTCTCTTGTTTTTTTCCTTCTCATTTCAGTTCTCTCGCTGTGCTATTGTTTGTAAACATGTGAAATAGTGTAGTTGGAGCCAGTGTAAGGTTGTCAAACACTAAATTTTGCAAACGGTGGGTTGTGGCACCAAACCAACTACACCGGCAAGTCTGAGTGACCAGGTGAACATTAGAGGAGGTAGTGTTTCAATGCGTGACAAGGTCATTGCTTCCGGGCTACTTCGTTTGGGCATAGTCCCTTAAGAGCCATGAGACCAAAATATCGTTCAACTTTGATGGGTGACTACTCCGAATCCGTGGCACTTAAGGATGGCTCGTCTGATCCAACACCTCGGCATAGGGACCCTCTACAAAAGCCTCTCTCATTTTTTCCTTCTCAGATCGGTGCACACACGTAGGTATGGTCTTGTAAACACTTGGGGAGGATTTTCAAAATTTACAACATTTTCAAAATTTACAACTTTTTCAAAATTTACAACTTTTTCAAAATTTACAACATTTTCAAAATTTACAACATTTTCAAAATTTACAACTTTTTCAAAATTTACAACATTTTTAGTATTTACAACTTTTTCAAAATTTACAACTTTTTCAAACAATGAAAGCTTCTCTTAGCTTCAAGAATTTAAAATTCTCTACTAACAGTGCCAACCATGAGAAGGTGGAAGCTTTTCTGGCACCACTAACCTAAACATAAAAGTGTTAGTCAAAGAAATTTAAGTTTCAAATCAAAACCATATACTATCTATATATGTACAAAATACACAAATTTAAAATAAAATATATTCAAACTTAAATCTAGATCTTTAAACTAACAAATTTATACATATATTGAAAATAAATTATATATACCAGACATGAGCATTGTAAATTCATTCCAATGAACCATCAGGACCGGATCTACTCTGAATAGCAGACAAGATTGCTTCATGATCTCACTCTCGAACCTTCCAAAGAATCTTGTTATTAGGCCTTACTCGATATCTATACAACTGAATATTTGCCACTAGAAATAGATGTGAATATAAGAGTACTTTCCTGTGTGTCTCAAAGTCTTCAAACACCCAAATAGAGGAGTTTTTTAATGGATACCATCGAAGCCAAGTTCTAGTAACTACCACTGACCCTGTAGGATACTGTACACCGGAAAAGCGACAAGTGAGCGTGGGAATATACAAGTGACTCTTCCGCGTACCCGACCTCCCGAGGTCGTGCCGAGACAGCCGGTGGGGATGGAATACAGGTAGTATACGGATAGACTAGTTAGGCAATCTAATATCTTTGACACGCACTAATGGAATCTGCGAATCTAAGGCAAAGAAGGCCCTTCTAACCTGGACCGGTGTGATAGATCGATCAACAAGGATGACTGCTCGAAGGCTCCAATCAATATCGAGCTCTGGCGTGATTCGATTTATGGGTTGTGGAATGCGTGGGAAATGACCCGGGATGGTTTCGTGTATTTCTCCTGATAGGGTCATATGGTGAATATAATCAACTCTATGGATGATTTTCTGGCCTAGTGTAGAATTCTCTAGCTTCGTTAGTTGTTGTGTCCAGTAGGGATAACTGTTGGATGATGATAGGTGGAATTGGATTAGCCTAAAATACTAGTGTGCGTAGACTAGTGTCTATATCCAATTCTCTTATGGATTCCTTAGGCTGTGGGATTTGTGGATCACAACCGTACACTCTCGGTTGTTGCAGTCCTGTTATGGTCATACGCGAGATCAAGTTCTAATCCCTAGTATCCAGTAATCGTATGCTTTCTCAGCCTCTATGTTTAGAATCAACAATTGTGCGATTTTCTCAGAATACCTCACAGGTGTTCTAGCAACTTGGATTCTTAAGCTGGTATCTATGTCTACGAGGGTGTCTCCAGCGTTTGGCTATGGAACTAAAGGATCACACCCAAATATTTGTTCTCTTTCGAGCCCTTCTACAGTCATGTGGATGTTTTCTAGGGTAATCTGTAGTTTGGCTGACTTGACCAAAACGTGTGTGCTTGGTCGTCTTCTATGTTTAATCCTCTTAACTGTGAACTGATCAGTTGTAAATCTGTGGTTGTTTGGAACACTTGTATCCTGAGATTTTGGTCTATGTCAACTATTGCTGTGACGAGGTTTGGTTGAGGCACGATTGGCTCAAATATATATTCCCTGGGCTCTTGAGGTCCCGTGATTGTCATACGAAACAAAATGCAATCTAACTGTAATGAAATAAATTCTAACTACGTGAAGTAAATCTAACTGCATATAACCTTTATTATTCTATGAAATATTTAACAATTTTAAGGGAAGCAAACTATTTTAAACGTATCTAGAAATAATAACTAAACAGTAATTAAAACAGACAAGCTAACCGAGTGTGGTTATTTGCCTGTGCGATTTGATAGAATTCTAAATAAGTCTAATCTATCTGCAAGATTCTCGATCCTACCTCAGAAGTGAGGAGTGAATCATAGTTTCTCGGAAACTATCAATCCCCACAGCTTCCTTGGCAATATCGAGAATAGAATGAAATGAAATAAAGCGATTGACTACTCTATTTAATATGATTATGACTAGAACTTTGAAATTTAAAACCTGGATTTCACAGAACAGTGGCGAATCCGATGGTGTGTATGTGATCTCGTCCCCTCAGTATGGTCTCTTCGTTCTTTCGTGTTCACGTGGATCCAGAAAATCGTGTGATGCTAGCACCGATAGGAGTAGATTTTGGGATAAGGACAGCTCAGAATGCAGACCGAGAATGCGAGTAGGAGAGGGATAGCGCAAGAGTACAGAGCTTGGCTTATGCGCTTCCTAGCGGGATTTTACTGCAAGTCATGCAACATGAAGTGACTAGAACTTGTAACTATCCTATACGAAGAGCAAAACCTGCAACTTTAATGGCTTCCTAAGCTATTCTGTTCCAAAATAAAGACACTGCTTACACAAGTTGGATATGTGGCTTACCAACAGCTGAATAAAGCTAACCAGGTATATAATGAATTGAACTAAGAACTCTAAGTCACAGTAAAACAAATCTACAGCAAAGAGGAATTCAGAGGCAAGCTCCTAACCGGATTGAATGGAACAACAGCACTGCCTGCACAAGATGGGTCTGTGGCTTACCAACAGCTGAGCAATACTAACCAAGTATGAAATGAACTATGCTATCAATCCTAAGCAAGCTGACAGACCAAACCACTAAAAATCAGAAGACTCTAAAAAAATGGTGGCCAAAAGCTCCAGCTCAAATTCTTCACCCAAAATTCAGCCCATTTGTATTTACACAAACCATGCATTTATAGGAATTCCAACACTCAAAAACCAAAACCAAATTGAACTCCTAAACAATAAACAAAGGAAAAACACTGTTCCAGGGGACCAAAAACATTAATGCATGCTCAAGTCGGCAAAGAAAAGCTGGTGAATCGTGATATTTCATGCGGGTCGCGTCAAAAGGGCGTTCTAGAAAATGCGCCCAGGACCGCCGCTCTGAGCAGGGCGGCGGTTACTGAAAGTCAAGAGGCCAAGGAAAGAGGGAAAAAAAGGAAAACAAAGGGTGCGGGGGCTAAGCGGGGCATGCGGGATGTTAACGCATACTTGAAGAGCTCTTTCTGGATCCCGAACACCTTGCGAAGAGACCTGTATCATCATTGGGGCATTTATTACACCGTTCCGCAGTACAATACCTTACAATTTTGGGTATGTACATATTGCCCCCTCGGAGAAGCATTTTAGCCATGAAGAGGCATAAAACGGTGGGTCCGAGTATGGTAGTCCCGAAATGGGGAGTTAGAAGTTATACCTTACACGTCTGTGTGTCGAAATGACGCCATCCAAAATTCCCGCTACCTGCAAAATTAAAAGAGAACTCAAGTGCAGATAGATACAATAATTTGGAAAACAAACATTTAAAATAACAGGGAAAGAGGACGTACCATTTGTGCGGGGATAGAAACTTACCTCCGTCAGCGCTCCGAACCTGCGAAAAAGTCATTTTAAGATGAAATAGAACAATATATATATGAAAGTGGGCCCATTTTCCTATTCATTTGCACGAGTTGATTTGATCGATTTTGAGCTCTGGGACCCACGGTGACGGTTTCTCGCGTGAGTATAGTCGAAACGTCCGCAGTGAGATCATGATCATGCCTCCACGTGCAGAACGCCACCCTGCAAGATCACAGGTTGGTTTTCTTCAATTTTGCATTTTTCCCCCTTTAAATTTGAAATGGCAAATTATTTGCAATGGGGGGGTTATTTTTGAAAATGTTAGGTTCAAAAGGTCCATCTAGGGGGGGCGCCTACTGGGTAGGCTCTTTTTTTAGCTAAAATGGTCTATTTTTGCTTGTTTTTGGGTTTTTATATTTAAAAACCCGTGCAGGTTTTCGGACCGCGACCGCCGCCCTGGCCAGGGTGGCGGTTACACGACCACCGCCCTGATCAGGGCGGCGGTTACGCGACCGCCGCCTTAAAGGCGGCGGTTACAAAACCGCCCCCCTGCCCAGGGCGGCGGTTTTGCACAGAATGCAAAAGAACCTCTTTTGAAAACTTACACTTGTATTTTTAGCATTTCTATATGTTTTTACGACTCTCTCGGCATTGATTAGATACTAACTTGCTCTGTTTTGTGTGTTTTTGGGTGTATGCAGGCGAGGGAGGAGTACATTAGATGGAGCCGGGAGAGAGAGTGTGATTGGTTGCCCGGGGTATTGGATGCCCTCTCAGCAGACGAGGAGGACACGTTACAGAGGGCTGGCATACTGTGTATATCACGTGTGCCCCACGTTGCACCATCTAGTCACATCCTTTGTGACTTATTTTCTTATTGGGATGTAGATCGGAACACTTTCCGACTGCCAGGGGTCCGCAGTGACTGGACGATTACTTTGGAGGATGTTTACCGTATCCTGGGGGTCCCGATCATCGGGAGGAGGCTCACACTGGAGACAGCTGGGTCCACAGCACAGATTGCACAGTGGGCAGGATACATGGGGGATGCAGTTATCTCCACGGGGCCGAAGAAGGGAGTGAGAGTCAGATCCATTCCTTCTTTTCCCATCCACGTATTTCAACAGGCTATCATGGGGATCCTTACTTCGAGACTGATCGGGGACAAGGGAGGGGATACCTTATTATACTGCTGGGCCCCCATCATTGCACAGATAGAGGGGCATGGTCAGATATACGCCTGGGGCGCAGATATTTTGGGGACCACTTATCACGACTTATACAGGGTGGTCCATTTACAGGGACAGTCTTTGAGCCACCCTACTCTAGTTATGAGTTGGGTGTATGAGCGCTTCATTCCCTATGGCAGAGGCGTGGAGGTGGCAGATCCCGGGGCTGTGAGGGCAGCCAGATGGTCAGACATGTCGGTGCTTAGAGCACCTCACCAGCCAGTAGCTTCCCTCACCACAGCAGATATGGAGGCCACACCGTACCAGCTCATGGCCGGCATTTGGGGAGAGGAGGCTCTCACATTGATCTCTTGCTCCACCACAGGGTAGCTTATTGACCGTGTGGGACGGGTGGAGGTACATCCTTTCGGCAGGGTTCCTCAGCAGTTCGGTCTCCCATATGTGGGCATGCTTCCTCCAGTGGCACCAGTCTATAGATCAGTCCGGGAGGCTAGAGGGGGGCCTAGAGGCCGTGGTTGGACAGTGGTCACTCCTGGTATTCCTATTGCAGCCAGGGGGATTGTTCGGGCCAGAGGGAGAGCTGGTGCGCCTCGGGCACCTTTACTTCGGATTACTGCGGGTCCTGCTCATAGCAGCGATGACCCTATAGATATTGACTCTGATTCTGAGGAGTCCACAGAGGGAGGGTCAGAGGAGCAGACGGATGACAGCGATCCTGAGTGGCATGACACTCAGGATATTATGCAGGCAGAGAGGGAGGAGCAGAGTGCAGAGAGAGAGACTCTAGTTTCAGAGGAGCCACTCTCTCAGGGCCATGGTGGAGAGGACGAGTCTGTTGCGGGGCGTCATGTTGCCCCTACCACAGGAGCAGCCCCTCAGTCAGCAGCGGCATCAGCAGCAGGCGCTGGCCCTAGTGACCCATCTTGGAGGCCCGGTGACCCGAGTAAGTCATCCTCTCTCCCTTTCAGTGTTAGTTTGATTTAGGACTTGTTTTAACTGCTATCTCTCCTTATATTTGTATCTTGTATATTTTAGCCTCTTGCCTAGTTTCTAATTCATCTTTCTTCTTTGTTTTGCAGAGACTGTCGACGAGTGGCGGGATCTAATCCGTAGGGTATGCACTGATTCTCTGATGATCCCTATGGATAAGACCCATGCGGAGCTATCCGTAGATGTCGGGGAGCCCTCGGCAGCCGGCAGGCACACCGACGTCTTCGCTCCCGTTTGGCACGTGGCCAAGATGGTGTCGACTCTACGTACAGAGTTGGCAGGCTATAGGACAGCCGAGCACCTTATGAGGAGCCATTCTCATGGCGAGACCATGGCTGCCCCTCGAGACCCCGAGCCCTCCGTCCATTCAGAGCGCCGGCGTAGCCGGAGTCCTAGGCGAGGGCGCGCACCTTCGGCGGGATCGCGTAGGGGTTGAGAGGCCACTTGGCTCCTATGTATTTTGTATTATAGATTTTTTTGTATATCACGGGCTCTTTGAGTGTTTTGACCATGCCTAGTGCATGATGGCATTGTATACAAACATTGATTATTTATATATATGCATTCGATTTTTGGATCAAAAACTTTGTCACTCGTGTTGTCCCTGTCTGTTTCCAGCTTGCCTCGTGTATACTACGATGTATGTTTTATATGCTTTCTAGAATGTATGCAATGGAAAACAGATGATGCAAATGTTTGCTTTCTTTTTGTGTTTCATGATGCTGATGTATGATATTGTAGATATACTGTGATCTTAAATCTTAAGTTTCTGTGAGCAATTTGGATAACTCATGACTGTTTTGGCAAAGTGATGAAAATAACCAGTATGATGAACAGATTAACTTGCCCCACTCCTAACTCCACGCAACTAGTAAGATGCGAGGGCTCATCACCAAGAGCCAAGAAGGGCGCAAGTTATGAAATATGGTGAAATGATAGTAATGAAAGACAGACGAAGCTTTGGTGGAATCAAATTGAAAACTACAAGCTTACTCTACCTGAATGACTTCATAGTTTTGGATGCAACTTGCTTTGCGGTTTATCCAGACTTAGACCCGTAGATGGCCACATGGTAGACAAAATCTGGGTTTTTAGGATTTTTAACTCTCTTGGAATTTTGAACATCTGATTCATTTGTTTTTGACTCAAAGTTTGAATAGTTTGTTTATGACCTTTTAACGTTTGCATTGTCTAGAGGACCCCCTACACTTTGCCCCATGCTACTAGTAAGAAGCGTGGGTTTATCACCGTGGGCAAGGCATAGGCGAGTAAGGGCATTTCCATCCTTTTCCAACCCTACGTCACTAGTAAGAGATGCAAGCTCATCACCGAAGGTTGGTGGGGCAAGGAAATGTGTAAAAATAAATTTTTTTTGTTTAATCACTTTTTGACTTGTCTTTTTGAGTGAAATGTCAGTATATGCTTGTTTCCAAAGAGATGTGTATATGGGATAGATGTGACACCATGAAGCTTCTAGAACAGACCATAGGCAAGACACCTATCCTAAGAAGAAATCAAAGCGAGAACAAACTTGCAGATATTGGTATGGTTACCGTTAAGACTTCGTCATGTCTGATTTTATTTGATAAAAGATTCCAAGATGACTTGATGATATCGAAGATGGAGAGGTGTGATTAAAGAACTTTATGCCAGAAACATCATGAGTTTGTAATAAATTGCTTTGAGAATAGATTCCTTGATCACAATTTGTGTAAGAACAAGTGGACAAAATGATCCTAATCTATATGAAAATGCAATGTAGATAGTTATATAAGTAGCGTTAGCTGCTTATGCGTAGAAACGTTTGAGGTGGAGAGAATTGACTGTTTCGCCAAACTCCTCACCTTCTAGCATGCATAAGAGGTATGCACCATTTCCGTAGTCCTTTGTGACTCGGTATGGGCCCAACCATTTGGGCCGGAATTTCCTTCCTTCGCCGGTCTTCTTGTCGATCCGGCTGTCTAGTCTTAGAACTAGATCACCTTCGTATATATCACGTTCATAAACCTTCTTGTTATACTGCCAGCACATTCGGTCAGCATAAGCTCTATGCCGTTGTTCAGCATCTAACCTAGTTTCATCTAGGCTTTCTAATTGGGAAAGACGTGCTTCTCTGTAAGCGTCTTCATCCAGAATCCCTTGTAGTGAAATGCGGAGGCTGGGTATTTCAACCTCAAGTGGGAGAACTGCTTCTGCCCCAAATACTAGCGAGAAAGGAGTTGCTCCCGTTGGTGTTCTTATTGAGGTTCGGTGGGCCCACAAGGCCGGGTATAACTTTAAGTGCCAATCCCGTTTGTTTTCTTTTACCGTTTTAAGGAGAATGGCTTTCAATGTTTTGTTTGTTGCTTCAGCCTGCCCATTGGCTTGGGGATAATACAAGGAAGCCGTATGATGGCTTATTTTGAATTTACTGCACAATTCACGAACTTCTTCATTCTTGAAAGAAGTTCCATTATCGGAGATAATGATTTGCGGGATACCGTATCTGCAAATGATTTGATTCAGAATGAACTTAGCGATCACCAAACCAGGTACGGTAGTAAGAGGCATGGCCTCCACCCATTTGGTAAAATATTCAGTGGCCGTAATTATAAAATTGTGGCCGTCTGTGGATGAGGGAGAGAATTTCCCTATTAAGTCTAGGCCCCATGTAGAAAAGGGCCATGGAGTAGCGATTGGTTGCAGAGCTTGTGCTGGCATGTGGATCTCGTGAGAGAATTCTTGGCACTTATGACACCTGCGTGCAAACTCTATCGCGTCATGTTCTAGAGTGGGCCAGAAATAGCCCATTCGATGTATTTTTCGAGTGGTGGCATGGCCACCGAAGTGGCCTCCACATATACCGCTGTGAGATTCATAGAGAATCCTCTTGGATTCCTCTGTGTCAACACACCTTAGGAGCATTCCATCGAATGCCTTTCGATAGAGAACTTGCTCTATAATGACGTACTTAGCTACGATAATGCGTAACCACCTTTTTTGTTGCGGTGTAGCTCCTTCTGGATACCTATGGTCCATGATATAGCTAATGATATCAGCGTACCAAGGGCACTCAGATATAGCAGGTCGGGTTTCGACGTAGTATACACATTCATCTGGAAAGTCTAAATCTACTAAGTCGCCTCCGTCTAGTGGGTTATCAGCTAACCAATCTGCGATGATTTGTCCTTTTATCGACTTCTGATTTACAAATGTTAATTCGAACTCTCCCATTAAGGTTATAAAACGTCCAGCTTTTTTGGACAAGGACCCTTGTGTGAGAAAAGTCCGTAAATGGTCTGTCTTTACCATGACCTTCGTTTCTTGATTCAGCATGTAATGTCTTAGGCGTTTAGTAGCAAAGACTATGGCAAGGCATTCTCGTTCTACCTGTGTATAGCGTGTTTCATAGTCGAGCAATGTTCGGCTAATGAAATAAATCACACGTTCTCTCTTGTCATCGTCTTCTTGGGCCAACATACAGGCCAGCGAGACATTGGTAGCTCGCGAATATAGGATTAACGGGCGATCCAGCTTAGGTGGCATTAGCGTAGGTGGTGATAACAAAAAATGCTTAACTGCATCAAAAGCTTCATTGCAATCTTCAGTCCAATCGATGCTATAATCCTTCTTGAGTAAATTGTTGATTGGATGAACGGCGAAGCTTAGGTCCGGGATAAATCTCCGGATTGCACCCAGCTTTCCGAGAAATGATCTGATTCCAGATTCACTCGAAGGTGGGACCATTTCGAGGACAGCCCGAATTTTGGTTGGATCAACATCGATCCCTCGTGACGATATGATGTAACCTAGGAGCTTTCCTCCTGTTACACCAAAGACGCATTTCTCTGGGTTTAGCGTGACTCCGTATTCTATTAGGCGTGAAAGAATGATGCGGAGTACTTCAGGATGGTCACAGCACTTTTTGGCCTTAGCCAACAAGTCATCCACGTAAGATTCCACGATTTTATGAATTAGATCGTGAAATATGTATGTCATAGCCCGTTGGTAAGTAGCACCAGCGTTCTTAAGACCGAATGGCATAACAGCGTAGCAATAGGTTCCCCAAGGAGTTATAAACATGGTTTTAGCTTGATCTTGCTCGGATATTCTGATTTGGTTGTATCCCGAGAATCCATCCATGAGAGACAAAAGTTCAAAACCAGCTGTTGCATCAACAATAACATCTATGGATGGTAATGGGAAGTCATCCTTAGGGCAAGCTTTGTTGATATCTCGAAAATCTATGCAGATGCGTATCTTTCCATTCTTCTTGAGAACGGGAACGATGTTAGATACCCATTGGGAGTAGTCAACTGGCTTGATGAATCCTACCTGAAGGAGTTTTATTACCTCCTCTTTTACCATGAGAGCTACTTTGGGCTTCATGGGTCTTGATTTTTGTTTAATTGGCTTTGCATCTGATCTAGTGACGAGGTTGTGCACCGCAATGTGGGGTGCGACTCCCGTCATCTCCTTGTAACTAAATGCAAACGCCTTCTGATGTTCTTTGAGAACTTGAGTATGTATTTCCACTTCTTCTGGTGTTAACGAAGAACCTAGTTTCAATATTCTTGGTTCATCTTCTGTCCCAATGTTGACATCGATTGTTTCTTCGATTAAAGAGGCGTTACCCTCTTCGAACTCAGGTGGTGCTGGAGGTAAATCTAAATCATCCCCATTTTCTATTGCGTATATGCTAGGTTCCCTTTGTGAGGGAAGATTCGTTACGGGATTTCCGAAGTAGGAAGACGAATGTGGAATCAGGGATAAATCTAGCATGTGATAGGAGAGATGTAATGCTGCATAGGCATTTAAATAATCCAAAGTAGCCGCATCATTTCCAACATGGTCTAGGATGGTAGATTCACTTCCACTAAAAAGAGGATTTGTCATTGTTTTTATTAATGGTTCGTCACGAATGGATACTGTGAAGTGAGTATCTTCTAGCTCATTGCTTGGAGTAAAACGTGACGCTGAAGTTGCTATCGAGTCAGCGAGAAGATTTTTCTCTCGCGGGACTGCTTCAATGGATATGAAGTTAAACGCCTTGCTTAAATCTAATACAGCGTTTTTGTAGAGTTGTAAATGTTCGGCTTTAGTTTCATATATTTTAGAAACTTGGTTTGTCACTAATTGCGAGTCTCCTAAAACTCTGATATTATCAATACCAATTCTTCTGGCTAAAGTGAGACCAAGGAGGAGGGCTTCGTACTCAGCGCCGTTGTTTGTGCATTCAAAGTTTAACTTAAAAGCGAATGGGAGGATTTTCTCCTCGGGCGAAGTAAGAATTATACCTGCCCCCGCTCCATAGCGACATTTAGCTCCATCGAAATGGAGAGTCCAATACTTAGCCGGGAGCATAGATGTTGGGGCATCAGTTGTGCTTGCGCACTCTATTTCTACCATACAGAGATCCTCTGCTGGCAAGGAACCAACACCTAGGGAAAATCCCATGCCTACTGAATCGAATGGTAAGAACATTGGTGAATCTTGTTCTATCAACTCAACGATTTTCGCAGTAGTCCCTAATGATACTGTTTCTTTAGTTTTACCTTTAGGGGTTGGAATTGTTTTGGCTATGCTGGTAGTTTCAAGATCCGTCGTAGGTATCAACTTTTCCTCTGGCTTTGAGTCAGTGGGTTTGTTAAGTTGGTTTGTTGGAAGTTCAAATTCCGAGTGTACACCTGGTCTTTTCTTTAAATCAGCTAGGTGCACGTCAAATGGCTTTGGATCACCTTTGGCTACAAATACCTTTCCTAGATGCAAGAATCTTACTTCTTGAAATAATGTGGAAGGGATTGCCTTCATGCGATGTATCCATGGTCGGCCGAGGATCATATTATAATTGGTTTCCCGATCTATAATATAAAACTCAGTCAGGATTGTTTTAGGTCCCAAGGTGACCGGCAATATTATAGTTCCTATCGAAGTGGCTTTAAGGCTATCATAGCCTCTTAACGTATTTCGGGTGGTGGAACAGTTTGTTTCACCATACCCTAATTTTTGGAGGAAAGAGAAGGGGACTATGTTAACAGCAGCCCCATCGTCAACCATTGCCCGTTTTACGTAATTATTGTAAACCCACACTTGCAAGTGTAAGGCTGGATCGCCTCGGCATGCAATCTCAGCATCTGTAGGCATTTTACTTATGTCGAATATGAATTCGACATCTGTATCTGCCTGTCCCGGAGGATGAACATCAAAGTCTATATGATTTACCTATGTTTCAGGTGGTGGAGTGATATTAATTAAATGACCTAAGCCTAATGCCTCTAAAAGAGCGGCCCTGTGGGCAGGGGAGTTCTTTAGCAAGTCAAGGAACGAAATATGCGAGAAGGTTTTTGTTAGATCATTAATTAAATCGTAAGCACCCACAGGTTTTGTTATAAGTTGTTGGATGTTATCCGTGTCTGGCAAGTGGCTTGGACTTGGTTGAGAAAAATATTCTCGTGTCCTTGTTACAGCTTCAATGGGTAATTCTGAGTCTAACTCTACCAATCCAACTACCTTAGGTCGTGGTTGACTCCCTAGTTGGGGCGCAACTAATGGATTTAGCGAAGTCGAGGCTTCATGGTCATTGTTTCCTATTATTGCACCCTTGTTTATTCCCGTTGAATTTAGTCGATTATTATCGTGATTTGGGAGTGGATCGTTAAAGATCTTGAGAGGAGCATTCTGAGGGGAAACTGCCCCTGCGAACGTATTGGGTGGCGATGGCGCAGGATCTACCAAAAACAAATCTGTGAAGAATTGTCTTTGTTCTTCCGGTAAACGTTGCATGAACTTGTTGTAGTCACGACACGTTCTAGTGTCATGACCCCGAATTTTATGGAAACCACAATAAGAATTGGGATTGTAATTCGTGTTTTGTTGGTTTGGTGTGTATTGTGGCCTAAAATTCCGATCAAACTGTTGCCTATTAGGAATAAAGTTTTGTTGTTTCTGGTTTTGACTTTGGTTTTGATAACCAAATGAGTTTTGGCTCGGTCCTTGCATGGGATTTCGCCGTTGTTGTTGTTGTTGTGGATGATTAAAATCCACTGTATTGACCGTTGGGGTAAAATTGTTGTTTCGCTGGTTGTTTATTTGTGACGGAGTATTAACAACATTTACCCTCTTGGGCTGGTCGGTTACCCCATCCGTTGTTACCCCACGATTTTTGTTAAGGATTTTGGGTCCTTGATTGACGTTTGTGGTAGTTGTAGTATTTTGAGTGGAGGTGATTAACCTCCCGTTTGCTCCATACGTCTTACGACCACTATCTATTGCTGCCTGGTCTATTCGTAGAGCGCTCTCAAGTACTTCATCATAAGTCCTTAGTGGGAACTTCTGGACTTCTTCCTTCACTTCTCTGCTGAGAGAATGAAGGAATAAATCACATAGTTCCATCTGATCCATGTTTGGAGCGCTTGCCGAGGAATAAAGGACTGTGCGCCACCTTTGGATGAAATGGGCGACAGATTCGTTATGTTCTTGCTTGATGTGTAAGAACTCCCTGATTCCTGTCCTTAATAGTTTGTTCATGTCGAAGGCTTTGATGAACTCAGACACGAGTTGTTTGAATGAATGTATGGAAGCCTCGGGTATTCTGTAATACCAATCGAGAGCAATGCCTTCCAGCGTTTTGGGGAATATTTTAGCAACAACCCCATCCCATGGGAGTAATTCTCGAATGGCTGTAGCGTATGCCTTGATATGTGCATTCGGATCTCCCTCTCCTTTGTATTTGGGCAAATCGGGAAGAGGCCTTGGAAGCATAACGCTTCGTATGGTGAAATCTAAGGGCTCCTTCAAATATTCTGAATAAGTCCCTATCGCATATGTTTCAACCATTGATGGTGTCTGTTGAGGAGGCGGGTGGCGGAACGGGTTGTTGATATGGCATAACGTACGTGTTGGCAGGGGCATAAGGCAACCCCTGTATTTGGGAAAACATGCCGGGAGAGGAGAACATATCCCCTTGTGGTGATTTTGAGTACATGTTTAAGTACGAGGGGGTACTATCCAGGAATGGATTGCTCTGTACTGGACCAGGAGGAACAGTGCTAGCGATAGTGGGTCTAGTTGGCACTTGTTGTGAATACTGAGGAGTCATACCTAATGTGCCTACTCCTGTGAGGAGATCTACTTGGCTAGGATGGTGCGGAGGATTGGAATTCCCTGTTTGTATGAATCTTGAATTTTGACTTGCTTGGGCAAGTTCTAATCCTCTAACCTTCTCTATTAGAGTTGAAATGACTTCGTTTGGTGAAGTCACGATATCCTGCCTTGGTGGTGTTTGTTGTATACTATGATTTTGCGGAGGTATGTGATATCCTGCTATGAACTGATCATTATCTTGCCAAGCATCTCTGAGAGTATGTTCTATACGTGATGGCATAGAGGTATTTTCTTGAGGAGAGAACTCGGGCTGTATTTGCAAACCTCCTATAGGTGGGTACATGCCTTGAGAGCGTTGTTCATTTCGGGAATAACGCATGGAGTACTCGTCATCTAGAGACCGAGTATGGGTCTGATTGTCTACTAATATGTGGTCTAAGTAACACCTGAGGAGATGAAACAGATTCTCCAGTGAATGTCATATTATTTGAGCCTGAAGGCTCTGTTTGTGTTTGAGCGAGTTGTTCCAACCCCTCTGCTTGGAAGGACGAGTTATATCTAGTCCTTGGAGTTTGCGTTGACAACTGACTAGTTGAATAGTTGTCGCCCCACATTGAGAGTGAGGGTGATGACTGTCTATTCTGTTGGGCATAGTATGCCTCAAGACCCAGGAGGGGTCTGCCATATGCATCGAATCCCGACATATTCGGGGGGTATATGAATACCCGCAGAATAATGGGAATGAACGAAGGTGATTTTATGAAAGCGTAGAAGGTGAAACAGTTGTTTGTTTCACGTTGGGTTCACCAATTTTGTACGCCGGAAAAGCGACAAGCGAGCGTGGGAATCTACAAGTGACTCTTCCGCGTACCCGACCTCCCGAGGTCGTGCCGAGACAGCCGGTGGGGATGGAATACAGGTAGTATACGGATAGACTAGTTAGGCAATCTAATATCTTCGACACGCACTAATGGAATCTGCGAATCTAAGGCAAAGAAGGCCCTTCTAACCTGGACTGGTGTGATAGATCGATCAGCAAGGATGACTACTCGAAGGCTCCAATCAATATCGAGCTCTGGCGTGATTCGATCTATGGGTTGTGGAATGCGTGGGAAATGACCCGGGATTGTTTCGTGTATTTCTCCTGATAGGGTCATATGGTGAATATAATCAACTCTATGGACGATTTTCTGGCCTAGTCCAGAATTCTCTAGCTTCGTTAGCTGTTGTGTCTAGTAGGGATAACTGTTGGATGATGATAGGTGGAATTGGAGTAGACTGAAATACTAGTGTGCGTAGGCCAGTGTCTATATCCAATTCTCTTATGGATTCGTTAGGCTGTGGGATTTGTGGATCACAACCGTAGACTCTCGGTTGTTGCGGTCCTGTTATGGTCATACGCGAGATCAAGTTCTAATCCCTAGTATCCAGTAATTGTATGCTTTCTCTGCTTCTACATTTAGAACCAGCAGTTGTGCAATCTTCTCAGAATACCTTACAGGCGTTCTTGCAACCTGAATTCTTAAGCTGGTATCTATATCTATGAGGGTATCTCTGGCATCTGGCTGTGGAACTAAAGGATCGCACCCGAATATTTGTTCTCTTTCAAAACCTTCTACAGTCATGCGGATGTTTTCTAGGATAACCTATAGTTTGGATGATTTGACCAAAATGCATGTGCTTGGTCGTCTTCGATATTTAACCCTCTCAACTGTGACCTGATCTGTTGCAAGTCTGTTGTTGTTTGGAATACTTGTATCCTAAGGTTTTGGTCAATGTCAGTTATTGCCACTATGACGAGGTTGGGCTGGGGCACAATTGGTTCGAAATATGTATTCCTTGGGCTCCCTGAGGTCTCGTAATTGTCATGCGAAAGCAGTAATGCAATCTAACTGTAATGAAAGTAATTCTAACTACGTGAAATACACTCCTAGCATGCATATAATTCTTTTTTTTTTATTTTCTGGAAATTTATAAGAAAGCAACTATTTAAAATATTTAGAATTGACAACTAAACTGATAACGTAAAACAAACAAAATAGCCGAGTGTAGCTATTTGTCTGTGTAATTTTGCATATCTATTCTAAACAACGAAATAACTAATCTATTTGCAAGATTCTCGATCCTACCTCAGAAGTGAGGAATGAATCATAGTTTCTCAAAAACTATCAATCCCCACAACCTCCCTGGCAATATCAAGAATGGAAATAACTGAAATAAAGTGATTAACTACTTTATTTGATAAGTTCTAACTAAAACTTTTGAAAGATGGAACCTGGATTTCGCAGAACAGTGGCGAATCTGACAATGTGTATGTTTTTGTCCCCTCAGTATGATCTCTTCGTTCTTTGTGCTCACGTGAATCCAGAAAAGCGTGGAATGCTTGCATCAACAGGAATAGATTTTGGGATAAGGACAGCTCAGAATGCAGACCGAGAATGCGAGTAGGAGAGGGATAGCGCAAGAGTACAGAGCTTGGCTTATGTGCTTCCTAGCGGGATTTTACTACAAGTCATGCAACATGAAGCGACCAGAACTTGTAACTATCCTATACGAAGAGCAAAACCTGCAACTTTAATGGCTTCCTAAGCTATTCCGTTCCAAAATAAAGACACTGCTTACACAAGTTGGATATGTGGCTTACCAACAGCTGAATAAAGCTAACCAGGTATATAATGAATTGAACTAAGAACTCTAAGTCACAGTAAAACAAATCTACAGCAAAGAGGAATTCAGAGGCAAGCTCCTAACCGGATTGAATGGAACAACAACACTGCCTGCACAAGATGGGTCTGTGGCTTACCAACAGCTGAGCAATACTAACCAAGTATGAAATGAACTATGCTATCAATCCTAAGCAAGCTGACAGACCAAACCACTAAAAATCAGAAGAATCTAAAAAAATGGTGGCCAAAAGCTCCAGCTCAAATTCTTCACCCAAAATTCAGCCCATTTGCATGTACACAAACCATGCATTTATAGGAATTCCAACACTCAAAAACCAAAACCAAATTGAACTCCTAAACAATAAACAAAGGAAAAACACTGTTCCAGGGGACCAAAAACATTAATTCATGCTCAAGTAGGCAAAGAAAAGCTGGTGAATCGTGATATTTCATGCGGGTCGCGTCAAAAGGGCGTTTTGGAAAACGTGCCCAGGACCGCCGCTCTGAGCAGGGCGGCGGTTACTGAAAGTCAAGAGGCCAAGGAAAGAGGAAAAAAAAAGGAAAACAAAGGGTGCGGGGGCTAAGCGGGGCATGCGGGATGTTAACGCATACTTGAAGAGCTCTTTCTGGATCCCGAACACCTTGCGAAGAGACCTGTATCATCATTGGGGCATTTATTACATCGTTCCGCAGTACAGTACCTTACAATTTTGGGTACGTACAGATACTCAATATCTTCACCATCTATAATAGGAGAAGTCAACTTCTTTCTTTCCTCGATGCAACAACATAAGAAATATTCTGTTCCTTCTTCATTGTCTTCTGTCGCAATTACTACAAACACATGTCCTACAAAAAAATAACTTGGTTGAACAACTCAAATTTAAATTACATATTAAAATTTCAATGGACATAACCCAATACAAAAATTAAATAAATAACCATAAATACCTTGTCGCACCAAAATTGAAATTTCGTCAAAGTCCTTGGATGTTGTAACTTCATCTGTAGAAATAAGTCGTAATGCTTGTGGAGGTTGATAACTAGGAAGTGGGGTTAGAGGTCTACAAATCCATCCTTCCACCCATTCTTGTGAATCACACTCAGCAGTGACAAATTCGATACAAGATGCACAAAAACATGTCAACTTTCTTATCCATATGGCCCACGAAGTAGCGCTTGAGCTACAAAATGAGTGCATATCACTGGACCCAGTGAGTGTCATACAATCCTCGTAGTTAGGAATATGTTGTTCATCTATCAACCAAATATATCTGCGAACTGTGGAATTTTCTTGAGAACCTCGGGCCATGTTGTCAGTATACCATTCCACTATGTTCTTTAAATCTTTTAATTTAACACCATCTTTGTACTTCAACTCTTCTCTTGCAAGAGCTCTTTTCACACATGCCCCTACACCGTCATGCTCTCCTTTTCCATGTCCAACCTCAGTGAAACTATAAATATGTTGCACACCCATCTTGACGTGCATTCTGCTCATCCAATAAAACATTCGTCCATTCTTAAACTGAGACATGTAATTATCTGACCATATATAATGTTGTTTGAAGTGAATGTCCCTATTAGACAAGTTTCCATAAAATAACTGGAAACACCCTTGCACAAATTCAATAGAATGAGTACGATCATCACTAATATAAAAGTGGTGCTCTCTTAAAATTTTTCGATCATTCTCTGTACTGTTAGGAGAATGTAGAAATGCTATATGCACAAAAATGGCAACTTGTACTGAGTTGTAATATTGCGATTGAACCTCCATTTGTGGTTGCAATGTGTAGTTCTCTGCAAAATCGACCACTGAAACAATAGTACCAATAGGAAATGTGTCTTTGTATAGCTTGAATTGTTCATCCAACCATTGAGCTCTATGTGTATGCCTCGCATACTCATAAACAATTTCATCCTTAAATTTTCTCAAAAATTAGAAAACTGGCATTTGTTCTGTAACTAGCTCACACTGTTTAGACTCTTTTCCATCTTTCAACTGGTATGAAACTGATTTATATTTATCAAACTCAACTAAATTATGTCTTATTGTACCTTTAATTTTCTCATCGATGTAACTTTCCAATTTAGGTAATCCGCCGCATGTACTACAACTTCCATCTAAACAATCCTGACTATAAAAAAATTGTCCAACTTCTTTTTCACAAAATATAGTAGGAATGAAATCCCTGGAAGATATTGGTGGAACTTGAACACCAAATTCCGATAGCATAGTTTCAGAATGAAAATTAGAACGAATACGTAAAAATTTAGCATAATGCATCACAAATTCAACATGTTGCCTACAACAACAAGTGGTGCGAGCGTGGTTGATTTTTACATAGAATGGTTTCAACATTTCAAAAAAACGTTGATTAATTTTAATTTCCAGATTCTCTTGTTTAAACTTATGAAAAAATTGAGTTTGAGTCATATCTAAGAAATGCTTTGGATGTGGTTCACGATTAGTAGAACCAACTCTCTGTTTTATAACATCTCTTGTATTAGGTGAAACTCTAGTGTTATCATGCCAAAATTTAATAACTTCTCTTATAGCATCAGAATTATTTTTGTCCTTACGCGGTGCTATAGTAGAAAATACCCAAAAATCGACATTATTGAGTGATTGAAGGATATTACGTCTTTCAATTGCTTTCATTAGAGTTTTTCGATTAACTTGCAACATTCGACTTGTTTGCGTAATCAAACGTTATTTTTTTATTGATTCACTTACAACACTAGTAGCAAGTACACGGCGCACAATATTACTATCCCTAGTGCATCTCTTGACACTAACAGTGTGATATGCATCATGAAGGTTTTCAACAATTGTAGAGGTTTGACCATGTATATTAGATGTTGTCAATCCTAAGGTGTTTAATGTAGGTCTCATTTTAATCAATTTCATCAAACTAACCAACAACTGACATCTTTGGGAATCATTTAGAATTTCAAAATGATTATCCCAAATTTCAGTGGTTTTTCTTCTAATTTGTCATTTAGAAAGTTTGTCAGACATTGGTTTCAAAATGTTTTCATCAATTTCAATAAAAAATTAGGTTTCTTACATAAAATCCTAGGAGGTGTTTTTGTCAAATTTTGCTTGTCTACAGTTTCAACATGAATTTTTTTATTCACATTTTCATTGTCTCCTTCAATTTCAGCATTTGCTACATCATGAGTATTTAATTCTTCTTCAACATTGACAATAAAAACTTCTTCATCATGAGTATTTAATTCAACTTCAACATTAACAGTAGAAACATTACCTGGTTCTTCATTGCTTACAATAGCTGGGATTGAAGATGAACCTCTCCTTGATTCACGAAGTTTCCGCATTCGCTCAACATATTGAATTTTGCTGGCCTCTAATTCGTTTGGTGTTTTTTTACTTAATGACTTCCTTTTTTGACTTCGTTTTTTGTCTCCCATGATGTTTTGTTTCCGGTGATAAGAAAAACGTGTAGAAAAAGACATAATTTCATAGTAATTCGTATGGTAAGGTCAGAGAGTAAAAATCACATGGTAATTCAAACATTGGGATGTGTGTAAATATGATTTATGAACCGCGAGTATGCTTTATAAACCGTGATCGTGGTTTATAAAGCGCGCTCGTGGTTTGTGTTAAAAAAAACCACGATTGCGCTTTATAAACCGCGATCGCGGATCTATCTGCCGAACCTAAGCCTCGGAAAATCTTTGTTTCTCCCCAACCAAAGCTATGGAAGGTCATTATGAAGTGTAAAAGGTCAAAAAACCTCAAATCTGCTCTTCCAAAGACTTGAACCATGCTAAAAAAATGAAAACATTTCACAAAAATGGTGCCATTGCGTAGGGGAGACTCTTAGCTTTGTAGAAATATATTTTTTAAAGTGAATAGAATAAAATAAATATCATTTTATAATTTTTTACTAACAATAGGTTTTTAAGACATTTTTTCTCGTGAATGTTCATGTCTACGTTTAAGACTGTAACTTTTGTTTTGCTGATCAAAATATGATAAAACTTATACCATCCCAAGCGTGGAAAAATTCTATACAAATTAAACAAAAAATCTTTGATTTCGATATTTTTTGATATAGTTATGGCGGGCAAACGCAAAGTGCTCCATTTTCTAAATATTTTCAGACCACTTTCACAGAAAAAATCATAAAAAAAAATATTGCTAAAAAAAATACAAAATAAAATCCATCCCAAGATAGACAACTACATCTAACATTTCACCAAAGCTTCTGTATACTTATGATATTTAATATAATGAAGGATATTGGCTTAATCTAAGTGTTAGTTCTATGTATATCTAAATCTAGTATGCTTTTGATCTCATCATGGTTAATACTTAATTCTATTCTCCCTTAGTTATAGATCTGGTATGCTATGTAAAATGATGTGTTAGTAATGGAACTATATGTGTTAAGTCTTCATCATGCTAGCATCCTGCAACAACAACCCTAAAGAGGCACCTGGTACCTTTGTGCACTTCAGGTGAGCGCTCAATCCAGGCTGAGTGATGTGCTACTGTGATGAGGGTTTATTGGATTTGTATCACTAGAATTCTAGATTACATCATTGGTTCCATTTACCGGGACCTCTTTTCCAATTGTTTTCAGGATGGTTTGTGATGAAGACATACAATAGTTAACTCTAGCAAGTGTTGAAGAATGGATACATGATCTAGAAGAAGAATACACATGGTGATTCAACACTAGATCATGAGTTTAACACACACGTGTGGGTGGAACAAAATCTATATGATAGTTTATATGAGAGATTTTTCGCTATCTTTCTAGTAGAATTGTATGAGTGGCTGATTGCTTATGCATCTAAGTGGAATTGGAGGTATCACACACTTGTCTAGATGCAAGAATTAATTCCAGGCCCTTTATGATGTTGATTTGATTTGGACTCGAGCTATGGATACGTGGTTTTGTGGTGTCTTGAACAATTATATCTTGGAATACTCAATTTCCACTTATTCATGTCCAGAAGTAGTTGAATTCAATTTTTACAATATCCAAGGGGAGCTTACCTACAAGGCATTCCTCTGGTGATCAAGATCCTGATGGTAACCTTGAATCTAGAGAGTAAACTAATGGCTAATTAAACCTCACCACATGCGGGGGCAGGAGAAGGTTTGGTGAAAGATGGCAGACCTAGTGGTAGAAAGGAAGAGAGAGGAAAGGCAACTTAAGTATAATGAGGTGCACGAGAGGGAGATAGAGAAGCAGCGTAACATTGCAGAAAGTATGGCGTTGAGGAGAGAGATGGCTCATGAAGGATTTGAAGCTCATGTAGAAGACGTGGAGCCAAAGCATCAAGAACTCCCCCATCTAGGAAAGCATAACAGGGATCCCCCCTCGGCCTCATGTAGAAGTGTGCCAGGCAGAGACTACCTAGGCCGCATGGGCGCACATCTAAATCCACTTGGTAACCTTGCCCTTGCATTTGGTTTTTTAGCATCTAGTACAACAAATAGTCAACAAGCTAGTTCATGTAGTGGGAGAGTAGGAGCGAGTCTTATAACAGGCACAACGATGGCAACACAAATGACTTTGTTGTTATACGGAGTACCTTTTCAGGTGTATCATTAGCATAATATAAGTGCGCCAATTTTTGGATTAACTTCTGGGAGTAGTAACGCTTCACAGATTGTCGGGGTACAATTTAGTTCTACTATTGGGACACAAGGAAGTGCATCTTCTGGTCTGACCCCAGCTATAGGTTTGGGATCAGGAGGCATAGGTAGCTCTGGTTCAAGTGGATCTGGTGGTTCTGGAGGCAGGGGAAACACATGAGGTTCTGGATTAGGTGGTCAAGGTCTGCACCAACCCCAGAATATTTACATGGAAATGTCTCTTCATCTTCTAGAGTATAGGGGCATAGAAGATGCTGCTGAACATGTGCATATGTGTGAAATACTGTGGCATGCAAAAGGAATCATGGATTTTGAGTGTAGGGAAAGCCAATTTGCCACTACGTTACAAGGGCGCACACATAGCTGGTACATAAAGTTTGACCTTGATCAGACTTGCGTAGATTATATAGCTTTAAAGGATGCATTCCTTAAAGAGTTTCATATCCCTGAGTTTGAGCAGAAGAGTATAAGTGCGCTCAAGGATATTAAAGCAAGGCACTACTGAAAGTGTTAGAGAGTATGATGCATGGTTTAAAACATTGTTATCAAAGCTTTCTTATGACATACATGCAAGCCAACATGCACAATGGTTCATTGGGGGCTTGATTACCCCTTTTAGGAGGGAATTATCACATAAGACATACACTGATCCATGTGAAGCACTTGAAGCAACCTTGCGTGCTGAGGACAGTTGGAAGCATAGATACTGGGGTGAGCCCATTTTTAGAAGCACAAATAGCAGCTATGGAAAACATAGTTGGAGAAACTATCAGCAAATTCAGCACATGAGATGTGCACAGGGATTTGGTGCACATATTGTGAAGTAGAAGGTCACACAAAGGATAGTTGTCCTCGCAGAATAATATGCTCATTGCTGATGGATTGTGAAATATGCCACTTAAACCATGATGCTAGCCACTTCCCATTATTACAACGCATGATAAGGAAGAATGTTTCAAGCTATTGTAAAATTTGTAGGTCCATGAATCATGACACATAAGACTGCCAGCTGATTGGATAGATCCATGATGCTATAGATATTGGTGTACGACAGACAGGAGTTTCTAGATAACTCTAAGGGTAAGAATGAGCATCAGGACTGAGAGCACAATCAGGCTGCGCTATGATCAGAATGAGGGGTGTTTTGAAGGCAGTCATGGTAGAGGTCAAGGATACCATGGTGGATTCGGAGGATGAGGCCATGGTGGTGGAAGAAGTGAGTTTCCTCGTGGAACATGTTATACATGTGGATCTCCTGACCACTATAGGCATGAATGTCCTCATGAATATTACATGTTCTTTCTGCAGAAAGAACCATAGCTATGAAGAGTGCCCAGACTTATATGAGCATCTGAGTAAGCAACATAAACAAGAAAACAAAGGTGTAGGGATGGTTAGGATACAATGTGCTGTTGACAATCAATGGATGCCCAAGATGGAAGTAGAATCTGAGGCACTACAAGTGAAGATCATGACCCATGCTGAGGCATCACATGCCAGGGAAGCATTGCAACAGAATCCTACCATCACTAAAGATGAGGTTCTTCATGCATGGTACCCAGATCCTACCTATTAGAAGGAGGTTTATCAGGAAACCATGGAAGTTATAAGGAATCTTCAAGGTGAGATACAATACTTAAAGGAGCAAAAGAAAGCATCAAAGATGGTCCAAACTGATATAGATGACTTGAGAGAAGTGTGTAAAATGTTGCACAAGGAGAACATCATTCCACTGTTAGGGAGTTGGTTAAAAGGAAAAACTCATGCGCAAGTACTGAGAATGGACGCAGATCCTGCATGAAAATATCCCTCCTCATAGCCTAGATTATGACAAGGAAATCACTCTGAATGTTGTTGTGGATGGGTGGCTGTTGAGTAATATACTGATTGATACAGGTGCGGAAGTCAATGTTCTTACCTTGGATGCATGGGTACAAATGGGAAGACCCCCATTTATAGCCATCCTCTAATGTATTATTCATGGCTAATCAGACTAAGGCCACTCCCATAGGAGTTTTGAAAGATGCATCCATTACCATACAAGGAGCCAAGTTCACTGGAGACTTTGAATTTTTAGCGCTAGCAGAGTCAGATAGCTTCCCAACTCTATTGGGGTGTCCTTGGTGCTATGCAAATAATGCTGATCTTTGGTTCAACAAGGGCTATATCAGTTTTGAAAATAAAGAGGAAAGAGTTATTATCCCTTTAACAGATGGAAAGTCTATGTGCCCTATGTTGAGCCTTAAGTGAAGAAGATCTGAATAGGATTTATGTATGCACCATCCGAGATCCAGAGATGATTGAACCAACCAAAGAAGGACTAATTCAGTGGGAGGATGCACAGTCTATTAGTGATACTACAAGTGTTGCTTGTGATAATTGGGCTCACAACACTTATGAGTTGGTAGGGCACGAAGTAAAGAGCATATTCCCTCGAGGCACAAAACCACGTTATGTCAGGAGGATAGGTAACAACTCGGTACCTTGTTACACAGGAGAAGGGGATCCCATGGTATTCCTGCATCGCCATGGAAGAAAAATGGATAGACCCACTGGAAAGAAGAAATATGCTAGCATATACACTACGTGGGACAACAACATGCTGGTGGGTGGTCCACAGGGATAATCTTGTCGGATGGAATGAAATTGGGATTGCTCTTACTACTAGGTTCTTTAGGAGTAATGCACCTACTCAAATATGTACTTATCATGGTAATCAACCTATTCAACACCACGTTCAGAAGTGTGAGAGACTCTGGATAGAAGGGCAGGAAGCTTTACCACCTTCACTATGGGTGCACCAGTTTTATTCCACTTTACAAGGCTGCGTGTGTGCTTGGTATGTATATGCAGAACTCCATAGAGAAACTAGAAATTGGCAGAATTTAATTATAGGAATGGCCCAGACATTTGAATTCTTCTCTACAAAGCCTCTGTAGAAGAAGCATTAAAAGTTATCAAGCATGCTTAACTATGGGGGATAGTGCCAAGGCTGAAGAACTCCTTCAGGAGTTATTAGATAAAGAAGACTCAGGAGCACATCTTGATAAAGAACCAGAGGCCGATGCAACATTACTTCAACATGCACTTGCCTTGAGAAAGAGAAAGGAAAAATGGTCTACTTAGTGGATGATGAAGAAGTAGATAATTTGGATGTAAACCATTCAACAGGGAGGCATGAGGTATTGGATAGTGTGGATAAGACCACACGTGCACCTATCATGAACCAATGAAGACAAAGTGGGTGAATATTGGAACAAATACTGAGCCTAAGGAAGCCATAATTGGAGACTATTGGTCAGACTCTGAAGTGGAAAAAATCATAGAGTTACTAAGGGATTACCAGGACCTATTTCCTAGGGGGTACCATGAACTTAAAGGCATGCATGAATCATTAGGGGAGATGAAGATAAAGCTTAAAGAGGGTGCACCCAGTTAGAAAGAGACCTTACAGAATGAACCCCAATTTGTGCAAAAAGGTCAAAGAAGAGATTGATAACATGTTGAAAGTCTGGAATTATCAAGCCCCTTGATGAGTCAGAATGGGTTAGTCCAATGGTGATCAGTATCAAGAAGGATGGATGGATTAGAATATGCATGGACTATAGGGAGTGAATGTCTGCATGTGTAACTGATCCATTCCCTATGCCATTCACTGAGGAAATACTAAAGGAGTTGCAGGGTGTGAAATATATTCATTTACAGATGGGTTCTCTGGGTATCATTAGGTTAGGATTTCCCAGGAGGATCAAGAAAAGACTACATTTACTACTGAATGGGGTAGCTTTGCCTATACTGTAATGCCCTTCGGTCTAAAAAATGTGCCTATTGTATTTTTGTGCATAGTTTTCCAAGCATTCAAGGAATTCATTCACAACTTCTTACAGGTATATTTAGATGATTGGACGGTGTATGGATTAGTTAAGGATCACTGTGACAATCTACGCTTAATGTTTGAATGGTGTAGATAGTTGAGTATCTCTTTGAACATCAAGAAGTGCATATTTGCTACACCATTTGGGATACTTTTAGGACACATAATCTACAAGGAGGGTTTGTTGGTTGATCCAGCAAAGGTTGTAGTCATTATAGGCCTAAGGGAGCCTACCAGTCAAAGTGAGGTGTGCACGGATTTTTGGGTCATACAGGATATTACAAATTTTTTATCAAAGGACTATGCCAAATTTTCTGCACCATTAGAAGAGTTACTAAAAGGGAAAGGTACGTTCTACTGGGGAGAACAATAATAACGTGCATTCTAGACATTAAAGGAGAAACTTACTACCGTGCCTATTCTACATTTTCCTTCATGGGACAAACCATTTCATGTACATGTTGACGCCTCTGGCATGGCCATTGGCATGGTGTTGGCTCAACCTAGAGAAGGTATTGTAGATCATCCTATCTATTTTGCTAGTATAAAGATGACTCCTGTAGAACAAAATTACACAACTACAGAGCGCGAAGCTTTATCAATGATCTATGTGCTGCATAAATTTCACCAGTACCTACTAGCTACACCATTCATATTTTATATAGATCACATGGCATTGAAGTATTTGGTAAATAAACCTATTTTACAAGGGCACATATGTCGATGGGTGCTCTTATTTCAAGAATTTGATTTCACAGTTGTGGTAAAAACAGGAAAAAGTAATTCTGGACCAGACCATCTATCAAGAATACAGTCAGGAGAAGAAGCACAAGCAATTGAGGATACCATGCTAGATGCACAGTTATATAGGTTACAATGTGTGCCATCAGAACTAGAGGACATTACTATCTTTCTACGCAATAGGGATGACACCAGAAGGAATGAAATCCTTGGAGAAGAAACAACTTGCTATACGTGCCACACCTTATATGTTAATCAGTGGTGACTTGTACAAATTGGGATGAGATGAAGTATTGCCGTTGTGTATTGGAACATGAGCACATGGGTATTATGGAAGAAGCTCATGGTGGAATTGCTAGGTGGCCACTATGTCAGGTGATGCCACAACATGCAAGATTCTACTTGATGGATTATGGTGGGAGACCCTCTATAAAGACTGTAAGGAATTTTGTAAGGCATGTGATCATTGTCAATGTCTTGGAAAGACCAGGTCAATGAGATGAAATGCCTCTGAGACCTATTACTAGCGCATAGAACCATGTTTGAGAAATGGGCTATAGATTTTGTGGGTCCTATTTCACTAGCTGCGTGTAGAACTGGATCATGCTACATCATAACTTGCATAGACTATCTGAAAAGGTGGGAAGAAGTAACACCTACAAAGGACTGTACAAAGCTACAACAGCCTCAGTTTCTATGGGAAAATATTATTACAAGGTATGGATGTCCTTTAAGTTTGACTAGTGATAGGGGCACACATTTTCTTAATGAGACAATCGAGAATTTTATTGGATGAGTTCATGATTGCACACCATAAGACTACACCCTATCATCCTTAGGACAAATGGAACTACTGAGGCTTTCAACAAAATTTTGGGCCAGACATTGACAAAAATATGTGATGTTGGAAGAAAGGATTGGGATGATAAAGTATCTGCAGTACTTTGGGCATATCGAACAACATATAAAAGGTTGAACAAAGCCACACCATTTCAGTTAGTGTTTGGTGTAGAAGCCATTCTTCCTATGGAATTTATGTTACCTTCTTTGCATATTGCACGCACTGGAGGTCTAGCTGATGAGCAAGCTTTAGAAGAATGGATTGAAAAGATAATTCAGCTGGATGAGTGATGAGCCATAACACGTTGGAGTCAGAAGTAAGAAAAGGCCAGGCAGAAAGCATGGCATGACAGAAACATAAGGGACAAGAAGCTTGAGATTGGACAAATGGTGCTTCTCTATGACTCTAAGTTCTTATGCCATCCTAGGAAAACTTAAGGTACATTGGTTGGGGCTGTATGTTATCACTTACATCCTTGAAACATGCACTTTCCAGTTAGAAGCCCTTGATGGAACACAACTACCCGGTTACTTCAATGGGAGTAGGCTGAAGCCCTACTATAAATAATTCTTCTTGGTGTTTGTAATAAGGCAGTATTTCCATTTAGATTAGGTTTTTAATTATGCATTTCCTTAATGTGTTTCCTTCTTTGTTGCTATGCTTTGTCAATTTAGTTATTGTCTTGTGTAATAAGCGTGTTTGCGCGCATGAAGCTAATTACTATATGAAGCATGTTTATGCACAGAGGACTGCACATACTTTTAGTGTGGGGTGGATTGTTGGTATCCAGGTACAAAATTGTGGGAATTGAAAGGTGAAAGGAATAAGCTGCTACGGGTGATCTTCAAGTCAAAGGATTGCTTCTAAAAAGTGACCAAAGATGGAGATGAATGAAGGGATAGTATAACGTGAGGTAAGCAGAGGCCATAACAACTACCAGTGGAAGGTGTAGTGACAAGGTACTCAGGTGCAAGGAAGCATGCTGAAGAGAAGTTTGTGACCAGAGGGTAGGAAGGTGCACTAGAAGGTTATAACTGGGGCACGAAGATGTAACACATGTGGAAAGAATGGAATTGGTCAATTAATGAGAGGATATTTGGTAGGTGAAGGAGCAATGAATGCATCAAAAATTTGAAAATCTATATAAGGATGGGATGCGAGTTCATTTTTACCATTGCGATTAAGAGTATTTGAAAAAGAGCTAAGTGCGAAGAGCTGAGTGATCAAATTGAGGTGTGAAAGGTGTGTAACTAGTCGTGACGAAGAGATCTATGCATAGAAAGAGCTTACGTCCCCAGTGGTGAAGGGTTTGAGTGAAGCAAGGTGACAAAGAGGAGCTAGGGCATGTGATTTCACCTAGGGCATGCTGAATTGAGCTAGGGTTTTGATTTGCACATTGTAGAATTCAAGAGGTGAGTATCTACAAAGGATTGCAAGGTAGAAATGGCACCCAAGAAAGCAGTTGCAGTAGGAGTGAAGGGAAAGAAGAAGGTGGTCATAGAAGAAGAGGAGATGGCTCCCGAAAGAAATTTTTCTGAAATGACAATATCCAGAGGGGGTTATTGTAGGCTAGGAGTGGGATTCTCACATAAGGAGAAGTAAGGTGAGTGAATACAATCACTGTACCACAAGAGAATAAGAGGAGCTTGATGCCTTGCTGAACCCTTGATGAACAAAAGACGAATAAACACATGGTGGAAGACATGCTGAGTGTATGAAGATGCTGGCGAGAATATCTTGAAGAAGATTGGAGTTTACCAACTATATGAGCTCCCTTACTTTGGGAAATATGAGCCCTTGTACCAGTGGCTCATGAGCAGAGTGCACGAATATTTTTTCTACTTTGCAGGACGCAGAGCCAGAATTTCAGCTGCATGCTAATCTCCATGGTAACAGGATTGAAGGGCACATGAGAAGATTTTGAAAGATGATTTAATAGACAAGGCCATAATCTTGGAGACCTAGAAAGGAGCTGGGGTACACAAAGGGTCACATGGCATGGACATAGATAAACTGAAGAAGTATCCAGTTGTGCAAGTAGCTCACACATCTTGTTACGAAGCTAAATGACCAGGAAAGGTGGTCACAAGTGAACACCATGTGGCTGCATGTTGCTAAAAAGATGTCTGAAGGGGTGGTATACAAAATTTCACGTTACATTGTAGAAACTATCTGTTGAGGAAGCACACATGAGGAAAGATCAGCTTTGGAGTTGTTTCTATTGTCACTGGTGTTCATGGAGATCGGAGTACCTGATGGACCAAAAGAGAAGATATGGGAGTATCCCATGGAGCACAAGTCACCTACAAAATGCTTCAAAAAGTACTTGTGTGAAGGATCCATGACAGAACAGGTCAAGAAAAGGGCTGAGAAGTGGTACGATAGGCTTTGTACGGCCTTTGAAGAAGAATGGCACATCCCCAAGGACTTGCCTTCGGTGGTTGGAAAGGCAGTTCAGTTCACTGTATACCAGCACTTTTGCATAACGCAGTTTACCATGAGGGATGGAGCATGGAGCCCTTGGTGTAAGTTACCATATGCCTTCACAACAAGGTACTTCCAGGTGTCAGTACATAGGTTCTCAGATGCGCGAATGCCTAATGTTCAATGTGGACAAGGTAGATTGTGACTACCACACGCTAAGGAAGAAATATGTGTATCCAGGATGGGGTGCATATATTGAAAGGCTCATTTCAGATGTATTGAGCATTAAACTAGTAAGTTTGGCTGTGGGAGATGTTGGAGCAGCACTGGTGTACCTCCAACTAAAGCCCAAGTTGGAGAATAACAAGTATGTGGAAGGATGAGTTTGCACTTCCAACACCACCAAAGGGTAAGCATACAATGGAGAACATTCCAGTGCCTAAGCCCATAGAGCCAATTGAAGTAGAGGATGAGGAGGATGAGTGCGAGGATAGTGGTGGTTTGGAACATAGAGGTAGAAGACATCCTATGAATAAGGATGAAGCTGAGCGTGCCACTACACCACCTCAGCCACAAGAGGGGGATGATGAGGACTTGGATGCAGTCCAAGGAGAGCACATATTTAAGAGAGTGTTCAGGAGAACAAGGACCCAAGGTGCTACTCCACAAACAGTGCACAAATCACCCAAACTCTCTCCACAGAAGGAGACAACCGTGAAAAGGAGAAGGAAACTAAAATTGAATGAGGAGGCAGAAGAGTCAAAGGAAAGCATGCCTAATTCTCCTACACCTTCTAGAGAATGTAGAAGAATAGAAAGATGAAGAAATGAAGGAAGGAGAAGAGGAGGAAAAGGGAACAGATGAGACAGCTACAGAGACTACTCAGGACATGGAAACACAAGTCCCAAATTTGGAAGCTCAAGTTCCTAAGCAGCCTAGGTCAAGAAGAACAAGTGGGGAGCACATTCCACTAGCCATGGGTTATGCGGAGGACACATGTAAAATTATCCGTGCCCGTTTCTAGAGCACACTGACACAAAAGGAATCTATATGGATATGGGAATTAATGGATGAAGATATGGCTATAATGTGCACAAGGAAGTAAGTTATCATGGTCAATGCACACGCACATGGATGAACCATATTTTGATGTGTGTGAGGAGTCATGCATATCGAGGAGGTTGGAAAAGACACCTCAGGCTAGACACATGACAGTAAAGCCTACTGTTATGTCAAATGAATAGGTGAGCAATGCATTGGTCAAAGTCTCAATAGAGGTGGCAAGGTGAAATATGGACAAGGCTGCCACAATTAGGGCGCTAAGGGAAGAGATTAAAACTAAGGATGGGGAAATAAGCGTGCCTAACACAGGAAAGAGACTTAGTGCATAAAGAAGAACTGCTGTATTTATCAGCATCACAGAGGAAATTGGTGATAATGTCATAAGAGCTAGGCCAAACTTAGAGCCAAAGGTACCAAAGATGTTTCCTTTGGTGATACACTATGTAGGTACATTGGTGGACCTAGTGCTTGAAGATGAACTCTATGTACATGCCAGTGCCAAAAGATCTAACACAAGAGGAAGAGTGCAAGAAAAGGCTTCAGTGATGTGAAAGATTGCATCATATGAAGGATTGACTACAAGCGTGCTGGGAAGAACTAGAAGAAGCAAGACCAAGCCTTGAACATCTGTATAGCTCCAGAGGCGCTAATCAACATAAAAACCCTGGAGGAGAATAATGAGGTCCAGAAAGTGATGAAGGAGATAACATTGGGCCACGTAAAGACCAGATTATCAATGGTTATGTAGAAGAAGAGGCCCACTAGCCCAAGAACCACACAAGAATTGTGCTATAAGAGCTTGGGAAGCTCATATGAAAGAATATGGATTTGCTAGAGGGAAGGATGATTGCAATGTCCAGGATTGTGTTGGTCTTGCAGAATGAAAAGGTGAGATTAGCAAAGGATGAACTAGAGTCCATTGTAGTGGAGCATTAAGAAAGAAGAGGAAGCACATGCTGAGTGGCAGGCCTTGGAGGAGAAATAAAAGATCAATATGTATGTTGGTCCTTCAAGCTGAAGAGATGAGTATAGCTGAAGAGATAAGTCACCCATGATTCTTTATTAGTGCAAAATTATTATTCTTTCCATTCAAGGAGGCTTTACTAGAGAATGTTTTGGACACTATGACCAAGGGTGACAATGAAATTAGTGTGGGGTAATGTTAATCAGAGAACACTTGATAAAATCACAGAAGAAATTATGGGAAAGCAGGTCATATTCAAAGGTGCAAAGAATGGATAGGGAGACACGGATGAGAGGAAGTTTAAATTTTGGGAATTAGCCATTTTCACTCATGAAGGTGACCTATTTTTAGAGATGGCATGTAGAGCACACAAATGAGAATAGAGAAGTGTGTGCCAGTCCATTGGAGTATTTTTGGAGGATGATACAAGCTAATTTGCATGGAACACACAAAAGAAATAGATCTACTACTGTCAGTTAACTACACAGTAGTCTATTGTTAGCCACTTGCATGTGTGGCTAGTTTTGTAGATGGCGTGTGGCTAAGTAATAACATGAAAATGACCTCAGCAGAAGGGGAACATAGATAATGCGGTGAAGGGAAAGTCCCCACCCTTATAAGTATGTAGGAAATGTAATACAAGGACACACATATAATGGGAGATATGCATACAGTAAGTAGATTATGCTGCTAAATTTTGTTTTGAAGCATACTAAAGTTATTGTAATGAAGCCACATGCAACTTGCTGCATTGCAATATAATGATAGGATATTGGCTGTAAAGGTCTAAGTGTTAGTTGTAGTGTGTATGAGATCTAGTATGTTTTTGAATCTCATCATGGTTAATATTTAGTTCTGTTCTCCCTTAGAATAGAAATGGTATTCCTTGAAGGAATGATGTGTTAGTAATGGAACTAAAGAGAAAGTTGCAGAAGGATTACACAGGGAGTAAAGTACAAGAAGATAAGTGGAGGAGAATGAGATCCAAGTAGATCTCAAAGGATAAGGTGAAGAGGAATTTTTTAAGGTAAACATGCATGGTAGAATCAAGCTCGCCTAGGGAAGAAAATAAGTGTAGCTCAAAGCCACAAGAGGAGAAGCATGCACAGAAAAAAATCACAATTGGAAGAGGAGAAAGTGCACAAAGATTATGGTGCACTAGGAAATAGAATAATATGGAAAGGAATCCATCAAGAGAAGAAGAAGATGTGTAAGATCTCATAAAGAGATATTGGACACTATGTAGGGAACTATGTAAGAGAAATGTGTAAGGAAGATAAAATAAGAAGGTAGATGTGTAATAGAGAGAATACCCAAGAAGAGAAAGGAGAAAAGAGGTACAAATACCAAGAGGGAAGAGGTCAAATATGGGGTTGAGTCCATGCGTGCATGGGAAGATAGAAACATGAAGGATAAAAGTTTCATAAATAATAACACAAATGGGAATGTGTAAAGAGAGAATGTGCAAAGAAAAGAGGTTGCAACAAGAGGGTAACAAGAGAAAAAAGAAGGGATTGCATAAGGATCAAGTGTATAACAAAATACCATGGAGAGAAAAGGGACATTAAGGGAGAAGGTCATGGAAAGGGAGTGACAAGAAAAAAGAAGCAAGGGAAGCACACAGAGCAGAACAACATAGAGAAGGGAAGTCACAAGAAAAATGCAACAAGAGAACATGAGGAAGAGAAGACAAGGAGAGAAATATGCAAAAAAGAACCATTCATTTCCTGTCAAAGGAGAACATCCCAAAGATCAAAGTGGGTAAAAGAGACTTAAAATCACATAAAAGGAGAAATCCCAAAGATGAAGTGGGTAAAAGAGAAAAAAATCCCTGAAGGATTTAGGCGTAGGTGGATAGACAATAGAGAGCATGGAATCACACAAAAATGGATAGAGATGAGTGCAAATTTGTAAAACTGGAGGCTTATGGGAGAAGCCTTAGGAGGAGAAGGATGGTCTAAGGCAAACAAATACTTGCATGGAAGAAGGATAATGGAGAGCATATAATTGTGAAGGATTAAGAAGAGAGATCCATTTGGAGGAGGGGGTTAGACTATGGTGGGAAGATGATCATGAGATTGTACAAGATAACACAACACATGGAAGTGAAAAGGGAATGTAAGATATGCCAAAAGAAGCTTCAAGGCCATAAATAGGTTTAGAGGAAAAAGGAACTATAAATATTTTCCTTGATAGTTAGAAAGGTGGTTATTCCAATCACCTTAGTCTACTTGAGGAGGACCTCAAGTTTAAAATACCTTGAGTGTTTGATGTAGGAGCATGCAAGGTCTAGTGTAATCCTACACAATTTTAGTAAAGGACAGTATGTATGGAAGTTGGAGGACACACATCCAGGAAAAGTCCTACAGAGGAAAGTGTAGCAGAGGAGAAGGGTGATTTCACAGAAGGGCGCAATGCTTTAGTATCATGGCTTATAAGGAAGGTGTAGTGTTTAGAGGCGTGGATATGTGTGTTTCACCATTTTCTTTATGTTATTGGAAGGATGAAATAGATAAGGGTAGGGGCCAAGGAGGAATACCTGTTGTGTTGGTTTGGAGGTTGATGCGCGCGTTCTGACTTCTTGATCCAATGCTGACTGTGAGAGCTTCCTTTTGGCTAGGAGGAACTACCTGAAATAGAAAACAAGACCACCAAAGAAGAGTTAAACAATATATGACAGTGGACTGCCTAGCGTATGCTAGATCCGGGAAGTGTGATACTCCCTAGAAGGCTGTCAATCCACTATGTTTTATAAAACAAATATGAAATAACTGAAATGCATGTACATAAAAAAATCTAGTGCTAGTATTATGATTTGGGTACCTGAGATCACTATCAACGTCAATATAATTAAATATTAAAACTATGCGGGTCAAGGTCTTCAGGTCAGGTTGCAGGTTGGTCAGGTGGTCTGCAGGTCACAGACATGGTCTTAGCAGGGTTGGATGAGGTGTTTGGGTTGTTTTTGATAGGCGGGTGGTTGCTGGTTTACATAGTATTATAAAACATAGAGACCGACATTGGTCGAGGTATGACTGATCACAGTTAGGAAAAACTCGACGACGGTTATCGGTAACCGGCGTCGGTAGAGGTGAGACTGATAAGATTCACTAAGATTTGTTAATGGGGTTTGAGCTGAGGTTAGATAGAGATAATAGAGGGATATAGAGAGGTATGTGGGGATCTTGGGAACACTCAAAATATGTAGAGGTCAGGTATTGGTGGTTTTATGGTGTGGGTGAAGGAATGATTGGGTTTACAGGCAAGTAAATGGTAGAAGAATGAGGGTGCAAGTGGAAACTAATAACATAAATAGAAGAACCTAATAGACTGAAGTGGAAATAGATGATGTAGGTAAAAAGTGTACTTACTGGTGTTGCATGTCTAATGGCTATGTGGTGATGATGATTGGTTTGTGGGATGGAGCTTGGTGTAGTAGTGATGCTTCCCAGAATGTCACCGTGAGTGCAATGCTTCTGGATCTATCCTGGTGCTGGCTATGGATGTCTATAGGTACGAAAAGGCTCTGGTTCTGCTTGACAGGCAGTTCTCTTCTCATCTCCTTGATCTCAAAATGTGCCAACCCAAAAATAAGGTTGCTAAGGTGAATAAATGGTAACGAAGATGGTTCCTGGTTGACCGATGTCAGTTTGGGGATGACCAGGTTGGTTAAGGCGGGATTCCCTAGGTTTACTAAAAATGGTAGATCTCCCATCCTTTGGATCAGGTTCGTTCCTTTATTGCGTGGATCAGAATGGACGTTACATTTTTATGAGCGGGAAGGTGGTTAGAGGAATAATAGGATTTTGATTTTTTAGGTTGGACCAAGTCTTATTCATTTATGGAAACATGCTATGAATAGGTCTATGAGGTGTCTAGGTGAGGTGTCTATTCATTTAATTAAAGTAATTAAATTAATAATGGGGTGAGGATGGGTATTAATTTAATTATAAATAATTAAATTAATGTTAATGTAGGGTATGAGGGTCATGGTTAGGTGAATGTGTTTAAGTTGGTTCTTTGAAAGGGGACGAACGGGAGTGTGACCCAATTTTGGTGTCGACATTTTACCCCTTTTTGTTGTGTAGCTTGTATTAGTAAGCGATGCTGAAAAAAATAGAAATGGTTGTGTTGAGTGTAAGTGAAGGTGGTGTTGCCCCAAGCGTGGGTGAAGGTAACCCCCCTCAAACTAGGAACCGATGAGGTGAGAGACGGAAGCAGTTAGTGGTTTGATAAATATGAGGAGCGTGGGAGAATGAAGATCAGTGGGTACATTGGGTAAAGGGAAAAGGTCAAATCGGGTAAACATGGGTAAATGGGTCAAGGTCAAAGGTAGTGGCAGTTGAACATACACACACATTGGAAACTACGGCATGATACCAGGGTGAGAAGCTTTCAAACTTTACGTCGGCTAAGGTCGATAGGTCTATCCAAACAGGGTTGAAGTGAGTCTGGTATCCAAGGTATAGGATATGGTGTGGAAACACAACAGAGGTTAGGTGCAAGAACGTTTAGGTATGTTCCGGTACACCAAAGGCTAGGTCAAGATAAGCAGCACGGCAATAGGCAATTTAAGGTTCGGTAGGCCAAACAACACGGGTAACCACATCACAAGGTACAATCGATCATGGAGGGTCAAAGGTCACTAAAAGTGGTTCAGGTCAAGGTAGATAGGTAACGGTATGGGTAAGGCCAAGGTATAGGTAAAATAACAACTCCTAAGACACAGCAAAGGTAATGTAGGGGTAGCTGGGGTTTGTAGGTTTGGTTTAATGGGGGTCTATGTGATGATAAAAAGGTGTGTTGGCGCGAATGGGAGCAGGCAAAAAGGTAGTTTTAGCAAGGCCAAACAATTATCAGGGTAGATTGATGTCGGTTAGAGGGTGACCGACGTCAGTTGGCTAGGGCACAAAGAGGACCGGTGTTGGTCAAGTTGGGGTGGGTTTATAAAACCAAAAATTCCGTATTTTTTAGAATCATTGTTGTATTATACCTTTGGAGAAAACGACAGAGTTGTGTGACTTTTCAGCACTTTGTGAGAGGAAATGATAGGGCATTGTACTCGGCTGCGGTGGAGAGATCTGATTGGTGAGAGGAGCTAGGTAGATGGGTCCACGAGATCGGGGGGATTTATTTGATTTGTGGAGAGATTTGAGGTAGCTTTCGGCATGACGGAGGCGAGAGAGGGGTCAAGTGGAACATCGGCTGCAGTAGCCAGACGTGCCTCCAGGGAGACGGCACCGCAACAAGGTGAGATTCACTCTCGTTTCGTGTTGGTTAGGTGATTTGGTTTGTAGAAATCAGGTTTGGGTAGAAGTGGGTTTGGGGGGGAATTAAATTTGAATTTGGGAGGAAAAATGGGTGAAATAGGAATGTATGAGGGTGTAATTAGGTAAATGAAGGTGGGGGGTGGGGTTGAGGGGGATTTGGGTAGGAATGGGTGGGTAGCTAGGGTGAAAATGGGGGATTTTGAGAGGAAGATGGCAGGGGTTTCACAGATTTTCATTGCATGACAGTGACCGACATCAGTCAAGGGTTGGCCGACATTGGTGGGAGTTAGTCAGCATCGGTCACGGATGGGGTGACCGATGCCAGTTTTGGGAGACCAGTGTCAGCTAAGGAGAACCGATTGTAGGTCGTCATTGAGAGGAAAATGGGTGAGGAGATGATTTATGGTGGTTGGGTGAGGTAGGAAGGTATTGTTAAAGGAAAATAGGTGGGGTAATAGTTATAGGTGGGGGGTCAATGGTGAATACGGGTATTGTCAAGGTTTGATAATGTGACGGTTTGTTGGATGCAGGTGAGGGACCAGTTATGGATGCGCAATAGAGTACTGCCCATATTAGTAGCAGTACACAGGAGCGTGACAGCGGAGGAGTGGCAGCATGTGACCGAGGTAGGCTTGATCGGGGTGAGACGCGACTAGCACGTAGTCCGGGAACCGAGTTTGATGGTTGCCCTCACTGACAAATGGGATTCGGTGACCAACACATTCCACCTGCTGACAGGTGAGATGACCATCACCTTAGAGGACGTGTATAGGATCATGTGGTTGTCGATAGTAGGGACGCAGGTGTATTTGATTTCTTTAGAGACATCTAAGGAGTTGATTCTAGCACTGTTTGGTAAGGGGCTGACAGAGTTGAGGTTCCATAGCACCAGCATGAGTTATGGAGATATGTACTGAGTCCATCCAGAGGAGATGAGGTTAGTAATTCTGATGATGGAGGCAGTGTGTTGTTTTACCCTGCCAGATGCAGAGGGTGGGAGATTCCCACAATCATTGATGGGGGTTATGCATGATATGATGGAGGACAGGACCCAGTTTTTCTAGGCACCAGCCTTCTTGGTGCAGATGTACAAAGAGTTATGGTCCTATGGGTGATTGCGGTGGTTCAGCCTATGTTGCACCTTTTTACTACATTGTTGGGTGTATGAGCACATCATGTGTGTGTGTCTAGTAGGCATGCCCTGAATTGATGCATTTGAGTCAAGTTTTGTGCGGGTGGGTTACAGGCGATGGGTACTTGTGATTAGAGAGTGTCGAACAACCAGGGCTACACATGATGTAGCCTATTACAGGTGTTTACTGCAGAGTTTGTCTGGCATGGACATCATTTAGAGGCCTTATGTTGGCTTTCCTTCATACAGACAGATGGCCACGGAGCTAGATGGATTACATCTAGTGAGATGGATGGAGGGATGTCGTGTTGGTGAGCATGAGATGATCCCCATAAATAAGGTTAGGAGACAGTTGGGATTGCCCCAGGATATACCTCCACCATTTCCACAGTATAGGAGGGACGACATGGAGAGGCCTATGCCTCTACCACAGCCAACGGTGCCTACAACAGGAAAAGTAGGAGGTAGACCGAAGGATTGATGATGTCGTAGTTACTGAAAATTACAAACAGTGGTGGGAAGAACAAATGTGAGTAATACTACTGAAAACAGGGTAGCCAGACTTGGCGACCATCACAGTTTAAAGAGACATGCTACAGGGGTAGGTGGCGACTATAGTCATGCAGTTCAGGATAGTGTAGGCACATATGAAATGGTTAGAGGCCCAGGTTGCCACATTAAAAAAATAGGTTACATGGTTACAGGGCCAGTTGGCCACTGCACAAGCACATATTGTGGCCCTGCAAGCCCAGGTACAGGCACAAGCACCCGTATAGGCTTAGGGACAAGTACCCACACAGTCTCAGGGATAGGGTCCCATTTTACAAACAAGGGCGGGAGAGGGTCCTGGGGGATAGGTACAGGGTCAGAGGCCGATGGCTCCACCGCAGACAATACCTATGGCCAGGTTCATGGATGCCTTAGGAGAGGCACGATATTATCAGGATCACTTGATGGCTTCAAGGATAGATGTCCCCTCCTATACAGAGTACAGAGCATAGTAGGCTTCGAGTGAGAGGACCGGGTTCTGCACTCATAGTGTGGAGAGTACAGGGGACCGGTGAGCCCAGAGACAGGAGCAGGGCAAGGCCACTAGTGTACGGAGGCCAGTCCTAGGTGAGGTACCAACCGAGGGTGGACCAAGGCCTATGGAGGGCGGTGAGATGCTAACGAGACGCTGCACAGGAGTAGAGGAGGAGGAGATAGGTGAGACAGCCATGGAGGATATCCGACAGGGAGGTTCCTAATTGTGGCGTGTACCTCCATATTTTTTATTTTTTTTTGTGTATTTTGAGATATACTGGCCTGCATTCCAAAGAGAGCGAGGATTTACATGAGATTTTTTGACATTTTTGATGATATACTGGCCTGCGTGCCGAAGATGGTGAGGATATACATGAGAGTTGTTGAGATACTTGCATTTATTTGTATCTATGTACACATGTACGTATACACAGACTTTCTAATTTATAGATGATGGTATTTATAGTATGGATGGTGTACTTGCTTTTAATTTCTGTTATTATGTGTGTATGTGATGGAAACTAGATGGATTAGGCATGATGGAGTCAGGTCGATTTAGACATGATGGCGTCAGGTCGGTTTAGGCATGATTGAGTTAGGTTGGTTTAGGCATGGTGGATTTAGGTTGATTTAGGCATGGTGGAGTTAGGTCGATTTATGCATGATTGTGTTAGGTTGGTTTAAGCATGATTGAGTTAGGTTGGTTTAGGCATGCTTGAGTAAGGTTAGTTTAGGCATGATTTATAGTCCAAGTTGTAAGTAACATGAGGGACAAATGGTGATGTATATACATGTTATGGTTTTAATTTCCAAATATGTGCTATAATGGAAATGTGAAAATGATAAATGAATGATTTCATGATGTGATAAAAATGTGTATTAGTTGATGCTTGTTTGGTGTAATTTCCAATTATTGATATAGAATGGAAACTACTAGGTTAGAATGTGAATAGGAAAGTGAAAGGGGGAATTGGTTAGGGTAAAGAGTGGTAGAGCTAACCTCCAAGGGCCCCATGCCCTCGAAGTGCTACCTACATAGCCTTGGCAAAAAGGGGCCTCATGTCAATGTAGTTCTCCCGTAAGCTAGGGAAGATTATGATGAAGTATAGGAATGGGTTGGTAGGTGTTAGGCATGGTTGAATGTAGGTCATAGGCATGATTGGGTGTAGGTCATAGGCATGGTTGAGTGTAAGTCATAGGTATAATTGGGTGTAGGTCATAGACATGATTCAATTGTTTTAGATATAGGTGTCGATGATCTGGTCCTTTACATGATAATCAATAAGGAGGAAGGTGAATGGTAAGAGGTGGTAAAAGAGCTATTTAATTGATAAGGAACCTAATGAGTCTACCATACTCCAGACGAGCTTATGAACGTAAGACCATAAAGGCATTGCATAATGGTCCATTGTAATGGTGAAGAAAGTCACATAATCACGAAATGGTGTGGTTGCAGTAAGTCCCTTGAGTAAGGAGAGAATTAGGATAAAAAGGCAATGAGGTGATAATGGGTGGTTTAACATAACCTAGTGTACGACAACATGTTTTTCCTAGTAAGAAACCTAGGATCAAAAATAGGCAAGTCCATGACAAAAAATGTATCATTTTCTTCATTTGTTTATTTTTTTAATAGACTGATCAATGATAATCTACGAGAATCCATGAGAATCATGTTATGAGTAGAGCCATGGTACTCATATTGAAGAGAAGGTGGAAAGGTGATGGGTAATCACAAGATTCTTGTTTAGTCGTGGATCCTCAAAAATGGTTAATATGGAAGGTGAAAATCTCTCAAGGGACAAGTGATCAACTGAGAAAGTGATACAGGGCTTGATAACAACAATAAAATGGTTAAAGATGCACAGCGTTGAGGGGCTCAGGCTTGGGTTTACCTTCAAGTGAAGACAAACGATAAGTACCTGATCCATAGGCATGGGTAATGATATAGGGTACAAGCCAATTAGGAGAAAAGTTTCCCCGATTACTTTTCTCTTCTTTGGTTATATGTTGATTTTCGTTCAGGATGAGATCGATAACCTGAAAGGTTCATTCGTGAACACGTTTTTCATAGGCACATTTGATATGTTTTTTGTAGATTTGGAGATGGTCAAGAGCATTGAGACGACATTCATCTAATAACTCAAGTTGTGCCAAATTATCTTAGTGAAAGTCATCATCGTTGAGCATGTCTTGTAGTGAGATGTGGAGAGATGGAATCTAGACTTCGAGAGGTAAGACAACATCGGTACTGTAGAACAAAGAAAAAGGTGTGGTAGTATTTGAAGTGCAAATACTAGTGCGATAAGCCCACAAGGTGAAAGGAATGTGCGTATGCCAATCCTTCCCAATATCATTGACTACCTTCATAAGATTTTTGTTCAAGGTTTTATTGGTCGATTCGGCTTGGCCGTTGGTTTGTGGGTAATATGGTGATGAGAAACTGAGCTATATGCCAAAAGTGTCACATAGTTTGTGTAGGGTTTTGTTTTTGAATTACTTTCCATTATCAGTGATGAGGTAGTGAGGAACACCAAAGTGACAAACGATGTGATGGTTGATGAATTCACATATTTTCCCAGCTTTTGTAGAAATGAGGGGAATGACCTCTACTCATTTAGTGTAATATTCAATAGCAGTTATGATCCATTGGTGGCATTGTGAAGAATGGGGATTGATCTCATCGACAAGATCCAAAACCCATTGAGAGAAATCCCAAAGGTCTTGTGCGACCTATAAGGCATGACTAGGTGTGTGATGGAGATTTGCATGTTGCTAGAATTTCACACAATGTTTGACATAATCACAAAAATCACGGTTTAAGGTTGGCCAATAATAGCTAAGGCGAAGAATGCATTTTGTGATAGCCAAATCACTAAAGTGGCCTCCGTAAATTCCATCGTGAGTGAGGTCAGTGGATGGAATGGAAAGGGAAAGATAGTCTGCATATTACTTATACCAAAGGTCACGTGGGTCAGGGGCAACGGTTTCAACAAAGTAGACTTCATGAGGTAAATAAAAGGGTGATTGTATCCTTTGTATTGTGACAAATATTTTAGAGTCAATGAGCAAAGAAGGTATTTGAGAAGCAAAACAAGCCATGGTATCCACAAATTTATTGATAAAAAGTGGGGTGGTTTGAAGTTCGTAGCAATCAAAGGTGGTCAAAAGTATATGTACGTGATGTTTATACTTTTGAAGTATCTCATTATGACACTAGTATATTCCATTGACTTGGTTTATAACTAGTTGGGAATCGCCAAAGATATTGATGGACTTAACATCTAGGGCATAAGTAGCCTGGAAGCCCAATACGAGTGCTTCGTATTCGGAAATATTATTTGTACAATCAAAATTGAGTTTGAAAGACAAAGGCATAGGTTCACCCTCAAGAGCAATGAGGATAACACCAGCCCCACCCCCATGCCGATACTTAGAGCCATTAAAGAAGAAATTCATTTGGTAAGCGGGTTCATCTAAGGAGAGGGTAGCTATGGATTCATCTGGGAAATCAAAGTTAGAGGGTTGATTCCTGGAAAGGGGGGTGTCAGCTAGTTGGTCAGTGATAGCTTGGCCCTTGATGGATTTTTGATGAATGAATTTGAGGTCAAGGTCGGTGAGAAGCATAAGCCAACGTGTGACACGTTGATGTTGATAGGGTTTGGCATACATATAGTGTAAGGGGTCACTATTGGTAATAATGAAGGTTTTGTGGTTGAGTAGGTAATGGCAGAGTTTGGTGGCAATGAAAAATAAGTCTAAGAAAAGTTTTTTGGCATGGGTATATCTAGTTTCATAGTCTAGAAGGGTACAACCTATGTAATAAACCGTTTTATCTCAGTGTTGGTCGTCACTATGAGTGAGCATGGTGCATAAAGAATGGTTAGTGGTGGAAATATATAGCTAAAAGGGTTGGTCATCTTTAGGCGGAATGAGCACTGGTGGTTGAAGGAGGTATTGTTTTAAGGCTTCAAATGCTTTATGGAATTCCTTATCCCATTTGAAGGAAACATCTTTCTTGAGAAGATGATGAAATGATTGACAACAGTCAGAGAGCTGCAAGATAAAATGACGAATGGATTGCAACTTGCCTTGTAGGCTTCGTAGTTGATGGAGATTAGTAGGCGGAGAAATTTCTAGAATAACCTTGACTTTAGTAGGATTGACTTCTATGCCACGCAAAGAAACAATGAAACCCAAGATTTTTTCAGAAAGTACCGCAAAGATGCACTTCTTTGGTTGAAGGTGAACACAATATTTGATGAGGTGGTCAAAGATGACCTTAAAGATGGGCAGGTGTTTGGTTCGATGTTTGGATTTGGCAAGAAGATCATCTACATAATCTTCCAATATGTGATGCATGATGTCATGGAAGATGTAAGTCATGGCTCATTGGTATGTAGTGCCCATATTTTTAAGGCCAAAAGGCATGACCCGATAGGAGAAATTCCCCCAAGAGGTGATGAAGGTAGTCTTGTGTTGATATTATGGAGCTAGTAATATTTGATTGTAACCTAAGAAACTATCCATGAGTGATATCATTTCATGGTTGAAGGTGAGATCAACTAGTTGGTCAATGCCTGGTAGGGGAAAATTGTCTTTGGGACAAGATAGGTTTAGGTCATGGAAGTCCGTGTAAATGCAGAGTCCCCCTGTCACCTTCGTGATAGGAATGAAGTTATAAACCCATTGGGGATAGTCAATGGGTAGGATGAAGGAAACTGAGAGAAGGCACTGAAGCTCTTCTTTGACTAGAAGAGCAATGCAAGGATGCATTTTCCGTAGCTTTTGTTTGATGGGTTTGGCATCAGGAATGGTTATGATATTGTGTACCACAATTTTTGGGTCAATACCGGGTATATCGACATAGGACAAGGAAAAAGCGTTACTATGGTCCCGAAGGAAAGAAGTAAAATCTTCTTGTTCAGTAGTATCTAAAGATTGGCCTATCTTTAAAATGTGTGGGTTGTCCTAAGTGTGAATGCTGATTTCAATGGTCGATTCATTCAACATAGTTTGCGTCTCAGAAGGTAATGACTAGTGAATATAAGAATCTTCCGCACCCAGGTAGGTGAGGATGGACTCATCATCATGACATTGAAAAAAATTAATAGATGGTGTATCTTCATCGATCATGTCAGGATACCAGAATGGGAGAGAAGAAGGAGCCTTGCCATCATGTTGATAGATCAGAGGTCCCAGAGAAATGGTGTTTGCGAAAAAAAAAAGTTAGGAGGAATAGATTCGGTATCTATAGACTCTGTGGGGGAAGATGGTGACGTGGGTGAATGAGGTGGGGGAGATTTTTCTTCCTGAATGAGGTCGACACGAGCCTTCTTGACAGGTGGTGCGTCAAAGCCAATGCCACTATGATAATTGTGTTTATGAGTGGTGCAAGAAATAATAATATGGCAGACTTGTTCGTAAAAACCAAAGCCAAATAATTTCCACGTGCACCAGTGGAGGAAAGTGTGAATGAAGTGGCAGTTAGTGAGGGAGTGTAGGTCAGATGAAAATGGTTGTGTTTGGGATGGAGGTTCAGGTTTATAGGTGGCAATATCAAGTACCCCATACATTAGATTAGTGCGAAGGTAGGGAGGACTATAAGGAAAAAATTCACCTATGTGAATGTCATAATTGGGGTGCTGATGCAGGTTCTCATACTCTTGTGGGGTGAGGAAGGTGTCGATATTATATAGGCGGTATTCCCCAAAGTGAGGAATTGAAAAACACCTTGTAAGGGATCAATAATCGATATGTGGGTGGTGGGGATAGATGACTTGCTAAATGATGGGGAAATATGTGAGTCAGTGGTAGAGGCTGTAATGGCGGCATGGAAAACAGGGTTAGATGTGTGAGAGGTGGTAGCTATCTTGGTGGAGGGGCTTGTCGATGAAGGTGAAGTAGGGGTAATGAAAGATGCCTTGACTGGGACAAGTGCATTGGGTGGGTACAACATGTTATAGGTCTTGAAAGGTGATGGGTCGGTCGGAATGGTGTAGTTATGTCCCTTGTGTTCAAATTTGAGGCAACGGTGTAAAGTCGAAGGGACACAACCCATGGCGTGGATCCAAGGTCATCCGAGAAACAATTTATACTTGAACTCTCCTTCCAGGATGTATAATAGTTCTAGGATAGTATGGGGACCTACGTGGACATGGAGAACGATGGTACCTAGGGTAGAGGTCATGGCGTCATTAAAGGAGCGGAGCATGACTAGGTTACCATGCATGTAATCGGTAGGTATGCACATTTGGTTATGCATATGGGAAGAGATGATGTTAATAATAGCATCACCATTGATCATAATGCATCGTATGCATATATTATCAATGTGGATGGAGATGAAAAGAGTAGGATTGGGGTCCTCAAAGGGGAAGGGAGAGATTTCTTCATCTGAAAAGATGAGGGCAACTACTTGGTGAGTAGGTGAAGGTGTAGAGGAAGGTGAATACTTAGTGAGAGAGGCCACGTGATGGGGGGTAATGATGGAGGCTATGGGCATGGGTTCATTTGGTAAAACCTCAATAGATTGGAGGACATCCATGGGGGCTTGGTGATGTGACTCAGAGGTTTGGATGAGGTCATATAAAGACATTTTGAGGGAGGATTGGTGTAATTGTTTTAACATCATGTGATGTGTAACCCCATTGGAAATAGGATACATGGGACCTCAGATGGTGACTTTGGGTGTGGGAGCAGATGGTATGTGGGGTATAGGGCTGGTTGATGGGCTAGCTGTCTTTTCTTTGCCCTTGTATTTCTAAGCGCGGGTGGTAACATGAACCATGTTTATTTGAGGGGAGGTGGATGAAGAGGGCGTGTCATGAAAGTTATAATGGCACAAGGGGAATAATCCTAGTGGGGGATAAGATCCTTGTGAAATGAGTAGGGCACATTGGAATTTGGGTGGTGGTTTGGCCAACTCTCTTATATGGACCATGTTGATCTTGAATTTTGGGGGTGGATAAAAGGGTTGTGGGGGTGGAGATAATTGTCGTTGGGTGGGTAAAGGATGAATATTTGACAAGATTGGCGAAGGTGGAGTGGGGTCCTCATCTAGAAGATCGTCGTCATCGAAATTATGTTTAGGAGGATAAAGTTGGATAAGAATAGTCTTCAAGGCCTTACAATTTTCAACATCATGTCCTGACACATGATGATAGGCACAAATCTTTGTCTCATCAAACCCTTTTGGTTTGGGTTTGAGAGGATCATAAGGTTGAAGCGGTGGTAATGTGATGACATAAGTCTCTAAGAGATTGGTTAAAATCCTAGCGTAGGACCCTGCTAATGGATCAAAATGAGAGGTGAGTCTGGGTTTGGGTACAAGTGGGGATGATTGTGGAGGAAGAGGATTTACAGGAGAGGGAATGGGTTGGTCCACTAGTTTGGTATGTGGGGTAGTCATAGGTCTTACGGGAATCTGTTTGGATAAAGGAAGGCACTCAAAACTTTCTGGAAATGGCACCATTGGATAGAGCTCTTTCTCATATTTCCAGAAAGGTAAAGTTTTCCTCCTAACTCCATGTATTTTTGAAGTTATGGCTCGATGGATTTTTTGTGGGAAATTTTCCCCTGAAAGGCCCGCAGCCAATGAAATGGCGCCACGTGTCCAAGGAAGTGGCGGGGGTCAAAGGAGGAAGATTGGTTTTTTTACCAAGTGTTTGGACAAAGTTTTCAAAGGAAATATTTTCCCCGTAGGCCCGCTGACGAATCAGATGATGCCATGTGTCCAAAGGGGAGAAAATTGAAAAAATGACTAAGTGTTGGTGCCAGAAAAATTTATCAAAGAGGGCCTACGCCCAATCATATTTTGCCACGTGTCTTATGGCATCGGAATTGCGGAGCGCGGAGGAGAAGTTAGAATTTTGGCAAAGTGTTTTTGCCTAAATTTCAAAAGGGAAGTTTTTGACCCACTGGCCCATCGGCCAATCAGCAAATAGGCCACGTGTCCCGTGGGAGTCCCCTGATCGGTGGAGCGCAGGAGAAGATTGGGATTTTTTCCCCAAAGAGATGCAAAAGGAAAAATGTTTGCCCCAAGGGTCTGCAGCCAATGATGCTGATGCCACATGTCCCGGACCGGCGGAAGGCGGGGAGAATTTGGGAAATTTTCCCAAAGGAAAAACAAGGAAATTTCAAAGGAAAAGCCCACCCCCAAAATGCGAGCCAATGGAATCTTGCCACGTGTCCGGTGGCCCCAAAAACTCAAGGCAAGCCCGCATGGAAAATTCAAAGGGGCAAACCCGCATCCAATGGGGTTTTGCCACGTGTCCAGGTCAAAAATGGTCAAACAGGAGAAAATGCAGGAGGAAATGTCTGCAATGAATCACTTATTGCCACGTGTCCTCAACTCATCAGCTTGGCGGGGATTTTTGGGAAATTTTTCTAATGGGAAAAACAAAGGAAAATGAAGCATTAAGGGCCCGCGTCCAATCAAAACATGCCACGTGGTCCCGGAAAGGTGGAGCGTGCGGGGATTTTTTGGGAAATTTTCCCAAATGCAAAAAAGGTGAAAAATTTCAAAATTTTGCCCACCAATCCGTTTTGGCCCTGTTTTGCCCTAAAATTTCAAACGGCCATATCTTTCGATCCAGAGCTCAGTTTTTCACGTTCTTTATATCAATGGAAAGATGGTGAAATTATCTACAAGATTTTAGGGTCATTTTTGCATTTTGATGGAGTTTGGAGAGAGAAAATTGAAAAACACCTTTGGCACGTGGTCATGGACAGAAATGATGTTTCAACCACCATTTTTAATGAAGAATGGCTTGCATTCTCTCCCAGCATGGCTAAAAATGTCAGGGGATGGGCCTGTAAGGATGCCCATGCTATTTTGATTGCATTTTGGTCAGTGGTTGAATCTCTCCCATGTTTTCCCGTGTTTCTCTCTCCTGGGGTCGTCCCTTGCACTGTAAAAGCTAGATTTGGCTCATTTTTTAAAGGTTGAACATTTTTTCATGTATTGCAGGCTCCCTCTTTCACCTTGGAAGTGATTTTGTGGAAATATCAGACCTTTTCCAAGACTGCAACCTATTTTTTCCTCTCAGGTGTTGTAATGCATGTGTTTTTTTTAATGTTAAAATGACAATGCAGGCTCTGTGAATGAGTTTTAATCCTCTGTTTGTGTTGTTTGATCCATCTCTGACCTTCCATTACAGTTTATCAGTTTGTGCATGAATTTTTGTTGCATTTCCATGATTTGTGTCAATCTACAGAAGTAAGAAATGCTCACCACTCCTTTGGTGCATCACCTTATTAGCATTAGTTTTAGTTTTTTGCATTTCCTATCTTTGTCCCCTTGGAATTTAGAGTAGGATTTTGAGTTTAAAAACCTCTGCATAACTTACAAGTGATATATCTGATCAGAGGAGTTGAGGAACCAACCTCTAATCTGGAGATTCCTTTCCCATTTTCAAGTCCCACACTTGGGGAGAGGATTCAATGTTGTGCAATCACACTGGATGTCCATAAAGTATCAAACTAGAAGTCTGATCAACATCTAGGGGTGCTGCTGATTTGCAACAACATTTTTGGCATGCCCGGTGGGACCTTAGAGGTCTTCATATTCATTGCAACAAATTGATGTGCATTTGTTGCAAGTTTCTTGCTTAAAAGAGCCCTAAATTACACATCTGGCGACTCCAAGGAAGAAGAATCAGATGGTTTTAGCAGTGCAGACCTGAAAACTCATGAGAAGAATCACCACAAGGTCAAGAGTTGGAGAAGAAGAGGTGTTGTTTGAGTATCTGTAGTTATCTCCAAGAAGAAGGCAAAGAGGGAGGAGGATTCAAAGGTCTCCATCTCCACCAAACAAAACTCTCTCAACTCCTCCACCTGGTAGGCCTTTCATTCAATCAACAAGGGTTCTAAGGCCAATCAGAATGGCACAAAACAACCCCTATGTCAATTTCACTGGCAGCAGCCCACTTTCCCTCAATGCACAAAATCCAATCCCAGTTACAGCATTGAAGAACATCCCATACTTTACTAGAGAGAATCAGACCACTCCTGGTGATCATGTCAAGGATATTGCTAATATTTGTGCAATCCATGAGATCAATGAGATGCAAGTTGCTGTCAAACTGCTGGCATCTTCATTCAAAGGGAAAGCTTTGCAATGGTTCAGGAGTCTTGCCTCAGGTTCTATCCAAAATTGGAACCAGCTATGTATAGCCCTCCATGAGCATTTTGGAGAAAAGGGAGACAACTTGTCCCTTTTGGAACAGCTAACAACCATCAAGAGAGCTCCCAATGAGCAGCTGACTGACTTCAACTTCAGATTTCAAATGACTTGGGAGAGAATTCTAGTGGCAGTAAGGCCAGCAGCAGAAGGTGCTTTTCTATATTACCTTAAAGCTTTAAATTATGATATTTCTATGTTAATTCAGTCCATGGGAGGCACAACTATCCCTGTTGCTTATAGCATTGCCATTAGAGCTGAAAATTGTTTGATTCAAGCTGACAAGCTAGCTCCTAGGCCTCCAATGCCATTGTTTCCAAGTTTAGAGAGCCCAAGTACTAGCCAAGTGCCTAATTTAGCTCCTATTCCCACTTCCTAGAAATCAGAATTTAAGTGAAGCTTCTACTTCATCTTCTAGTGCCTCAAATGAACTTCAAGAAGTCATGAAGCAATTGCAAAATTTAGGTAATGAGATGGTTACACTCAAGAGACAGCAAGCCCAAGGTTTTAGACCTCCCTTCCAGCCTCAAGCCTAGCCTAACAGGCAGCCATACCAACCTCAAAGACCACCCAACCCAGCTGCAAATTTAAACCAAGAAAGAACTTCTGCCAACAGACCATTTCAGCCCTATAATCCCAATGCTATATCTGCCTCTAAGGCATTAGTGCCAGTGCAAAACAACATAGCTCAAGAGTATGATTGGTGTTTCCCATGCAATGAACCTCACAACCAGTCTATGTGCTTCAATGGTGCCTTGAATCAAGCATTAATGGTGACAACTACTGGTGTGGAGGGTGAAGGTAGTCAAGGAAATAACCAACAACAAGAAACATTCTAGCAGCAATCAGCTCCAAATGATACCACACTTGTAAACTGGCAGGCAGAAGATTTTTGTGGCATGAATCAAATAGTTTCCCAAAGTGTTGCAGCCAACACAAGGTCAAAAAGGAGAAATTTGGGTGAAGAACAACCATTAGCTCCAAGCAATCCACAACCTTCTATCACTCCACAAATTATTGGCAAACAAAATTCAGTTCCAAACACACAAGGGCTGCCTAAAACAGCTCCTAGGCCAACTCAAATGCTAGTTTGTTGCTGCCCATATGCAAGGAATGAATGTGCAGGCCAAGGGACAGAAAAGAGAGATGCTTCATCTCCATTCAACATCATTGATCAGATGAAGAAGACAAATGTAAACATATCAATGTGGGAATCACTATCTATCCCAGGCCAAAGAGATTTTCTACAAGCTGCCATGAAGGACTGGTCAACTTCAAATCAGCAAGTCCAAATGCAAGAGAAGGTGCTCACAAATGCTAGCCCAGCCTGAGGGGAATCATGGAGGACAGCAAGGTAAAATGTTGAAGCCCCCTCCATTCTATGTTTCATTGATCATTGGAAACCAATTAGTACACAATTGCATGATTGATTCCGGGGCAAGTAGTTCAGTAATGCCCAAGAAAATAGCTGATCAGTTGGGAATTCAGTATGAAGTCATATCCAAAGGGGTAGTGCAATTGGATGGGACAACAGTAACAACAGTTGGAGTGATTAAAAAATTGAGTCTTACTTTGCATGCATGTCCCAACGTTGTTGTTTTGCAAGATGTCTCAGTAATAGACCTTCCACCACTCTTTGCCCTATGTTTGTTAAGGGATTTCACAGCTAAGATTGGAGGTTACTTATCTGCTGATTGGTCACACATGTTGTTCAGAACAAGATATGGAACCAAGGCCACAATCAGATTTGAACCTATTGCAAACTTTCACATTGAGCCTTACACTCCAAGTCAGATCAATACCAATTGTTCAGCGTTTGATCAAGAGGATTATCCAAGCACTGATGAAACTGACACCAAGGTAGGAAGCATCCTAGATCTAACTCTTGATGAATGGGAAAACAAGGTGCATGTTTTTGATCCTTATCAAGAAATAGAAGAATCTGAGTTAGGAGTCTATTGCATGCATGAAGAAAATCAGCCTATTCCTAGCATCATCAAGCCAAACCACAAGGATGACAATGAAGTATGGCAATTTTTTTTTGATGGATCAAGGAGTAGAAAAGGTGCAGGAGGGGGAGCTATGCTTGTCTCACCTCAAGGAGTTAAGTATTATTCAGCTTTTAGATTTCAGTTTGCATGCTCTAATAACACTGCTAAATATGAAGCTTTGATACAAGGATTGCATTGGTCAATCAAGAGAGGAATAAAGAACTTGCAAGTCTTTGGTGACAGTGAGTTGATTTTCAACCAAGTTAAGGGGCAGCACACTGTCAAGAATGATCTACTCAAGTGCTACAAGAACAGGGTGTGGGACCTCATTGAAGATTTTGAGGGCTTTGGCATAAAATCCATTCCTAGAAAAGAGAACCAAGCTGCTGATAGGCTTGCAGCAGTTGGGGCAGCCTTTGACGTTTTGAAAGCATTCAAAAAGACAAGGTACAACCAAACATCCATGTGATTATGAGGCCTTCAGTTCCAGACAATAATGTAAGTTGGCAAGTGTTTGAAAATGATCAGCAAATCATCCATTTCTTGCAAGAAGAGGCTGAGTTCTTAGCTAAAAATCAGGAAAAGTTGGAGCAGCAGTATGGTGACCAAGTAGTACAGCTAAGAACCAACAAACTACCCAAGGGACTTATTACTTTGGAGTCCATTTTCAATCCTAATGACCAGCTTAGGAAGGAGAAAGCAAACATCCAAGTCAAGGGAGAAGATTCAGTGTCCATCTCAGTGGAAGGAGGCAAATCACTGCAAATTGGTAAGATGACAACTGAACAAGAAAGGTATGAGTTCATACAGCTTTGTCAAGAATTCCCTGATGTGTTTGCTTGGAGCTATGAAGATTTGAAAGGTTTCAATCCCAAGTTAGCTCAACACACCATTGAACTAGATCCAAGTACTAAGCCCATCAGGCAAAAACAAAGATCAGTCAATCCACACATGGAGCCTCTCATGAGAAAGGAATTGAATAAGTTGATAGAATCAAGAATCATATTCCCTATCAAGCATTCTAGTTGGGTAGCCAACTTGGTTCCAGTTAGAAAAAAGAGTGGGGAAATTAGATTGTGTGTTGACTTCAGAGATTTGAATAGAGCATCTCTCAAGGATCATTATCCACTTCCTTCCATGGAGCAGATTTTACAAGTTGTTGCTGGCTCTGAGAGGTTTTCATTACTTGATGGCTATTCGAGGTACAATCAGATTATGGTGAAAGAAGAAGATCAGTTCAAGAAAGCCTTTACAACCAAATGGGGAACTTATGCATACAAGAAAATGCCATTTGGGCTGTCCAATGCTGGGAGCTACTTTCCAAAGAGCAATGGACATGGCGTTTAAGGGTTTGATTAACAACATTGTGCTTATATATCTTGATGATATCAATGTTTTTTCAAAAAATGCAGCAGACCATCTCTTTCATTTGAGACAAGTGTTCCAAAGGTGTAGAAGATTTAGAGTGTCCTTGAATCCTAAAAAGTGTATTTTTCTAGCCCATGAAGGAAAGCTCCTTGGCCATATTGTCTCCAAAGAAGGATTAACAATTGATCCGGAAAGAGTTGAAGCCATAAGAGCACTACCATTGCCAAGCCACAAGAAGGCCCTTCAAATTTTCTTGGGGAGAATAAACTTCGTTCGGAGGTTTGTCCCAAATTTTGCAGCCCTAGTCAAGCCTATCACCAAGATGTTAAATAAAAGCATGGCTTTCAAATGGACAACAGAAGGTAAGGAAAGTTTTGAAGCAATCAAAGAAGCCATCTCTCAAGCCCCAACTCTCATTAACCCAGATTTCTCCAAGGATTTCATCCTCTATGCATTTGGGGGTGATGATACTATTTCTGCAATTTTGGTATAACAGAACAAACACAATGATGAGCAGCCAATTGCTTTCTTCAGCCAAAGCCTGGAAGACTATGAGGTGAGATATTCTTTCATTGAGAAGCATGTTCTTGCAGTAATCAGGAGCTTGAAGAAATTCAAGCATCTAGTTTCAAACAACAAGGTTCAATTGTTGGTTTCTCACGTGGGAGTTAAAGACTTCCTCCTCAACAAAGACTTGAATGAAAAGAGAGCAGGTTGGATTACTCGTGTCATGGAGTATGACATTGAAATAAGAGTCACCAAGCTGGTCAGAGGAAAAGGATTGTGTGAGCAGCTAGTCTTGAACAAACACAAGGAAGCATGCAATGAAAAGGAGGCTGTTTTGGCATTGCAAGACAGCCATGAGCAAGGAAGCACTCAAGAGGAAAATAATGGTGTCCTCACTCCTTGCTAGACCAAAGATATAATGCACTTCCTAAGCACAAGTCTATGCCCTCCAGAGATGAACAAGACCAAAAGAAGACACTTCAGATTGCAGGCTGTCCCATATGCCCTTGTTAATGGTGTTTTGTTCAAGAGGGATGTGAATGGAGTGCTGCTGAGATGCATTAGTACAAATCAGATTCATAGGGTGTTGGAAGAATTCCATGATGGATCAGCTGGTGGTCATTTTACACCAAGAGTGATAACTCTAAAGATCATGAGGGCTGGCTATTATTGGCCCAAGATTTTCAGTGATTGTTATGCATGGATCAAGAGGTGCAATAATTGTGCATTCTTCACAGGTAAAGAGAGGCTAGTTGCCCTTCCATTGCATCCAATTTTAGTTGACCAGCCATTCATGCAATGGGGTTTAGACTTCATTAGATTCATTAATCCCAATTCAATCCAAGGGCACAAATGGATTTTAACAACAGATTACTTTACCAAATGGACTGAAGTAGTAGAACTCAAGGAAGAAAATGAATCTAGCATCCTGGACTTCTATGAGGGAATAACAACCAGATTTGGCATACCTGCTACAATATTATCAGATAATGCATTGTCATTCATTGGGTCCAAGGTGACTGAATGGGTTGTCAAGAATGGGATCTGCCTAAGTACTTCATCAAACTATTACCCTCAGGGTAATGGCCAGGCTGAATCTACAAACAAGAACTTGTTGAGGATCATTAGGAGGAGTCTTGATGAAAATCAGAGGTCTTGGCATACTAAGTTGAAATCAGCCTTATGGGCTAATAGGATAACTCCCAAGAGATCTACATGTAACTCTCCATTTAAGCTTGTTTATGGGAGAGAGGCAATTTTTCCCATGTCACTTGAGTTGCCAACATTGGAACTCATGAAACAGTTGGAGTTATTGGAGTTTGGGCCCATGGAGGTTAGATATGTAGAATTGATGGAGCTCCAAGAAATCAGAAATCAAGCATCCCAAGCAATGGAGAAGGATCAAGCTTTGATAAAGAAGACCTTGATAGAAAAGAAAAGAATAGATCCTTCCAAGTTGGAGATCTAGTGTTAAAATGGGATGCATATAGAGAAAAACCGGGAAGGCACTCAAAATTTGATGCCATTTGGAGTGGTCCATACATGGTCAAAAAGTGTAAGGACAACAATGCTTTCCAATTGTCTTCATTGGATGGTGAAGTACTACGGATTCTAGTCAATGGAATCCATCTAAAGCATTGCTATTGAAGAGAATTCTCCACCTTGTACATATTAGCTTAGGTTTTCATTCCTCCAAGTGCTTGTGCACATTATTTTTCCATAGATTAGCTTTGCTTTCCCTAAGTGATTTGGAACAAGCTTGTTGTTCCTAGTAATGTGTTTGCAGGCCTTGCTCCATCAGGTGATGTTCCACCCTCCACCTTCCTCCTTGTAGTGTTCTAGTTAGTTGGGGTACTAAACAGAGAATTTGATGACTCCATGCCTAATGGATTGCTTCAAGAAACTGATAACTTCATCCAGCAGGCAGATGACCCCTCTAAGTCACCAAAATTGTTATCTAAAATGTACCCCTTGCTCATTTGTGGCTAACTCCTTTCATTTTTCCCTCTCTTGTGCCTTAGTTATAATTTTTTTGTTTTCAGGCACTCAAAACTTTCTGGAAATGGCACCATTGGATATAGCTCTTTCTCAACATTCCAGAAAGGTAAAGTTTTCCTCCTAACTCCATGTATTTTTGAAGTTATGGCTCGGCGGAGTTTTTTTGGGAAATTTTTCCCTGAAAGGCCCACAACCACCGAAATGACGCCACATGTCCGAGGAAGTGGCGGGGGTTGGAGGAAGACTTGGTTTTTTTTTACCCATTGTTTGGCAAAGTTTTCCAAAGGGAATATTTTCCCCTGCAGGCCCGTCGGTGAATCAGATGCTACCACATGTCCAAAGGGGAGAAAATTGAAAAAAAGACTAAGTGTTGGCACCAGAAAAATTTATCAAAGAGGGCCCGCGCCCAATCACGTTTTGCCACGTGTTACCAGAAGCCAGAATAGTGGAGCGCGGAGGAGAAGTTGGGATTTTGGAAAAGTGTTTTTGCCAAATTTCAAAAGGGAAGTTTTTGGCCCACTGCCCCATCGATCAATCAGCGAAGGCCACGTGTCCCGTGGGACCCGGACCGGCGAAGCGCGGGGGGAGATTGGGATTTTTCACAAAGAGATTGCGTAAAAGGAAAAATGTTTGTAGAGGGTCCGCGGTGAATGAGCTGATGCCACGTGTCCCGGACTAGTGGAAGGTGGGGGAGAATTTGGGGAATTTTTCCAAAGGGAAAAGGAGGAAATTCCAAAGGAAAAATTGTCCCCCCAAGCGCGAACCAATGGAATCTTGCTACGTGTCCAGTGGCGGCAAAAAAAAAAAACTCAAGGCAAGCCCGCAACAAAAATTTGAAGGGAACAAGCCCGCATCCAATGGGGTTTTGCCATGTGTCCAAGTCAAAATGGTCAAAAAGGTGACGAAAAAATTCAGGAGGAAATGCCTGCGGCAAATCACTTATTACCACGTGTCCTCAACTCATCGGCCCGGCGGGGATTTTTGGGAAAATTTTCCAATGGCGAAAACAAAGGAAAATGAAGCATTAATGGCCCATGCCCAATCAAAAAATGCCACATGGCACCCAGAATGGTGGAGCATGGGGATTTTTTGGGAAAATTTTCCAAATGCAAAAAAGGTGAAAAAATTCAAAATTTTGCCCGCCAATCCGATTTGGCCCTGTTTTGCCCTAAAATTTCAAACAGCCATATCTTTCAATGCAGAGCTCAATTTTTCACGTTCTTTATATCAATGGAAATATGGTGAAATTCTCTACAATATTCTGGGGTCATTTTTGCATTTTGGTGGAGTTTGGAGAGAGAAACTTGAAAAACACCTCTGGCACGTGGTCATGGACATAAATGACGTTTCAACCACCATTTTTAATGAAGAATGGCTCGCATTCTTTCCCAGCATGGATTAAAATGTCAGGGAATGGGCCTGTAAGGATGCCCATATTGTTTTGATTATGTTTTGGTTAGTGGTTGAATCTCTCCCATGTTTTCCCATGTTTCTCTCTCCTGGGCTAGTTCCTTGCACTGTAAAAGCCAATTTTGGCTCATTTTTCAAAGGTTGAACATTTTTTATGTATTGCAAACTCCCTCTTTCACCTTGAAAGTGATTTTGTGGAAAAATCGGACCTTTTCCAATACTGCAACCTATTTTTCCTCTCAGGTGTTGTAATGCAAGTGTTTTTTGATGTTAAAATAACAATATAGGCTCTGTGAATGAGTTTTAATCCTCTGTTTGTGTTGTTTGATTCATTTTTGATCCTCCATTACAGTTATCAGTTTGTGCATGAAGTTTTGTTACATTTTATGAACTGTGTCAATCTACAGAAATAAGAAAATGCTCACCACTCCTTTCGTGCTTCACCTCATTAGCATTAGTTTTAGTTTTTTGCATTTCCTATCTTTGTCCCCTTGGAATTTAGAGTAGGAATTAGGGATTCAAACCTCTGTAACTTGCAAGTGATATATCTGATCAGAGGAGTTGAGGAAAAAGCCTCTAATCTGGAGATTCCTCTCTCATTTTTCAAGTCCCACACTTGGGGAGAGGATTCAATGTTGTGCAATCACACTGGATGTCCAAAACTATCAAACTAGAATTCTGATAAACATCAAGGGGTGCTGCTGATTTGCAACAACAACTACTCTATTAGAGGGTAACATATTCTTATCTTTAGGGTTGCATCCTCTTGGGTAAAGGTGACAAGGGAGTAGAGGATGTAGAGGGAAAAGAAGATGGTGGAAGGGGAAAATTTACTAATGGGGAAACCAAATAGCGGTGGAGGTGGTCAGTAGGGGTTGGGTGGAAGGTGTGAGTGGAAGAGGAGATAATGTTAGGGGTAGTGAAGAAGTTATGGAAGGTAATGGTGGTATGGGTGGTAAGAAGGTCACGGGTGATGGTGAGGGTTGTGTGGATTGCTTAGGTATATTAGAGGTTTGTGATGAGGAGGTGGGCTACTGCATTCTTGGTTTTTCAGTGGAAGAAGGTTTCTTTGCTAGGGTCGAGGGGTGAGGTCCTAGGATAGACGGAAGGGGTGAAGGTGATAACGGTGTGGTAGGTGAGGTTGGTGTATGAGGCCTAGGAGGTTGGGTCTTCTTTTTAGGGGTCACAAACAAGTTTAGTGTTGGTTTGGGAAGATGTGGCTAAATCTAATTTGATGGGTGGGTGAGTAAGGTTTGATATTGGCATGACCCCTAAGGTAGTGATGGGTTTAGGTAAGGGAGACGATATAGGCATGGGTAGGTGTTTGGGTGTAGATGTTAGGAAATAAGGGATAAAATATGTGGAATAATCCCTCACATAATCGCAACAGTAGAAACTAATATGCAAAAAATATTACAGATCTCAAATAAAATTGTAGAATAAAATAACACAACAATAAGAGATAGTATTTAACGTGGTTCACCCAATTTGGGCTACGTCCACAAAGAATCACTTTCTCATATTTTATTACAAGCCATCGCTCTCTCAATAAAATACCCAGATCCGTTTGGAGCTATGCTAAAAAAACTCTACAGAATTCACAGCCGAATTCAAAACACATCTGCAATGTTTACATTCTTCTATCATATGCATAAAACCATATAAATAGACAACTGCTTAAGTAGTTTTACAAAACCGTGGGTATCAAAACACCATGGGAAAAATACTGTCCCATAAACCTATGGGTCAAAATCCCCGCCCATATGAGAAAATCACATTTCCCGATATATCGGGCATGTTTTAAGGCCCAATTTTTTTTTCAGGGGCTACACCCCCAAAACCCTACTACAGGGTGCTACCCGCCCCCAGACCCCCACTTGGGGCTTGGCCCAGCCCCGAACACTGGCGAGGATACATGAAAAGTGTACAGTAATCTTAGTGTATAGTCTTCAACACTTTCACACATGAACATAGGCTCCACAACCTAACAGTAGATTTATGTTGGGTTGTGGGCAAAGGTGTGTGTTGGGCTGTGGGTGATGACATGGAAGGTGTTGCAATAGTTATGGTTGTGTTTGGTTTGGTTTCTTGAAACACTTTTGGATAGATTGTGGAGGACTTGTAGAGTGATAACTGCATTTGAGTTGAAGTAGGAAGTAGAAGATGTCCCCAAAGTAAGGATCTATCAACATAGTCCATGCGATTAGCCAAGTGTGAAAATGGTACTATTGTAATCAGGGTTGATGTGGATCGAGTAGCAATCCCTGTAAAATGTGTTTGAGAAACAAGGAAATGGATAGCTTCAGACTCTGTGGGTAAGAGAGATGAAAGTAAATCAACAAGATCTTAGAGGTCTGATGGAGAATGGTCATCTAAAGGCAATGGTATTTCTACAAGATCCTCCATGGGTAGAGGAGAGGATGGGCCAGAGGAGGTGGAATCTCCTTGTGATGGTGTAGGTTGTGGACATGTATCTCCTATGAGTAGGAGAGGTGTCACTGACGACTACTCGGTAATTTTAGGGACCAGGGACAAAGTAGTAATTATGGGCTCTTCCACGAGTGCAGGAGAAGTTAAAGGGGGTTCCTCTATGGGTGGTGGAGTAGATAAAATAGATTCCTGTGTAGGTAGGGGAGTTCAAGCCAATATTTCTCCTATGGAAGAAATAAGGGGAAAATGGAAAGCAACTGGTATGTCATTGAAAAAATGTGGACCTCTTGAAATATGCTATAATTGATTGAAGTGTCACCAGTTTGGTTGGAAGATGGGGCATGATTAGGTAATGGTTTCTTGAAGATAAGTAGGTTTTTGTTAGCGGGTGCATTTGGGTTATCCAAGACTAGATCCCCATTGTCTAACATTTCTTGGATGATATTCTTGAAGGTGATGTAGTTATCATCACTATGACCTTTTACACGATGATAGTTGTAAAAGTTATGTTCTTTCTACCACGCGGTCATTGGGTGATCAGGGTCAAAACTAGTGTGTGGTTTTATAGGTGGAAGGGTAATGGCACCAGCCTTAATAATATTTTCCAAAACATAAGAATAAGGTTCCCCTATTGGGGTATACTTTTGTTGTTCTCGTCTGAACTTGAAAGCTTGGAGGGGAGAGAGATTAGAAGAAGGTTTGGCTTTGTTTGATGGGTGAGAGGGTCCAGCCTTGAGAACTATGACATTGGTAGATCCTTTGGGTTTTGAATAGTTATTCTAGGGTTTCAAAGATGAACAAGCATCATTTGATTTGAACGTAATGTTCTTTTTACACAACTGAATCTTCTTTTCTTCGATAGCATGAATCTTCATTTTTGCTACCATGGTGAATGCCTTGTCAAAGGTGTGAAAGGTCTGCATCTGCAAGGTTAGAAAAATGTGTCTAGCGCAAGCCCGGGTAAACAAATCTATGAGCTTATTTTGAGGTAATTGGAATGTGAGTTGGTTAATTAGACTGCACCAATGAGCGAAAAAGTCAGCAATAAACTCGTTGTCATACTGTCGTGTGGAGTAAAGATCAATCATGGTGACTTTTTTTATAACTTTGATTCAGAAGTGGTCTAAAAAGGCTTGGGCTACTTGATTAAATGAGCAGATGGAATGTCTGGGTAGCTCACTATACCAATCTAATGTAGGTCCTATGAGGGACATCGGGAAGGTTCATAGGAGTAAAGCGTCATCATGGGCAATCAGGTAACACCCATGTTTGAAATACCGCAAATGTTGCTGCGGGGTATTCTTTACTATTAAAGCGGTTGAATTTTGGCATTTCCCAATGTATAGGGTATGGGCGAATAGGAATGGATGGATGAATGGGCTCATTACAGATTTCATCGTAGGTGAGAGAATTGTGTGAGATGGAAACTGATGCTTCTAGTGTCTGAATTCTTTCCATCATTAATTTGATGAAGTCATTGGTAGGTTGTGATGGAAGGACTCCTCATGTGGCATAAGAGGGGTGATACTAAACATGTGATATGGGTGGTATCTCAGTGTATGGCGATGCCGAATAGGAAGGTTGAGAATAGGGGATTGACATAGAGGGCATATATCCAGAATGAATGCCAGATGAGATGGGGGGGTTGTTGATAATATGTATATGTAGGTGGGGCAGTCGCAGTGACTCTAGTAGCGATATAGGGAAAAGAATGCAGGATGGAGAGGACAAGATTCTAGAATGGGGTAGGGCTCACTAACACCATGGGTGGTTGTGTTACAACTGGTATATGTGAGGTAATGGGCGTGGATGGGGTTATGGTTTGGGTGGTCAATGAAGGAACAAAATGTACTACATGTGTGACTGATACTACAGATGCAATGGTCATAATGGGTATGGGGCCTAGCTGCAAAACCACTGGGGGTAAATCAGGTAAAGGTAACATTGAACTAGTAGGAGCTGATGAAGAAGTGGGGGATAAGGGTAGGAGAGATGGATATAGGCATGTCATACATCAACTGACCTGAGGAGTCCTAGGTGGAAGAGTGGGAAAGGTATAGTTGTAAGGTTGTGGGATTCTGATTGAGGAGTCATGCAAACTCCTCATCACCTGTGGCAATGGTGGTAGGTAGGGTTGGATCCATGGGTGACAGGATAGAGGGTGGTGAAGGACTAGGTGAGAGTGGTTGATGACTAGCATGGAATATAAGAGTGATAGCTTAGATGTGAGTAAACACCATGTGAATGAATGTATATCAGGTGATGCTATAGCTTGCAGATGACAAAGAAATTAATAGGAATGTGAAAAATAAATGTTTGTAGGTGGATTTGGGTAATGTATCAATTGAGAATCAGCATAGGGTAACCGACGCCAGTTACAGATGACCAATGACGGTTCAGGGGTAACGGACGTCGGTTACTGTGAGAAAAGAAAAGTTTGATAAAAAGGGGTAAAAATTGAAGAATGTCAGAGAGGTAAGTTGTATGATGACCGTTTATCAGAATACAGAGAGTACAAAGACTCACAAAAAATCAAAATAGTGAAGAAGATGAGAAGAGGTGTCCCTTGGGCAAGTTAACCAAAAGGACAAGGAACCAATGATAGTTAGGTAGAACTGGTGATGGTGACGTGTAAACCAACGCTGGTGGATAAAACGATGCCAGTTACTATGAAAATTTGAAGAATGCAGAAAATAGATTGTTGTGAACTGAGATTAGATGAATGATCAACCCAGAAGCCTAGAGATGATATAATGAGGTCCTGACACACTCAAAAGAAGTCAGAATACTCCAACTGTGATTGTGGAGTGTGCAAGGCAAAAGAATGGAAAATGGAGAAACGTATCCTCACACCTCAAAACACACATCAATCAAACATTAAAAACACGTATCCAACAAGTGATTTTAATGTGTTGAGCTTATGTTATTTAGAATTCTGACTCATGAATTTAGAGTAGAGTTTTTTGGTGAGGAAGGTTTCCTACGAAGAAGGATATATAAAGGGATAGGTTTCAGGTTATATTATGGCAGGGGCGGGCCATCCTTTGAGGTAATGACTGGACCTTCTGGGTGCCCACTATCAATCCACTAATTGTGTGATTGTTGACAACTTCTTTTGGGTGAGATGTTTTTAAAGAAGATGTGTATTTTTTCAATTTTTTGTAGTTTGGTAGAAGAAGAAGAAAGAGAGTGCTTTTCTACGATTCTTTGTGTCAACCATCAGCTGGGCATGACTACCAGCATAAAGGTTGCCCTCATTTTAATGTGAGCTAAATGCAACATACAAGGATGAAATGCAACCGATTTTAAACACAAATCAACAAATTACTTTCGATGAAGTAAATGATGAATAGCTAGGAATGTTCTCTTTCACTAATTATGCGAATGCAAGAAAAAAAGAAATGGTTCATTTTAAGCACTGGAAAATAGATGTTGTTTTAGAAAATTAGAAGAAGAGATTATTACCAGGGAAAGAGATTTAGTGTGAATACGTTTAGAAAATAAACAAACACAAAATATTTACCTAGGAATGATGAAAAATGCAAGGAACCCCAGATGTGTCCCATCAGGGGTGCCAAAATGTTTCACCACTTTCTTTACAATTTTGGAATGTGACGAAACAGATAAGGGTAGGGGCCAAGGAGGAATACCTGTTATATTGGTTTGGAGGTTGATGCATGTGTTCTGAATTCCTGATCCAATGCTGACTGTGAGCTTCCTTTTGGCTGGGAGGAACTACCTGAAATAGAAAACAAGACCAGCAAAGAAGAGTTAAACAATATATGACAATGGACTACCTAGCGTTTGCTAGATCCAGGAAGTGTGATACTCCCTAGAAGGCTGTCAATCCCCTGCTTTATAAAACAAATATGAAAGAACTAAAACATGTACATAAATAAATCTAGTGCTAGTATTCTGGTTTGGGTAGCCCAGGTCACTATCAACGTCAATCCAATTAAATATTAAAACTATGTGGGTCAAGGTATTTAGGTCAGGTTATAGGTTGGTCAGGTGGTTTGAAAGTCACGGGAATGGTCTTAACATGGTTAGATGAGGTGTTTGGGTTGTTTTTAATAGGCAGGTGGTTACTGGTTTACACAGTATTGGAAAACACAGAGACTGACATCGATTAAGGTATGACCGATCACGGTTAGGCCGAACCGATTACGGTTATGGGTAACTAGCGCCGGAAGAGGTGGGATGATAAGATTCACTAAGATTTTCTAGTGGGGTTTGAGCTGAGGTTAGATAGAGATAATAGAGGATATAATGAGGTATGTGGGGATCTTGGGAACACTCAGAAATATATAAAGGTTATGTATTGGTGGTTTTATGGTATGGGTGAAGGAATGATTGAGCTTATAATCAAGTAAATGGTAGAAGAATGTGAGTGTAAGTGGAAACTAATAACAACAATAGAAGAACCTAATAGACTGAAGTGGAAATAGATGATGTAGGTAAAAGGTGTACTTATTGGTGTTGCATGTCTGATGGCTATATGGTGACTATGATTGGTTGGTAGGATGGAGGTTGCTGTAGTAGTGATGTTTCCTGAAACGTCACCGTGAGTGTAATGCTTCTGGATCTGTCCTAGTGCTGGCTATGGATGTCTGTTGGTGTGAAAAGGCTTTGGTTCTACTTGCATGCAGTTCTCTTCTTTCCCCCTTGATATCAGAATGTGCCCAACCCAAAAACAAGGTTGTTAAGGTGAATAAATGGTAACCAACAATAGTTCTGGGTTGACTGACGCTGGTTTTGGGATGACTGGCATCGGTTAAGGTGGGATTCCCTAGGTTTACTACAAATGTTAGATCTCCCATCCTTTGGATCAAGTTCATTCCTTTTTCCACAGATCAGAACGGACTTTACGTTTTTATGAGTGGGAAGGTGGTTAGAGGAATAATAGGCCTTGATTTTTAGGTTTGGACCCAAGTCTTATTCATTTATGGGAAACATGTTATGAATAGGTCTATGGTGAGGTGTCTAGATGAGGTTTCTATTCATTTAATTAAAGTAATTAAATTACTAATGGGGTGAGGATGGGTATTAATTTAATTATAAATAATTAAATTAATGTTAATGTAGGGTATGAGGGTCATGGTTAGGTGAATGTGTTTAAGTTGGTTCTTCGAAAGGGGATGAAGGGGAGTGTGACCCAATTTTGGTGTCTACAATAATAACATACTTCAGTACTCACTTTTATCATTCTCTAAAAATTTTCAACTCTTCCTTGAACATTTCTCAATCAATATGGAATGAAAAATCATAATCATTGATCAATAAATGATCAAAAAATTTGAGGGATGAATTCATTTCTGATTTTGTCACCCGTTAGAGGGATATTATCAATCAGTTATCGTTTTCCCTCCCACAAATTAAGCTTATTGAATTATTCTCTTGCTTCTGTTCTAAACACATCATCCACGTTACAAATCCAATCCTTTCATATGTTTGACGAAGCCTCCACTATGGCTCAAAAGCTTGAGCTTCGCACTCTCAAAGACGATAGGGTTAATCTTAGATAAAAGAAACCAAAACATGATTTTTCATCCAAACCATCCTCCATCCATGAAAAATCTAAATCATTAGCAACCGTGGTCATCATAAAAAATGATCCTAAGAAACGTTTGACCTCTAAATGCACCCGTCATCAACATAACTACACACCCATCAGTGAATCCTACGACACCATTTTTGATAAACTCCTTTCCATGAATATGATCACTCTTCCTCCCATCTTCCTTATCGATACATCCATCTCAAAAACATCTTGGTAGCGAGATAATTATTACTATAAATACCATAGGGTTAAATACCATGAAATTGAAAGGTGTCATTCATTTAGAAACATCCTTTAGGAACTCATAGACAAAGGTGAGTTACAACTAGATAACCCAAATGCACCTCCAAATAAGAATCAAGACATTTTCAAAAAACCCTTTCCCAAATCATCCTCCCTCCTCTAGTCCCTCCCAATATAATGTGATCCATCACAACATCAACATGATTAAAGATCAATCATGTACACATTCAATATCTGACACTTTAGTCACCAAGCCACTATCTGAATCATCCACAAACAGTCCTGTTACCACCATAACATGTGAGTCCTTTACTACATATATCATTTCCACATCAAAAAAATATATCAAATCATGCATACCGCCTGGTCCCATCACTGAAAAAATCAAAAATCCATCCACATATGTCTCTTCATATTCAAACCCATCCACAAAATCTTCACAAGTTTTAAAAAAGAAACCTATCTGAAGTATGTGAAAAGCTCTTATGAATGCCAGGTTACTCAACAATATGTGTGTAATTTTAAGAAACCCACTAAACAACCCTGTATCCCCTAATTTAAAAAAGTCACGATCGTATCACATAACCATACAACTCCCTAAAAATAAAATTCGAAGACCATTCCTTCCATTTTAGGACCTCATCCTTAATCAAAACTATCAGTTACTGTTACAAAATCAAAAATAATTCCTCAATAAACATCTAAAGGGATCACACAGAAAGAAATCCCTTTAATACTCCTACCATCAAAAGAGTCCATGCTTCCCTCGACATCCGCCTCAAAAGGACATTACATATTAATCCTCGAGAGTCTTATTCAATAGTCTATTATAACCTTACCTCCTCTCATACCTTCACACAATTGAGGATGGAAGCCATCCTGGTATAATTTTAAAGCCTTTTTTGATTATCATCATACACCAGGACACTCTACAAAGGATTGTAAAGCCCTTCACGTAGCTATCCAGATCCTTGCTAACAAACACCTTCTCCCTAAAAACTTAAAACCATAAAAAATAACCCATCAGAACACCCACATCGAAACCATTGTTTACATCCATATTCATAAAAAACAGGGACTCTTGTATGAAAACCCTTTCCACTAGATAGATGTAGTATGTATTACCCCTAGGTCATGAAACCAAAAACCTAACACCTTAGATCAAAACAAATCTAAAGTCTTTATCACCCTCACCCCTGAATCCTCCAATCCATCACCTTACAAAAAATCTAAATTATCCATCACCCTCACTCCCGAGACCTCTAAATCCAACACTTCCTAAGGATAAGGTATCCATCCTTACTGCCCCACCAGCACAATCCACTATTTCCTTATAACACACCATTATTAAACATCTCCATCAATATTTAGTAAATATGTCCCTTTATGAGTTTGTGCAAACTTCACATCTACACAAAGAAACTATGATTGAACCCCTCCAATCTATATCAGTACCTTTAGATGATCCATAACCATTTTCAAACCTAGTCGGTACTCTCAAAACATCCATTTCCATTTCCTTTGATAGTACATAAATCCCATCATTATAACAAAGAGACCACAATTTCCCATTATTCATCATAGCCCAGATCGATGACAATCTAGTTTAAAAGAGTTATGATTGATAATGACACCAAAATTAACATCATATCATCACATGCATTCGAACAAATTCATCTACCTAGTACTATATTTACCTAGTCACCTACTGTACTAGAAGATTTTAATGACACCATTTCCCCCACACTAAGCACAGTCATCCTACCAATTAAAATTGGCATTAAAAAAGTCCAAAAACTTTTCTTGGTAGAAGGGGAATTTCAATATAACATGCTATTAGGATAACCTTGAATATGAGCTATGCATTGCATCCCATCCACACTTCATCATTTTCTTAAATACAAATATGAAGGCAATACTTTCATAGTACTTGTAGATCCAAACCCTTTCAAAGCTGTCATATGACATATCAACCAAATGACGTGATTGTCCCTAAAACAAACTGAGGATCCTCTAATGAATCCTCCACTAGTTCATCCCATACCTTCATCCAAATTACAATATGACACTTCCTTCAGTGATGTCATGAAACATCTTTCACTAGGGGAGTATTGTCTCCTTACACTTAATTATCTTCCCACACCAAAGACATGTGGAATAATTGACAAATAACTAGTGTATGAATCTAATCTCAGGGATGTTATTTCCTTTGGCCCACCACATCTCAAAACCAACCTCGTTTACGGATGAATTGATCGTCCCTCTCCATGTCCTACCTTTCAACATCACACCAAACTATTCATATCATACTTTAAATTCTTATACAACCAAGTCTTCGCACAAATGTACCTCCACCACTGCGCCTAGAAAGGATTTGCATTCAGACATTACAAATAGGGCATCCATAATTTGATAATCGACTATTCCCTTAAACCTCATGAAAAATATGGGCTAGATTATGAGAGACCAACTTCCGAATCCTCCATAGGCACCACATCTAAGACCATCATATATTTGGAACTATATTCCTCTTCTACACAAGATGACACTATGGAAACAAATGACACCATCTCGATCCCACCTAATTTTTTTAGTCCATAGTATTACCTTAGGACCATCGACTTATCAGACTGACCACAGAACTAAAAAATATTCCTCTATTTTGCCTAAAATGATTGAATAGGATTCACCTACTATCGACATTCTCCAATGCCACAATGAATAATCCATTCTCTCCTATATGGGGGAAAAGACCATTATCTCTTTAAAACCTTGCCACTTGACACATCATCACTCCTTAACCAATCCACTATCGACATCAATATAGGAACTCCACAAGACCCTCATATAGTCAAATTCATTTAGTCTTTAGATTCACAAGAATTACAAGACTTCACTATCTTCCTCTTTAAACATAATAAATCCTTTATTTGGTCATACAATGATATACCAGGTATTGAACTTGATATCGTTAATCACAATATCATCACCTATCCTAACACAAAACTAGTAAAATAAAATCTATGTCATATGCACCCTCATATAGATCTTCTCATCAAAGAAGAGTTACAACATATTCTCTCTACGAATTTCATAATACCCATAGGCTATCTGCAATGGGTCTCTAACATCATGGCCACAACCAAATCCTCAGGAAAGTTACACATTCGTACCAACTCCTGATACCTTAATCCCAAAGAAGACTTTTTCCTTCCAAACATTAATCATCTCATCGATCTAACCATTGGTCATGAAATGATCTCGCTTATGGATGGATTCTTTGGCTACAACCAAGTCCTTATTGCTACTGACCATCAACACAAAACATCATTCATCACCCCTTGGGGGAATTTCTGTTATTGAGCAATGCCGTTAGGACTTAAAAATTCTAGAGCTAATTATTAACGCACAATGACATACATATTCCACAATCTTATTCATAAAATAATAGAAAACTACAAAGACAATATTTTAGGTAAATCTAAGTAACAAAGGGATCATCTCACTATCCTTGAATTAATCTTCACCCATATTATTTGATACTTTCTATTCCTTAATCCCGCTAAGTGTGTGTTTGGTGTTCTCACCGATAAACTCCTATTACTTCTATCTAGGAAATTGAAGTAGACCCCACCAAGATTAAAGCCATTATCGAAATTACCCCCATCATAAATTTAAACAAATTTGCAGTCTCCATGGGAAGCTTTAATCAATCCATCATTTTATTCACAAATTTCAGACCGTTGTCATCATTTCCACCATCTTCTCTAAAAGGACGTAAAATTTAAATGGGATTCTAATTTTCAATAGGCATTTAACGATCTTAATTAATATATCTTATCACCATTTGTGCTTACACCTCCACATGAGGGGGATCCATTATACCTTCACATATTCACTTCTAAGCATGCCTTAGGTGTTATACTTTCTCATTAAGATGAGCAGGGTCATGCACATGTCGTTTACTACATAAGAAAAACTCTTCGTGAATATGAGAGCATTGTACCGAAGCCAAAAAGTTGTGTTGTGCCTTGTACTTCACAACTTTCAAAATCTGTCATTACCTCCTTAATCATAAAACATTTTTCGTAACAAAATTTAATCCTCTTAAAACTATGCACTCCAAACCATATCATAGTTATCACATTACTCAGTGGCTTATGCTTATGACTAAGTTTGACATTGAATTCATTTTGCAAAAATCTATAAAAAGGACAAGATGTCACTGAAGCTCCCATTTCTGAAAAACATACAATGTGTGAACAATTACTTGACAAAACTATCAACACTATCGACCTTGAATATACCCCTGTCAAAATGATCCCCTTCTTTATTGGATCAAAATTCTAGTAAGGGGGAGGTTCTAGTATTGTTATCATACCTCCTTGTGGGACCCCTATTCCTTTATCTTTCAACTTAACTTCGAATGTACTAACAACATGGTAGAATACGAATATTTGATCATGGGTCTCCAAACCACCATCATGGTTAGTGTTCAAATCTTGGACATCTATGGAGATTCACAACTTGTCATCAATCAGATTACATGAATTTACCAATGCAAAAATGAAATCTTACAAAAATATAAAGCCATTGTTGACTTCCTCTTGAAATATTGTAACCGTTACACCATCCAAACAGTTCCATGATCTTTTAATAAATTTGTGGACACCATGGCCTCTTTAGCATCTCTCAACCCTCTATTAATCGATGATTCTAATTTATTCGTCATCGTACATAGACTATATCAATAATCTGACAATAAAAATTCCCCTATACTAATATTGTTGAAAACAGTCCAATATATATTTGGTATACTCATACATTTAAATATATTTCAGAATCTAAAATTCCACCTAATCTATCTAGAAAAACAAACAATTTTTCCCTCAACATGCTACCCAATATGTCATTAGAGGTGGTGTTATGTATAAACACGGATTTGATGGCCTTTTGTTAAGATGCCTCAAATCTCACAAGTCTACTAAATCCATTCAATAATTCCATGATGGTATATGTGGTGGACATTTCAATGATACATCTAATTGAATGATGCAATTACCTGTTTGACGACTGAGACAGGTAATTGCATGAGAGAATTGAGTGATAAGGAGGAAAGAGACAGGTAACGTGAGTGTGGGCTGAGATTCAGAAGGCAGAAAGGCAAGTTATATTTGAAGAGAGTGGTGAACATGGCTGAACGAGGAGAAACATCCAGCAGGTAGGGACGAGAGGGAAGGCAAGTTCCTCCTCAAGCTTCTGCATCCCAAGAGGTAAACTGATGTAATTTGATTCTTGCATGTTTTGTGACTAGGATGAGAGAATTGTAAGTGGGTAGAGATGAGAAAGAAAAGGTGATAGAAAGGGTTATGGATGAGGTGAGTGTTATGGGGTAGGTAATCAGGGGTTTCGGGTATGTTTGTGTGTACAGAGAGGGGTAAATGATCAAATAAGTGTTGTAGGTGGTGTTTTTAGGCAGGGTGTATAAAATTGACAGTGACCGGTATCGGCTAGTAAACCGATATCGGCTATCTATAACCGATACCGATTACTGTAAGAATTTCCAGAATGTGAGAAAAACCCTTGGGGATTTTATTTATTGAATGGCGGTGTCTCGTTTTGATGTGTGCAGGCAGAGGTAGGGTTAAGGATGAATGATACTGTGCCAGCGTTGTTGTCACGAATCCGAGTGGATGTAACACCAGCTAAATGGGCATTGATAAATCGTTTGGGGTTAAGTGGAATCCACTATTATTCATGAATCGCACGTAACCATGCGATGTTACAGGTGTTGATTGAGAGATGGAATCCAGAGAAGAATACCTTCTATCTGCCAACAGGGGAGATGACAGTGACATTAGAAGATGTTTTTAGGATTTTGAGGCTCCCAATTACAGGAAGACCAGTATATCAGGCATTGCCTAGCGCGGCGCAGGGAGCGATAACATCAGTATTTGGTCCATATGCACGAGATCTGACACAGCGAGGTTTGACATTCACCTATGGTATAATGTATGCAGCACACCCTGAGGCAACAAGGTTGGCAGTGGTATTAATGATAGCGGTGGGGTATTACGCATTACCGAGGGCCGATGGGGGAAGATTTCTAAAAGCATTGATGTGTATTATTTGGGAAATGATAGAAAGGAACGTGACTTTTGCATGGGCACCTGCATATTTGGCGGAGCTATACAGGGGTTTATGGGCTTACAGGTGAAGTCACAGGACGTCACTGGATTGTTCATACTTATTACATTATTGGGCATATGAGCACATTGTTTGTGTATGACCAATAGGCCGACCCATCCAGTCAGGAGAGACAAGAGTGCAGAGGTTGGGATTCAGACGATGGGTCCAGATAGAACAAGAGGAAAGATCCCAGGCCGTGATAGGTGACACTGAGTATTATAGGCAGGTATGGGAGATGGTGACGATTGCGGATATCTGCTGGAGGCCTTACGGGAACTATATGGTAACAGAGAACATAGCTGAGGAGTTGAGGGGTGTAGAGCGATTGAGGTGGATCGTGGGGCATAGGCCAGGTGAGTATGAGAGGATTCCTCTAGATCGCGTGCGGAAAAAATTTGGATTTGTGCAGGATATGGCTTATAGACCATATATGAGGATTGACGTAGAGGCATCATTCTCACCTCCCCGGCCAACACCTCTAGAAGGACCAGAAGAGATAGCAGCCAATCGCAGGGTAATGGATGCAGGAATGACAGAGGCCTATAGATTATGGTGGGTAGCAGAGCTGCGAGGTGTACGTGATCATCCTGACATAGTTGTGATTACAGCAGAGAGAGATCATCTGTAGGGTTTAGTTCATCAGCTCCAAATGCGGGTGAATGAGACATCAGGATTGTTAGCGGTTGCGGAGTCACGAGCGGAGAGACTAGAGGCGAGATTCCTCCATGCGAGAGGGCGTATTCATATGTTACAGGAGAGATTGGCAGATCAGTGGGCGGTACCAATAGCCGTGGTGCCTTTGAGGATGGAGAGGCCCGGCGAGAGGCGTCAACGATCCCGATCATCACTGGGTGCGGGATGAGGCGCAAGGGTCTAAGTGAATTTTATAGGGGTATAAGAATAAATAAGGATGCCGACCTGCGTGTCGATGATAGAGAAGATGTATTTGTTGAACATCTGAATAAAACTGAATATGTATGTTGATTTGAGTTATAATAATAAGAAGGGTTGTGTTTCGAATGTTTGTTTTGAAAAATGATAAAGATGAATGTTGGCAAAAAGAAATACACAAAAATATGTATATTCACAACACATGATAGGTTATGGTAGGGGATGGTCGAGCTAACCTTGGGAGACACCATGTCTCCTAAGTGTTGCCTACATAGCCCATTGCACAAAGCAAGGAGGGGCCTCAGACCGATGTAGTTCTCCCTTAGGACCAGGGAGAGGTGAATTCAGGCAATTTAGGTATGGTTAGGCAATTTGTTGGTTGGTAAAAAATATTAATATTGGTAGGGTAATGTTGATGGTGTTGGTAAGGAATCGGCGATGTTGGTATAGGTATAGGTGAAGCGAAAGTTAGCCTACCCAAGTGGTAGGGAACTGCGTCCTGATTAAGGTCAACACATAATCCTAGATTCGAGTCAAAGAGGAAAAATAGTGCTCCGTAGGTGAAAAGAGCTAAACAAACCACATAATAACATAGAATGAGCTTGAACCCCTAGGTACCGTGCATAGACGAGAATTCGATAGGTGAAAAGAGTTGTATAATCACAATATATTGGATATACGTCACGTCCCTTGAGTTTTTTTGTTTAAACAAATGGTGAGGTGAGGTGGATGGTGTAGCTGAGGTGCAGAGAACTTGTTATAAAGTGAGTATTCTGACGAAAGTGAACCTAACCTAAATAGACAAGTCCATGACTCAAAAGTTCTTTTGAATGCGGATTTTATTTTGTTGAATATAGACTGATCGATGCGGGAAGTCTACAAGGGATATGTATTTTTTTACTCTTGAGGTCTTCACGAAGCTGATCAATGCAAGAAGCTTCTAATAAAGGCTGACTGTGTATAGCTGTCCTTCAAGGGAGTAGTCTATTTATATAATAGCAGCAGTAGTTTGGCATATAGTTGTCCTTCGAGGGAGCAGTCTATGTATAACTTACAGATCTAGATGTCCGTTTGGCATAGAGCATCTAGTTTGGTAGGAAGTTTGACTCAAGAAAAATCCCATGAGTGTTTAATTAAGAATGTGTCATTTTAATACTTTGAAGTCATGGACTAGACTAAAAAGGGGAAGGCATCTTTAAGGGGAGGTGATAATCAAACCATGTGAGCTTGATTTTATTTTGGCATTTTATTTTAAGGGGAGGTGACTAGATGTAGGAAACAAAGTGTATGCGGTGGTAAATGAGCTCAAGGGACAAGCGCAAGGTAGATAAGAAGTGATATAACACTAAATTCAATAGTAGAATGGTCGAAGATGCAAGGCATTAAGGGGCTCAGGCTCAGGTTTACCATTAAGCGAAGCTAAACGATAAGTGCCTGATCCATAAGTGTCAGTGATAATGTAAGGCCCAATCCAATTGGGAGCAAATTTTCCACGTTTGCTCTTTTCTAGTTTGGTTACATGTTGATTCTCTTTGAGGAAAAGATCACCAACCTTAAAGGTACGCTCATGAAGTCACTTATCATAAGCACGCTTGATGCATTTTTGATAGATTTGAAGGTGGTTAAGAGCTGTAAGACGACGCTCGTCAAGAAGCTCTAATTGGGCTAACCGCTCTTGGCGGAAATCATCGTCGGTGAGAATATCCTGAAGAGATATTCTTAGGGAGCGTATTTGTATTTCAAGAGGCAAGACAGCCTCGGTACCATATAACAAAGAAAATGGGGTGGCATTAGTAGGGGTACGAATACTAGTCCGATAAGCCCAGAGAGCAAAAGGGATGTGATCAGGCCAATTTTTCCCAGAAGTATTAACAACATTCATGAGAATTTTGGTCAAGGTTTTGTTAGAAGATTCGGCTTGGCCATTTGCTTTTGGATAGTATGGTGATGAGAAGCTAAGTTTGATACCGAAGTTGTTACAAAGGTCTTGTAACAACTTATTTTTGAAAGATTTTCCATTATCTGTTATCAGGCAATGAGGAATACCAAAACGACAGATAATGTGATGGTTAATGAACTCTACAATTTTTTCCTTTTTGGTTGAAATGAGTGGAATGGCCTCCACCCATTTTGTGTAATATTCGGTTTCCGTGATTATCCATCGGTGACGTTGCGAAGAGGGCGGATGAATCTCACCAATAAGGTCTAAACCCCATTGTGAGAAAGGCCAAAGATCTCGTGCGACCTGTAGCGGATGGCTAGGAGTATGTTGAAGGTTGGCATGTTGTTGACACATAACACAATGCTTAACATATTCGTAGCAGTAATTATTAAGAGTAGACCAATAATAACCTAGGCGAAGGATTCGTTTGGCCACGGCAAGGCCGTTAAAATGTCCACCACAAATACCGTCATGGACCTGTTGGATGGTATAGGTGACCTCCGCGCCGGTTAGACATCGAAGGAGGATGCCATCAAAGCCATGTTTATAAAGGAGTCCCCCCATGATGACATATCGAGAAACACTTTTAAGAAAATCACGTTTTCTGGTACTAGTTAGGTCAGGTGGGAGAACAGAGGTTGTGAGGTAGTCGTGAAATTGGTGATACCAGATATCCTGTGAATTAGTAGACACAGTATTTATCATACAAACATCCAGGGCGGAGTAAGATGGGGTAAAGAGTTGTTGGACCAAGACGAATATGTCAGAGTCAATTGGTGAGGTAGGAATTTGCGAGGCTAAGCAAGCCATAGTATCCACAAATTTGTTAGTGGAGCGGGGAATGGGTTAGATAGAATAATGAGTAAATGAGGTCAAAAGTGAGTCCACGTAATGTTTGTACTTTTGAAGTTCCTCATTTTTACATTGGTAGATGCCCATGACTTGATTGACTACCAATTGAGAGTCACCGAAAATGTTAATAGATTTAAACCCTAAGTGTAACGCGACCTGAAGACCCAAAACAAGGGCCTCGTATTTGGCTATATTATTAGTGCAGGGAAAATCGAGCCGGAATGAAAGAGGCATAGGCTCAGCGTCAAGAGGAATGAGAAAAATGCCGGCCCCGCCACCGTGCTGGCATTTGGATCCATCGAAGAAGAGGGTCATTGGATACGACTCCTCACTGAGTGAAAGAGTGGCGATGAGTTCATCGGGGAAAGCAAAATTGGTAAATTGTTCCCTATGTAAAGGGGCTTCCGCGAGTTGGTCTGCGATAGTTTGTCCTTTGATTGATTTTTGGTGTACAAACTCAAGGTCGAGGTCAGCGAGGAGCATAAGCCATTGGGCGATGCGTTGGTTTAGATGAGGCTTGGCATGCATATAATGGATGGCGTTTATGTTGGTGACGACGAAAGTTTTGTGATTCAAGAGGTAGTGTCGGAGTTTGGTGGCCACAAATGATAGGGCTAGGCACAACTTTTCTACATGTGTATACCTAGTCTCATAATCCACCAGAGTACGACTTATATAATAAACGGCTTGTTCTCGATACTCGGAGTCACGATGTGTGAGGATGGCCCCTACAGCGTGGTTGATGGCGGAAAGGTAAAGGTAGAAAGGGTGATCGTTCTGAGGTGGGATAAGCACGGGTGGCTATAAGAGATAAGCTTTGAGAGCCTCAAAGGCTTGGTGGCACTCTTCGCTCCATTGAAAGGTAATTTCCTTTTTAAGGAGATGATGGAAAGGTTGACATCGATCCGAGAGTTGTGAGATGAAACGCCGGATAGATTGGAGTTTGCCCTGCAAACTACGCAATTGTTTGAGGTTAGTGGGTGGGGGCATTTCTAGGATAGCTTTGACTTTAGCTGGATCGACCTTGATGCCACGCAAAGAGACATTAAAACCAAGGAGTTTTCCCGAAAGAACACTAAAGACACATTTCTTTGGTTGAAGATGAACACAATATTGTAACAGGTGATCAAAAATAATGGCTAAAACATCGAGATGTTCACTGCGATGTTTAAATTTGCCAAGAAGATCGTCGACATAATCTTCAAGGATAGTGTGCATAATGTCATGAAAAATGTAGGTCATAGCCCGCTGATAGGTCGCACCAGCATTCTTAAGGCCAAACGGCATTACACGATAGCAGAAGGTTCCCCAAGGAGTTATGAAGGTGGTTTTATGTTGATCAGCCGGGGTTACCAAAATTTGATTATATCCTGAAAATCCATCCATGAGAGAAAGCATCTCATGACCCGCAGTGAGATCAACAAGTTGATCAATACTTGTGTAGGGGGAAGTCATCCTTGGGGTAAGTGAGGTTAAGGTCACGGAAATCCATGCATATCCGCAGTCCCCCCTGTCGCTTTAGTGATAGGTACAATGTTAGGAATCCATTGAGGATAGTCAATAGGCAGAATGAAGGAAACAGAAAGGAGTCGTTGAAGTTCTTCTTTGACCAAGAGTGCAATGCATGGATGCGTTTTTCTCAGTTTCTGCTTAACTGGTTTGGAATCAGGTTTCAGGGTAATGTTATGGACCAGTAATATCAGGATCGATTCCTGGTATGTCAGCGTAGGACCAAGCGAAACCCTTGGCTGCGAGCACGAAGGAAGGTAGTGAAGGCAGACTTGTTCTGATGCGGTAAGAGATTGTCTGATCTTCACAATGTGAGGATCGTTCTCGGTGTGGATGTTGATTTCTATAGTCGACTCGTTCAACATGGTTTGAGTGTCAGATGGCAAGGCGTGTTGAATATAAGAGTCATCTGCGCCAAGGTAAGTGAGGATGGAGTCATCATCCTGGCACTCAACGACATTAATTGAAGGCGAGTCCTCTTCGATCATGTCTAGATAAAGAAGGGGAAGAGAAGACGGGTCTTCATTATCATGTTGATAAGTGAGAGGTCCCAGGAAGATAGTATTTATGAAAAAAAAAAGTTAGGGGGGATGGATTCAGGGTCTATTGGCTCTTTGGGCGACGATGGTAAAATGGGTGATAATGGTTTGGAAGGGGGTGACGTCGTCATCTTCCAGGATACAACTGATAGGTGAGTGTTCCTTCGGTGTAGGTGGTTCAGAGAAAGCCAAGACCACAACGATCATTATGTTTGCGTGTAGTCACGGGAATGATTGTATGTTAGCCTTGTTCATAAAGACTTAAACCAAAGCCTTTCCAAGCACAACGCGTCAAGAAGGTGAGAGAAAAACGATGATTTGTTAAAGTATTGAAAATTAGATTGGAAGGGAAACACGCCAAGAGGAGGTTTAGGGGTAACAAAGGATGCGTCGAACACACCCATATGTTAGGTTGGTACGGCAATTAGGTGGTCCATAAGAGATTACTTCCCCCACACGACGGTCATAGGTAGGATGCACATGTAACTGTCTGTACTCCTGTGGGGTATGGAAAGTGCTAACGTTATATAGGCGATACTCCCCCAACGTAAGGCGTTGGAAAACATCAACTAAGGGATCTGAGGTTGGGATGTTGTCTGCGGGAAAGGAAGTGGTATTTGCGACCGCGGTTTCATTGGTTGAAGGTGTAGGTGTGGTTGAGGTGGATGGTAGAGGTGTGGTTGAAGTGGATGGTTGGGTTCGATGAATGGGTGTCTTGACTGGTACAAGCACATCATTAGGGAGATATAACATATTGCAGGTTTTGAAGGGGGAAGGATCAGCTTTTACGGTGTAGGACTTCCCCTCGTACTCGAATTTTATGTATCTATGTAAGGTGGAGGGAACGCATCCCATAGCCCGGATCCAAGGGCGGCCTAACAACATATTGTATTGGAACTCTCCCTCAAGGACATAGAAGAGTTCAGGTAAAGTACGTGGTCCTACATGAATGTTAAGGATCACGGTGCCTAAGGTAGAAGTAATAACATCATTGAATGAACGCAACATAATGGGGTTGGCACACATGTAGCTAGAAGGGATATTCATTTGTTGGAAGGCTTTTGAAGAGATGATGTTTAGGCTAGTGCCCCCGTCAATCATAACACGACGTACCCAGATGTCCCGGACGTAAGCTAAGATGAAAAGAGCAGGGTCAGGATCTTCTGCACCAAAGTCAACAATTTCGTCTTCGGAGAAACTGACAGCAGCGGTTTGTTGTATAGAGGCAGAAGTGGTTGGGGTGGTAGGTTTTTTGGTGAGGGAAGTAATGTGATTGGGTGTTAAAATGGAGGTAACAGGCAAGGTTTCATTAGTTAAGACCTCTATCCCTTGAAGAATTTCAACGAGAGCTTGTCGATGAGATTCAGAAGTCTGAATGAGATCATATAGTGTCATTTTTACAGGTGATTGGTGAACGCTGTTTGATCATGGTACGGTGGGCAACTCCATCAGAGACGGGGTAGGCAGGTCCACGAATAACCACTTTAGGTGGTGGTGAAATCGGGATGACGGACGGAGAAAGAGAGGCCGCATGTGTGCTTACTTTAGCTTTCTCATTACTTTTCTGCCCTCGAGTAGCAACACTAATCATGTTGATCTCGTGAACACGAGAGGAGGAATATGGTAGGGATAAATCATGGGCTTCGAGAGGTGGGGTTGTAATAATGATAGATCTTGGTGAGGCGGGGACAGGTGGTATAGGAGAGGAGAATTGAAGCTAAAGGTTTCTCCCTTCGTAAGTTGTCTTTCTTAACCTTTCTATCTGAGAGAGGTGACTGACGAAGGATGGCTTTCAAAGCTTTGCATCCCTCTACATCATGCCCTGGTGTGCGGTGATAAGCGCAGATTTTAGACTCATCATAACCTATAGGTCGAGGTTTAGATGGATCATAAGGTCTAAGTGGAGGTAGGGAAATGGTCGCATTCTCCACCAACATATCAAGGATCTTGGCGTAAGATCCTTTGAGTGGGTCAAAATCAGAGGAAGATGAGGGTATTGATTGGGTGGGTTTTGGTAATGTTTGGGTATGGTTGGTTCGTACGGGTGGTGGTTTAGACAAGGGGTATTGATACGTGGTTTTAACTAAACGTGGCTTCTTTGGCGCAGAAGTCATGTTTAGCTGATTAGATGGTGAGGCTCCAGATAACGTGGGTGGCAGGGAACAACCATGGAGAAAGTGGGGTGACCGCAAACAAATCCTTTGATGATGGAGTTTGTTTAGGGTTGATAGGTGGACAGGATCTCTGTATAGGCGTAGAAAGTGTAGGTCGTTTTAGAGAAAATGCAGGAGGTGTGATGTATTGAGGCAAGGTGGAGGGATGAGGTCCCAATATGGAAGGTAGGTGTGACGGCGAGGGTTTTAGTGGTGACAAAGGTAGGGATTGGGTTTGGGGAGATTGGATTTGTCTCCTAGGTGGATGGATGGATTTATTTTTGGATAAATCTAATCGTTTAGGGGGGTGTGTTAAATTGGGTATCGGTGGAGTCCCAAGCGTAGGGGAAGGTTTGGTTAGGTTAGTAGATGTGGACGAGGTATTTGGTAGAGATGAGGGGGGTGAAGATGAGGACACAGGAATTTTGAGCTTTTGTAAACATCTTGGGTATATGGTAGAGGTGTCGAGATCAGTCATCTACATTTGAGTAGAGCATGGTGTACTCAAACGTTCCCATAAAACCTGTCTATCTTCTAGGGAATGACAGTCTTCAGGTGTGAATTGGAAGTTTGATATGGAAGAGAGGTGTGTTGTGATCCCGGTCCACTGTGGGTGTGATACAGGGGGTAAATGAGGCACTGCATCAATGGGTGTTAAGAGGTCAACCGGTCGCTGAAAAGATTTAGGCGATGAAGAACTAATAGGTAGAAGGGCATGTTTGAGGGGATCCGTCATGATTAAAGAATGTGGTGATGTTGATTCGAGAGGTTTCTCTCCTAAGGATGACAGAAACAGAGGCGAGTATTCTTCTTTTATAGCAAGAGCGAGGGAAGGAGATGTTTGGGAAATAGATAAGTTAGATAACATCGCTCACAGTCTTGCAGGGATGTGGTGTAAGAAGGCTCGTCTGTAAGCAGAGAACTCTGGGCAGTTAATTCCTTTATGGGTAAAGGAATGGTAAGGCTATTGTCTTGTCTTGATGGTGGTGAAGGGGATTCAGGTCCCTGCGTTAGTGTAGAGGTTTGATTCAGAATTTTCTCAATAGAGGCTTTTGGTTGAGAGTCGAAAACTGCATGGATTTCATGAACACTCTCCTCGGCTAAGATATCTTGGTTTACATTACTGTTAGATGAGTGGTTCGGGAATGGTTTGTTAAAGATTTTCAAATTTCGGTTAGCAGGGGCATTAGGATTATCGAGGGTTATATCCCCTGCATCAACCATTTCCTGCACTATGTTTTTCAACATCTTGCAGTTTTCGTGACTGTGTCCCTTTACGCGGTGAAAGTTACAGAAGTCATTTTCTTTGTACCAAGAAGGTATAGCGCGGGTGGAGTCAAACCCGGAGTGAGGTTTAACAGGAGGCAAGGTGATAGCTCCCGGCTTTGAGCAATTTTTCCAAGATGACACCATAAGTTTCTCCTAAGGGAGTGTAGTTGATGGGCTCTGCTTTATACTTATAGGCAGTTTTTGGTGGGGTATTAGACGGTGCTTGAGATTTGACCATCACCGCGTGCACAACTCCTTTTGATTTCGAAGCAGTCGATGTGTGAGGATTGGTGGTGTTAGGTTTATTGGTGGAATCTTGAGCTCGGAAATTGGGGTTTTTGTTGCGCAACCGCAATTTCTCTTCCTCTAAGGCTCGAATCTCTAGTTTTCAAGCCATAGTAAAGGCCTCGTCAAATGTGTGGAAAGTTTGAATTTGGAGGGTAGGAGAGATGTGCTTAGCGCAGGCCCGCGTAAAAATTTCGATAAGTTCGGCCTGAGGTAAGGCATATGTAAGTTGGTTGATAAGGCCCCGCCATCGTCCAACGAAATCTGCGATAGATTCGTCTTCAAATTATCGGATGGCATAGAGGTCGGTGATAGATACTTTCTTAGCAATGTTAATGGAGAAATGATCCAAGAAAGATTGGGCTAGTTGGTTAAAAGAGAAGATTGAGTGCTGGGTTAAAGCACTGTACCACTCCAAGGCGGGGTCCTGATAAGGACATGGGAAAGGTGCGGAGTAGCAAGGCATCATCATGAGCAATCAAATAGCAAGCATGTCTAAATGATCGCAAGTGTTGTTGAGGATCCTCTTTACTATTAAAACGAGTAAATTTTGGTAATTCCCATTGAGGAGGATATGAATGAAGAGGGACAGAAGGATGAATAGGCTCCCGACAAACTTGCTCGTATGTCAGGGTGCTACGGCTTCCTGAAACAGAAGCCTCCAGATTTTGCATTTTGTCCATCATTTGTTTGATGAAATCCGTGGTTGGATGAGATGCTGGTGCGGTTGTTGTAAAAGGTGGAGGATTGGGCCAAGGGCCTCCACTAGACAATGGTGGGGTTAAATGTTGATAAGGTATTGAGGATGAGTATGTTGAGGAGACCGAATAGGGATGTCCTATATAAGGTGTCGAAGTCACCGGATAAGTGTGCGGAAATGAAAAGGTGGGCGGAGCTTGAGAAGGAAAGCTCGTGTGGATAGGTGGCAGAGAGCAAGTTATGAAAGGGGCAGTCTGCGAGAGAGACGAGGTAGGAGCAGTTGGCGGTAATGATATGTGGGGCCCAGATTAACCAAAGGAAAGCCAATCTGTGTCGTATGAATCTCTGAAGCCACTGAGTTGAGAGACGGGGCCGAGGATGAAGAAGGTAAGGTGGAGTTATTAGGTGGAGAAGGAGCTAAATGAGCAGCTATACTAATAGGCATACCAACAAGGAGTTGACCGTCGGGTGTACGGTCAGGGGTATGAGACAAATAGTACTGTACAGCGCTAGGATTAGCATCCAAAAATTTGGCAAATTCCTTATCTCCTACAGGAATTTTGGGAACCTCACTGGTGTCCATAGGGTTCCCCATAGAATGTGAAGGGGGTGATTCAGGCAAAGGCACAGAGCAGGCATGTGAAACCATGGCGGCGGCTTGCTTCCGAGTGATAACAACCATGGACAAGAGTACACAGTAGGGTTTCAATCTATCAGGAACAGAAACAGCCTCAGAATGTTGAAATTGGTAGGTTGCTGGTTTGTCAGGGACTGTAAAAGACAGTAACCGATATCGGTCTGCTAACCGATGTCGGTTAGACTGTAGCCGGCGTCGGTCAATTAACCGATGTCGGTATAATAGGACTGGTATAAGAAACTGTAAGAAGCTGCTGATTTAAGTTTAACAATGCTTAGTACATCTATCAAATTGTTCTGAAGTGATCACTGAAACAGTGTAGGACAGAGAAACAGAACTAAAAACAAGCAAGATGCACACGCAAATCCAGAGACTAACCCTAGGATTAGTTTTAATTATTGTGGGCTTATGCCTTAGACGCAAGATGATGTCAATCCTAGACAAAAGACTTAGGGGAAATGTCAAGTTTGTTTTGGCTTATAAGGTTACCTCAATCGGGCGGAGGAATACCGTGGAAAAGGGGGGATGTTTGAGCTGTTGTGTTGATTATGTCGTGATTCGGTATGTGTTGTGCAGTGAAAGTAAGATTAATTTCTTGTCAATACCGTGGATATCACCCCCACGTGTACGACCTGTTACTTAATCTATGTTCACTAGAATTGAAAACAACAAGCAAGAATGTGATGCACGTGTTTTAAACCCAAATCAAAAATGATATTCGATGAAGCAAAAGAGATGACTTTCACTAATGCAAAGATGTAAAAGCAAAGCAAATTATTTTACCAAAATAACAAAATACCTTGTGAATATCTTTAGAAGAAGAAAACAGCAAGTATGCTCCCTTATATGAAAGCAAGCAAGAAAGAAAGAAACCCGAAATGGGTCCCACCGGGCGTGCCAAAATGTTTCGCACAGAATGTTTCAGCTTTTGGGAATAGAGTTGCTTCTATCCTTTCATTCCTTTGAGAAACAGATAAGGGTTAGGGCTAGGAGGAATACCTGTTGAATGTCGAGAGGGTGTGCGCGTACCGTAGAGAGAGATCAGATCGACTGCGAAGAACTCCTTTTTGTCTTGGAAGGACTACCTGCAAGTAAGAATACAAGACCACCAGATTTTAATTAGACAATAAATGAGGGAACTGCCTTGGGCCCAGGAAATATAAAACTTCCTTTCGAAGGTGGTCAGTTCCCCTGCTAATATGAATTAACACAAATGATTCGTAAAATCACAATTTAAATTCCTCGTTGAAACAAGTAGAGGAAAGGCTGGTTTTTGGTTTTGAATCACAGTGACCGATACCGGTCACTGTCACCGGTACCGATTGTTGGTAACCGATATCGGTAGGAGAAATGTTTTAGGGGCTTTTGGTGAAGGTTGGCTGTAGGGTGGTTGTGTTGTTTATAAGGCTGGTAAATGAGCGGGGTTAGATAACGGGGTGATGAGAGGGGACTCAGAGAGTACGGGGAGGGTGTTCTTGGGGTAACGTAAGGGTAGAGGAATAACAGTTAGATGTAGTGTGTTACCGGGTAGTAGATCTAGGAATAGACTTATGATGGCTGTGATTCAAAAGTTCAAGAAATGTTATTAAAGAGGACATACAAGATACTACTTACTGGTTATTGATGAGGATGCAGGTCCAAGAACTGTGATGACAAAGGCAGAACTCAGGTAGGATGACCTGACAATCAGGAGATGAGCTATCCTCCCTCCCGATGATCGGATGAGTGTCACAAGGCTCTGGTTACTCAGTTGCAGTCTTGGTCTTGATGTCCTTCTCTGTAAACTCTTCTTGTTTCTTCACTTGTCTCTGCTCGGGCCAAGTAAAATCCAGATTCTTTCAATGACTTCTGATGATCCCGATTAATCAAAAATCCTCTTCTATTTTTGGTTGGAGGAGGTCATTTACAGGGAACCGATGGCGGTTACGTAACCGACGACGGTCGAGTAGAAACCGGTATCGGTTCAGTCAAAGTGGGCTATTTTTAGTAAAATAGCCAACTTTCCCTCCTTTTCTCCCAAGGGATTAGTTGTGGGCTTGGTCAAGTTATTACGAGGTTGGTTTTGGGTGCGAGTGAGGAGTCATTAGTCATGGGTGTGGATGTAGACCAGGTTATAGGTCTTAATTAGGGTTAGTTTAGGGTTAGGACTAGGTCATGATGAGGTGGCGAAATGATGGGGTGGCAGGTTTGGCGATGTGGATTTATTAATTATAAGGTAATTAATAAATAATTTTGTAAGTATCAACCAATATTGTTGTGCATATATCAAGAAGTGCGTTAAATGTCAACAACATTTTAATCTCATTCACATCCCTAGTCAAACCTTATAACCCACTCAAGACCTATTACCTTTTTCACAATGGGGGCTAGACCTCATTGGCACTATCAATCCTTGTAGATTGCAACAACATCACTCTATCATCACAACCACTGAATACTTCACTAAGTGGGTGGAGGCCATCCCATTAACCTCATATAAAGCTAAAAAAACATCGATTTCATCTATCAACACATCATATGTCGCTTTGGAATATATCACAAACTTGTCAATGATAATGGAAAGTATTGTTAGTGAGAAATCACAACACCCCCAAATGAGCTCTAAAAGATATGCTTTTTTAAGGCAGACCCATTTGATGTGATTGTATAACATTGAACTTTCCCCAAGGTGTGGGACCTTGAAAAAATGGGAAAGCTCTCCAGATTGAAGGTTGGTTCCTTATTCCTCTATTTAGGTGCATACGTAGAAACTTGCAGAGAGTTTGTTCTTAATCCTAATCTAAACTTTACCAAGGAGACAGGGATAGAAGGAATACATAAGTTAAAACAAAGCTAAACTACGAGGTGATGAACCAAAAGGAATGATGAACACTTAGTTTTCCTTCAACGCAAACCAATAAAAGGCATACAATAAACAAACACAGATAGCCAGATCTATAATGAGAGACCAGATAGAAGCAAAAGAAACAAGAAGGATCTAAGATCGATCACAAAAGTATTTTATTGCTCTATAGATTGATATAGTTTATTAAAGAATAGCTGAAAGATAGAAATATATTACAATTTTAATGGAAGGCCTGCACCCCACAAATCCTTTGCTAGAAGGAGAAGGGACCCTATAAAACTAAGAATATCCAACCCTTTACAATGAATCATGTTCCTGACTTTATAGATTTAGCCTGAGAGAAGAAGGAGAAAGAGAAGTGGGAAAAATAGGTTGTAGCTCAACCACCACTATTACTTCCTCTAATGAAATCTTCCCCCAAATATATATTTACTGCATCAATCCTTAGATTGGCATCTTGGAGGGAGAGGAAATGATGGAAATAGATCGAATCTGATCTGGTTGTTGAGACTGGTGGATCTTGCATTGGAAGCTTGAAGATGTTTTCCTCCATTTCCTTTACTTAACCTCCCCAAAAATAAAGTCTTAGACATCCATTTCATAGGAGAGGCTGAGATCATTCCAATGGTGTTAGATTCATAATATTTTGAGCCCTGAGTCAAAAGATATGCCCTTTCAAATTTTGTATCAAATCTGTACTAGTGGGCAGGAAAGCCAGTTTGAAAAACGGGCCCCTCTTTAATATGTGACACGTGGTAGTATTTGGTTGGCTGGGGAGATGCGCTCCAAATTTTTCCTTTATTCCCTTTTGAAGGAAAGGAAAAATTTCACTTCTTTCCCCAACTCCCCACCTTGGCTTTGACTCGGGTCTAAGTGCTAACTTTTTCCCTGGGCGGAGTTGCGGGCCATTTTGCAACTTTTACCTCCTTTTGAGGTAAAGGGTGAAAAATAAATTTTTTCCCCGACACCCCACTTTCCTCTAGGACATGCGTCACTCTGGCGCTAATTTTTAAGCCTTCTCTTTATTCAATCTTTGAATCAACACTATTAAGACACTTAGCAACCTCTGCTGGCTTGTTTGTGCATTGACTATTCAAATGAATCTACCCCTGTTATAATGACACATGGAAGCACCATTCTTGCTTGAAAACCCGGCCCAAAGTTTTCCTTTGGAGAAGCGCCGTTAAGACACGTGGATCCTTCCGTTGCCTCTTCCATACTTAGTCATTTTTGGACCCTTCCCGAACTGTTTCGAGCCCGAGGACTTCGAATCTTCATCGTTTCTTCTTCTTCCATTTTCTGGTTCCTCTGTAGCATCTCTCCTTTTGTTTTGACCCTGTTATTCCATTGTTGAGTCTACTTGTAACTTGCATAATGAATTTAAGGTGTAGAAAGGTCCCGAAAGAGTCGTTTCTTTTTGTACAAGATCCTTTGCTCTTTCTTCATCTCCGCCACTTTATTGTTGAATCTATTTTGCAACCAATTTGTAGGATTAAGATGAGTTCTTTTGGGTTCCTTTTATGCGGGGTTGTGATTCGATGCAATATTTAGCTTGGGGTGAAATATGGATAACAAGTATTTCAAAAATAAATATGTCAAGAAGTTGTGTGACACAATTAACATCAAACTAATATTTTCATCACCATATCATCCACAAGATGAAGTTTTTAACAAAACACTTAACAAAATTATTATGAAAACCGTTGATCAAGTAGGAAGGAATTTACATCTCCAAATCCCATTTACTCTCTTGCCTTATCAAAGTAACATCTGTAATCCTATAGGTGTTATGCCCTTTCTCTAGTCTATGGCTTTGAGGCAGTCTTACCCCTTGAAGTTAAAATCCCATCACTTAGTATATCCCTCATATATTTCATCTCTGATGAGGATTATCATTAATAATGTTTATTACACTTAGAATTATTAGATGAAAAACACTTAACATCACTCGAACACCATCACATCTATCAAGAGCGCATCAAACACACATATAACAAATAACTCAAAGAATGTGACTTTAATATAGGTGATCTCGTTCTCAAAGAAAATCAAAATGTCACTACTCTAGAAAGGATTAAACAAGGTAAATTTTCCCTAACTAGATCGGTCCATATATTATCACTCACAAATATCAGTCGAGAGCTTACCATTTAGCCTTCCTTGATGATATACCTGAAAAGGAACCTTTGAATACCTTGCACTTACGACCTTTCTACTATTACCATTTTTACCGTCATGGCAATAGTTATATCAAAAATATTATTTCATTGCCAACCCATCATTTCATCATTATAATGGTTTCAAAGTATGTGGTTTCACCGTCACTATCCTTCAAAAACCTTAAAGATGAGCACCATGGGTCTGTTCATCACATCTTTCTCTCATGGACAAGTTCATCTCTAGCAGGAACCCCAAAATCATTAATTCCATCCACCTTGTCTACCAACTGAAATATGTTATAGGAAATACATGTGTGGTCTATGCACACATATCTTCCCCTCCTTGAAATGGCCTACTAAGGCTTTCCCTTAGGGTAAAAAATTCAAAATTCAAAAATATCCATGGATGTAACTTATCAAAATAAATAGAATGATCCCTCGAAGGAAAACTATAAAATATCATAATCATACTGTTAAAAAAAATAAGCAGACTGATCCCTCAAAGGATGAATTACATTTAAGGTCATGGATGAATCCCTCGAAGGATGGCTACGTATATCAAGGCTTCCGGTAGCGATCAAACTTAAAAAATTCAAAATATCTAAAGCATCCTAGGAAATATTCCTGCATTGAGCAACTTTCCCCTTATTGAAACCTTCCCACATTGACTAGTTTACATCAAAATAAAAATATAGCTGGGGTATTCCCTTATGAAACCATTGAAAGGAGAACCTATCCTCTGACATAACCTACACATGTCTACCATTCTCATGTTCAAAGAAGGTATACATTTTACTTTCATCCCTATCTGAGATTTTACATGTCACTACCCATTTTTATTCACATGTTAAATTTTTTTATAAGGCCAAAAAGTGCAAGTGCCTTCATTTTACATTTTTACCATCATATATGTATCAAATCCATTCCAAAAGAAATTGTTCCACAATTTATTCCAATCCATATTAAAGATCACATTGTAATAAATAAAACCATCACAACAAAATTAATTACATCCATCACATCTCAAAACAACCATATCAAATTAAATAACACATCCATTAACATCTATCTAACAAATTAAACATCACATTATCCAAAAAATCACATCAAATATATCAACATATAAATTTCAAATCATAATCACACCCATATATATATATATATATATATATATATATATATATATCAAAGTGTCATAATACATCATCCATATGAAAATATACATCAAATATTGACTTCACAAAATAGTCATGTACATAAAAAATATCACATCATTGAGTAAACTAGACACCTACAAACATGGGTCCTCCACGAGTACTCCCATGGTCTCCACCCTAAAATTAATCTAGTCCTCTACCAACACCTCCTCTATTTGGACCTTGTGATGGATGGCCCACATTTGTTGTGCTACCACTCGGTCCTTCCCGCCTTTGAGCTAGATGTGCTGCATAACACAACTCAATAAGTAGCCTCTATATAAAAATATCCTCATAATAGGCCAGATCATCACTTATTGACTGGTAGTTATCCAAACCAACTATACTGGGTGGTCCCATCTAACCACTAACCTAGGCTCTAGTTGCCTCTAACTCATCACTAGACACTAATGTACCTGTGATCCAAAGAGCTCATCTCAAAATATCTTGTTGCTGTTTATATCTATCTTGGTCCATTATAACATGTGTAAGCTCCACTTGCACACACACAAGGCAATAAACAAATCCTTCACACTCCCCCTCCATTCTATCTTTCTCACCTCATAGACCATATCTCTCTCACTAATTGATCCATAGGGACCCAAAATGACTCTACTTCATCAAATCAATTAGCATGAAGAAGGAAAATAAATATACAGAGGTGTTGTCTTTTTAGTATCAGGACCGCCGCTCTATGCAGAGTGACAGTTACAGAACCACCACCCAACTAGGGTGGCAGTCTTGGGACAGCTGGTCTGCATTGGGCGGCGGTCCTGTATCTTTCGAACAAAAAACAAAAATATGAAATGAACAACCCAGAACATGGAAGGTTGTCCATGTCTCTTCTCCTCCATGAATTTTCCCATTCTCCAGTGCACGAGAGGACATGAGAAAGGCTATAAATACATGTTTGTAGAAGAGAAAAAGATCATCGAAGGATGAAAGCAAGTGAACAAGAAGTTATCAGTCCTATAATTGTGTTTGTAGAAGAAATGAGTGTTGAGACAGAGCAAACAAGTATTTGGGAGGAAGTGTGAGATATTATCTACTTCTCTTTTATACTTATTGTGGATTTTGTACTTGTTATTTTGAATTGTCCAATAAAAGTGGGAAGAAAGAGAAATTTCCCTTCCTGACTGATTTTTCCTCCTCTGGAGGTTTCCAGGATAAAATTTGTTGGTGTTTATGAGCTTAAATTCCTTCCTTTCCTGTAATTGTGGATTCTAAGCATAAGCATAATTCATTCACTAGTTATCTCTGTCATTTTCTAATAGAAAGTAGAACACCAATTTTTATTTTGTGATTCTATGGATAATTCCAAAGTTGAAGAGTTTGCAAATCATTTTTGTATCAGAGCTAACAAGTATCTAGGACTGTGGTATTCGTTCTTGGCTTTGTACGATAGTGACAAGATCTAAAGGTGAAGAGGATTTACCTTGTGATCCAAAAATTTCTACAAAGAAGTGGAAACAAAGAATTCAGGGACAAATGGAGGAAGAGAACTTGGTCCATAGTATCGAGATGCTGGAGACCATGATGGATAGGATGTTTAGAAGGCAAGACGAGCTTGCCGATTTGCAGAAGACATCTTCTGTCAAGAAAGACTCCATGGACTCAGTGCTATGTGGCTTAGCTGAAAATTTTTTCATAGGAAGGAGCCACCATGAGGAAAGTTATGGGAAGAGCATGAAAAAAAGACTTCAAACGCAAGAGAAAATGTAAAATCTGATCATACTCCTTTTAAAGTTGAGATGAAAGTTGATATTAAAAGCTTTGAAGGACAAGTAGATCTAAAGTTGCTTGAGAAATGGTTAAAACAGTTAGAAGTCTACTTTAACATCCATAATGTCACTGAGGCATAGAGGATCACCTTTACACGTCTCAAAATGGAGGGAAACACTCTGGTTTGGTGGGAAACCCATCTAACCACTTGTGAAAAGAAGAAGCATCCTATTGTGAAATCTTGGCAAGAATTTAAAGAATTACTTAGAGCTAACTTCTATCCTATTGGCCACAAGACTGACCAAATGATTAAATGGCAGTATTTTAGACAAGACGGTGGTCAGAGTGTGTAGGACTGTACTACGGAGTTTCAGATGTAGACCATGTTGCTAAAAATGGACTTGGAGGATGAGGATATTTTGACTAAGTACTTGGGAGGACTTCACACTCACCTTTGAAGCAAAGTCATCTCCATAAAGCCCAAAGATCTCAACGAAGCATGTGTGGATGCATACTACATAGATGATGAAAATAAGCAAGGAGAAGTAGAGCCAAGGTAAAATTAGTCTAAAAATAAGTAGAAAAAAGAGTATGGGAAAACAAGTAACAAGGGTAAGTGGAAAGGGAAAGGTAAAAAAATTGCCACTACTTTAAATACTCGTAAAGATCCCAAGAATTTTTGCAAGAACTATGATATTAATGGTCATACTGACACTACATGTTGGAAGTTACATCTGGATTTACATCTGAAGAACCGAACCAAGGACTCAAATAATTCCATGAAAGCTATAAGAACATAAGGGGAGGTGTAAATCAAAAATGACTCTGATGTAGATGAATGACTTGGATGCACGGCCACCAACATGGACATCTAGGAAGAGGAGATGCGTAGACTAATCCAGATCAAAATCCAGATCAAGAGGGCTAAGGTACATGCTTTGGTTGATACCAGTTCTCAGTCTAACTTGATTTCTAAAGTAGTTGTAAAGAAGCTTGGCCTTGAGACTTACGATCATCCACACCCTTATCCTTTGGGTTGGGTGAAGAAGGGTGTTAAAATTCAGGTAACAAGAAGATGTAAGCTCAAGTTTGGGATAAATTCCTAATATATTGATGTTTTAGAAGCTGACGTTATTCCCAATGATGCTTTTGATGTTGTATTTGGGAGTCCTTACTTGTATATCAGGGATGCTATATTTATGAGAAGGGAAAACCGGTACATATGGGTCAAGGATGGGATCAGCTACAACATCCAGGCACACCAGCGTAATGAGCTACTATGGTGAGTGCTAACCAAGCAAAACAACTTATTCAGTAAAATCACAATAAATTTTGTTTATTTTTGGTAAAGGATAAACAAGATGGGGTAGAAGTTTTAGATATTTCTAACTAGGGAAAGCATGATTTGGATAGTATTATTTAGTATTTTTAGGAATTATTTCAGGATCCCAGTGGGTTACCACCAAAATGGGAAGTAGAGCATGAGATTCAGCTATTTCCAGAGTCCCCTCTACCGAACATTGGGTTTTATAGGCAATCCTTGCTTGAGAGTACTGAAGTAAAGAAATAACTCCATGAACTACTAGACCAAGGGGTGATACGTCCGATCACCTCACCATGTGGTTCACCTATTATGATGGTACCAAATAAGGATGGTTCTTGGAGAATGTGCATCGAGTACTACACTTTGAAAAAGATCACCATAAAGAACATATATCTAATTCCCCACATAAATGATCTCTTGGACCAGCTTCAACATGCCAAATTATTCACAAAGTTGGATCTCAAGTTAGGTTATCACCAAGTCAGAATGAAGGAGGAGGATATATGGAAGATTGCCTTCAAGACAAAACAGGGTTTGTATGAATGGTTAATACTTCCTTTTGGGTTATACAATGCACCCTCTACATTTATGAGATTGATGGACGATGTATTGTGGGATTTCATAGATTCATGTGTCATTGTATATCTAGATGATATCTTAATTTTTAGTGCCACATGGGAAGAACATCTAACTAATTTACAACAAGTCTTGCAAGTTCTCAGGGAGAAATAACTGCTTTGTAATATGAAGAAATGTGAATTTTCCAAATAGTAACTTGTCTATCTTGGGCACGTGGTTAGAGGAGGAGAGCTACGAGTGGATACAAAGAAAGTGGAATACATCACTAATTGGCCAAAACCAATAGGAGCCACAAAGACTAGGAGTTTTGTGGGAGTATTACAATACATGTGGAAGTTCATCCCGAGCTTCTCTGTAATTTCAACACCTCTACACACAGTGGCCGCAAAGAGTAAGAGTTTTGACAGGGGTAAGGAACAAGAAAAATCCTTTGAGTTATTGAAATACAAGATTAGTCATGCTCCATTACTTACTCTTCCTAGTTTGCAACAACCTTTTGAAGTAGAGATAGATGCCAGTGATTACACTATGGGCGCAATGTTGCTTCAAGGAGGTAAACTTGTATGCTATCATTCTGAAAAATTTCACTTCAGCAGTAAAAGGATATTCAGTATATGATAAGGAAATGTATGCGCTAGTTCAGGAAATTAAAAAATGGAAGCATTATTTGTTGGGTAAAGAAACTATTGCGCACACTGACCACAAACCTCTCCAGTATTTGCAAGCACAGTCTAAATTGCAGCAAGAAAGGCACTAAAAATGAATGGGGTTCCTTCAGCAGTTCCATCTAGTGATCAAATAAAAGAAGGGTAGTACAAATTTAATGGCAGAAATGTTGTCTACGGCACCCACACAAGAGAATTTTTCCTGTTTGACCACTATCTCTCAGATTGAGCCCTTCACGAAGGAAGCTTACGGAGAGGCATCTGCCCAGGATAAAGATTTTGGGGTGAAATTTCAGTAGTTGTAGTCCCAAGGGACTGAAAGGACAAGGATTGAAGATTGTTACCTCAAGGAAATGATGCTTTACCGATGGGGGAAGATTTGTGTGCCTAAAGAAGAAATACTTCTATTGATAAGGGACACACATACATCAAAAGTAATGGGAAATTTTGGTGTTGGTAATACCCTATCCCACTTGCAAAGGTATGTGTATTGGCCCAATATGAAATAAGAAGTATCAAAATTTATACGTGGATGTAAACTTTGTTATACCAACAAGCCTAAGACTAGGGAGGGTTTGTATATGCCTTTGCCAGTACCTACTCGTCCGTGGGAGGACATTTCTATGGATTTTGTAGGAGGATTACCTATGTCTAAACATGGCCATGAATATCTCTATGTTGTTGTTGATGGATTCAGTAAGATGTGTATTCTTATGGCATGTAAAAAGACAGTAAAAGCACATGAGGCAACAAATATTTTCTTTGCTAATGTATGGGTGCATTTTGGTTTGCCAAAGTCTATTGTTTCTGACAGTGATTCTAGGTTCTTGGGGAAGTTTTGGACTACTTTGTGGGACAAGATGGATACCAGGTTATAGAGGAGAACAAGTTTCCATCCACAGATAGATGGGAAGATAGAGGTAGTGAACAAGACTTCGGTATAGTTGATCAAAGGGTATGACAACAAACACCCAAGGACTTGGGATGATCCCTTAGCCTACATTTAGTATTATTATAACCAGGTAGTACTCACATCCACTATGAAGTCATCGTTTGAAGCATGCTTGGGATATACACCTACAAATCTGATGGACATAACATTTGGGCAGCATGATAAAGAGGAGACATGAGACACATAGGTGACTAGAGCAAACAAATTCATTGAGAGGATCCAACAAATCCATCTCAAATTCAAAGAACAAGTAGAGAAATCTCCAGCCAAGTACAAAGATAGGCATGATCAACATAGGAGGGAACATAAGCTTCATGTTGGAGATAGAGTTTGGATTTACTTGAGTAAGGAGAGACTACAAAGTCAAGCACGGAAGCTCAAGCCACTACGATATGGACCCTTCACCATATTGGAGTAGGTTGGAGAAAATGCTTTTCGACTTGATTTATTGTCATTTATGATGATGTACTCTGTAGTAAACTATGAGAAATTACACCTATATGAGCCATCCATGATAGATGAAGATGAAGGACTACATTTTCTACCTTCCATTGAGGATTGTATCTTAGACTCATGAGGTGAATTAGAGGAGGATGTAGTGTTGTAGTAGAAGGTCAGAGAGACTAGGAGAGGTCCACATGAGTCTTGGCAGATTGGACTAAAAGGAAAGACACCAAGGCAGGCTCAGTGGTACTCGAAGGATCAAGTGAGGTAATTATTTCCTCATGTACTCCCCCACTAAGATTTTTTGGGACAAAAATCCTCATAAGTAGGGAAGGTGTGATCCATAGGGATCCAAAATGAATCTACTTCATCAAATTAGTCAACACAAATAAGGAAAATAAATATATGGAGTTTTACCTTTTTAGTAACATGACCACCGCTCTATGTAGAGTGATGGTTATAGAACCACCACCAAACTAGGACAGTGGTCCTGGGACAACTGGTCTGCATTGGGCGATGGTCATGGCTCTTTCGAATAGAAAAAAATGAAACGAATAACCCATAATTTAGAAGGTTGTTCGTGTCTCTTCTCCTCCATGAATTTTCCCATTCTCCAGTGTACGAGAGGACACGAGAAAGGATATAAATACATAATTATAGAAAAGAAAAAGATCATTGAAGGATGAAAGCAAGTGAGTAAGAAGTTCTTAGTGCTAGAATTGTGTTTGTAGAAGAAAGGAGTGTTGAGATAGAGCAAACAAGTATTTGGGAGGAAGTGTGAGATTTTATCTACTTCTCTTTCATACTTATTGTAAATTCTGTACTTGTTATTTTGAATTGGCCAATAAAAGTGGGAAGAAAGAGAAATTACCCTTCCCAACTAGTTTTTCCTCCTTAGGAGGTTTTCAGGATAAATTTTGTTGGTGTTTATGAGCTTAAATTCTTTCCTTTCCTGTAATTGTGGATTCTAAGCATAAGCATAATTCATTCACTAGCTATCTTTGTAATTTTCTAATAGAAAGTAGAAAAACAACATTTATTTTGTGATTCTATGGATAATTCCAAATTTGAAGAGTTTACATATCACTAATCCATCCCTCTCAATAATCAATGTTGCACGCTCAACAAAAGTGTAACTTTATCTACCTCCAATCTAGAAATTATGGCCTCTAGTACAGTTCTTTCCTCATCAACAACATCCTCATCATCACCATCATGACCCTCATCTCCCTCAACCTTATCAACTGGTACCTCAGGTTCTATCTCTACATGAGCCCTCACTTGTCCATCAATACCAACATACTGACCCTACCACCATGCATCATAGGTCTCAGTGACCCTGTCGTCATCTAATGCCATGGGTACCCCTTGATCATCAACACCTATGGAACCTTCCTCATAAACTATGAGACGGAGTGGTGTAACCACCAACAATAACATATTTAAATTCCAATCATCTCATTTATGCAATACCGCTACCTTAAGTATGTCTTACAATAGACCAAACTGTCATCTCACATGACTGAATCAAATCAACTCCCACTCACACGGCCGATGGTCCTATACCCACATGTCCTATTGGGTGGATGTAAGATCGCCCTTCTCTACCTTCCACTCTAGAAACCTGATATAAGGTTTCCATCTCACATCTCCAGCTTGTAAACCCATGAGAAGATGATGGTAGTGGTCCTCACCCCGCACCGCCCCCCTCTCCCCCTATTATACCTCCATCGAACAAAACCTGACATAACATATAACATGCCAAATACTCCCCATGGAAATCCTCTAGAATGAGCAATGGCAATGTGCTCAAATTCCCAACACTTTAGTAGAAAACCAACATCGACCCCAAACCTCTTTTTGATCCTCCAAGACCATAACTCCCTATAGGTCTGTGCAAGTAATGCAGGAGCCCATACAAACATGGTCCTCAAACTCATCATATCTGCAACAAAACCCATCGAAATCCACATATATTAACCCCCAAAAAAGTTGGGAAAAGCATAATAAGTGATCCCTATCATCATCAGGGTCATTAAAGCTTGACCATCTATCTCGGGACTATATAAAGCCTCCTATGAAAATCCACCCGATGTAAACACAACCCCATCGACATCGACACCATATGACCTCTACATCAATCCCGACCTATCCATCTCACTAATAAGATATATGCCCTCTCACTGCACCAGAAACTGTAAGATCATATATACATCCTCTTAGGTGATCATCATCTCACCCGTCAACAACTCAAATGTACATGTCACAGGGTCCCATATCTTTAGTAAAGCCAACAATAATCCCTGATATTTGTGGATATGCATGTAATGGAGTAATATACCTAGCCCCACCTCTTCCAAATGATTCCAATCATCATCTGACAACTAGGCTATCACATCCTCAATTTTTTTTGGGATCCTATCTCGGATTGTTAATTTGTCCATTGCCTGCATCCACAAAATCACAAAACATCCATTAGAACATTATTCTATAAAAAATTAAATCAAAATCCACATTTAACCTAAAACATATTAGTCACCATCGATTTCCCATAATCGTTGGCATTTGTACCTAAATCGCAGGTGATTTGCAAAAATTGTCGGCGATTCTTGCAACCTGTTAAACATACCCTGACACGGGCCTAAAAAACAAAATAATTAAAAACAAGTAAAAACAAAAAAAAAATGACAAGATAAGGTAATCACCTCTCCTAAGGTAGGCCTCCTCCTCCGGGATCCTCCAACGACTGCCATCTCAAACTTTTCACACCGAATAACACTAATCAAAGCTCTCAAGAAGTTTCTCATGCATGGTAACAATGAAATTACTGTGGTTAAAATTGGTTATCTATAGGCATCCTTTTTTCCCTCCCTACAGTCATCGATGATTCTGTCCAATTTCCCGTAATTATTAAAAATCCTTGATAACCTGATTAAATCTCTAGATATTCATCCCCAATCTATCCAGACCTGTTTTTACTTATCCAAATGCTTTAATAAATTATCAAAACTATCCAATTAGCACTTTTTCAATATGTGCCTCCATTCAAAGGCCCCAAAATTTTCAAATGTCAAATTAGCGATACGTCTATAGGTCATGAAAACTTTGGTTCCCATATCATTTGGCTTCCTAGTCCCAAACACCCACCTTATAGCTACATCAAAACATACCTAGTCAATATTACCTTCCCACATTTTCTCCCTGCGAGTCATACATCTATTGGTCGTGAACCCTTTTAGCTCCCCTATCACTTGACTCTCTGAGCACGTCAAACACATCCTTTAAAAGGTATCTTATTTATATACCTTGTAATTGGGAAACTTAAAACAAAAGAACACACATCTAGCCATCCAAAAAAACTCTATCAAATTGGTGATTATTTACACTTCGTCGCAATCACCCCTAGTTTGAGGGGGGATCACCCATTGAAAATAAATCGATCAATCTCAAATCCATTTTTTCTAGTGCTTTGCCTATACCAAACTACTTGACAAAAGGGGAAAATGTAGATACCGGGTTTTTGTCACCTGCCTACTTTCCACATAACCCTCACAAATACACATTAAATTATCAAAGCTATCACTATATCACTACTTTAAGTCATCTCCCTCACCCATAAAATCAATTTTTACCCGTCTTAAATTACCTTTACCCATCCTAAACCACCTAATCATCTCCTAACCATCTCAAACCCATTTTTATCATAACCTCTCAACATCCCCAGCTTGACCTAACCTCTTCCCAACAATTTCACCTCACCCCTATACCAAAAATTACCATTTGGGATGAGGTTAAAACCACTTCTCAACATTTTCCTTGAGTTATTTGGATCATCGGTGATTATAACAAATCGCTAGTGATTATAAAAGCAAGTTGAGGCTCCTTTCTTTGAGATCTTCAGAAAATTTTTGCACAATCTTTCTTCATTGTTCCAAAGCCAACAACCAAAATTTTCACTCCGATGATCATCAATGTCCAACATCAATACAAAGATCTTGCAATACATAATTTTTGGTAGCTTTACCTTCAATCATCTTTCTAAGAAGCTCAAAATCAATAGTTAACTTCATTCAATTTCAACTGGCATCTTCAGACATCTACAACACATCTCCAACACATCAAGGTATTTCTCCAATGTTATTTAATTATTCCTATTCCAGTAACATATCAAAAACAATCAAAAACACCAATTTAGAACTGTGTTTGAGTCAAATTATTATTTTTAGATAAATCTAACTTTATATAGTAATTTCCTGTGATTCCTTCGAATCGCTAATGATTATCCAAACTCACCAGTGATTATTTTGAATCACCATCAATCTCTGTCTATTAGTCTTCTTAGTAACTTTTTTATCATTTTATTAGTTTTTTATCTATTTATTTGGCTTTAACTTGCTTATTTCAAGTATTTCTCCTCTTTAGATGACAGTTCTAGGAAAATCACATCCTATCACCAACATCTTTGATGTACCAATCATCCAGTAACCCTTTGTGTGGGATAAATTTGGAATCCTTCATGAGCTCAACTTGCATGCCATCTGATCCTCACCCACCATCTAAGACATTAAGGAAAAAATCAAATTCCTCCATGAGATCCAATAGGAAATGGAGGATTATTAGTACGATTACTTTTAGTCTTCTCTGATTGCTTACACCCTAGCCTGGGCCACCTACGAAGCATCACACGACCTTTCCTTCAACACTGAATTATAATCAATATTATCATTTTCATTTTATCTATTTCTATCACTATCAATCTACTTGATTGCATGAAAATGAGATGACATCCTCCAAGGAATTCCCTTAGGATTCTTTGAATAGGCCTTTTCTGAGCATCTCGTCATCCAATTTGTCTAATATCTTTTATTTAGCTATCTTTGATTGTAGATCTCTTCACCGTATGAGATAAGGAATTGTGTATTCGTTCAGACACTCCAACATCAATCAACCATCAATATAATAAACATTTTCTTCAATCACCACAGGTATCAGTAAACCCTACCATGTTCCCAGGTTAGTTTGTATTTATTATTTCATTTGATTAAGTTAGAATAGAAAAATAAAAAACTCTCTAGTACTCTAGGCTATTCATTTCAAACTTCAAAATTTATTCAAACCCTAATGTGTTTATAAAAGTGCAATTTTGAATATTCCTATTCATAAGGTATCATTTTAGAGTTGTGGTTTCCAAATCCTAGTCATTGATCATAAAAACCATTAGTAATGTTCATCCATATGGGAAATTATACTCTTCTCATAGATATAAAATTATTTGTATAAATATAAATGGTTTATGCTACTCAATTATTTCACTCTTTGAAATATAAAGATCTAGTCTCTTCTTTATAGTTTAACTATTTTACACCCAAAAATATAAAATGAGCTAGAACCTAACCTAGTAAAGATTAGAGAAATAAAAAATAGCCAAGTACACTCACTTAAACTTAGATTAGCTTAATTATAATAAATATAAACAAATAAAGTAAAGAGATAATTATAAATAATGTACAATGGAAATACCCAACATAAATATTTCCCAAAGGATGAATTCATAGTTAACATATGAATGAGAATATGGCTAAAAAGAGTTTGTTTAAGAAATTTTGGAAGTTTCATTGTCTCAACATGTGTCTAGACAATACATTAGAAAAATATAGTAACAATGAATACTAGTACCTATGGCTACCATAGTGTCTTGGGAAATTTTGTACCTTATATAAAGTTTGGAACGTGTTTACTTGTATATGCACTTTGGGATTATAAAACTTTATTATTATGATATGATGTGATGAAGTAAAATTTCGATCTCCTTTGTTCAAACTTAGAAATTCTCACTTAAAAAATGGTTAGTAGCACTAGAATAAGCTTAGAATGATCTTAGTATGCATTCATTGCATGTGAGAAGTACACTATGTATTTGTATACTTGAATGGGAAGAAAGTCACATATAGTTATCCAAAATCCTATGATGATATGAAATTATGAAATCAATATGGAATTTATAATGATCTTTATCTTGACCTTTGACGCTTGGCATTGTGTAATTTTAAACCCTTTGTACTTTAGAGTTGGCTTATGTACTACTCTAGGGTCTCTTTTAGATGATTTGAGATGTGTATAATCTATTTAACTAATGATATCAAAGATCTTTAAGAGGTGAAAATTATCTTGAGGGTCTCTTGAGGGTCATGTGTGTGTGTGTGTGTGTGTGTGTGTGTGTGTGTGTGTGTTAATTTCCATGCAAGCCGACTGATGAATCAAGCCTAGGTCAACTTAATGAAAGTTCTAATGTTTTAAAAAGGTATATTTCCCTCATTAAGTATAATAGTAGCACATATTTGAAAAATACCAGTGGATGGTACTATCTAGGGTTATTGTTAGCATCATGGGGGTAAGGAATTAGGAAGATACAAAATGAGATATGTTTATATAAATTTAATGGTGTTCTTATATTGACTAGAGGCAACCCTAAGAAGTACAATTGGAAGGTGGAGGTGACCAAGACAATGTAATGGTAATATAAAGGGAGAAAAATGTGATAAAATGATCAAATATATGTTAATAGTCTAAGTGTATTAAAGGGTGCCAAAATTGACATTTCCAAGTTCTTTAGACAAAAATTAGGTGTATACATATGCCCATATTTGAATCTAGTATTGAAAATGCTATATGAAAGGGGTAAAATAAAATGTGTATATATGAAGTGTGAATATATGATGTTATAACTAAAATATCAAGTCATTCCATATGCATACCTATAAACACATAAATTCAAATATATCAATATCCCAATAACATATGTAATTTGAAAACTTAAATCTTTGAAAAATTAAAATTGAAAAATTGAAAAAATAAAGAAGAAAACTTGCATGATGTTACATGGACTATGTCGACACTCGTAATTTTTTTGGAGAGTTCCACAAGGTCAAAATTCCCCAGAAGATAAATTTGTTGAAACAAAGGAGTGGTGCCCATGTTTACGTAGTGAATAAAATCATGGAATACTAATAAATTAAAAGATTGATTCCCTTATTTGTAAGAAGAAAAAATTCACTAAATTCCACATGTATTTAAAATAACCCAATTCTAATGGAGAATATGATATGAAATTATCCTATTCTTGACTAAACATACTAACAAGGGTTTGTAACTAATAAGACAAATAATTATATCTTTAAATTGATACAAAAATGTCAAAGAACACTTCCTTGCTAGAGAAACTAAACAATTTGAAAGTCTTGATCTAATACAACACATCAATGGGGTCTTGCAAATGACCTATCACAAGAAAGAGTGGATATTAATCTATAGATAGAAAACCTAAAAGAGTGAATATAAAGTACCATTGAACACAAAATGTGATATAATGTACTAATATGGATGAAATCAGTGTCCCAAGTGAACAAGTGATGAAACAAGATGGTTAAGCTCCACCGGGTACTCCCCAAGATTAGCATTTCCTCAGAGTAAATAAAAAAGAATATGTAACTCATATTTTCCTTAACTTTAAAGCCTTATGACATCTACAACATTTAACCCTCTATAGGGTAGGGACAAATCTACAAAATTATAAGGGTGATAACTTTAACATTCTTGGATGTTTGTCCTTGAATCTTTTAAGCACTCCTAAAATTATCCCTTTCCTTTGTTCTTTCTAAAATTATCTATAATATGGTATTGGAAGGTTATTAATAGACCTCCTTCCCACCCATTTTGAGATTTGAAACTTATTCTAGAGCTCTCTCCCGATCTTTCTCAATATTGCATTTGAATTATTGTGCATTAATGGTGTCTAACTACTCCTGGTTTGGTAGTTGGAAGAATTTTATTTGGAAACTCCATGTCACTGCACTAAATTGGCATCCTTCGTTCACCTACAAATTTTTCATTTTCTTCCCTCAAGTAGTTCCTCCAAATGAATCTTATTTTAGTTTTTGAAATATCCGTGTGTCCCTTTCAATGATTTGTAACGCCTTCCCCTTTAGTTTCACTAAAAATTTCCATGCACTCCTCAAAACATTTGCACATTGTCATGCATTATGTTTCTGCACCCTAGCTTCTTAGCTAACCCATTTCATTTCTTGCGTGTGTTGCCTTATCTAGCCAAAAATATCAAAACTCATGCAGTCCTCTAATTGTCCTAGAATACTTCTACATCAAACACCCTAGGTAAGATAAAAGTGAGCTTGGTATCATGAGTTTGGATTCAGAGTATGGCCATGGTGACGAAGTTCCTCCATGCTTATCCATGTTGCACATTATTCTGCACGGTTTCTCTATTTCACCAAGTATTCTTTGTATTCTTTCCCAAATGTTTTCCTAATGATTCTTGAGTATAAGATGGTCTCAATTTCTCAATGTGTTTCTTAGGTACTTGCCATCGTTAATTTAAGGCAACTTCTATTTCTCGCATCCCCTCACTTGGTATTTCCACACATTGATCCTTTGTACCTTTTGTATTCAAACATTCTTCATGGAACTTACACAAATATGCCACATTCAATATTGGTGATATATCTAATTCTTCTGACAACTCTATCTTATATGCATTCAGCCCTATCCTTTACAACAATTTGTATGCCCCAATGTTATTCATCTTCAAATTATTGTACATTCCTTTGGGAAATATTTCCTTCCACAAATGTGCCATCACTTGATATCCTTCATAAAATTCCTTGTATCTGAATTGTTCATCGGCATGCTCCTTATAAATTTGAATACGTTTCTCCAATTTATCATGCACTTCCTTGTGCAATTGGCACATATATTCTACATACTCCTCTGCTTCTATGCTTTGATTGTTTATTACCTCACATAACTCTGTGACTCCTCTAGGATTTTTCCCATAAATAATTTGAAATGGTGTCCTTCCTATATTCATATTAATTGAATTGTTATAAGGAAAATTATACTTGTGCTAATACCATGTCCCATTGGCATGGCTTGTCTGCTACCAAGCTATGCAACAAATTGCCTAAAATTTTATTCACCACTCCCTTCTATCCTTATGTTTTTGGATGGTATACTAAGCTATAAGTTAACCTTATTCCCAAATTCTTCCACAAGGTCCTCCAAAAGTGACCTAGGAACTTGGTATCCCTATCTAAACTATACTCACTGGTAAACCATGTAGCTACAACACCTCCTTGAAAAATAGTTGTGCAATGCCCGATGCATCACTAGTTTTCTTCATGTAATAAAATGTTCCATTTTTGAAAATATTTTGACTAATTTGAAGATGGAGTCATTTCCTATTTTTGTCCTCAAAAACCATAGAAAACAATACATGCTAATATATTCCCATGATATTCTTGGTGTGGGTAAAGGATGATAAAACCCCGTGTTTTGTTTGTGCCCCTTGGCTAACTAGGAAACCTTGCATCATTGTATATACCTATGCACATCCTCATTTATGGTCGACCAATAATATAAGTCATGTAGCTACGACAAAGTTTTTTCACCTCCAAAGTGACCTCCTAGACCTCTATTATTGTTATCCCTGATTAAGTTCTCTCTCATCATCTCTTGTAGTATACAAAACTGAACTCCTTAGAAAAATATTCCTTCATGGATAAAATATTCTAACCATAACACCCTATCCATGCGTGCCAATTCTTTGTATGCCTCCCATGATTCTTTGAAATATTTGTCTTGCACATATAAGTCCTTCATGGTCTCAAATCCCATGACTTTATTGCACATTTCTATTAACAATAACACTGTCTGACTCAAGGTGTCCACAACTTTGTTAGAATTTATGCTTCTATGTATTAAGACAAATGAATAACTTTGTAGGAATCCTACCCAATTCATGTGTCTTTAATTCATCTTTTCTTGACTATTGATAAAATTCAATGTTTGATGATCAATGTACAAAAACAAATTCATTTGGAAAAAAGTAATTCCTCCACTTATTCAACACTTGTATTATTCTATAGAAATTCTAATCATAGGTCGAATATTTCCTCCTCATATCATTTAACTTTTTCACTAAATTAGGGTATAAATATCACTTATTCACTTAGTATTATGCCAATTTCTGTCCCACTCATGTCAAAAGCCACTTAAAATACCTTCTCAAATCTTGGCAATGCTAAACCTGGTTGTGTTGTAATTCTTCGCTTCAATTCCATTTAGTCCACACAAACCCCTAGAAATATCCCTTCATAGTCTATGTGATCACTGCATATATGTTATTGAAGTTTCTTATAAATTTTCTATAGAAAATTTCCAAGCCATGAAAGCTTTGCACTTCCATTACATTTCTTGGTGATGAGCATTTAGTTATCACACACACCTTTTTTGGGTCTATTCATAATCCTTATTTTTATATCACAAAGCCCAAGTATATTAAATCCCTACACATGAAGCTACAATTTTTTATGTTTACCAACAAATTATCTTCTTGCAAGCGTTTCATCACCTTGTGCAGGTTTCCATGTTACCCTCTTTTTCCTTCTAAACACCAGTATATCGTCCAAATATATAACTAAAAATTTACCAAGGAATGGATTCAACACTTCATTTATCATCCTCATGAAGGTACTTGAATCATTGGTTACCATGAATGCCATAACTAACCACTCTTATAGGCCTTCATTTTGATCATGGTTTTCCACTCATCTCCTTCCTTGATGGGAATTTGATGATAACCACTGTATAAGTCAATATTTGAAAAATACCATGTGACATTAAGATAATCCATTAAATCACCCATCCTGGGAAATGGAAACCTATTTGATTGTGATCTTGCTGATGACTTTGGAATCAACACACATGTGCCATTTTCCTCCATTTTTGGGTGTCAACATTGTGGGTATTGCAAGTGTGCTCAAAATTTCACGCACTAATATTTCATCAAGTAATTATTTCACTTGTTTGCACACCTCTTCATTTTCTTCTGGGTCATTTTTTATGGTTCCTTGTTTGGAAAAATTGATTTGGGTAGAATTTAATCTGGTGACTGATATTACACACTGACGGTAATATTTGTGATAAATCCTTTGTTATCATGCCTGAGAATTATCCTAATATTTCTTATACTTCTACCGGTACTTATTATTATTTGGCACAATACTTTCATGCTTCTTTAGGTACTAACGCATAACACTTCTCTTCTTTATCCACTTCTCATAGGAAATCCTTTCCTGACACTAGTAAAAGTTTTACACAAAATCCAATTTGTACTTGTCCCTCCTCATCCTTCAATGGTGAAAAATTTAAACTCACACCCATATTTTTGATGTGAATCATATTCATGTGCCCATAATGGAAAACCTTCCTATAATACTGCTAGGGTTTTCGCAATAGTAGATGAAAAAGGTGTATTGACATCACATCACACAATACTTTGTCACAGTAATTCCCAATCTGTAACTTGACAAGAATTTTATCATTTACTAGAACTTGGTGCCCCTTTTGTAACCATGAAAATTTGTAGGGTTTAATCTTCTTCATCCCTAATTTCTCTACCATTTCACAAGAGATAAGATTTTTTGTGCTTCTAATGTCGACAATCACTTTACAAATTTTTTATTTGGACTTACAAATAATATTAAACAAACTCTTTCTCTGTATAATTTCATCTTCTTTCTATGATGTCTTTAGTAATAGCTTCCTTATCATCAGGGATTATCTGCACTCTAGTATGCCATAGTGTTCTGTAGATCTTACTGACTCGACTTCACCATGTGATAAATTTGTGCATATGTTTGTGTGCCTAATTGTGACTTCACTTTGTGTATTTGGAAATTCAAATGCATGATGTCCAATAACTATGCACTTGAAACATGATTCCGAGAATCCTCTTCCCTATCCTCAACTAAATCTCTTGTGTTTTATTGAAGATTACGATGTTCCATCATCTCGTACATTATTTTGGGATGGCATCTATGTACTATTTTTCTTATATTCTTGTAGTCTATTATATCCTCAGCTACTTCCTCCTCTACTGTGCACATTACGAATTCCTCTTTTAGTTGTACTCTGAATTTTACATGCTAACTTTTCCTCCACCTTTAAGGCCAGTTGATAAACTTCCTCCATGGTCTGAATTCACAAAATACTCAACTCTTCCTGGATTCTAAACCTCAAGCCATTAATATATCACACAACCTTCTCCTGGTCGAACTCCACATGTATAAATATTATCATGATCTAGTGAAACTCCTAAGTGTAATATTTAACCGAAATCTTTTTTGTCTCAAATTTTACTTCTTAAATAAACTCATTTAGTAGTAAGATGACATGAAATTACTCCTCATTTTGGTGATCATGCGATCCCAACGTACTATCTTATCTTTTCCTCTCCTTCATCTCTCATTTTTCACATCCTTCCACCATAATATCACATGTTCCTTCAACTTAGTTTGTACTACTCTTATGCGCTATGGGTAAAATATTTCTTCAAACTCATAGTATTCCTCTATAATTTTCAACCAGTCCTCAAATTCTTCTATATCCAACCTTCTAGAGAATGAAAAAACATCCATTCTCAGTCAAAAACCAATTTTTGAAATATATTGGAGTAGTCAATGGTCTCCCATGCCTATGGATTTATCCTCCTCTGGTAAATCTTCAAAAAAATTTGTGTTGCATGTGCCTTTACTTACTACTCCTATTTTACTGTCACTTTGAAATGTATTGGAGTAGTGCATCAGGTGCCATGAGTCCCCTTCTTTGGTATTATACAATAACTTCAAGTCTTTTTCTCACACCCCTTAGCTATGTAATCACCCACTCTAGCTCTCCCATGATGGTTTCATTATTTTATTTAACTACGTTGGATTTGCCCATATTAGAGGCTCTTCTTGGTGACATCTTCTCTTTCTTGACTCGTTAACTCATGATTGATGTTCTACCAATCCTTCCTCTCCCTACCTATTTCTAAGGTGTGTAGCCTCACTTTGATACCACTTGTTGGCATGAGATGGTTAAGCTCCACTAGGTACTCCATGAGATTTATATTTCCTCAGAGTAAACACAATGAAGTATACTTAAATGTAACTGAAATTTTCCATAAATTTAAAGCCTTACGACATATACAATATTTAACCCTCTATAGGGTAGGGCTAGATATAAAAAAATATAGGGGTGGTAACTTCAACAACCTTGGATGCTTGTCCTTGAATATTTCAAACATTCTTAAAAATATCCCTTTCCTTTGTTATTTATAAAATTCTTTGTAATATGACATTGGAAGGGTATTTATAGACCTCCTTCTCACCCATTATGATATTTAAAAATTCTTCTAGAACTATCTCTTGATCTCACTTAATCTTACATTTGAATTTATGTACATCAATGGTGATATGGAGGATATTATGGTGTTTATAAGTTTACTAAACCTCCCTAAACCATAACCAAGTTGTAGATCATTGTAAGACCTTTCCGATGATATGCAAAACTTCATAAATGGAGTCTGGATGTAGAAGATATCACAAGTCAAAGAATGGTTTGGAAAACGGGTCAATACTAGTCAACTACAAAGTCACAGGTTGATACATGGAAAAAGTTAAAAATGAGTAAAGAGGGTTAAACTTTATGTTTTGAAAGCCATCGGTCTTTGACACAGAAAACATTGGTGGGCCCCACTATTTTCTGGCTAGGGGCCCTTAGCCAGGTTCGACACACTCTTTTAATGGATGGGTGTCTTGGCCTCCTGCTCATTGTATTGATCTTGATTTTATATGCCACATATTTTTATTACTCTACCTATGTGGGATTTTTTATTACAGAGTTGAATTTTTAAATTGCAGGCTTGTGATGTTACATTGTACTTGGAGCATCTCGGGTGAGCTATTTTCTGGATTGGTGAGGTGGTCAACTCCCCATCGAGTTGATAGTTATTAAGCACTCATTGATCAATCTTATTTATCCATCCACGACCAGTGGATCAAACATTCCAACTGCCACCTATGTGGCCCACTTGACTAACTCAATTTGGGCAATGAAATAGACATAGCTCGCCTTGTAACTTAGGACTGTTCAACGATCCATCTTGGTACCTTTTCAATTCATAGTGTAATGACCAATATTGAACCGAACACCTTACAACTCATCCCACAACTCAGGGTGATCAACCAAAGCCATAACAAGTCGGCCCAAAGCTTGGGAAAGTAGGAATTAACATCTCGGCATAATGAGAAATAAAAATCTCGCCACGACATGGAATCAACATAGCTCGACTCACAACTCAAGAAAATTAACCAATACACGAGGTGAAATACCTTGTCGTGCCCAACCAAAGGGAAAGATGTGGCTGATGCCATGTTGAAATAGGCATGGAGATCTCATTTTAAACGCTTGCCTCTTCTTGCGCATGGTAAATGTGGGATAATTCCCACTTCATTGCAAAACCATCAGTACAAAATAATGTCTCAAGGGGTCAAACGTTGGACCTATACTTTGTAAATGAATGCACTCAGCCAACCCACCAAACAACTCGGTCTAGTTAAAAAAAGAGCTCCTTATTATTTAAATAACATAGTTGCAGGTCTGTAAGGACAGAGAAAGGAACAATTTACATTCAACTAAGGTTTTAAGGAAATTAGAGGCAAATTTTGACTTGGTGTAAAAAACAAACTTGTTCAGAATTCCAAGAGAGTTCCAACCATGTCATTAGTTCTTCATGAAATGATTTAAATTTCCATTTGTAGGTGTTTTTATAGCACATTTTTAGGGAGATCATATTGTGAAGAAGTTGTAGGGGCCATGGATGAATTTGTGAAGATGATTATGGTAAATTACAGAGTTCCACAAGTATGATATAAGCCCATTTATAGGTAACAAATATCTATTTATCATTATTGAAGGTAAAAATTATACTTCATTGGATTTAATAGATCGATTCACAATTCGTGAATCTAGAGATGTAGCCTATGGGTGAAATGTGTTATCAATTTCTGTGTGGATTTTTATTTCATTTTTGATGAATATTTAGAACCGATAAATTTCAGTAATAGTAATTTGTTAATTTGGTTAAACAATCAATTAAAATAGGAAATTGGATTAAGTTAAAAAATGACAATCCATAATTCACAACAGATTAAGTGAATGCACATTTTAATGTTGTGATTTAAAATCAGATTGAGGTGCATATATGATAACAGGGACTTGATCAATTTTGGAGAATTGAATCCATAAAATTGATTTTAATTTCGACATCCACGAAAATAGTTACAAAGTAAAAATTTAAAACTTACATTTTCAGATCATATTTGGTATCATAGCTAGTTTAGCTCGATATTGTCTTAAGTTTAACCTGACTAATAATGTGATTGATACAATTGGTGCAATTAGTACAATGTGGTTGAACAGGTACAGGTGCATTATGGACAATTGTAATTTTTTCAAATGAGTTAAAAAGCAATATCATAGAATTTAGGTGAGAAATGGTAAACACGACTCCTCACCTTAGAAGGAGGAGGAAAGGGGGGATTACTGTACTCATTGTTAGTTAAGTGGGCATCAGGTTGAAAACTACTGGAAACTTTATCCAACAATCCATCCATTGCATGGTAAGAAAAAGTTGGAATTTAAGGTAAAATAAGTTTTTGAACCACTAGTTAAAAATAAATAAACCTTGAATCTATCCACTGTTAAACCACTGATGAGTCCATTCTATTTTAGTATGGCAAATGTAAACTCATGTGATTTGGGAATATTTACTTTTGCACAGTAGCGATTATGAATAACATGCAAAATTTGTCAAATAAATTTGTGGGTTTCTGATGTATGATGAAAGGAAAATTCCCATATTATTATTTTCTTTGGAAAATGGAAATAGCGTCACCTGTAAAGAAGATATGGGAGACATGTTAAACATACTCATATTTTACTTCTTACGTGTTAAGGATGACAAATACCATTTTTATTTTTAGCAGCATTGAATGTAAATTTAGTGGGCATGGGTATAATGTCTAGTTTTGGAAATGCATTTTTAGTTACTGTTGTTAAATGTGATTGTGCAAATCTGGGACACCTTTTTGTAGGTAATATAAAAAATTATTATGTCTATGCAGAGTATTTGCACATAAATGATGACTGTTGTTTTTAGGGCATTTATTTATGACTACCCTATGTAGTTACAATTGGTGTTTACATTATTTACACTAACTAACTGGTGTGCAAATGTTTCTTGGTGATCATTTGCAGGAGATAGCAGTTCACCATTGTGGGTAAGTATACAATTTTTTTCTATCCTTTTTATATTTTAGTATGTGGGGATAGATTTGACAGGTTCACATGGATTCAATTTTTGATTATAGCTATTTTGGCATGGATGGTCTAATTATTCTGGATAGTGATATTTGCATTATTTTATAGTTTTAGATAGACAATGGGCACTAGCCTAATTGTGGGAAATTTATATGTTTGTTATACTAATCTAATTTGATGGAATTGTAATTTCAGTAATCAGCCGTATCACAGAGTATTAGTTGAACACTAGCTTTCTAATTTGGATGGGTGTTATTATCTGATTGATTGTTTTTGATGGCATTACAATGGGATTTGACAGTTCAAATTTATTTACAGAGTTGACATGGTTGCAGAGTATCAACTGGACACCAACTTGAATGGGTGTTATTATCTGATCGATTTTATGTGACTAGATAATCAAATTTTCATATTTATTTAACCCATAATGCTATTTATGGTTCATGTATGTGATTGTGCAATGCAAGATGAGTTAGCACATTTTGTGGGTGATAAACAAATTTTTGTGGACAAAACGAATTCTTAGTTGGGAGGAGTGATCTATAGGATATTTTGGTGTTTATAAGTTTTGTAAACCTCCCTAAACCATAACCAAGATGTAGAGTATTCTGATACATTTATGATGATATGCAAAACTTTAGAAATAGAGTCTGGATGTAGAAGATATCACAGGTTAAATAATGGTTTGGAAAACGAGTAAATACTTGTCAACTAGCGAATCATAAGTTGACACGTGGAAAAAGTTAAAAAATTAGTAAAGAGGGTTAAAATTTGTGTTTTGAAAGCCACTAGTCTTTGACACATGAAAAATTAGTAGGCCCTGCTATTTTCTGGCTGGAGGGCCTCATCTAGGTTTGACACACTCTTTTAATGGAGGGATTCCTTGGCTTCTGAATCATTATATAATTTTGTATTGATATTTATTTTATATGCCACATATTTCTATTACTCTACAAATGTGGGATTTTGTATTATAGAGTTGAATTTTTACATTGTAGGATTGTGATGTTGCACTGCATTTGGAGCAGGTCTAGTGAGCTATTTTCTAGCTCGATGGGGTGGTCAACTCCCCACCAAGTTGATCATTATTAAGTCCTCAATGATCGAGCTTATCTATCCATCCACGGCCAAAAGATCAAAAATTCCCACCATCACATATATGTGGCCCACTTGAATCGACCTAATTTATGCGATGAAACATACATAGCTCAGCCCGTAGCTCAAGACGGTTCATTGGTCCAATTTGATGCCCTTTCTATTCATAGTGCATCGACCAATATTGAACCAAACAAATTACAACATGGTCCACAACTCAGGTAAATCAACCAAAGCCACAATGAGTTGGCCCAAATCTTGGGAAGGTGGGAATTAACACCTCGACACAACAGGAAATGAACATCTCACCACGATGTGGCATCAACATAGCTCGACCCACAACTCAGGAAAATTAACTAATGCACGGGGTGACAGACCTTGTGGCACCCAAAAAAAGGGTGAGATGTGGCTGAAAACACGTTAAAACAGACATGTCAGCCTCATTTTAAATGCTTTCCCCTCCCCACGCTAGGTAAATATGGGATAATGCCCACTTCATTGCAAAAGTGTCGGTGCAAAAGAAGGTCCCAAAAGGTTGAATCGTGGACCTAGAATTTGCAAAAAAATGCACTCAACCAACCTACCAAACAAATTGGTAGGGTTAAAAGAAGAGCTCGTTGTTATTTAAACAACACAATTGCAGGTCTGTAAGGACAGAGGAAGGAGCAATTTGCATTCAACTGAGGTTTTAAGGAACTTAGAGGCCAAATTTTGACTTGGTGTAAAAAGAAAATGTTATTAGAATTCTAAGAGGATTCGAACCATGTCATTAGTTCCTCATGAAATTATTTATATCTCCATTTGTAGGAATTTTTATAGCATAGTTGCAGGAATATCACATTGTGAAGAAGCTGTAGAGGCCACAGATGGATTTAAGAACATGATTTTGGTAAATTGTAGAGTTCTAAAAGTTTGATATCATCCCATTTATAGGTGTTGGAGATATATTTATCATTATTGAAGGTAAAAAATGTACTCATTGGATTTATTAGATTGATTCATAATTTGTGAATCCAGTGACATAGCCTACGGGTGAACTCCATTATCAATTTATGTGTGGATTTTAAATTTAGTTTTGATGAAGCTTTTGATAAGATAAATTTTGGTAATAGGAATTTGGTAATTTGGTTAAACAATAAATTAAAACAGGAAATTAGATTCAGTTAGAAAAAGACAATCCATAATTCAAAACAGATTAAGTGAATGCACATTTCAATGTTGTGATTTAAAATCAGATTAAGGTGCATATATGATAACAAGGAATTGATAAATTTTGGAAAATTGAATCCGTAAAATTGATTTTAATTTTGAGATCCATGAAAATGGTTGAAAATTAAAAATTTAAAACTTGTGTTTTCGGATCAAATAATGGCCAATTACTCCTATCCTGGTAGTTGTAAGAAGTATCTCTGGTAACTTTGTGTTACTGTTGCCTTGTTATCCTTTTTTCACCTACCACTTTGTTGTTTTCTACCCTCAAGTAGCTACTCCACATGTACCTTATTTTTTCTTTTTCAAAATATCCACACACCCATTTGGGTGATTTTTCACATCTCCCCCTTTAGTTTCTCTAAAAATTTCTTACAATGCTCAATTTTTTTTCACACTATCACACATTATTCTTCCACACCCTAGCTGTTTTACTTACCCATTTGATTTCTTGCGTGTGATGCCTTATCTAGCAAAAAATTCAAAACTCACATAGTCCTTTGATTGTCCCGTGATGCTCCTACACAAACAAGTGTCCCTAAATCTAAATATAATGTCTCAAAATCTTGGACTTAGTCTCTTTAAAAAATGTAGAATATATTTAGAAAAATAATATTATCTCTCAAAAACATGAATATATATATCCAAAGCATGTAAAATGTTTGTAACTCAAAATAAAATCTCTCAAAAGAATGCATATATTCTCTCAAATGTATGTAAAGTTTCTCTAAAACTTAAATCTGAACCCACATGGATCACATAAAATTGTCACTAAATTTATTATGGATTGTTTTTCTCTAACTAACACCGTATGAATCCCTAAAATAAGACAAATGTAATATCCCTTTTGAGAGGAGGGAGTGAGTCATATGTTAAAAGAAAGAGTTAAACACATCATGTTTAAAATAAATAGTCAAACACATCATGTCTAAAATATAAATATAGATAAATAAAGATTTAATCATTTAAAACATAGTAGAATATGTTAACATAAATATATTTGATCATTGTAAGAACATATGAAACATGTAATCAAAAGCATGAACATACATGTTTGTTGGCATCTTATAAGATATAATCATACAAAAAATAAGCTAGAGTTGTATATCGCCAAAAGAAAAACATAAAAAATCAAGCATAAAATAATATATGAATGATATATATCATGGAAAAATTAACACCAATAATGGTAAAAAATAGTAATATGTACGATAACACATTATGTGATCAAAACACAAATAAATAGTACTGCATAAGAAACATGTAATCAATTTCAACCATAGAAAACTATAGTGAACAATATAGAAGAAAACATGATGATTAAGAAGCACAAATCCAATCATGACATGAAAATTAACAAAAAAAATAAAATGTGGATCCTTAGACACAATTGATACATGACATAATGCAAAATATTGCATATGTTAAAGCATGAAGTAAGCAATGTAAATGTGTATAAACACAGAGAAATTAAATTCAAACATACATCGGTAAAAATGTAAGCAAATATCAATATAAGTTCATTAGAAAATTAAGTTCATAAGAAGTCAATGCTATCATCATGTATAATAATGTATGATATCCATTTAAACACTCTAAAGATATAAGAAAGAGAAAGACATGTATAAGCAATATAATTGGCTCAATATGGTCAATTGAATAACATTGAGAGATAAAACCTACAATACACATAGGATTCCCTTAGTATAGGTATGCCTCTAATGTATAAAGTTTCCCCCTGGGTGTGAGGAAATGATGTTAGAAAGCATCAATATATCCACGATCAAAGTAGTTTACATATCTTACATATAAATTCAATTAAGCATGAAAATAATGCTCTTAAAATGGATATGTAAATCAGTGAATGACCACAATATCTAGATTTTTTGCAAGAGCTGAAATTCAAGGACATCATCTAAAAATTTAATGTTTCTTGGCTGCCATTTATTACTTTGATCCAGTGGATTGATTCCTTGTGGATAGAAAATTTCAATTACTTCCTATGTGCTCGAGGCTTCTTCATTGTCTTCTTCAATGATCTAGAGGATTATCAAAGGGTTATTAAAGAGGGTCATTCGTTTTTAGGATTGGTGGGTCTTTTGACTACCCCAAATTTTCAATAGATTAACCGGAATACCTTCTCCATCACACATGTTCCTGTTTGGGTGAGATTTCCTAACTTCCCCTTCAATTTTTCTTTGCAATGGAGGAAATATGAACTATTCTAGGGCAATTCATCAAATAAGAAAACAAGAGGATGCAAAGTGGTCTACATACTTTTGTTAGGATTTGTGTAGTAGACCTTAACAAGGGATTTCTGGATAGAATGATGCTCAAGATGGGAGATACGACCCATATTCAGTTTCTTGACTATGAAAATACAGATTTCAGATGTCAAAATTACAAGACTCTGGGTCACATCCAAGTTGCATATCCTCAAAAGAAAACATAAGCTCCTAGACAAAAGGATCTATTCCCAAATGATAGATCCAACCAGATACTAAAGATGAAGACACTATTGACTCAAAAGATCAAGAAGTAGAAGAATAAGATACAAATCCTTTAATTACAGTACAATCAAACATTGTAACTTCTAAGGAGGTGGGGCAACCTTTGGTTTCTCCTCCCGCTTTGGAGAGACCTTCTCCAGGGATAAAAGGCCCCATGAATCTGATCACTCTGACTCAGATAAGGATGGAGCTCATCCTCTAGATAAAGAGTTACAAATTTCCACTCCCTTGGAATTATCCAAATAGAATCCTCTTATTTCAGAGATTATTTTTCATGATAAGTGGAAAGTAGTGTGTTTAAAGAAGGGAAAGAAGGGAAAGCATTGATATCCCTCTTTCCATCCTCATTCTCTCTTTGTATAAGCTTCACTTCCAATTTTTGGTCTTGTAGCTTATTTTGAGCTGCATCACCCTTCCCCTCTTTGTTTTGCTTCTACTGAATCATTTACAACTATGCTGAAGTTGCTTCTTCTCCTTCTCTATGGTTGTAGTTTGGCTGTTGCATCTGGTGTCATCAATAACTCCTTTTTATCCTCGCTTGTGGATCCTCTTTTCTTTTCTTTGTTCAGTTTTGGACTTCATGGCCTTTTATTCCTTTTTCCTGTAGGCTTCTTCACTGTTATACCTTAATGATGTATCTCTCATTTTGGGCCTTTTGTAAAAGGATGTTGGTCCTTTCAAAACCCCCAAATTCACCCTTTTCCAAAAAAATCAATGAATGACCATGTAATGTGATAAACAACATCAAATTGACATGTAATAACAAATAACCTATGCATATGTTGTGGTTTTGTATATTTTAATATTTTAGTAAACAAACAATAGTTAATCAAGTGAACAAGATAAGAGGAAATCAATAAAAAGAATATAAGAGGTGTAAAATCAAAAAATATATTAACTTGGAGGGTTTTAAAATTTCTATGACTTACCTCATAATTCATTATGTACTAGAATAAAATTACCTTAGAAATATGTAGGCGTATATCATTTTCTGAGTAGCTACCATATATGCCTAGAATGAAATACGAGGAAAGGACAAACAAGACATAAAAATCAAGGTAAATTTAAAAGGATACAATAATGAACAATTTGTAAGAAAATTTATTAATTTCAAAATAAAATAATGGGGAATAAATTAGATAACTAAAGAGAGGGTGATAAAACATATCAAGTAAATGATAAGCTATGCACAATAAACTACATAGTTGAGCTGGTATATGGATAGGTTAAAAGTGCTAACCTATAATTTTGTCAACATAATGATGGATGTTCTTGGATCAATCAATATATCACTTAATTTTTGATAGATTATACTATAAAATGTCATAATATCCTCATCACTACAATATTTATAATCTTCACTAGGCTTGGAATTCTTCTTTTTCAGGTGTTTATGTTCAATTATTGATTTTTTTATCAATGCTTTACTTTGTCTTTAGTATTTATTAGACAAAAGGTTCCCCTTGAACCTTTTTCTAACCTTTTTCCCTAAAAACACAAGTTAAAAGCACTTGTATCATAAATTGTAAATAATGTGTACCGTGATATTTAGTTCATACCACAAGTCATAAAACTTCTATGCATGTTGTGAAATCTTCCCATGTTTTATGTTTGTCCCCAGTGCATTTATCTATTCTCCATGCAATCATGTGTGATGCATCTAATTCACAATGCATTATTTCATGTTGTAAAGAATTATAATCCACTACATTACACTACTTATACCACACTATATCATCCACACCACAATCTTCTCCATGCCTTTACCATTTTCATTTCCCACATTTTCCTATGTCCTGTAAAATCATCTCTTGATAATGCCTATCATTCCATATTTCAATGTCATTTTTTCATCTCATGCATCACCAAAATTTTTACCGTAATCCATATAAAATTATTTAATCCACAAACCACTATCTCAATTCATGATGCACTATTCGTGCCATGTTACTATATTCTATAACACATAACATAGTATCTACTATAGAATGCTATATTTTTAAGTCCAACCCAATAATCTTTTTTAGATATCATGCATGCCTTCCACCAAATACTATCAATTTGAACTTGTGTGTCGATATACCATTATGTCATAGTAATATCATGATGGTCATCAAGATTCCCCTTCCACATTATGTGGTTATAAATTTTAATACACAATCTAATATAATGCAAGTGGGATGACAATGCAAAACTTTATGATATTGGACATTTCAATCCAATATTTGATTTAGACATCTATTTGTCCCATCCATATCTATTTCTCACTGTTTGAATCTACAATTTAATTTCAAGATTTTTTTCTTTTTTCTTTTCATTCATTGAAATATTGACATATTCTCCATATTCTCTGTAAAATGGATGATTCACCACTTTTCATTCATGAATGTTTTGACATATTTCCCACTTGTTTTCTATAAAGAGAAGATATCAATCTATATTTTGGGTTCTTCTTCTTTGGAATTCACTTGGATTCCCATCTAATATGGATGATGTTTTAGACTATATGTTAATGAATATAATACATCGAAGGCCTCATTTTATAGTCTAAAGAAGCTATGTATATTTGAGCAATATCTAAGTTGTTGTGGATAATATTTTTTCCTTATCTTTTCTCTTGTGATACTAGATCTATTATATACTATTCATACCTACTATTATGATGTGATTTTGTGTGTGGAATATAATTAAATTTATTCGATATATTGTGTTATCCTCAAGAACATGGAGAAATGAAGATCCCTATTTCATTGTTAATACATCACCAACCTTTTTGTTTGTTTCTATTATCCCTTTTCTTCCAAAATTAGTAGATTAGGATAGTTAGTGATAAAATTAGGATTAGAATTAGATGAGAATAAAATCTCTATGGAGGTTTTATTTAGTTCACAAGCCCCACACTTGATAAGAAATCCCATATTGTGTTGATAATGAAGAAATATTCAAGGGTGGACAATTTCTACCATAAAACATTTTGTCATATCTAATGGAAAAAATGATTTGTTTTCATTTAAAATCTTGTGTAAAACACCCTATTTATAAAATTTCAATCAAGATTTTGGTGAGAATATTGAATCTACCTAATTTTTGAAGTAAAAATTTATCAATTGGTGAATCTGTGTCCTATAAAACCTATTTCTTAGAAATGCATTCAAACCCCTCATTTTAATGTTATCACACTTCCATTTATTTCTTAGAGCTTAAGAGCCCCCCTTAATTTACAATAAAGGAATGATATCCCAAAACCAACCCTTAAATCCCTCCTATATTTTATGAAAATGATTCTATGATCCTTATCAATCACATTCAATATGTGGAAAAGTTATGTGGAGTGCATAGTATCACAAAGTTGAATATCGATATCATATTACCTAATTATTATTTTAGTGGAAAATATATACATCAATTCATAATATTTGGCACACAATCCATTTATTCATGGGATTAAATGGGATAAAATTTGAACAACTGGTTAAAAGAAAATACATGCATCATATCTCTCATGGAATACCTCAACACCATTAAAAGGAATCCTAAAAAGTATGTATATGACATCAACAAAAAATTTAGAAATACTTGGGAAAGACTACTCCAGAAATGTAGACCCCTACTAGGTATGGAATTCTTATTCTACTTAAGATGTTTTATATCTAATTTTTCTATTTTGATTACATCTTAGAGGTAGTTATCATCCTCAAACCTATGATATAGTTGTTTAGGAAGAGAACAACCACATTTAGGCTAGTATGATGTATCCCCTCCTCTCATTCCCAAACATTTTAAATTCCCCTCAACTTTCCATGTGTATGTTGATAACCTTCCACATACAAAAATTCCTCATACTATCTCAATTATCCCTCCAACATTGGATAAAAATCCATTACCTCAACCTAAACTGTTGTAACATCCTTGAGCCCAAACCCTTCATGTAAAAGGAACGATAACCAGATCGTACCAAGCCAAGAACACAGATGTTAATTAAATGCCACAATCAATAAGATGAAAGTAATTCACCAGAATAACTTTACATAAACCTTTACAAACAAATGAGCAACAATATCATATATTATTATGGAACTCAATGAAATACAATGAGAATAGGCCTTGCTTATATAGGAAAGAAATAACAATCTAAGAATTAGTCAAGGTCGTAGATCAAGCCATAAATCATGGAAATAACTAGTCATCAAAGAACTATTCAAGTTCATAGATTTATGAGAGAACTAGACATCAAGGATCTAGTCAATACCATAGATCTAGGAAAGAACTAGTCAATACCATAGATCAAGGAAAGAAATATGCCTAACAACTAGATAATATCTGCTAATATCTAAATAAATAAAAAGAAATATCCACACACATAAGTGGGTGAGGATAAATACAATAAAGGTAAATAATGTACCTAGGTGAACATGAGCTAAGGTAAATACCTACTCTAACATCATGAAGAAATAATGAGAGGCCACAGGCACTTGGATACATGCTCTATTTAATTTTTAACTATTTTCAAAATTAGATATGAGAAAAGGGTGGTATAAGGTGGTGTTTTACATTTCTGTGATGAAGAGGACATCTTCCAGGCCAACTTGGAAGAATCAAAGTCAACTACAACAAGAAAATGACCAATGTAATCAAAGGATTTATTTGATCAAGAATACATCATACATGAATTTATGGTTTCCCTTAAGGAAAATAAGAGAGATTGCATTAAAAATTATCATCTAGAGTAGTTAGAGAGATAAATCTAGTAGTCCCCACTTGGATAACTAAAATGAAAATAAATCCTTGCTCATGGTCCATGGCCTACTAAGATAACCTTCATCATTAGGTTCAGCTATAATCAAGAGGTAAAAATATCAGTGTATATTAATTATGATAGTGATTATGATGCTTTATTTTTCTTCCAGTCAAATAGTTTTTCCATAAAAAATGATCAGATCAAGCCATGAATTACTGAAAAAGAGTATGAGAAGGATACATTTTCTAAATGCAAATACCCCGGTTATACTGCATGTTTATATCTTGCTACCTCCCTTGAGAATTGTAATGGTGAAAGGATAATGGAGTTTGGGTCCAATACAAAGAAAAAGGGGAATGTGATATTACATATTCTGTCTACAAGTTTGAGAATGAGGATGATAGTGCCTTATACCTCAAGAGAAAGGTTTCCAATAAGATACCAATTCTTTTTAAGACCTGACCCAGAGTTTATGTCAATCATACTCATGATATATATTGAATGAATACTTGAGTATGAAAAAAGCTAGCTGATACACCCTTTAGAGAAAAGTATAGACGAAGAAGGGGTGTATTGCATGAACATGGCCAGGGAAACTTTTAGTGGCGAATATTTGTTAATTTAAGAATATTATGGTTTTTAAAATTTGAAATTGGAGAAATTTTTGGGTATGAATAGGGATTAGGTCCCAAAAATTATCTGGGTATAAGTTAATGTTAGGGGTCGGTTCACCTAGGAGTTTCCACTGATATCTGATGGTTATCATTAAAACCACCTATGTCAAATTCTCAAAGAATCCGCCTCACATATATATTCTATTTAAGTGTTTATAGTTTATTATTCATAGTTCTAAACATCGAAATTTGGAACCTCCCTAAACTCACAATTACCAAATATTTCATTAAGGCTTTCTACTTTTGAAATTGGAGGATTGGTGAACAGAGGCAGTTACTTCCTCTATACTTTCAAGGTACTTTAGTTTTTTTTGTAGTATGTACGTAGTATACTGTTTGGCATCTGGATGATGTTAACCGATAACATGAAGGATGCCAGTAGCTGGTAGCATGCTACATGCTACCTACCTATAGCATATTTTCATGATGCCAGCTCGTAGCATATAACATGTTGTTGGCTGGTAGCATGCAACATGTTGTTGACTGGTAGCATGTAACTTGTTGCTGACCAGTAGCATGGAACATGTTGCTTGCCGGTAGCATTTTGCATGGTGCCCGCCGGTAGCATGTTGTATGCCACTAGCTAGTAGCATGTTGCATTCTATCGGATGACATCATGAAAATAATATCGACCAGTAGCATTCTGATACCGGTTAGGAGCGCACTGCATGTTGCCTTCCGATAACATGAATTATGCTACCAACCGGTAGCATCCAGTGTGCTTTTGATTGCATTAAAAGTTTTAGAATTGTTTAGATGTTGATTACATTTATCTAATTTAAATATTTTCATGGATAGGTAAAATGTATTTTTTGAACAATAAAAAAAAGGCATAAAAATAAAAAAGAAAAGGTAACATAGAATTTTTTTTCATCCCCACAAAAAAAATGAAGACCTAAGTTGCTACCATTGGAAACATGAGAAAGGGTACTAGTAAGTTGTAACAAACTATCATAACCATTTGGAATTTTTCTCTTTTAACTTTTTCATCAGTACATTTTAAATTTTTTTAATATCTTTGTAACAGTCAAAATATTTTGCATTTTTGAAAAATAGAAACCCCTTATGTTAATTTTATTCAGAATGAAACAGTAAACCAAAACATAAACCCTAAGGAAACAATTATTTTAGTAGATGAAGATTATATTGACCTAAACATGCCAGATCTTGAAGATTGTCCCAAATAAAAAATGCATTTAAGAAATTAATGTTCAAATGAAAATATTCTACTAGAAGATGATAATGATAGAAACATTCAAAAAAATAAGTTTGGGAGAAAGAAGGAAACATTCTCGGGTAGAAAAATACCCATTTATTGAGCCTGTACAACCATATAATGGTAGTCATACTCCCCAATAATGAATATTTACTATTTGTACTTGGAAATTGGATAAAGAACATAAAATGTAGCTTAAATTGGGAACTATAGAGAAACATTGTGGAAAAGTATATTACATAGTCACTGAAAAATTATGGAAAAATGCAAAAGAGTACATGCATGTAAGATATAAGGAGGAATATGACAATAAGATGAAACACACTCAAAAACTTCATGAGAAAGGAGGTACCATAAATGCAAATTTTGGAAAAGCTAAAAATAAAAATTTGAAGGAAAACACCTCACAGTTTTCAACCATATTCTTTATTTTAAAAATGGGCAGACCAATTTCAGACTATTCAAAATCTAAAAAATTGTTCAAGTTCAATGGGTTTCCAAACCTTCCAAATTCACATTATTCATAGAGCAGTGCCTGGGAAATGACAATATTTCTTGCGATGACTAAACAAGAATATCTAAAAGAAAATGTAAAGAATGCAAGTTTCATCTCCCTTTCAATTGATGAGGTTATGGATATTGACAACACTTCTTGGGTTTACATGCATGTATATACATTCCAGAACCACACCAGAACACCTCATCTGCTATTGGTTCATAAAATGCAAGAAAACTGCAATGCTGAAAATCTTTCCAAATTGGTGATATCTAATTTGAAGGACATAACAGGAATGCATAATTATTCTATAGCCACAAAGCTGATTTTTGTTGGTGATAATGGTGCATTAGTGATGCAGGGTTACAGAAATGGTCTATGTGTGTGTCTCTAAACATTTGTTTCTCTTTACATGATTCATATTAATTGCATGGCTCACAAGATGAATCTTGCATATAGGATAGTAAACACATTTGAATGTGTTGAGAAATTTGAAGATCTTATCCGTGAAGTGTATGCCTATATGTCAAACAGTCTGAAAAGATTTCTATAGTTTCAAAAGTTTTCACTTGGGGTCACAGATGGTAAGAAAATTCTTAAAGATGTTGATACTAGATGGATTTATATGTATGATCATGCATGCAAAGTTTTTAGGAATATCCATATTTAACTAGTTTCATGTATAAAAACCGTAGGCAAGTTGACAGGGAAAAATATTTACGTTACCGACTTACAAACTTTGAAACATTGTTAACACTTTGTGGGATTCTTCAAATGTTACATGAGATGAATTACATAATAAAACTTGCACAATAACGGTCCATATATATAGCTAAATTCATTAAGTTTAGGAAAAGGGTGTGTCAGACTCTAGATATGTTATATAACTCTGCTGACAACTTTAAAGGACATGTTTTTAGTCACTGGAAAGCTCTGATAGATTTAAAATATCCTAACAGATACTTCAGATTCAATATATTTGGTCATCTGTGTATCTTTGTTAACGGGAATGATATTAAAATGCACAAATTTGGAAATTGAGTTGATATTGTTGGAGTAGAGCTTGAAGAAGTGCCTATTACACGTAATTTATATGATAATATTATATCTGAAACAAGGAAAAAATGCAGAAAATCTCACAATGCTTATAAAATGAGATCAGAGATTGTTTCAAAAAAGGAGAGCTTCTTGAGGCCATGGGAGTTTTCAATCCTAACTTTTGGAATCCTGTAGGAGGTGCTTCTAGTTGATTCATTTAAAAGACACATGGGTACTATAATTAAACATTTTGCAAAATTAGTTGAATGTAATGGATTTCAGATTAATGGTATTCTTCAAAAGGAAACTCTTGCATTGCAATCAAATAATTTCAAACAGGTAATGAAGGAACAATTTGAATTACTGGAAGAGCCAACAGAGAAGGGAGCAATAACACTTCTATGGAAAAGGTTGTATCCTAGTTCCATCCTTCGTGAAAGCATAAGTAAGTATTTCTGATTATATGAACTGTGTCAGACAATGATATTGGGATCAATTGAAGATGAAAGAGTTTACAACGCATTAACATTTATAAAATCAAAATATCAGAACAAGACTTGATAAAAATCTTGAGACCTGCTTGAGAATGTGTACGTTTCATGATATGATGTTGATACCTTTCCTTATGAACGGGTAATGGCTGTATGGAATTATCTTGCAAAGAGGAGATGGATCAATAATACTAATATAGGGACTACAGATAACAATGAAATTGTGACTGAAAATCACATTGAAAGATTAGATAAAAGTGTTGGGGAAAAAAGTTTTCAAGATAATTTTTTGTTTGACCTAGCTGATATTGAATAAAGAAGACTGACTGTACATTTTTATTTTGGAAAGAAATTTCCATATCAGGATTCTAATTATAATTATGTATATAGTTATTTTTGTTATACGCCTGTTACTTTTTTGAATATTATTTTCAATGTTGCAATGTGTTTACTATTTAGATTTTTTAAATGTGTCATACTTATTCTTCTGTTGTCTTTAAAATGAAAAAATATAATTCCATTATTGGAGAATTTTCACTTTTTTTAGATACATATTAAAAAATAAATTTTTTTGTTCTTTGAAATATAAATGCTACTTGTAGTTCACTTTTCTGTCAAAAAAGTATTTTAAAATGATAATAATGAGAAATTTACCATGTAATAAATATAACAAATACAATCAAGAATAACAATCACATTCAGAATCAGTTTGAATAGAAAAACAATCACAATATAACAAAAGTAAAAGTAAAATGCCACAATCCACATTGATTAAAGTTTGAAACTTTCAATATTGTCATATAATCTGAAATAATTTTATAAAAATATTCAATAACAACAATTATAATTTCATAATGTTTTTTGCATATTCATCCTTGAGAAGATTCTTCTCTATGTGATTCTTTCTCCTGTACTAAAGAACTTTCTTTAACAACACCTGAATGAACCAGAATTTTGCAAAAACTTCAATATTTGAAAGAATCACTTTTTCTTGATTTGCCACTTCACCAACAAGACAATAATGTTTGATCCTCTTCTAGTTTGCTTCTTCAATAGTATCTTTGGATCCATTCCATTTTCCTTTATAATTCTTCTCAAGGTATTATTCTGCTTGTTTAAGATAACAAGCTTCTCTTTCAATTCAATTGTTGCTTTTAAAATTTTCCTTGCACTTTGTAAATGCAAATCAAGCACACTAGCCTCATTTTTCAAATTTTCATACTTTGACTGCATTTCACAAGAGAAAAACTATTAGTAAAATTTCAAAAAATTAAAATAATACTTGAAAATTTAGTAAGACTTACCAATGCCTTATCTCGTTGCATTTGCAATAACTACAAGGCCCTTATCTCTCGACCACATATTGTGGTAGGCTTGTGCTTCTACATTTAATTCTCAACTCTGTTCAACATAATATTCAACACTTCATCATCATAATTATTATCAAATGATACAAGAACCAGACACAACCCGATTCAACAAAATATCAATCTTTCCTGGCTCGTTTTGATGTGAAGAATACAATATATGTCTTTGGTTGTGATTTTTATATCATGAATTTATTTCTTTAATCATAACTTTAGCCCTAAACTCCCACAATTTTAATTCTTCAACCTCCTTCAAAATAATATCAATATTGGCTTCCGTGTTATTAGTCCAAAAGAACACCAACTGGAAAAGTAGTTTTCTGGTCATCAGTTAAGACAGTGTCAGTTTATACTGGAGATGGTGTTCTTGATATTATCCTCTCTTATTGGAGAAGGTTTCCTTGCCACATGAATCATATCTTGGGGATTGAATGTTCCATGCTCCTGAAGTCCACTTTCAATCCCAAGATACTCCTCATCTAAATCAATATCGTTCAACACTGAAACACCCTGTCCACTAGGAAAATTGCCCAATGAAAACGTTGGAAAATCAAAAGAAAAATTAAGGGTGCCCCTGCTTGTAGTTGGTTGAGCGAATGAAATATTCTTGCTCAATGAATGTTGTCCTCATATTTCTTGGTGGGGGTGGTGGAGGTGACATCTGCATTTGTAGTGGATGCTGGAATTAGAGGCCCTAAGACATTGAATTGTAATTTTGTAAATAATATGACGAAATTCAAAATTCAAACATAATAGAAATGAAAAATAAATAAATTCATATAAGATTATAAAAATTACTTTGTTGAGAGGATTGTTGTTGAGGTGCAAATGAAGCCAATTGATTTTGTTGATGTGGTGGTTGTGGAGGAGTAGACTGAAAAGACTGGTAGGTGTGATCTAAAATATAATTAAGAATTAAATATCTATTAGACTGTTGAATTTTATATCATCAAATATCAAGAAAAAATATAAAAAACAAGAGATTCAAACCTGGGGCAACAGAATGAGGTATTGAAGATATTTCTACATCTTGCATTTGAGGCTTGATGATATGATCTTGTTCTGATGGTAGTTTCTGTAGCAAAACAATATAAATTGCAAGAAATTTTGAAACACATACAAGTTTTATATAATTAATTACATTTATTTTCAAACAAATTGAAACATATATACATCATAAATTAAAATACCTGTGATTAATGCCTGTGGTATTTTGGATGATTGAATTTGAGGGTTTATGGAACTCCTCATCTTTTTAGCAGAATGTGGAGGGGTGTCCTCCTCTATTTGTTGATTGTCAGAAATAGTAACAGAATCTCCTGAACACTGGTGGTAAATGACCTCTGATAGCAGCATCCCTTCGTGATGCAGCATGCAACTGCCACCTTCTGTTATAATTTAACAGTAAATTGTTAATTCATTTCAAATATTAATTTTAAAAGATAAATATTACAATATGAAAAATAATAATTAAAAACCATCTAATAACAAATTGGGACTCACCTCTTTCTCTTCAACTGTTAGTGTTAATTCAAATCCAGTAGCTTTGAATGCATTTCTATCAAAGGAGAGGTGCCACGTAAATTATAGAGAGACTCATAATATAAACCAAGAATAAAATTTGTTGAGCTGATGGTAACATTCTCATTCAAATGAATATTTTCCAAATCAGCTCTTATCCTAGAGGATAAGTAACTACACCAGTCAAATTTCTACCCACATAAGGTACGAACTATATACACTAATGCCCACTAATTGAATATCCATATATCAACCTTGTAAAATAATTCTAGCCTGGAAGAACTGCACAATGACGTGTAGAAATGGGTGACTGAAATCCTTGAGTTGAATCCCTCTTTTTGAAGGGTTTTGGGAAGCTGTAATTGTCAATACAACAAGGAGAAAACATTTTGTTTAGTAAATTTTAAACATAAAAAACTTTGTTAAATTGAAAATAATGAAAATGTAATGTTGTAAAACAGAAAATAAACTTACAAGCAGTAGCAGCTACAATTGCATCAATAGAAAATTGAAAAATTAGACTTCAAATACTCACATTCTTCATCCGATAAAACAATCTTAATCATGACATGATCCACATCTTTGTGTGGTAGTCCTGTGAGACACTCAATGTCATCAGGTGATGTTCCAAATGACTTTGCATGAGATGGGAGTGTATAATGAAATGTGAAAGTGGAAGTGTCGTAGTTGAGTAGAAGATTGTTAAGTGATCTATGGTCTATCTTAAATTGGGGCATATACAGTAGCCCTGTGAAACTGGTTTCTTCGATCCTTTGGGAAAATGTACTAGGATCCTCTAGAAATTTGTACAGTTGAGGAAATACTAGGATCTTGTATGAAAAATTCTTCATATTTGTTGTTGACGCAACTAGGCTCTTCGGCTCTCTGGAAGTGTTCTTTCTTCTTGGCATTTTTTCAAACTGTTATAAAAATTCTTGGTTGTAGTTGTGCTTTGGCATTATGGATTCTTTTTGTATTCCTTTTTTTAGAATCTATCTTCCTTTTTGGCATTCAAGTTTCATCTTTAGGATTTTTCCTCGTATGCTTCTCTCTATTGTGTGGAGTGAAAATGACTGCCTTCATGTATTTATAGAAAGTAAAGGTGACTGGCAGCAACCTTTATGCCACCGATCATCAGCATTAAATGTGCTATCGGCGGCATGGAGATGCTAGCATGCGGGTACGCTACTAAGATGTTATCGGTAGACATGTAGCAATATGCTACTAGTTGGTAGCATTCTACCATGCGACAACATTCTAGCACACCATTTCATGTCTACATACTACTGGTATGTACGCAATTTTAATGCTACTGGCTAATAGCATGTGCATGAATGCGGTAACATGCCGACTAGCCAGTAGCAAGCAAAATTCTACTAGTCGGTAGCATATCAGAATGTTACCGTCCTGGTAGCATGTAAAATGCTACCAACCGATATCATGCATAGAATGCTACCCACCTCGTAACATTCTTTCATGTTGTCGGCCAAGGGAATTTTGCATGTTGTGTTCGATAGCATTATTTGGCCAATAGCATTCCACATCATAAGGATCCTACTACCAGCATGGATAAGGCATGGATAAGGCCCAAACATTCCCACAATCATGTTAAAAAATTTCCTGCCACACGAACGCTACTTTTCCTGTAATTCGCCATACATGCGAAAGTGGTTTTACCAATATTCGCCAAATATTTTCTAAGGATTTTCTACGGAGGGACCCTTAAAATTTTCCCTAAACATGGCTGATATTTCAAAGGAGAAGGAACAACGAGACCGATATGTATTCCCTTCACTAGACATATTTTCCTCAAATCTAATTGCATGGTCACAAATCCTCAATAAAGGTATCTAATTCTCCCATCTAGTTAATGGATTTGTATGATCTAGATATGGAAATTTGTTAGATTAGTTTTGAATAGGTTTTATTTATACATGATAATTTATTTGTACACATACATTTATCCCTTGAGAGATGTATGTGTTTCCATTATTTGTACATAGTTATGAATCCCTTTCAGGAGGTTACAAATTTATAAAAGTGGAAAAAATAAAGTGTTATCATTAATAATCCATGCCCATAGGATTTTAAAATACTAGATGTTATCCACACTTAGTAGGCAAGAATCCCCTTAAGTTTCCTCAAATGTTAACAAAAATATGCCCTTGTAGTCACTTATTTCCCAACAGAGCTATGTGTGCTAGCACTTCATTTAGACTAGTATGGAAGCTCACTTGAAGCGCGTGTAAATAACATGTCCCTTATTTTTTTTCTTATCAAGATGTTAGATGAATGTTCATATACATAACCATATAAATAATTTACAAAGAAATAACATGACAATTCAACAAAATATATTATAAGGAAACTAATCAACATAAATAATGATTAACCAGATTGGAACTCCCATTACTCCATATTTAGATATAATTAACTTAGCAATCCAAACACAATTATCAATAGCTAATTACATAAATCAGAAGATAAATACATTATAGTCCATCCTTTAAATGCAATAGATCATGTGCACATTAAAATGCTACCATCATTGGTTGACATACTTATACAGAATTACATGAACTCTCCTTTACTTGCACTCAGTAACTCTAACCACAGACACACTTCATATATTTATAAAAGGTGGGGACTTTCCCTTCACTACCCACATGCACCTTCCTAATAATAGGAGTTCTTATAATAGCTTATATGCTTTTAACATGATATGCTAATAATAGACTAAGATAAATATACATATTTCTTTAATCCCTATTATTAGCTTGATCCATGCGTGTGATTTATCCTTCTTTACATGTGCCTTCTTTTCCCTTTCTTGGATGCTATGTCTTCATGCTTTTATCTATTTCTGGATCTTTTCTTGAGAGGAAATCCAAATATGCTTTTCTCTTTTTATCCCTCTTGGAAAAATCAGTTAATTCCTCGACCTTCTGGATGTATGTCTGTAGCCTCGCATGTTGACCTGTTTTTGTATGTTGCACACACCTTCACATAATGTCTATCATTCACTTCTTCTCCTATATGCACATGCCCTTACGTGTAACTTCTAATCTTGTGCATGGCTAGTACTTAGCCATTTTATTAGACCAACATCACCCCACACTACGGATATTATCCATCCTTGGTAATACTTGTGTTCAAGAGTAGACTCTAAAAAGAATAAAAGAATTAAGGAATGAAAGATAAAATAATAGAGGGGCGTCTGCTTAAAGAATACAAGAATATAATCCTTCATGATGTGTGCATTCAAATTACTCTTCGCGTGGCTAGAGTATTTCTATAAACTTTGTATTCAAGATATTCGTAAGCTCTCCCCTTGTTGTAAGCTCTCTAGCAATTACATTTGATACTAGCCAAACAATGTCTGACACTTGTTTGGGGTTCCTTTTCTCACCATTCTGATTTAACTCCCTAACAAAACTAGAGATTCCTGACACCATCCCTTCTAATGCATCCTTTTTCCATGTAACCAGTGAGTAGAGATCCTTGAGTTTTATCTCAAAGGTATCCCTCACTGCCTTAAGAAATTCCCACTTCTGTGTAATCTTGGCCATTCTTTCTTCACGCCTAACTGTGTTATCTTTATTTATGGCTTACACTTGCTTAAGTTCGTTATCCTCTTGGGTGGTATATACCTTGAGGATGGGATCAAGGTATTGAAAATTTTCATATGTGCATCCTTCCTTTTTCATTGCATCCTTGATCTTGGTGCCTAGTGCCTCATATTCCACTATTTTCTGTGCTACTATTTCCTTATTATTTTCTTGCTCAACAACCAACTCTTCTTCTGATGAAATTTTCACATTCCTATGTTCGTGTAACAAACTTCTCACCAAATCTTCTAATTAGTGCAATTATGAAGGATATTCATCCTTGGCCTTCTCTACCAGGTAGGGGCACGTTGTTGTAATGGCATTCATAATGTGAGTAGATTTATCAAAGGAATACCTTGCATGCTTCTTTGACTTTTCTGATTCCTCTGTGAGTTACTAATATTCTTGTTCCTTATCACTCTTATCCTCCAACATGACTCTAATAGTAGCCCCCTTGTCTGAATTCGTGTACACTACCTATACTACCATTTTATTCAGATAATTGTTGGCCTATTTATCAGTTAGATCTATAGTCTTAATAGTAGTCTTAATAGTTGTGATGTTTGTGCCTAGTATTTTCTTCATCTTGTGCCTAACACATACCTCATTTATAATCTAAAATTCAAGCTCCTCCATGTGAGTCTACATGTTCGACGAGAGAATTTTCTTTGTGCACATGGTTTCTCCTTCTAGGTTAATTACTTCCCAACCATATAGGTCCTTTTTATTCACTCTACTCTGGAATCTTAGACACAACACCTTTATGTGATCATCTATGTAGTTCATCCTTGGTGTCTGTAAGACCTTCTATTTATTCTTTCTTCCACTATTGCACTTTCCTCTAGGAACCTCTATCTCAACACTTAATGGCTCGATACCTTCACCTTCTCTTATGGTGTTCAAGTTCTCTCTAGAGGGCTTGCCATATCCTTTTTCTTCCTCTTACTCATCTATTATGGGGCCTTCTTTATCATGCATACTAATTACCTCTGAATCATGTTGTACAATTTCATCCTTTGTATCCTCTTCATTTTGGGCCGGATCCCCACTACGCATGATATCTTCAAAGGAATTATATTAATCACTTTCCTTAGATACCACCAACCTTCACCTTCTTTTCTTTGGAGGAGTTGTCCTATACTCTGGGATCAGCTTGGTTGGGGTAATATTAAGAAACTTCTCCGCTTCCCCTGAAGTCCCTGCGTCCTGATATGGTTTTTCACACCACCTGTTCAACTTTATTCTATGGATATCTTCTAGCGCAACGTCCTCTTCTTCTTTCAAATCCTCCTATTCATCATCATTTTCCTTTTCTTCTTATTCTTCTTATCTGGAAGGGTTATCTTCTTGTGCTCTTTTAACAGCCACTGTCTGTTTTCTATTTAGTGGTTTTGGGAGATTAAGGTCTGGCCCATCAATATACTTCCCACCCTTCAATCTGGGATTTAATTAGATGTAGACCCTTGACATTTTCTTTCCTACTACTAGAGTCTCAGGAGTGATATCTATATTTTTCAGATTCCATCAATTCCACATATGCCGACTTCTTAGGATACACATATATAGTGTGCAATGTGTGCCAATCAACATCTACCCCATATGTATCAAACTTTAACTTCAACCATCAAATATTCTATTCACCGATGCTTGGAAATATTTGGGGATAAACGTGAAAGGTAGTTTGCACCATGCGATCTTATATCTAGTCTTCATGGTAAATATCCTCAAACAATAATGTTGATATACTGTAAATTCACCTTACCATTCGGGATCGAAGGTAGCTCCATTGGTATGTACCACTCGTCTTTGAATGCTTCTTCCATTCATTTTTACCACTTGTCTACAAGGAGATTATACACATTATTAATGCCTCCATCATATGTATACTCTGCAAACCAATGTGCTAGGGACTTATTCTTCATCGGGTATTTCCATACTTTATCATTAGGCCCATTTGGTACCCCTATCTCGTAGAAGACAATCAAGAGAAGGATGACACCTCAAGTTATATTTTCACCTTTGATGACCTGCACCCTTGCTTCATAAATTATTCCTTCAATAATGAAGGAGGAAATGTTTTATGCAGTCTTTTTTTTGTCTTTTACATTACATGAATAACATTTTTATTCACCTTATAGTCCTTGGATGGTAGAATGGGGAATGCAAAAAGTCGCAATGACTGCATATTTTCTGCCCTGAAAAGCATTTATAACTTCATTGAACAGCATGTTCGTAGTGTCTGCGATTTAAGTGGGATTAATGAAGACATTTGGGGCCCTAAATAGAAAAGGGATTTGGCAATTGCTCAGGCGGATATGAGGGACTCCTCTCAGGCCACTGCCATTGCCTTCTTCATGTCGCTACAGGCTATCAAGACCAAGATTGATAGGGCTATCAAATAACGGGTTTCTATGTTGCTGTTTTTTGGCTGCGAAGTTGCTGTTATCTGGCAGTTCTGGGGCTACTTTTTGGCAGAGTTATTTTGTGTTGTTTCTCTTTTGGTTGCTTTTTGATCTCTCCTGTTTCTTCTTGGATCATTGTTCGTTGGGATCCTTGCTTCACTTATATTGTCCTATTTGGCTGTTGAGCCCTCTTTGGTTGATTGTTTTGCCCTTCTCTGGGCTGTTTCTCTCACTTTTACTATCTGGCTGTTGAGCACTTTTGTATACAGGGTATAGTCCCTTCAAAACTATTTTCCCTTAATAAAAAAAACATTTTTATTCACCTATGACCAGTTTTCTGATGTGCCCAAATTACAACTGAAAAGACTCATGGGGACTCTCGTACCTGGGTCACTAAGACTTGAGATATCCATTACATGACCTCCCCTCTAATAATTTAGTGAAATGGAAGTGGCCTCTACTTGTGTATCATCCTCCACATTTGGCTCTATCTCAAGAACCAAACTACAGAAACCTGTGACTCTACTAATTAATTATGCAGTAATGCACATTATTCTCCATGTTAACTAAAAATAGTCCTCATGGACATGTGATATTAACCATCAATAAAAGTGCTCAGGATTTCCAAAGAAGGGAAGTTTGTAAAACTAGAGAACTCCCACACTCTCCTAGTCCTTTTTTATGGTGTCATCATAGACCAACTTCCCGTCTTTATTCCTTCGGTCCATTTTCTTCATTACTTCCCTATTTATATTGGCCTCATACACCTCTGAGCAATGGTTGAAGTCACTTATCTTGCAATTGGTTAAGTGCGATTCCACGGCTACTCTAAAATAACCTCACTTAGGTATTGCATCTCTGAGAACCACTCTCATGGCATGCACTCTACTACAAACTTCTTATTTTTATCCTTACATTTTCCATTGGGTGATACTGTGGGTGCTTTCTTTTGTGTCCTTGTTTAATTGAATAACTTCACACCATGATTATGTGGCCTAGATTATATTAATCAAAAATTTATTACAAGCATTCACTCCTTCCACCCTCCTTTCTTCAAACGTCAATATTGCCAACCAATTTTTTTCCTTATCTTAGTTTTCCATGACCGTGTGCCCTAATCCCAACTCTATGCACTTATGCTTCTACAAAACCTAGCTCTGTGAATGAAAACCCTTGAATCTTGGCCTTTGTATATTAATAATCTACATGCCTTCCCCACACTTTGAAATCCACTGAAGGATCTTCTAGAATAGGTTGTGTGTTATCTTTCTCTAGTCTACTGCAAATGTCCTTAGATCTTCGCAATTACACACAAATCTACACTTCTTTGCTCTCAAATGCTCAAACTCTTCACCGGGTAAGGTAGGAATGAAATCATACACACTCCTTTTATATATTTCCAAATTTTTATCACATTTATTTTTCCTCACCTAGCATCTCTCAAAATCATTACATTTGATTTTTTCTTTTTTGTGCTTCTTCCTTCTTTATTCCGTGCGCAAAAATCATAACATTATGGCGTGCCACTACTTCTTAGGCTACAGACATCCTTGTGCACACTCCTCTGCATTGCAAACTATCTCCCTTTGCACCTCTCACTAAGTAATATATCTTGCTACTACCTCCCTTGCGTTACATTGGATGACCCTTTTTTCTCACGCGGTCCTCAACTTTGAGAAATTTGTCTCTTTCAAGCATATGCAACACATTCCTTTTATTTCAAATACCTTTAATCAACACCCTTCTTTCATATTATTGCATGTACCCCTGTACCAACTCTAATATTTACCAGCATCATGTAGTTTCTATTGTGTTCACTTGCTCCTATTTTACCCCACACTAAAAGCATGCATGGTCCTCTGTGCATCAACTCAATAAGTAGTAATTAGATTCATGTGCACAAGTGTGATTATTACAAAAAAACAAGTAAAACAAAAACATGAAGGGGAAATCTGATCTAAGTGGAAATAAAACCTTATTACAAACATAAAAGAAGCTTATTTATAGTAGGGATTTAACATACTCCCATTGAAATGACCGAGCAACATGGTGCCATAAAAATCCTGCAATTGACATGTGCCTGATTCTAGTATATTAGTCACTACAAAGGGTCCCAACCAGTGAACCTTCAACTTTTGAGGATGGCACACAAACTTGGAGTCATGCAACAATACCATATTTCCCATAACAAAGGATTTTCTCTTTATATTCCAGTTATGTGAATCCATCTGTCATGCCTTCTCTATTTTCTAACTCCAATGCATAACGATGCACAACTCATCTAATTACATCAGTATATCAATGCACTTATCCACATCTTATTCATCATCCTATCCTCTTGTGTACACAATACACAAGGATGATAAGATAAATTCAACAAGTAAGAAAACCTCCATGACAAACACCAACTGGAAGTGTATAGCCTTGTTCAATATTTTGTATGTTGTCTTGTATGCCCAAAGAACAACTGACTCCTTATCATCCCAATCCTTTCTTCCAACATCACATATATTTGTTAAATTTTGACCCAAGATCTTGTTGAAATCTTCAACAATGACATTATCCTGAGGATGATAAGGTGTAGTTTTATGGTGTGCCACGATAAACTATGCCAATAGGATTCTAATAGTCTCATTTAGAAAATGATTCCCTCAATCACTCATTCAACTAAATGGACAACCATACCTGTTGATGATGTTTTCCCATAAGAATTTAGATGTTGTGGCCATGGTGTAATCCTTCATAGGTGTGGCCTTTTCCAACCTTGTCAAATAATTAGTACATGTAATATTGTAGCATGCTCTAGTTCTACACGTAGGTGGTGCAATAGGTCCCACAAAATCAATGGCCCATTTTTCAGATGGTTCCCTTCTCACTTGACACAATGAAATCTCATCCCTATTTCCAGGCTTACAAATTATCTGATAGTGATCACATGCCTTAACAAAAGTCTTAGTATCCATGTATAATGTCTCCCACATATACCTACTAAAATGATTTTACACGCAATGGCATCTCCCGCATAGTTTCCACCAGTTATACCTCTACGTGCTTCCTCCATGATGGTTTTGTGCTCATGTTCTAGAACACACATGTTCAAGACCTCATCTCTACCCATTTTTATACAGGTCCCCTCCAATAAGATGATAAGGCATAGCATGAATAACAATCTTATTATTTTCCAAGGTTTTCATTCATCTGGCGCAAGTCCAGTGTAAAAAAATACTGCAATGTCTTCCAAATCGGATGGCACATGGTTCAATCTAAAAAAATATTCATCAGGCATAGTGTCTTCAATTCTCTGTGTGTTCTCTCCAAAGTTAATCCTTGACATACCATACATGCACACATCTCTTCAATGTAGAATAGAATTTATGAAACCAAAGATATGGTGGTAAAAAATCTTGGTCTTATGCCCAATTCCTCTCATAGTTTTCAATGTACACTAAAACATGGGTCTTACCATCATACTCGTGTATAAGGGAGGGAACAGTTTTCTAAGTAAAACTTGTTAAAAATTCTACCCTTACCTCATGGTATCCCAAAATATTATCTCTGTGTGTCACCCACCAACACGCTACCATGCCACACAATGTATGGACCATGTTGTTCCATTTATCTCCCTCATTATTTTATTGGTCCTCCATGGCATGTAAGGATGCTACCATGCCACACAAGGTATGGACCATGATGTTCCATCTATCTCCCTCATTCTTCTATTGGTCCTCCATGGCATGTAAGAAGGATTTAGGTTTTTCCTTTCCAATATACCTAGGTAACTAAGTTTTTCCCAAGGGCTTGATCGTGCATCGTTTGATCATCTAGGTGATTTTTCCCTTAACGTCACGACCCACCATTTCATAAATACCATGGGCCCAGTTTTCACAAGCAACACCAATAGTGTTAGTGATAGATTGTACATCTTCCCACTGAAGTATGCATTGCTTAGATGATTACACATTCTCAGGGTCATGCACTATACGTGTATAAATCTTGTTAATATACTCTTCAATCACAAGCTAAATGAAAGGCGTAGCCTTCACATCATCTAGGGGTATGACAATGTGCTCCTCCTTATTATCAAAACTAATATATATTTTGTTGAAGCATAAGTCAACATTATTCGCATAAAACCAAGGATGCTCAAACAGTGTTGGAAAATTTTCTACCTTAGCCAACTCCAATACCTCAAAATCACCTATAAATTCCCCCCCTAAATAGTGATTGAAGCATCCTTATGTACCTCAATATGCATGTCCCTTATCTTATTTTCCATATACATAATATTAGATGATAAATGCAATTGTGGTCTCCCCATCTGGTTATAGGCATCCAAAGTTAGAACATTGAATTAGATGCCAATCAAAATATTACTCACAAACAACCATCTATCACTGCATCCAGTGTAATTTCCTTTTCATACTTATGGTTTTGTGGTGGAAAATTGGCATGTAAGATCTGGCACTCCCATTCAACTCCAACACGGGGTACCTTCTCGCACAACCATTCTCTTGGTAACATGATGATGTTATCCTACTGCAACATCTTACATATTTCCTTTAGATCATCTACATCCCTTTGTGGAAGCTCAATGTACTTCACGGATTCCCTCTCATGTGCCTATTCCTTCAGGTACTAAATATCACCCTACAAATCTCTTATTACTCCCATGGTTTCTTGGTAGACCTCCTTCTAATGAACCAAATCTTGATACTTGACATGGATAACCTCGTCCCTCCTAATAAAGGGATTTTTCTTGATATGCTCTCACACTCACGCTGCCTCTACACGCATTGTGACGAGTAAGGGTTAAATATCTAGATCAAATTTCTTAGGCTCCCATTGTTCTTTCTTCATGCACTCCACCTGGATCACTACAAAAAAAAATCCTTCATTTTACTCTCACACATATGCGTGTAAAGGTATGTACAATATTTTATCATATGTTTCTTCCTACAGTAAGTGTAAACCTGGTTTGTAGTATATTCATGCTAATAATAATCAAGTGATCCAAAAGTGTAACATGCCCCACATGTGAACCTACCTCTACTGCCACTATGACCTCTACTTTGATAGCCTCTCTTGAAGCCCCCATTGCCATTATTTCCATTATTGTGCCCTTCTTTGTTTTTCTTCTTACTCTTTTGAATCATTTGCCACACTTTTAGACACCAATTTTTGGTACCCTCACCCCGCATTCACCCCTCGCCATCACCTTGTGCTCACATTCCCCTTCCTATTTTAAATAATCTATTCCCCTCCTAAACATCTAATTTCCCCTCATCCCATCCATTTCCTATAATTTCCATGTATCCCCCTTAATTTGAATTTTCCCATTTTAAATTCACATTATCCCTATTATTATATATCCCCCCTTAATCAATCCCTAATCATATTAAATCAAACCTTAATCTTACTTAATTATCATAACCCACTAATACTGATAAAATATAGCAATCCTCTTGAGATCTTAACTGCCATTAATAATGATAAAAGAAAAATGCATAGATGAGGTGCCTCTGGTGTTGCTTGCTGATTTTTTGGGGTCAGCTTTTTTGAACCTATTGTGTTGGATGGTTGGCTTACGAGCTTCTTTGGCTATCTGTCTTCCTATCTGTGGGTGTTTAGCTGGTTTTTATCTATATTTATGTTGGTCATGTGCTGGTTTCTACTCCCACATAAGCTATTTTTTTGATATTTGGTTTTTTGGTTTCATGAGATCATTGTGGATATATCTAGATTGATGATCCTTATTGTAATAGGGTAGGGACCCTACCAAAACCCTCTTTTACTAAATATAATTTTTTTATATCCTAACCCTACCCTTATCCACTCATTATCCCCATTCATTCACACTACCTTCATTAACACCCTCTAAGATACTTTACACTCATTTAATACTCCGTTATCATCATCCCATTACCCATTATTCCCCTCATGCAAACATGCAGGCCTGAAATAGCCCGCCACCCCAACCTCATCCATTTTTATCCCATCCATGCGAATTAATCATCATATCTACTTCCTTAGTTACAATACCATTTCGGTCTCTGGTAAATCATATGGGTCACCATCGACCCTATTTATACCCTTTTACCTCTCTTCTCCAAGGGATGAAACTTCACAAAACTTTGCAAAATTTCTTTCTATATTGTGAGCATCAGATGCTATCCATTCTCCTCATGATTAGTGATCATCCGTTTGGATCCTTATTGCATCTCTTATATTCCATATATGAAGTTTTGAAGATTTGAAGTCCACTTTGGGCCTCTCCTTTGTTTCATTGCTTCCTTCTTATAGTTTTACTAGATTTTCTTGGAGCTCTATCATGTATCTTCCTTCATCAGCCTTGCTTCACAGTTATCCTTGCATCGATATAGCTCATACAATCATTTATCTTATCCCAGTCATTGTCATCCCAGCCTAATTTTTGTTGACCCAATCCATATTCCTATCAGATCAACCATCATTTGTATCTTATTTCTTTCATCTTCATCTTGATACCATATCTAGCATCCTAAAATCAACATCTAGCTCTATTTATGCATATCTATGATCAACTTTGCATCGGTCGACATCAATTGTACCCGTCAGACCCGGGTCACCGTGGAACCACTCAGGTTTTCTTTTTTATCAACATTTTATCATTATCAAATATTTATTTCAACAACTTTATTCTCTGTCTCAGATTGTTATCTGCATCCTTTATCCATTATCATTTATAAAATATTGTTATCAAAAGTGGGTTGACATCCATCCTAGGAAGCTATCACTTCTTGAGTCTGACTTCATCGGGAAACCCACCATCATAATTACTAATATTTTTCATGTTTAGTTCTCTTTGTTGTGTAAGTCATTGAGCTAGCAGTAGAGAGGATATATTTTATACCCGCCATCCCTATCATTATCATCATTCACATTAGGAGGTCACCTTACAACCTTCCATAAATTTGGTGTTTCTTGATTTCTTATATCTTGTTCATTAACTTGGAACATGAGTAAAAATCTTTTTAAAAATTTTGGCATTCCCGGTGGGACTTGAACCTTCCTCGTTGGTGAGTTCTTTCTTTATTTTTAGTTTGATTTCATTTTCCTTTCTATCTATTTCTTCCTACTAGTTGTTGGGGTTAGCACACCGGTTGTACAGATAATATATCAGATCTAGGCATACATGCAAATAAAATCAAATATTCTACCAGAATAAATACACAAAAGAAGAGACATAAATCAACACCAAATTTAACGTGGTTCACCCAGTGTGGGCTACATCCACCAAGAAACAAGCCAATCTATTATCCAAATCTTTGACAAGATATACAATGAAGATTTAAAATCTTCCACACCTCTTAGATGTACAGTAATTTCTTTCTTTCAATCTTTTACTTCTTCTCCAAGCATTCTTTCTCTCACAATTATTCTCACAACAATCATCAACTTTTGCAAGTTCTTCTTTATTTTTAGTTCTAAACCCTATATTTCATGCTTATATAGGTGTATAAAAACTTAGGGCACTTAGCCATGTGATTACAATCAATAGATCTGATTTAATACTAAAAATAGATCTAATTCTCGTGAGTTAATTAAAACACTCATATATAGGTAACCGAAACCGGTTAATTCTAACCGATGTTGGTTCCTCCCTTCCTGAACAATGCCATTCATAGGTGACCGATGCCGATCCCTTCATAACTGATGTCGGTTATTGTGTTTTCCAGCAAGTTTTGCATTGCATGCTAATCCAAAGTAATTTAGCTCCACAACTCAACAATCTCCCACTTAGAGTTTAATTACTGCACCATACCTATACAACATCATTATTGGATACTTCCTTGGCTTTTTTTCTTCCTCTTCAAGTCTCAAACTCAAATACCAACAAAAGTGGAGTGTAGCTCCAACTTCTCCTTTGATAATGGCTTCGTTAGCATATCCGCAGTGTTCTTGCTCATATGAATCTTTTCTAGATTCAACTGTCCATCCTCCAATACCTATCGTATGAAGTGATACCTCAACTGAATGTGTTTCATTATTGAATGACACGCTAAGTTCTTTACCAAATAAATTACACTCTGACTATCACTGAACAATTTACAATCATCTTTGCTCCTTTCCCAACTCTTCCATTAACCTACTCATCCATATCATCTCCTTGCAAGCCTTTATAGCTACAACATACTCTACCTCTGTAGCAGAAAAAGCCACAACCTTCTGCAATATTGAAATCCAACTAACTGTCATTCCACCTTCTGTGAAAGTATATCTAGTAGTGCTCCTCCTACCATCCAGATCTCCAGCCATATCCAAATCAACATAGCCACGTAATGAAATATCCGAACCTCCATAGCATAACTGCATGCTAGATGTCCCTTTCAAATACCTAAGTATCCATTGGACTGATTTCTAATGCTCTTTACCTAGATTAGCCATATATCTACTCACAACTCCCACTGCCTGTGTAATGTCTGGTCTGGTAAAAACCATAGCATACATGAGATTTCCAACTGCTGAAGCATATGGTACTCATGTCATGTATTTGACCTCATCGTGTGATGAAAGACACTGATCTTTTCGCAATTTGAAGTGTCCAACCATAGGTGTGCTAACAGGTTTTTGCATTCTGCATGTTGAACCTTTCTAGCACCTTGTAGATATAATTCTCCTGAGACAAATACAATTTATTGTTTTTTCTATCTCTGTGTATTTGCATGCCAAGGATTCTTTTTGTAGCTCCTAAATTCTTCATTGCAAATGTGTGAGCTAGCTTTCTCTTAAGCTCACCAATGTCCTGCATACTAGATCCTGCAATAAGCATATCATCCACATATAGTAATAAAATAATATAGCTCCCATTATCAAGCTTCTTGAAATAAACACAATGGTCAGATTCACATCTCAAGTAACCATGCTCATGCATAAAACTATCAACCCTCATTTACCATTTCCTTGGAGCTTGCTTGAGCCCATATAGACTCTTTTTCAACATGCACACTAATTTCTCCTTACCCTTGAATTCATACCCAAGCAACTACTGTATATAAATCTCTTCATCCAAATCACCATGAAGGAAATCCGTCTTCACATCTAGTTGCTCTAAATACAAATCTTCTACTGTAACTAAATTCAATATAGTATGAATAGAATCCATCTTAACAACGAGAGAAAATATTTCACCAAAGTCAATACCTGTTTTCTATGCAAATCCCTTTACTACAAGCCTTGCCGTATACCTTTTCTGTCCACCCTCTTCTTCCTTAATCCTGTAAACCCACTTGTTCTGCAATGTTCTCTTACCTGCTGGAAACTTAACCAAATCCCAAGTCTGGTTCTATTCCAAGGAGTCCATCTCCTCATTCATGTCATGCTCCCACTGAATGTGAGTCTTATCCTGCATTGCCTCTTCAAATATTTTTGGTTCACCACTATCAGTCAATAATAGATAAAATAGAGAAGGTGTAAATCTTTCTAGAAGTTTACTTACCCTTTGTGACCTTCTCACAGGAGTTTGGGGTACCGGAGACTCAATCTGGGCCTCCTGGACATTCGTATCAACTTCTGACAGTGACCGATGCCGGTCACCTCTAAGCGAAGTCAGTTCTGCTAACCGATGCTAGTTCTGATCATCTGTAACCATTGGCAGTTTATCTGACAGATGCCGGTCAGGGCCTAACTGATCACAATTATTGTGTATTTCTATAGGTGTTTCTTTACAACCCGAGAGTTCATTTTCATCAATAAACTTCTTAATTTTCTCATCCTCGGGAACCAAAATTTTATCCCTGTACATTCTCTTTTCATTCCATTCAACATCACGACTCCTAATAATTTTAGAATTCTCTAAATCCCAAAAACGGAAACTAAAATCACTAGATCCATAACCAATGAAAGTGCACCTCTTGGATTTTACATCCAACTTTTTTCTATTTTCCTTATCAACATGCACAAAATCTTCTGAACCAAAAACTTTAAGAAAAGAAAGATCTACCTCTTTTCTGGTCCATGCTTCCTTTGGTATTCCTCCATCTAGTGAACTTGAAGGGCCACGGTTAATCAAATAAACCACTTTATCAACTGTTTCTGCAAAAACTGCAAGGGCAATCTAGAATGTATCCTCATACTTCTAGCACATTCCATGATTGTCCTGTTCATTCTTTCTACAACACCATTCTCTTGTGGTGATCTTGGAACTGTTATTTCTTTACGTATCCCATCATTGAACAATAATCATTGAAAGCCTTACTACAATATTCATCACCATTGTCAGATCTAAGACACTTTAACTTAGAATTTGATTCATTCTCAACAAGGGCTTTCCATCTTTTAAAAGTCTCAAAAACATCATATTTACGTTTAATGCAATAAACCCATACCTTTCTTGTAGCATCATCAATGAAAGTAACATAATACTGGGATCCTCGATGAGAAGCTACCTGATCTGGTCACCGCACATCTGAGTGTACAAGCTCCAATTTCTACTCCTTCTTAGATGCCCCAACTTTGAGAAATCTCACTCTCTTTTACTTTCTAAAGATACAATTCTCACAGAAATCAAGATCTAAATCTTTCAAATATGATAACTTACCCTTATCCTTTAAGACCTGCATTCCTTTTTGACTCATATGACCCAATCAATTATGCCACATGCACGCATCTGAATCTGAAGCAGACAATGTAGAAAATGAATCAGTAATATAGGTAGATAAATATAACATTCCTACCTTCTTACCTCTTGCAACAAAAAAGCATCCTTGGTGACTTTCCAAGAGTCTCCTGTAAAAGTAACAATGCAACCAGATTCACCTAGTTGCCCTGTAGAAATAAGATTGCTTCTGAGGCTTGGCACATGCCTCACATCTTTCAATATCCATATATTTTCATTCTATAATTTTAGATGAACTTCCCCTTTACCAGTAATACTGAAAGGTTCATCATCACCCAAATAAACATGCCCAAAATTTCCCTAGACATAATTTCTGAAATAACCCTTATTAGGGGTTGCATGGAAAGAAGTTCCTGAATCTAAAACCCATGATTCAATTCTATTATTTAAAGAAAGAATAAGAGCATCTTGCATTACCTATGATGCAACAAGATTTGCTTCTTTACCTTTATCTGGTTGTTGGTTCTCTTTATCCTTTGACCAACAATATTTCTTTGCATGTCCTTTCTTTCCACATTTCCAACAAGTAATTCCATTACTTTTGGATTTAAATCTGCTATCCCTTGACTTTGATTTCCAATTACTCTTACTCTTGGATCTCTCCTTCTGCCTGCCCCTGCTTTCTACATTCAAAGCATTTCCAGATGATGATTCCTCTGTACTCTTCCTGTGAATTTATTCATTCAAGATTATACTAATCACATCATCAAACTTCAAAATATTATTAGCAGATGCTGCTAACAACCATTACCAAGTTATCCCAACTATCAGGCAAAGAACATAAGAATAAAAGTGCTTTTAATTCATCATCAAATGGTATTGCAACCGATTTTAATTGATTTACAATAGATCATAAATCATTCAAGTGACTAGAGGTAGATTAACCTTTATGCATCTTAGAACTAAATAGTTTCTTCATAAAATAAACTTTATTTGAAGCACTAGGTTTTTCATATAAATTAGCAAGATATTTCATTAAGTCTACCGTAGAAGCCGCTTCTGTAATATTAGAAGCCACGGATGCTGTCAGGCTCAATCTTATAGATCCCAAAGCCTTTCTGTCAAGAATCTTCCATTCTTCATCAGTCATCTTCGTAGCTCTAGAATTCTCATCCAACGGTAAGTACAAATCTCTTTGATATAGATAATCCTCAATCTGCATCTTCCATAATTGATAATTTCGGCTGTCAAATTTCTCTACCTTGTATTTATTATCTTCTGCCATTGCTATAGCTCCCACTCAATCGAAAACCCTCTATGAGTAAATCTATCAACACAATAAACTCTCAAACAAATATCTGATACCAGTTGTTGGGGTCAGCACACTGGTTATACAGACAATATATCAGATGTAAGCATACATGTAAATAAAAGCAGATATTCTACTAGAAGAAATATACAAAAATAAGAGACATAAATCAACACCAAATTTAACATGGTTCACCCAGTGTGGGCTACGCCCACTAAGAAACAAGCCAATCTATTATCCAAAGATTTTACAAGATATACAATGAAGATTTACAATCTTCTACACCTCTCAGATGTTCAGTACTTTCTTTCCATCAAGTTTTTTCTTCTTTCATCAGGAATTCTCTCTCACATAATTATCTTGTAATTATGATCCATAAACTTACTTCTAAACCCTAGCTTTTATGCTTATATATTCGTTTATAGAATTATGACACTTAGCCATGTAATTACAATTAATAAATCTATTTTAATGTTAAATATAGATATATTCCCGAGAGTTAATTAAAACTTCGTCGCATAGGTAACCAACGTCGGTTCTGCCTAACCGTCACCGTTCCTACTTGCCCTTGACCGATGCCGATCTAACCTTAACCGATGCCGATTACTATATTTTCCAGAAAGTTTCACATTGCATGTTAATCCAAAGTAACTGAGCTCCAAAAATCAACACTAGTCCTGTAGATAGCACCTTCTTGCTCATGTGCTTCACGGGTTATGTGCTTAACGTTAAAATAAGGAAAGCCCAAATTTATTTCCTGGTCATTCCTTTTTCTCCTTATTTTCTCTTTTTACATCCCTTGTCTGTCGACTTCATAAATCTCCACCTTTTGTTTTTGCTTCCATTAAAAGGAATATGTTCATACTTGTTTTCTCATCTAGTTTAAGTAAGGGGCAACCATTTGCATTCACTTCTTCCACACACATCTAAACTCATGCATTAACTTACACATATTAAAACATCCTTTACAAGGTGGAACTATTGGGATTCCATCACCCAATAAGAAAGCCACCATGGTGTTATGGTTGAGTTATAACTTTTTTGACTATGAGCATATAGGCTAAGTATCTGGTGTGTGAAGTGCAGGGCTGATCCCCTATATCAAGACACGTACTGGTATTCATCATAGATTTATGCCTCATGTACCATTAAGTATATTTAGGGTGCCATAAAAAACATCCTAAAACCATCCTTAGATCGACCATTTCCTTTGTTCCTTCTTAGCCTTTTTCTTTCCTTCTCACATTATTCTAAAAAACAAGATAATTAATATCGTGATCTGTGACTTATTTTATTATTAGTAATCATCATAGTTATTTTTTTTATTTCATGCCCGTTCTTACTCGGTCCCCATACGTAACCAAAATATTAGGGTACTACACTGCCGGAACAATGTTACACATGCCCCAATGATGATACAGGTCACCTCGAAAGGTGTTCGGGATCCAGAGAAGCTCATGAAGTATATGTTAGCATCCCAAATGCTTTATCCAACTCCTTGTGCTTTGTTTTATCCCTTGCCCCCCTTTTCTTGGCTTTTTGATATTCAATAACGAAAACCACCCTGACAGGGCCGGTCTCGTGAGGGCCAGGAAACAATCCTGTAACCGCCACCCTACTCAAGGTGTAGGTCCCTCACGTGTTCTCCAACAGTTCCTTTGATCATGACTTGCATGAATTTTCAACATTTACCATCTTTTCTCATCTACCTTAGCTTGTATTTATGTTTTTGGTTCCCTGTAATAGTGTTTCTCCATTGTTTAATGGTAAAAGAGTTCCATTCCAAGTTACCCTTTGGTGAATGGGAATTCTATAAATAGCTGGTTTGTTTTCAAACAAATGGCCCCTCATCCTCTCAATTCTCTTGTTCAGTTTTGTAATTCCTTGCTTAGAATTTTGTTAGTTTCAGGTTTTGCTTCCATTGTTGTCATTTTGGAGGTCATATCATCTTCTTGTTTCAATTCTTGATTCATTGCTACTACATACAATTAGTTTAAACATAGGATAGCTTCATTTCTAGACTAGAATCCATTAAAGTTACAGACATTTTTTTTGTCACAAGAATAGCTTCTAAAACTCTCGGTACACTTGTGTTGTATTCCTACAATAAATCCCTCTAGCAATTACATAGTCAAGCTCTGTTCACTTGCACTATCCCTCTCCTACTTGCATTATATTCGGTCTATATCAAAACTGTCATTGTTTGAACACTATCTTCTGCTGATATTATCATATACACACTTTCTGGATTCATGAGGACACGAAGGAATGAGGATCACAGATCACACTGAGGGGATGAAATCACACAAAAATGGATTTACCACTGTTTTGTAAATGCCAGGTTTGAGCTATCAAAGTTCTAGTTACAACATATGAAATAAAGTAGTGAAATATTTCATTTTAGTTAAAAGCCTTTTGCTCTCGATATCACCAGGGAAGCTATGGGGATTGATAGTTTCTGAGAAACTATGATTAATTCCTCACTTCTGAGGTAGGATTGAAGATATTTCAAGTTAATACGTTTAGTTGCTTAGATATTTAGTATAAAATCATAATTACACAGGAAAATAGCCATACCAGGATACTTTGTTTGTTTTCATTTTGTTTCTAGATTAATTATTCATTTTATAGATATCTAGAGTAGCTGCTCTTCAATTTCATTCAAAATACATCATTGAAAAATACAAAATAGTAGGATGCTTGCATAGTGTAAATACCTCTTTTGTAAATCAATTTATTTAATGTTAGTTAGAGGTTGAATCATTTTGTATGCCAATCACAGGACCTAGAGAGCCTAGAGAGTATATATTTGAACCCATAATACCTCAACCAAATCTACCCATGAGGTTTAGCTGATATAGATCAGGACTTTAGGATACAGGTCTTTCAAGAAACCAAACTTACAAGTAATTAGTAAACAACTGAGAGGGCTAAACATTGAAGACGACAAAGCTTACAACTTCTGGTCAAACCATCTGAATTATAGATTGCCTTGATAAAACACCTAAATGACCGTGCAAGGGTTAGAAACGAGAACAAACATTCAGTTGCGATCCTTTGGTTCCTAGCCTAACATAGGAGACCTCCTCGTTGATATAGACACTAGCTTACGTATCCAAGTTGCTATAACACCTGTTAGGTACTCCGAGAAAATCATACAACTTCTAGTTCTAAATGTAGAGGCTAAAAAGGCATACGATTATTGGATAGTTGGGAGAAGGGATTGATTCTTTCACATGACCATAACGGGTCCACAACAACCACAAACTCATGGTTGTGATCCCCAAGTCCCACAACCCAACGGGCCAACAAACTAGTCAAGTATTCTCACCGGCTTGCGAACGCTATTGTTTAGATCTTAACCACTCCCGCAAGATATTATAGCACAGTTTTCTGTATTAAACATAGAAGCCAATCAATCCAATATTTTCTAGGCTAGACCAGAAAACCACCCATAGCTAACCACAAAATCCACTAAAACGACCTACCACTACTTTCATAACCTTATCTGGAGATATATACGAAGCTCCCACAGGTCACTTCCCACGTATCCAATAACCAAGAAATAGGATCTCGGCAGAGCTCGACATCAATTGGAGCCTCCAAATAACAATTATATTAGAACAAGCCATTACACCAATCCAAGTTAGGAGGGCCTTCTTCGCCTTAGATTCGCAGATTCCATTATTGTGTGTTGAGGACTTAAGATTACTCGATTATCTTATACATATCCATTCACATTCAACATTCACCAGCTGTCTCGACACGACCTCGGGAAGTCGGGTACGAGGAAAGGGTACTTGTAGATTCCCATGCTCGCTTGTCACTTTTCCATCGTACAAAATTGGTGAACCCAACGTGAAACAAACTAATATTCCTCTTTTTGTTTTCATTTCTTCCATCCACCTTTGCTCCCCATTATTCTATGGGTATTCATATACCCCCTAAATATGTCGGGATATGATGCATAGGCAAACCTCTCTCAGGTCTCGAAGTAAACTATAGTCAAACAAATATACAACCATCACCCTCGCTTTCTGCATGGGCTCATAACTATTCGAGTAATTACTTGTCATCTCAAACTCCCACTCACAGGACTAGCTCTAGTTCTTCGTTCCGAATCGAAGAATTTGATTAGTTTGCACAAACACAATAGCTAGAAACATCAGGTTCTAACAATATGATGTTTATTGGAGAATCCACTTCATCTCCTTGGGTCTTATTCACACCACAGATTAGTAGACAATCCGACCCACTCCCCTTTTTAGATGAGGAGTACTTAGCACGCTTCACTAAAAGTGAACAACGCTTCCAAAATATGTATCCACCTATAGGGAGTTTGTAAATATAGTCTGATACCCTATTCTAGGAGAACACCCCCATAACTCCACCTATGGGAAATACACTCGGTGAATCTTGGCAGGGTAATGACCAATTCATAGCAGGGTATCATACCCCCTGACAACCTCAAGCCATACAATAAACACCCTTAAAAAAGCATTGCGTCTTGACCAATGGAGGTCATTTCAGCTTTAGCTGAGAAGGTTAGGGCTAGAACTTGCTCAAGAAAACCAAAATTCATATTTTGGGAAAGCGGGAATCCTTTAACCCTCTGCATCACCCTAGTGAAGTTGACCTCATTACAGGAACAGGCACGTTAGGCATGCCTCCTCAAAATCCTTATAATTATCCACATCAAACGCCAACTAGGAAAACATTTTCAAACGTCGCTCCAGTTGAAAACAGGACACCTCCTGGCTTGGCACCAAACAACCCATACCAGAACAATGCTCCTCCTTATTTAAACATTTATTCAAAGTCACCCAAGGAGACATGTTCTCTTCTCCCGAGATGTTTGTTCAACCACAGGGATTCCCTTATGTCCCTACAAATGCATATGTTATGCCATATCAACAATCTATTCCACATCAACCCCCTCAGCAAGCCCCGTCAATGGTTGAGGCCTACGCAGTAGGGACTTATTTAGAATATTTAAAAGAACCCCTAGACTTAACCATACAAAGCGTTATGCTTCCAAGACCTCTTCCCGATTTTCCCAAATACAAAGGGGAAGGGGACCCAAATGCACACATTAAGGCCTATGCCACAGCCATACGGGAGTTACTCCCTTGGGATGGAGTTGTCGCTCTAATATTCCCTAAGACCCTAGAAGGTATTGCCCTTGACTGGCATTACAGAATACCTGAAGCTTCGATACACTCATTTAAACAACTCATGTCAGAATTCATCAAAGCTTTCGACATGAACAAATTGTTAAGAACGGGAATTAGGGAGTTCTTACATATCAAACAAGAACATAATGAATCCACCACTCATTTTATCCAAAGATGGCATACAGTTCTCTACTCATAAGTGAGTGCTCCAAATATGGATCAAATGGAACTATGTGATTTATTCCTTAATTCACTCAATAGAGAGATAAAGGAAGAAGTCCAGAAGTTCCCACTAAGAACTTACGAAGAAGTACTCGAAAGCACTCTCCGAATCAACCAAGCAACGATTGATAGTGGTCATAAAACATATGGGACAAACGGTAAATTAACCACTCCCAATCAATACACCACGGCCTATCCTAATACTGGGAATGCTAATCAAGGACCTAAGATCCTTAACAAGAACCGTGGGGTTACAACAGATGGAGTAAATGACCAAGCTAAAAGGGAAAATGTTGTAAAAAAATTTTCCACCTGTTAATAATCAGCGAAATAATAATTTTACCCCAACAATCAACACGGTGGATTTTAATCATCCACCACGGTAACAACAACAACAACAACAACAAGTCCAAACACAAAGTCCAAATCGAAACCCAACTAGATATCAGAGTCAAAACCAAAGGCAACATCCTCAAAATTTTAACTCTAACAACCAGCAACCTTATTATAATTTCGGGCCACAACAGGTTTTAAATCAACAGCCTCGAAATTACAATCCCAATCTATATTTTGGCTTCCGTAAGATTCAAGGCCACAATACTAGGACTTGTCATGAATACAATAAATTCATGCAGCATTTGCTAGAAGATCAGAAAAAACTCTTTATAGATATTTTTTTAGCAAATTCTGTAGTACCCACACCAAACGCTTATGCAGGGGTAGTTTCCCCTCAAAATGCATCCCTCAAGATCTTCAATGACCGACTCCCAAACCATTCTAACAACAACAAGTTAGATCCTAACAGAACAAATAAGGGTATCATGATAGGGAACAATGATCATGAAGCTTCAACTTCATTAAATCCACCAGTCGCACCCCAATTAGGAACTCGATATCAAACTAAGATAGTTGGTTTAGTGGAGTTAGATGCCAAGCTACCCATAGAAACCATAACATGAACATGGGATTATTCTTCTCAACCAACTCCAAGTTATTCATTAGAGCCAGACAACACTAAACAAACATTGGTAAAACCTATCGACGCCTATGATCTAATTAATGATTTAACTAAAACCTTCTCGCACATCTCCTTCTTGTATTTGTTAAAAAACTCTCCCGCCCATAGAGCTGCTCTCTTAGAAGCATTAGGCCTTGGTCAATTAATCAACATCACTCCTCCCTTGGAAACACAAGTGAACAATGTGGACTTTGACGTTTATCCTCTGGGGCAGCTAGATAGGGATACTGAGTTTATATTCGATATAAGCAAAATGCTGACCGAAACTGAAATTACACAAAGAGGTGACCCAGCTTTACATTTACAAGTTTGGGTCGACAATAATTATGTTAAACATGTAATGGTCGATGATGGGGCAACAGTCAACATAGTCCCCTTCACTTTCCTTCAAAAGTTAGGATATGGAGAGACAAACTGTTCCATGATGCGAAATACGCTAAGAGGTTATGATAGCCTCAAAGCCACTTCAATTGGAACCATAGTTTTACTGGTCACTTTAGGACCCAAGATGGTCCTCACCGAGTTTTATATTATAGATCGGGAAACCAATTATAATATGATCATTGGTCGGCCATGGATACACCGCATGAAGGCAATCCCTTCCACATTATTCCAAGAAATAATATTTCTACACTTAGGGAAAATATTCGTGGCACAAGGTGACCCAAAACCCTTCGATATACACCTAGCTGATTTGAAGAAAAGACTAGGTGTTCACTCTGAGTTTGAACTCCCAACAAATCAGCTTGTCAAACCAAATAATTCATAACCAAAATAAAAGCTGATACCCACCACTGAATTGGGAATTTCACATCCAGCTGAGGATGCTCCAGTACCCAAAAATGAGACCAATGTTATAAAAATAATGTCACTAGGGACTACTACAAAAATTGTTGAGTTGCTAGAGAAAGACTTACCTATTCTCCTACCATTTGATTCCATGGGTACGGGACACACCCTGGGAACTGCTTCTCTTCCATCAGATGAATTTTTTATGGTAGAGGTAATTGAAGCAGAAGAAATAGATACGATAGGTATCCCAACATCCGTTTTTCCAAGCAATTATTGGACTCTCCACTTTGATGGAGCTAGATGTCACTTTGGAGCTGGGGTGGGGTGATCTTTACTTCACCTGAGGGAAAGATCCTACCTTTTTCCTTTAAATTAAACTTTTAATGTACAAACAATGGAGCTGAGTACGAAGCTCTCCTCCTTGGCCTCATCCTAGCTAAAAGAATGGGTTTCAATAACATTAGAGTGCTAGGAGACTCGTAACTAGTTACAAACGAAGTCTCTGAGGTATATGAAACTAGGGCTGAACATTTACAACTATACAAAACAACTATGCTAGATTTAAGTAAGGGATTTAACTTGATATCGATTGAAGCAATCCCATGAGAACAGAACCTTGTCGCAGACTCAATAGCAATCTTAGCTTCACGTTTCACCCCAAACAACGAGTTGAGGGACAAAAATTTCACAGTATCACTTCATACTGAACCATTAGTGCGTAAAATACGAACAAACTCACTCCTAGCTCATGGAGAAGCTGAGGATTATTTTTCTATTATAGGTCACTTTGACGATGATAAATTCACTCTCGAATATCTGAACGCCTATGCGAAGCTACATCTTGCTCACCGTATAGTTGATCTTTCCCTAATACCTCATTCCTCTTCCTACTTTGTAAAACCCACGGTAGAGTCTCCTCCATAGAAGGATCTCAATATCTATGAGATAGAAAATGGAGAAAGCTTGGAACTACCTCCAGCCCCACCTGAATTTGAAGAAGGTAACGCTTCTTTGATAGAAGAAACCATTGATATAAACTTTGGAATGGAGAAAGAACTAAGAATTTTGAAATTGGGATCCTCGTTAACCCTGGAAGAGATAGAAATACACACCCAAATCCTCAAAGAACATCAAAAGGCTTTTGCATTTAATTATAAAGAAATGGTAGGTATTGCACCACAAGTTGCGGTACATAATCTCGTCACTAAACTAGATGTAAAGCCAATTAAACAAAATTCAAGACCAATGAAGCCAAAAGTGGCTCTCATGGTAAATGAGGAAATAGTAAAACTTCTCCAAGTAGGATTCATCAAGCCCGTTGACTATTCACAATGGGTATCTGATATCATTCTCATCCTCAAAAAGAATGGGAAGGTATGCATTTGTATAGATTTTCAGGATATTAACAAAGCTTGTCCTAAAGATGATTTCCCATTACCATCCATTGACGTTATCGTTGATGCAACAGCTGGATTTGAACTTTTGTCCCTCAAGGATGGGTTCTCAGTGTACAATCAGATTAAAATATCTAAATAGGATCAAGCCAAAACCACATTCATAATTCCCTGGGGAACTTATTGTTACGCTATCGTGCCATTTGGTCTTAAGAACGCCGACACTACATATCAGCGAGCATTGACTTATATATTCCACAATCTTATCCATAAAATTGTGGAATTCTACGTGGATGACTTGTTGGCCAAGGCCAAGAAATGCTCTGATCATCTAGAAGTGCTCTGTATCATCCTCTCACGACTAATCGAATATGGTGTCACATTAAACCTAGAGAAGTGCATGTTCGGTGTAACAGGAGGCAAAATTCTGTGCTACATTATATCTTCACGGGGGATTGATGTTGATCTAGCCAAAATATGGGTTGTTCTCAAAATGATCCCACCATCTGACGAGTCTAGAATCAGGTCATTTTTTGGGAAAATCGGTACAATCTGAAGGTTCATCCAGATTTAAGCTTTGCCATTCATCCAATCAACAATCTACTCAAGAAAGATTATAGCATTGATTGGACTAAAGAATGAAACAAGGCCTTCGAAGCAGTTAAGTGCTTCTTGTTGTCACCACCATGCTAATGCCTCCCAAGCCAGACCACCCTTTGATCCTATATTCACAAGCCACTCATGTCTCGCTAGCCTACATGCTGGCTCAAGAAGATGATGACAAACGAGAACACGTAATCTATTTCATTAGCCGAACGTTGCTCGATTATGAAACATGTTACACATAGGAAGAGAGAGAACGCCTTTCCATAATTTTTGCAACAAAACATTTGGGACATTACATGTTAAACTAGGAAACAAGGGTCATTTTAAAGATAGACCATTTACAAACATTTCTCACACAAGGATCTTTATCTAAAAAGGCTGGCCGTTTCATGACCTTAATGGGAGAATTTGAGTTAACATTCATAAACCAGAAATCTGTTAAAGGACAAATTATTGCAAAATGGTTAGCTGACAATCCACTAGATGGATGCGAGCTGGTAAATCTAGACTTTCCTGATGAGTGTGTATACTTTGTCGAAACCAAGCCCCCCATTTCTACATGTCCCTAGTATACTGATATCATCAATTATATCATGGACCATACATACCCAGAAGGCTCCACGTCATAACAAAGAAGGTGGTTACACATTATTACCACTAAATATGTTGTTTTAGACCAAGTACTCTATCGTAGAGCCTTCAATGGCATGCTTCTAAGATGCATCGACATAGAAGAATCCAAGAGGATTCTTCATGAATCCCATAGTGGGATATGTGGGGGCCACTTTGGTGGTCATGCCACCACTCATAAAATACACCAGATGGGCTATTTTTGGCCCACTCTTGAGCATGATGCAGTGGAATTTGTACGTAAGTGCCACAAATGCCAAGAATTCTTTCACGAGATTCACATGCCAGCACAATCCCTATAACCAATAGCAACTCCGTGGCCCTTCTCCATGTGGGGTCTAGAATTGATAGGGAAGTTCTCTCCCTCATCAATTGATGGCCATAATTTTATAATCACAGCCACGAAATATTTTATGAAATGGGTGGAGGCCATGCCTCTCCCCACCGTACCAGGTTCAGTAATTACCAAATTCATTTTGAACCAAATTATCTGTAGGTATGGTGTCCCACAAGTCATTATCTCAGATAATGGCACGTCCTTTAAGAATGACGAGGTCCGTGAGTTGTGTAGCAGGTTCAAGATAAACCATCACACAACCTCTCTTTACTACCCTCAAGCCAATGGGCAGGCCGAAGTGACAAACAAAATGTTAAAAGCTATTCTCCTCAAAATAGTCAAGGAGATCAAGTGATATTGGCATTTAAAACTATATCCAACCTTGTGGGCCCATCAAACCTCAATAAGAACTTCAATAGGAGCAACTCCTTTCTCACTGGTATTTGGGGCAAAAGCAGTTCTCCCACTTGAGGTTGAAATACCCAGTCTCTGCATCTCATTACAAGGGATTCTGGATGAAGAAGCTTATAGGGAGGCATGCCTCTCTCAACTAGAAAGCCTTGACGAGGCTAGGCTAAACGCCGAACAGTGGCATAGAGCCTATGCTGACCAGATTTTCTGATAGTATAACAAAAAGGTCTATGAGCGAGAAATATATGAAGGAGATCTAGTTCTAAGACTAGACAGCCGGATCGATAAGAAAACTGACAAAGGAAGGAAGTTCCGGCCCAAATGGTTGGGCCCATACCAAGTCATGAAGGACTACGGAAATGATGCATATCTCTTGTGCACACTAGAAGGTGAGGAATTTGGTGAAACTGTCAATTCCTTGCATCTTAAGCGGTTTTACACATAAAACATCAAAGTCATTACTTGTACACTATAGCTACTTACATTGCATTAGTCTCTTAGCTACTTCATTCTATCCATTTCGTAAAAATGGTACTCCAAGAGCTTACTCTTAAAACAATCTGTTACAAATTTCTGAAAATATTCGCAAAAGTATTCATATCACATCTCTTCAAACATCATCAAATATTTTCAAATCTTCTCATCAATTTTGATAGACAAACATTGACGAAAACCATACCAAGACCTACATACTTGGCTTTTCTCTTTCTTTCTACTAGGTGAAGCTATCCTTACCCATGGTCTGTTTTGGAAGCTTCTTGGTGTCACATCTATCCCTATTAAATCTCTTGGAATGAAAGGATATCCCAAAGTCATAGATCAGAAATGTCAAAATCAAATGAAATCAAAAGCACCAAGCAAACAAAATATTTTATTTTACACACTTTTTTGCCTCATCAACCTTTGGTGATAAGCCCACGTATCTTATTGGTGATGTGAGGTTGGGAAAGGAAAGAAGTGCCCTTACTCACCTGTACCTTACCTTTGGTGACAAACCCATGCTTCTTACTAGTGGTGTGAGGCAAGGTGTAGGGGGTCTAGTCACACAAACTAACAAATCTTGGTATGCTAAAAACACAAATTCACCTCTATTAAGAGAAAGAAAATATCCAAATATCCAAATTCCAAAGAGATCAAATCCTCAAAACCATATTTTGTTAACTAGGTTGCCATTTATGAATCTAAGTCTAGATAAACTGAAAAGTAAGTGGCCTTCTAAGCTTGGTAGTAGTTCTGAGTAGGGTGGGTATGTAGGTCCAAATTTGGTTCTTGTTCTTCATTTGTTTGTCTCTCATCATTCCATTCAATCAAACTCATACAACTTGTGCCCTTCCTAACTCTTGGTGTTGAGCCCTCGTGTCTTACTAGTTGCGTGGATTTGAGATTGTGGAAAGTTCATCTCTTTATCACTATGCATTCATCACATTTTTCCAATATAAGAAGGAATTACAAACATTGCCCAAAGAAGTTCAAAAGTTCAGTACTACCATATGTTAGTATCATCTCATATCAGCAATACAAAAACATATAGAGTAAAACATTCTATTTACTATCATTTGTTATCCATTGCATACATTCTGGAAACATGAAAAGCAAATATTCTAAAAATATCTAAAAACACATTTAGAAATGAGTCACAAAATTCAAGATTCCAAGAGTCTAGATCCAAAGAGATATATATATATATATATATATAAGAGATATATATATATATATATATACAAATCAGGTTTCATATACAATGCCATCATGCACTGGGCATGGTCAAAACTCTCAATGAGCCCAGAAAGTATAAAAACACTCGTATAAACATCTGAAAAAATACTACAAAAATAGTCTCTCAATCCCTATGGGATCCCTCAGAGGGTGCACGGCCACGCCTAGGAATCCGGCTACGCCAGTGCTCTGAATACACTGAGGGCTCATGGTCACACCTGGTAGCTGTCGTCTTGCTACGAGAATGGCTCCTCCTCATCAGGCGCTTGGATGTCCTATATCTAGGCACCTCCATGCGGAGAGAAGTCATAATATTCACTGCATACCAGACAGAGGAAAAAAAATCGGTGTGCCTACTGGCTGCTGAAGGTTTCCCCACGTCCACAGAAATCTCAGCACGAGTCTTCTCTGAGGGGAGAAGCAGGGTATCGGTACACACTCGGTGAATCAAGTATCGCCACTCATTAGCAGTCGCTGCAAACAAAAGAGAAAACAAGTTAGAAAATGATCAAAGATAAAACCAAGAGTAAGAAAAACAAAAAGAAACAACAAACTAGAACAACAAGTAACTCTTCCACGTACCCGACCCTCCCGAGGTCGTGCTGAGACAGCCGGTGGGGATGGAATATGTGTGGGATGCAGTCAAACTAGTTAGGCAATCTGATGTCTTTGACACGCACTAATGGAATTTGTGAATCTAAGGCAAAGAAGGCCCTCCTAACCTGAACTGGTGTGATAGATCGATCAGCAAGGATGACTGCTCGAAGGCTCCAATCAATATCGAGCTCTGGCGTTATTCGATCTATGGGTTGTGGTATACGTGGAAAATGGCCTGGGATAGTTTCGTGTATGTCTCCAGACAGGGTCATAAAGTGGATGATGGATATAGTTGTTTTTATGGGCGGTTCTCTGGCCTAGTCTAGAATTCTTTAGCTTCGTTAGCCGCTATATCTAACAAGGATAGTTGTGTGATGATGATAGGTGGAAGTGGAGTAGATCTGAATACTAGTGTGCGTAGGCCAGCGTCTATGTCTGATTCACTTATGGATTCGTTGGGTTGTGGGATTTGTGGATCGCAACCGTAGACCCTTGGTTGTTGCGGTCCTGCTATGGTCATATATGAATTCAGTTCCTGATCCCTAGTATCCAATAATCATATGCTTTCTCAGCCTCTATATTCAAAATTAACAGCTGTGTGATCTTCTCAGAGTACCTCACAGGCGTTCTTGCAACCTGAATTCTTAGGCTAGTATCTATGTCTGTGAGGGTGTCTCCTGCGTTTGGCTGTGGGACCAAAGGATCACAACCGAACGTTTTCTCTCTTTCAAGCCCTTCTACAGTCATGTGGATATTTTACTAGGGTAATCTGTAGCTTGGCTGATTTGACCAAAACGTGTACGCTTGGTCGTCTTCTATGTTTAATCCCCTCAACTGAGAGTTGATCTGTTGTAAGTCTGTTGTTGTTTGGAAGACTTGGATTCTAAGATTTTGGTCTATGTCAACTATTGCTGTGATGAGATTGGGTTGAGGCACGATTGGCTCGAATACGTATTCTCTGGGCTCCCTAGGTCCCGTGATTGTCATACAAAAGCAATAATGTAAATCTAACTGCAACAAAGCGAAATTTAACTACGTGAAGTATATCTATAGTATATATGATTTCTTTATTTTTGTATTTTCTGATGAATTATATGAATGGATTTAAGAAGAGCAACTAATTTAATATATCTAGAAATTGATAGCTAAAATAACAATTTAAAAACAAACAAGATAACCGAGTGTAGCTATTTGTCTGTGCAATTTGTAGATCTATTCTAAACAACGAAATAACTTGATCTAATCTATTTGCAAGACTCTCGATCCTACCTCAGAAGTGAGGAATGAATCATAGTCTCTCAGAAACTATCAATCCCCACAGCTTCCCTGGCAATATCGAAAGTAAATTGACTGAAATAAAGTGATTAGCTACTCTATTTGATATGCTTCTAACTAGAACTTTGAAATTTAGAACCTGGATTCTGCAGTACAGTGGCAAATCCGATGGTGTGTGTAACTTTGTCCCCTCAGTGTGATCTCCTCGTTCTTTCGTGCTCACGTGGATCCAGAAAAGCGTGTAATGCTTGCATCAACAGAAGTAGATATTGGAACAAGGGACAACTTTAGAATACAGACTGAATACAATGCGAGTAGGAGAGGGATAGCGCAAGAGTACAGAGCTTGGCTTATGCAATTCCTAGCGGGATCTATTGCGAGTCATGCAACATAAAACGTCCAGAACCTGAAACTATCCTGTTTGAGGAGCAAAACCTGCAACTTTTAATGGCTTCCTACTGATAAACAGACTATCCTACTCCAATGGATTGGATGAAACATCAACAACACCTGCACAAGATGGATATGTGGCTTCCTAACAGCAAAACAATGCTAACTAAGCATGCAATGAATGAAACTAACGAATTCTAAGCAAAATGAAAACTAATCTATTGCAAAGAGAAGTTCAGAGGCAAATTTGAGGGGCCATTTGCTTGAGCACAAGCCATCTATTTATAGCATTTGCATTTACCCAAGGTAAAAACCAATTTGAACTCTTAAACTATAAACAATGGCAAAACACTATTCCAGGGGACCAAAAACATAAATGCAAGCCCAAGGCGGTGAAAAAAAGCTGGTGAATCGTTGATTTTTACGTGAGTCATGTCAAAAAAGCTTTCTGGAAAACGCGTGCAGGACCGCCGCTCTGAGCAGGGCGGCGGTTACAGGACGCCACCCTGATCAGGGCGGCGGTCACGAGACCGCCCCCAGGCAGGGCGGCGGTTTCGTAACTAAAGAGAAAAAGGTCAAGAAAAGAGGGAAAAAGAGAAAAACAAAGGACGCAGGGGCTAAGCGGGGCATGCGGGATGTTAACGCACACTTAGAGAGATTTTCCGGATCCCGAACACCTTGCGAGGAGACCTGTATCATCATTGGGGCACGTGTTACGCTGTTCCGCGGTGCAGTACCCTCCAATTTTGGGTACGTACATATTGCCCCCTCGGAGAAGCGTTTTAGCCATGAAGAGGCGTAAAACGGTGGGTCCGAGTATGGCGGTCCTGAAATGGGAAGTTAGAAGTTATACCTGATACGTCCGTGTGTTGAAATGACGCCATCCAAAATTCCCGCCACCTGCAAAATGAAAAGAGGAATCAAGTGCAGATAGACACAATAATTTGGAAAATAAATGCTAAAATAATAGGAAATGAGAACGTACCATTTGTGCGGGGATAAGAACTTACCTCCGTCGGTGCTCCAAACCTGCGAAAAAGGACATTTAAAACGAGTCAGGTTACTATATATATGAAAGTGGGCCCATTTTCCTATTCATTTGCGCGACGTCGATTTGATTGATTCTGAGCTCTGGGACCCACGGTGACGGTTTCTTGTGTGAGTAGAGTCAAAACGTCTGTGACGAGATAGTGATCATGCCTCCGCGAGCGGAACATCGACCCGTGCGAGATCACAGGTTAGTTTTCTTCAATTTATCCTTTTTCCCCCCCTTAATTTTAAAATGCTAAAATCTTTGTCGTGGGGGGGTAATTTTTGAAAATGTTAGTGTTCAAAAGGTCCATCTAGGGGGGCGCCTACTGGGTAGGCCTTTGTTTTTAGCTTAAAATGGTCCTTTTTTAGTGCATTTTTTGGGCTTTTTAGGCTTAAAACCCCGTGGGTTTTCGGGACACGACCGCCGCCCTGCCCAGGGTGGCGGTTTACATGACTGCCGCCCTTAAGGCGGCGGTTACAAAACCGCCTCCCTGCTCAGGGTGGCGGTTTTGCACAGAATGCCAAAAGAACATCTGTTTAAATTGTTTTTGTGTTTTTAGCATTTCTATGTGTTTTCATGATTTTTCTAGTATCACTTGGATGCTAACTTGCTCTGTTTTGTGTGTTTTTGGGTGTATGCAGGCGAGAGAGGAGTATATCCGGTGGAGTAGAGAGAGGGAGTGTGACTGGCTCCCAGGAGTACTAGATGCCCTCTCACAGGATGAGGAGGATACTCTTCAGCGGGCTGGTATACTGCGCATATCGCGCGTGCCCCACATGTTGCTCCTTCCAGTCACATTCTTTGTGACTTGTTCTCCTACTGGGATGCTGATCGGAACACCTTCCGATTACCAGGGGTCTGAGGTGAGTGGACCATCACTTTAGAGGATGTTTACTGCATTCTGGGGGTCCCGATCATTGGGAGACGACTCACCCTAGAGACAGTAGGTTCACGGGCCCAGATTGCACAGTGGGCTTACTTATATGGGAGATGTAGTCATCTCCACGGGTTCGAAGAAGGGGGTCAGAGTTCGATCTATTCCTAGTTTTCCCATCCCCCTACTTCACCAGGCTATTATGGGGATCCTTGCCTCGAGACTGATCGGGGACAAGGGAGGAGACACATTGTTATATTGTTGGTCCCCCATTATTACACAGATAGAGGGACATGGCCGGATATATGCCTGGGGAGCAGACATACTTGGGACCACCTACCATGACTTATACAGGGTAGTCCGTTTACAGGGGCAGTCCTTGAGCCACCCAACCCTGGTCATGAGTTGGGTCTATGAGCACTTCATCCCCTATGGCAGAGGTGTAGAGGTGACAGATCCCGGAGCTGTGAGGGCAGCTAGATGGACAGATATGTCGGTGCTTAGAGCACCTCATCAGCCAGTTGCTTCTTTGACCACTGCTGACATGGAGGCCACACCGTATCAGACTATGGCAGGTATATGGGGCGAGGAGGCTCTTACTTTGATCTCCTGCTCCACCACAGGGTAGCTTATTGATAGAGTGGGGCGAGTGGAGGTACACCCCTTTGGCCGAGTTCCTCAGCAGTTTGGCTTACCCTACATTGGTATGCTTCCCCCCAGTAGCGCCAGTATATAGATCATTCCGAGAGGCCAGAGGGGGCCCTAGAGGCCGGGGTTGGACAGTGGTTACACCTGGCATTCCTATTGCAGCCAGGAGGATAGTACGTGCCAGAGGGAGAGCCGGTGCTCCTCAGGCACCCTTGCTTCAGATTGCTGCGGGTCCTGCCCATAGCAGCGATGACCCCATTGAGATAGACTCTGAGTCTGAGGAGTTCATAGGGGGAGAGACAGAGGAGGAGACTGAGGAGGATAGTGATCCTGAGTGGCATGACACTCAGGATATTATGCAGGCAGAGAGGGCCGAGCAGAGTGCAGAGAGAGTTACTCTGGTTTCAGAGGAGCCACTCTCCCAGGGCCATGGTGGGGAGGATGAGTCCATTGCAGGGTGCTATGTTGCTCCAGCCATGGGAGGAGCACCTCAGTCAGCGGCGACATCTGTGGCAGGTGCTGACCCTAGAGATCCATCCTGGAGGCCTGGTGATCTGAGTAAGTTACCATCCTTCCTTTTAATGTTTTTCTTTAATTTAGGATTGCTTTAGTTACTATCTCTCCTTCTGTTTTACGTTTGTATTTATCTCTTGTTTATTTCTAATTTGTTTTCTCCTTTGTTTTGCAGAGACCGCCGATGAGTGGCGAGATTTGATTCGCAGGGTATGTACTGATACCCTGATGATCCCCATGGAGAGGACCCGCGCAGAGCTATCCGTGGATGCTGGGGAGCCCTCAGCAGCTGGTAGACATACTGACGTCTTTGCCCCAGTCTGGCATGTGGCCAGGATGGTATCGACTCTCCGCACGGAGCTAGCGGGGTATAGGACAGCTGAGCGCCTGATGAGGAGTCATTCTCGTGGTGAGACTGCGGCTGCCCCTCGGGATCCTGAGCCCTCCGTGCACTCAGAGCGCCGGCATAGCCGGAGTCCTAGGCGTGGGCGTGCACCTTCAGAGGGGTCTCGTAGGGATTGAGAAGCCACTTGGCTCTCCTAGATTTTGTATGATACATTCTTTTGTATATCCCGGGCTCTTTGAGTGTTTTGACCATGCTTAGTGCATGATGGCATTGTACAGAAATTTTGATCATTATATATATATATATTCTTTTTGGATCAAACCTTTGGCATTTATGGCTTTGTTTCCTTTCCAGTTTCCTCATGTAGATTATGATGTATGTTTATATGCTTTTTTAGAATGTATGCAATGGAGAACAAATGATGCAAGTGTTTACTTTCTTTTTGTATTTCATGATGCTGATATATGATAATGTAGATACAATGTGATTTTGAATCTTAGTTTCTTTAAGCAATTTTTGATACTTCATATTTGTTTTGGCAAAGTGGTGAATATAAACTGGTATGATGAGCAGATAAACCTGCCCCTACTCCCAACTCCACGCAACTAGTAAGATGCGAGGGCTCATCACCGAGAGTTGGGAAGGGCGCAAGTTATGAAATGTGCTGAAATGATAGTGATGAAAGATAGACAAAGCTTTGGTGGAACCAAATTGGGAAGCTACAAGCCTACCCTACCCGAGTGACTTCATAGTTTTTGGGATGCAACTTGCTTTGCGGTTTATCTAGACTTAGATCCGTAGATGGCCACATAGTAGACAAAATCTGGGTTTTTAGGATTTTAACTCTCTTGGAATTTTGAACATCTGATTCATTTGTTTTTGACTCAAAGCTTCAAGATTTGAATTGTTTGCTTATGACCTTTAATGTTTGTTTGTCAAGAGGACCCCCTACACTTTGCCCCATGCTACTAGTAAGAAGCATGGGTTTATCACCATGGGCAAGGCATAGGTGAGTAAGGGCATTTCCATCCTTTCCCAACCCTACGTCACTAGTAAGAGACGCAAGCTCATCACCGAAGGTTGGTGAGGCAAGAAAATGTGTAAATTTAAAATTTTCTGTTTGATTTACATGTTTGACTTGTTTATCTGAGCAAAATGTCAGCATGCTCTTATTTCCAAAGAGATATACATACGGGATAGATGTGACACGATGAAGCTTCTAGAACAGACCATAGACAAGACACCCATCCTAAGAAGAAACCAAAAGTGAGAATAAACCCGCAGATCTTGGTATGGTTACCGTTAAGACTTTGTCATATCTAGCTTTATTTGATGAAATGATTCCAAAATAACTTGACGATATCATGGAGATGGAGAAGTATGATTAGAGTGTTTATGCCAATACCATCAGAAGTTTGTAATGAATTGCTTTAAGAATAAATTCCTTGATCACAAGATTTTGTACGAAACATGTGGACAAAATGATCCTAACTATATGAAGATGCAATGTAAATGTAGCTATATATTATGTTGGTTGCTTACGCGTAGAATCGTTTAAGGTGCAGGGAATTGACTGTTTCGCCAAATTCCTCACCTTCTAGTGTACATAAGAGGTATGCACCATTTCCGTAGTCCTTCGTGACTCGGTATGGGCCCAACCATTTGGGCCGGAACTTTCTTCCCTCACCGGTCTTTTTGTCGATCCGACTGTCCAGCCTTAGAACTAGATCACCTTCATATATGTCGCGTTCATAGACCTTCTTGTTATACTGCCGGCACATCCGATCAGCATAGACTCTGTGCCGTTGTTCAGCATCTAACCTAGCTTCATCTAGGCTTTCTAGTTGGGAGAGACGTGCTTCTCTGTAAGCATCTTCATCCAGAATCCCTTGTAATGAAATACGGAGACTGGGTATTTCAACCTCAAGTGGGAGAACTGCCTCTGCCCCGAATACTAGCGAGAAAGGAGTTGCTCCCGTTGGTGTTCTTATTGAGGTTCGGTGGGCCCACAAGGCCGGATATAACTTCAAATGCCAATCTCGTTTGTTTTCTTTCACCGTTTTAAGGAGAATGGCTTTTAATGTTTTGTTTGTTGCTTCAGCCTGTCCATTGGCTTGAGGGTAATACAAGGAGGCCGTATGATGGCTTATTTTAAATTTATTGCACAATTCGTGAACCTCGTCATTCTTAAAAGAAGTTCCATTATCCGAGATAATGATTTGCGGGACACCGTACCTGCAAATGATTTGGTTCAAAATGAACTTGGCGATTACAGAACCTGGTACAGTAGTAAGAGGCATAGCCTCTACCCACTTGGTAAAATATTCGGTGGCCGTGATTATGAAATTATGGCCGTCTGTAGATGAGGGAGAGAATTTCCCTATCAAATCGAGGCCCCACGTAGAAAAGGGCCATGGAGTAGCAATTGGTTGTAGAGCTTGTGCTGGCATGTGAATCTCATGGGAGAATTCTTGGCACTTATGACACCTTCGTACAAACTCTACTGCGTCGTGTTCTAGAGTGGGCCAGAAATAGCCCATTCGATGTATTTTGCGAGCGGTGGCATGGCCACCGAAGTGGCCTCCACACATTCCACTGTGAGATTCATGGAGAATCTTCTTGGATTCTTCTGTGTCGACACATCTTAGGAGCATTCCATCGAATGCTTTTCGATAGAGCACTTGCTCTATAATGACGTATTTGGCTACAATAATGCGTAACCGCCTTCTTTGTTGTGGTGTAGCCCCTTCTGGATACGTATGGTCCATGATATAATTAATAATATCAGTATACCAAGGACACTCAGAGATAGGAGGTCTGGTTTCAATGTAGTATACGCATTCATCCGGAAAGTCTAGATCTACTAGATCGCCTCCGTCTAATGGGTTATCAGCTAACCAATCTGCGATGATTTGTCCTTTAATGGATTTCTGATTTACAAATGTTAATTCGAATTCTCCCATTAAGGTTATAAAACGTCCAGCCTTTTTAGACAAGGACCCTTGTGTGAGGAAAGTTCGTAAATGGTCCGTTTTTACCATGACCCTTGTTTCTTGATTCAGCATATAATGTCTTAAGCGTTTAGTAGCAAAGACTATGGCAAGGCATTCTCGTTCTGCCTGTGTATAACGTGTTTCGTAGTCGAGTAATGTTTGACTAATGAAATAAATCATGTGCTCTCTCTTGTCATCGTCCTCTTGGGCCAACATACAGGCCAGCGAGACATCGGTAGCTCGTGAATATAAAATTAACGGGCGGTCTAGCTTAGGTGGCATTAGCGTAGGTGGTGATAACAGGAAACGCTTAACTGCATCAAAAGCTTCATTGCAGTCTTTGGTCCAATCAATACTATAATATTTCTTGAGCAGATTGTTGATTGGATGGATGGCGAAGCTTAAGTCTGGGATGAATCTCCAGATTGCACCAAGTTTTCCGAGAAATGACCTGATTCCAGATTCATTCGAAGGTGGGACCATTTCGAGGACAACCCGAATTTTGGTTGGATCAACATCTATCCCTCGTGACGATATGATGTAACCTAGGAGCTTTCCTCCTGTTACACCAAAGATGCATTTCTCTGGATTTAGCGTGACTCCGTATTCTATTAGACGTGAAAGAATGACGCGGAGCACTTCCGGATGGTCACAACGCTTCTTGGCCTTAGCCAACAAGTCATCTACGTAGGATTCCATGATTTTATGAATTAGATCATGAAATATATATACAAAAAAGTCATAGCTCGCTGGTATGTGGCGCCAGCGTTCTTGAGACCGAATGGCATAACAACGTAGCAATAGGTTCCCCAAGGAGTTATAAACGTGGTTTTAGCTTGATCTTGTTCAGATATTCTGATTTGATTGTATCCTGAGAATCCATCCATGAGAGACAAAAGTTCAAATCCAGCTGTTGCATCAACAATGACATCTATGGATGGTAATGGGAAGTCGTCCTTAGGACACGCTTTGTTAATGTCTCAGAAATCTATGCAGATGCGTATCTTCCCATTCTTTTTGAGAACGGGAACGATATTAGATACCCATTGAGAGTAATCGACTGGTTTGATGAATCCTACTTGGAGGAGTTTTATTACTTCCTCTTTCACCATGAGAGCTACCTTAGGTTTCATGGGTCTTGATTTTTGTTTAACCGGCTTTGCATCTGATTTAGTGACGAGGTTGTGTACCGCAATGTGTGGTGCAACGCCTGTCATTTCTTTATAACTAAATGTGAAAGCCTTCTGATGTTCCTTGAGGATTTGAGTGTGTATTTCTACTTCTTCGGGGTTAACGAGGATCCTAGTTTCAAGATCTTTGGTTCATCCTCCATTCCGATGTTAACATCAATTGTTTCTTCGATTAAAGAGGCATTACCTTCTTCAAACTCAGGCGGGGCTGGAGGTAATTCCAAATCGTCCCCATTTTCTACTGTGTATATGCTAGGTTTTTTGTGAGGGAAGCTCCATCATGGGATTTCCGAAGTAGGAAGACGAATGTGGGATTAAGGATGAATCTATCTGTGTGATGGGAGAGATGTAATGCGCATAGGTGTTTAAGAAATCAAGAGTGGTTGTATCACTATCAATGTGGTCTAGGATAGTAGATTTGTTTTCATTTCCGTTTAAAAGAGGATTTGTCATTTTTTTTACCAATGGTTCATCACGAAGGGATACCATGAAACGGGTATCTTCTAACTTACTGTTTGGAGTGAAGCGTGATGCCGAGGTTGCTATAGAATCTGTGAGAAGATTTTGTTCTCGCGGGATTGCTTCAATTGATATGAAGTCAAACTCTTTGCTTAAATCTAATACAGCTGTTTTGTAAAGTTGTAAGTGCTCGGCCTTGGTTTCATATATCTCAGAGACTTGGTTTGCTACCAATTGTGAGTCTCCTAACACCCTGATGTTATTAACACCGATCCTCTTGGCTAAAATGAGGCCAAGGAGGAGGGCTTCATACTCAGCGCCGTTGTTTGTACATTCGAAATTTAGTTTAAAGGAAAATGGTAGGACTTTTCCCTCGGGGGAAGTAAAGATTACACCTGCCCCCAGCTCCGTAACGACATCTAGCTCCATCAAAATGGAGAGTCCAATATTTAGCTGGGAATATGGATGTTGGGATATTTGTTGTGTTTACGTATTCTACCTCCACCATGCAGAGATCCTCTGCTGGAAGAGAACCAACACCTAGGGAATATCCCATGCCTACAGAATCAAATGGTAGGAACATTGGTAGATCCTGTTCTATCAATTCAACAATTTTCACAGTAGTTCCTAATGATACTGTTTCTACAATGTTTGCCTCATCCTTGAGGGCTGGGATTGTTTTGACTAGACTCATAGTCTCGAGATCCGTTGTAGGTACCAACTTTTCCTCTGGTTTTGCGTCGGTAGGTTTATTAAGTTGGTTTGTTGGGAGTTCAAATTCTGAGTGCACGCCTGGTCTTTTCTTTAAGTCAGCTAGGTGTATATCGAATGGCTTTGGATCACCTTTGGCTACAAACACCTTTCCTAAGATGTAAAAACCTTACTTCTTGAAATAGCGTAGAAGGGATTGCCTTCATACGGTGTATCCATGGTCGGCCGAGGATCATATTATAGTTAGTTTCCCGATCTATAATATAAAACTCAGTCAGGATTGTTTTGGGTCCTAAGGTGACTGGTAGTATTATAGTCCCAATCGAAGTGGCTTTAAGGCTATCATAGCCTCTTAATGTATTTCGAGTTGTGGAACAATTTGTTTCTCCATACCCTAGCTTTTGAAGGAAAGAGAAGGGGACTATGTTAACTGCTGCCCCATCGTCTACCATCGCACGCTTTACATAGTTGTTATAAACCCATACTTGCAAATGTAAGGCTGGATCACCTCGGTGTGCAATCTCAGCATCTGTTGGCATTTTGTTTATTTCGAATATGAATTCGATATCCCTATCTAGCTGCCCCGGAGGGTGGATATCAAAGTCTACATGATTTACCTGTGTTTCGGGAGGTGGAGTGATGTTAATTAAATGACCTAAACCTAATGCCTCTAAAAGAGCAGCCCTGTGGGCAGGAGAGTTCTTTAGTAAGTCTAAAAATGAAATGTGCGAGAAGGTTTTTGTTAGATCGTTAATTAAATCATAGGCACCCACGGGTTTTTCCACTATTTGTTGGATCTTATCTGTTCCTGACAGGTGACTTGGACTTGGCTGAGAGAAATACTCTCGTGTTCTTGTTATAGCTTCGATGGGTAGTTCGGTGTCTAACTCCACTAAACCGACTATCTTGGGTCGTGGTTGACTTCCTAATTGTGGCGCAACTGATGGATTTAGTGAAGTTGAGGCTTCATGATCATTGTTTCCTGTCATTATGCTTTTGTTTGTCCCATTTAGATTTAGCCTATTGTTATCGTGATTTGGGAGTGGATCATTAAAGATCTTGAGGGGAGCATTTTGAGGGGAAACTGCCCCTGCGAGTGTATTTGGTGGTGGTGACACAGGATCTGCCAAGAACATATCTGTGAAAAGTTGTCTTTGTTCCTCTGGCAAACGTTGCATGAATTTATTGTAGTCACGGCACGTTCTAGTGTCATGGCCTCAAATTTTGTGGAAACCACAATATGAATTAGGATTATAATTCCTAGTTTGTTGGTTTGGTGTATATTGTGGCCCAAAACTCTGATCAAACCGTTGCCTATTAGGAGTAAAGTTTTACATTTGTTGTTTTGGTTTTGGTTCTGGTTTTGATAACCAATTGAGTTTTGGCTTGGACCCTGTGTAGGGTTTCGCCGTTGTTGTTGTTGTTGAGGATGATTAAAATCCACTGCATTGATTGTTGGGGTAAAGTTGTTGTTTCGTTGATTGTTCATTGGTGGTGAAGTATTCACAGTATTTACCTTTTTAGGCTGATCGGTTACTCCATCTGTTGTCACCCCCGCGATTTTTGTTAAGGATTTTAGGTCCTTGATTGACATTCGTGGTAGTAGGATAAGTTGTAGTGTTCTGGTTGGAGGTGATTAACCTCCCGTTTGTTCCATATGTCTTACGACCACTATCTATTGCTGCTTGATCTATTCGGAGAGCGCTCTCAAGTACTTCATCGTAAGTCCTTAGTGGGAACTTCTGGACTTCTTCCTTCACTTCTCTGCTGAGAGAATGAAGGAATAAATCACATAGTTCCATTTGGTCCATATTTGGAGCACTGGCCGAAGAATAAAGAACTGTACGCCATCTCTGGATGAAATGAGCGACAGATTCATTATGTTCCTGCTTAATGTGCAAGAACTCCCTGATTCCTGTTCTTAACAGTTTGTTCATGTCAAATGCCTTAATGAACTCTGAAACGAGTTGTTTAAATGAATGGATGGAAGCCTCAGGTATTCTATAATACCAATCGAGAGCGATGCCTTCCAACGTTTTGGGGAATATTTTAGCAACAACCCCATCCCAAGGGAGTAGTTCTCGTATGGCTGTAGCGTAAGCCTTGATATGTGCATTCGGATCTCCCTCACCTTTGTACTTGGGTAAATCAGGAAGGGGTCTTGGAAGCATGATGCTTCGTATGGTGAAATCTAAGGGCTCTTTCAAATATTCTGAATAAGTCCCTATCGCATAGGTTTCGACCATTGATGGTGCTTGCTGGGGGAGTGGTGGTGGAATGGGTTGTTGATATGGCGTAGCGTATGCATTGGCAGGGGCATAAGGAAACCCCTGTGTTTGAGAAAACATGCCGGGAGAGGAGAACATATCCCCTTGTGGTGATTTGGAGTACATGTTTAAGTATGACGGGGTATTGTCTAGGAATGGATTGTTTTGTACTAGACCGGGAGGAACGGTGTTAGAGATGGTGGGTCTAGTTGGCGTTTGTTGTGAATACTGAGGAGGCATGCCTAACGTGCCTATTCCTGTGAGGAGGTCTACTTGGCTAGGATGGTGTGGAGGATTGGAACTTCCTGCCTTGCATGAATTGAGAATTTTGACTTGCTTGGGCAAGTTCTAACCCCCTAACTTTTTCTACTAAAGTCGAAATGACTTCATTTGGTGAAGTCACGATATTTTTCCTTGGTGGCGTTTGTTGTATATTCTGATGTTGTATAGGTCTATGATACCCTGCTATGAACTGATCATTGTCTTGCCAAGTTTCCTCGAGGGTATTTCCTATATGCAGTGGTATAGAGGTATTTTCTTGAAAAGAGGCCTCGGGTTGTGTTTGTAAACTCCCTATAGGTGGGTACATACTCCGAGAGCGTTGTTCATTCCTGGGATAACGTATTGACTGTTCATCATCTAAAACCAGGTATGGGTCTGATTGTCTACTAATTTGTGGTCTAAGCAACACCTGAGGAGATGAACCAGATTCTCCGGTGAACGTCATATTATTCGAGCCTGAAGGCTCTGTTTGTTGTGTTTGAGCGAGCTGATCTAACTCCTTAGTTTGAAAAGATGAGTTATATCTGATCCTTGGAGTTTGTGTTGACAACTGGTTAGTTGAGTAGTTGTCACCCCATACTGAGAGTGAGGGTGATGATTACCTATTCTGTTGGGCGTAGTATGCCTCAAGACCCAAGAGGGGTCTGCCATACGCATCGAATCCTGACATATTCGGGGGGTATATGAATACCCACAGAATAATGGGTAAGAGCGAAGGTGGAAGGAAGAAGTGAAAATAAAAGATGAGGAACTGTTTGTTTCACGTCGGGTTCACCAATTTTGTACTGATGTGAAGGCTAATGAGGTACAGAAAAAGTGACAAGGTTGTTTAAAGAACTGAAGAAATCAAGACTCAATTGAACCAGAAGGTAGGAAGTTCACGTCGGGTTCACAATTTTGTACGTATGGAAAAGTGACAAGCGAGTGTGGGAATCTACAAGTAACTCTTCCTCGTACCCGACCTCCCGAGGTCGTGCCGAGACAGCCGGTGGGGATGGAATATGTGTGGGATGCAGTCAAACTAGTTAGGCAATCTGATGTCTTCGACACGCACTAATGGAATTTGTGAATCTAAGGCAAAGAAGGCCCTCCTAACCTGAACTGGTGTGATAGATCGATCGGCAAGGATGACTGCTCGAAGGCTCCAATCAATATCGAGCTCTGGCATTATTCGATCTATGGGTTGTGGTATACATGGAAAATGACCTGGGATAGTTTCATGTATGTCTCCAGACAGGGTCATAAAGTGGATGATGGATATAGTTGTTTTTATGGGTGGTTCTCTGGCCTAGTCCAGAATTCTTTAGCTTCGTTAGCCGCTATATCTAACAAGGATAATTGTGTGATGATGATAGGTGGAAGTGGAGTAGATCTGAATACTAGTGTGCGTAGGCCAGCGTCTATGTCTGATTCACTTATGGATTCGTTGGGTTGCGGGATTTGTGGATCGCAACCGTAGACTCTTGGTTGTTGTGGTCCTGCTATGGTCATGTACGAATTCAGTCCCTGATCCCTAGTATCCAATAATCATATGCTTTCTCAGCCTCTATATTCAAAATTAATAGCTGTGTGATCTTCTCAGAGTACCTCACAGCGTTCTTGCAACCTGAATTCTTAGGCTAGTATCTATGTCTGTGAGGGTGTCTCCTGCGTCTGGCTGTGGGACCAAAGGATCACAACCGAACGTTTCCTCTCTTTCAAGCCCTTCTACAGTCATGTGGATATTTTTCTAGGGTAATCTGTAGTTTGGTTGATTTGACCAAAACGTGTGCGCTTGGTCGTCTTCTATGTTTAATCCCCTCAACTGAGAGCTGATCTGTTGTAAGTCTGTTGTTGTTTGGAAGACTTGGATTCTAAGATTCTGATCTATGTCAACTATTGCTGTGACGAGATTGGGTTGAGGCACGATTGGCTCGAATACGTATTCTCTGGGCTCCCTAGGTCCCGTGATTGTCATACAAAAGCAACAATGTAAATTTAACTGCAACAAAGTGAAATTTAACTACGTGAAGTATATCTATAGCATATATGATTTCTCTATTTTTGTATTTTCTGATGAACTATTTGAATGAATTTAAGAAGAGCAACTAATTTAATATATCTAGAAATTGACAGCTAAGATAACAATTTAAAACAAACAAGATAACCGAGTATAGCTATTTGTCTGTGCAAGTTGTAAATCTATTCTAAATAATGAAATAATTGATCTAGTCTATTTGCAAGACTCTCGATCCTACCTCAGAAGTGAGGAATGAATCATAGTCTCTCAGAAACTATCAATCCCCACAGCTTCCCTGGCAATATCGAAAGTAAAATTGACTGAAATAAAATGATTAGCTACTCTATTTGATATGCTTCTAACTAGAACTTTGAAATTTAGAACCTGGATTCTGCAGAACAGTGGCAAATCCGATGATGTGTGTGTAACTTTGTCCCCTCAGTGTGATCTCCTCATTCTTTCGTGCTCACGTGGATCCAGAAAAGCGTGTAATGCTTGCATCAACAGAAGTAGATATTGGAACAAGGGACAACTTTAGAATACAGACTGAATACAATGTGAGTAGGAGAGGGATAGCGCAAGAGTACAGAGCTTGGCTTATGCAATTCCTAGCGGGATCTATTGCGAGTCATGCAACATAAAACGTCCAGAACCTGAAACTATCCTGTTTGAGGAGACAAAACCTACAACTTTAATGGCTTCCTATTGATAAACAGACTATCTTACTCTAATGGATTGGATGAAACAACAACAGCACTTGCACAAGATGGATATGTGGCTTCCTAACAGCAAAACAATGCTAACTAAGCATGCAATGAATGAAACTAAGAATTCTAAGCAAAATGAAAGACTAATCTATTGCAAAGAGAAATTCAGAGGTAAATTTGAGGGGCCATTTGCTTGAGCACAAGCCATCTATTTATAGCATTTGCATTTACCCAAGGTAAAAACCAATTTGAACTCTTAAACTATAAACAATGGCAAAACACTATTCTAGGGAACCAAAATCATAAATGCAAGCTCAATGGCGGTGAAAAAAAGCTGGTGAAACGTTGATTTTTACGTGAGTCGTGTTAAAAGAGCATTCTGGAAAACACGTGCAGGACCGCCGCTCTGAGCAGGGCGGTGGTTACAGGACCGCCGCCCTGATCAGGGTGGCGGTCACGAGACCGCCACCCCAGGCAGGGCATGGTTTCGTAACTGAAGAGAAAAAGGTCAAGAAAAGAGGGAAAAAGAGAAAAACAAAGGACGCAGGGGCTAAGCGGGGCATGTGGGATGTTAACGCACACTTAGAGAGCTTTTCCGGATCCCAAGCACCTTGCGAGGAGACCTGTATCATCATTGGGGCACGTGTTACACTGTTCCGGTGGTGCAGTACCCTCCAATTTTGGGAGGAATCATGCCACCATAGGGGAGGTCAAACTACTGTGGAACTCTATCAAAGGGATGTATCTCCAACTTCCCCACCCTGTCTATCAACTGGTAGGTGGTCTGACAGGAAATCAATGTAATGGTCTCCTCTCCCCATACCCCTGCCATGGCCTAATAAGGGGTGGCCTCCATGTCTACAGTGGTCAGAGAAGCCATTCACTTGTGGGGTGCTCTAAGAACTGTCATTCCTATCCACCTCACTGCCCTGACGGCCCCGGGATCCTCCACCTCTACGCCTCTCCCATATGGGATGATGTGCTCATACACCCAACTCATGACAAGAGTTGGGTGGCTCAGTGACTGCCCCTATAAATGGACTACCCTGTATAAGTCATGGTAGGTAGTCCTAAGGATATCTACTCCCCAAGCGTAGACACGTCCATGACCCTCAATCTAGGCAATAATAGGAGCCCAACAATATACGAGGGTGTCCCCTCCCTTGTCCCCAATCAGTCTGGATGCAAGGATGCCCATAATGGCCTTGCGAAGCAAATGAATGTCTGACTTAATAATAGAGCAGATCCTCATGCCCTTCTTTGACCCCATCGATATGACCACATCTCCCATGTATGGCCCACTGAACCACCTATGATCTAGATAGTGTTGTCTTAAGAGACAGCTACCGCCCAAGAATCGGAACCCCCAGTATACAGTAAACATCCTCCAGGGTGATGGACCACTCACCCCTAACTCCTGGAAATTGGAAGGTGTTCCGATGCACATCCCAATAAGAAAACAAGTCACACAATATGTGACTGGCAATTGCAACATGAGGAACCTGTGCAATCCTCCATATACTAGCCCTCTGGAGAGTATCCCACTCTTCCTGGGAGAGTGCCTCCAACACTGTCGAGAGCCAATCACGCTCCCTCTCCTGGCTCCATCTAATGTACTCCTCCTTCTTCTGCATACACCCAAAAACACGTAAAAAGGAGTAAGTTAGTATCAAAATTGCATTGGAAAAACTATTAAGAACATGCAAGAATGCTAAAAATGTAAAAACAGGTTAAGTAAAGTGTTGTTTTCACACTCTGTAATAGATCGCTGCCCTATGTAGGGCAGTGGTTCCGTAACTGCCACCTTCTAAGGCAGTGGTCCCGTAACCGCTGCCCTACTCAGGGCGGCGGTCTTGTCCTGCGAGTTCAAACAGGGCATGTGCCCTAAAAATGCTTTAAAACACAAAAATTGACCATTTTAACTAAAACAAAACCCTACCCATTAGGCACCCCCCCTAAGTAACCCTATTAACACTAGCATTTCTAAAAATGACCCGCCCAAGACAAAGATTTCCACATTTTAACATTTTGGGTGCAAAAATGGTAAATCGAGAAGAACTAACCTGCGATCTTGTGGGTTGATGTTCCGCTCTTAGAGGCATGATCGCTATCTCACCACGAACATTTTGACTATACTCTTGTCAAAAACTGTCACCGTGGGTCCAAGAGCTCAAAAACTATCAAATCAACATGCACAAATGATTAGGAAAAAGAGCCCGTTTTATATATATATATATATATATATATATATATATATATATATATATAGTGTTTTGACTCATTTTTGAATGCCCCTTTCTCAGGTTTGGAGTGTCGACGGAGGTAAGCTCTTATCCCTGTGCAAATGGTAAGTCCTCATTTCATATTAATTTAGTATTTATTTTCTCGACTTATTTTATCTATCTGCACTTGAGTCCTCTTTTCATTTTGCAGGCAGCAAGAATTTGGATGGAGTCATTTCGACACACGGGCGTGTCAGGTAGAATTTTGAGCTATCAAATTTCTAGTTACAACATATCAAATAAAGTAGTGAATTATTTCATTTCAATTAAAATTTCACTCTCAATATCACCAGGGAAGCTGTGGGGATTGATAGTTTCTAAGAAAATGTGATTCGTTCCTCACTTTAGAGGTAGGATCGAGAGCCTTTCAAGTTAATACATTTAGTTGCTTAGATATTTAGAATAAAATCATAATTACACAGGTAAATATCCATACCAAGCTACTTTGTTTGTTTTCATTTTGTTTCTAGATTAATTATTCATTTTATAGATATACTAGAGTAGCTGTTCTTCAATTTCATTGAAATACGTCATTGAAAAATACAAAAATAGCAGGATGCTTGCATAGTGTAAATACCTCTTTTGTAAATCAATTTATTTAATGTTAGTTAGAGGTTGAATCATCTTTGTATGACAATCACAGGACCTAGAGAGCCTAGAGAGTATATATTTGAACCCATAATACCTCAGCCAAATCTACCCACGACCTTAGCTGATATAGATCAGGACCTTAGGATACAGGTATTTTGAGCAACAACAAACTTACAAGAAATTAGTAAACAACTAAGAGCGTTAAACATTGAAGACAACAAACCTTACAACTTTTGGTCAAACCATCTGAATTATAGATTGCCTTGATAAAACACCTGAATGACCATGCAAGGGTTCGAACGAGAACAAACATTTGGTTGTGATCCTTTGGTTTTGCAACCCAACATAGGAGACCTCCTCATTGATATAGGCACTAGCTTATGCATCCAAGTTGCCAGAACCCCTGTTAGGTACTCTGAGAAAACCATACAACTTCTAGTTCTAAAAGTAGAGGCTGAAAAGGCATACGATTACTGGATAGTTGGGAGAAGGGATTGATTCTTTACATGACCATAATGGGTCCACAACAACCATGAACTCATGGTTATGATCCCCAAGTCCCACAACCCAATGGGATAACAAACCAGTCAAGTATTAACACCAGCTTGCGAACGATGGTGTTTAGATCTTCACCACTCCCACCAGATATTACACCACAGTTTTCCGTATTAAACATAGAAGCCAATCAATCCAATATTTTCTACGCTAGACCAGAAAACCACCCATAGCTAACCACAAAATCCACTAAAATGACCTACCACTACTTTCATGACCTTGTCTGGAGATATATACGAAGCTCCCACAGGTCACTTCCCACGTATCCAACAACCAAGAAATGGGATCTCGGTAGAGCTCGACATCAATTGGAGCCTCTGAACAGCCATTATATCACAACAAGCCATTACACCAATCTAGGTTAGGAGTGCCTTCCTCGCCTTAGATTCGTAGATTCCATTATTACATGTTGAGGACTTAAGATTACCCAATTAGTTTATACATATCCATTCACATTCAATATTCACCGGCTATCTCAACACGACCTCGGGAAGTCAGGTACAAGGAAAGGGTACTTGTAGATTCCCATTCTTGCTTGTCACTTTTCCATCGTACAGTCCCAAATCAAAAAAATGGAACAAAAAACCTCATCCAATAATCACTCTCATACATCTTCCCTTGCTATTGTTTCTTCCACTTCTTTGATCACATCTTCATTAGTTACTTAACCCACCATTTCCATGGTCCCCTCTAATGATCCATCTATGGTTCATGCCCATACCCATGTCAAAACTAATCCCTACAGTTACCATCATTCTCTCCCTTTTATATTATCCACACCCACATATTCAGCCTCCTTAGAGACCTTTGGACCCCCTGTGACACTCCACGGATACTTAAAGTTCCAGGAACTCCTAGATGTTAATCATATTGATTTTCATGATTACCTCATCCATAAATCCACCCACCATCCCATTGATGGACCTCCTCTTCAGAAAATCTACACATACAATTCTCATCCCAAATCCACTCAGGTTCTTACTTCTTAGCTCACCATCTTCTTCCCTCGAGAAATGAATGGTCTCCCTATGGCCCAACGTGATCAAGATTCTCATGACTCTTCCTTCGCACTTCCTCAAACTCACCAATTTAATCAATTGGTGGTCCCCATCCCATCCAATCTATCTTGCATCAACACTTCCCCCTCATCCTTGATTCATACTACATCCACTGTTGTCACCAATGCCCTCACTCACACCTTTCAAGAATCATTCAAATCTCTACACCTATCCATACATCCAAAATCCATGATAATGTCATCTCTTCACAACACGTTCCTTTGGAGTCCACTCAATCCCATCAACCCCCACTCTGAAGCACTTTCTAGCACATTTTTTCTCATCAACCCACCCATACTTCTTAACCTCCTTATCATACTCATCCCCAGTCCAACCCTCTTATCATGTATCAAAAACCATCACAATCTTGTCCACCTACCTATCTCACAACCTATCTAATATCAACCATGTAATCACCTTCCCCTCATCAACTACCTCCTCCAAATCTTGAAAACCCTCACCACTATCAATCTTATCCTCAATCCAACCCATAAAATTCTTATAACCCATAACCCCATCCATCAAATTCTCATCGCCGTGATTTCAACAACCCCATGCAAGCCTTTCTTAGTTGGTTGGAAAATATGGAAGCCATTACCTTGGGTCCGAAGACCTCATTCACTTATGAGAAAATTTGTAACAAGCCCATCAATCCATCTGTTCCTTTAAAACCTTATCCTCCTCACTAGAAACTCCCTAAGTTATCTAAATTCAATAGAAAAGAGGACCCTCAATAATAACTCTGTGTCTTTAGACATGTATGTTATCTTATCTCCCATGATTAGGATCTCATGGTTTGCACTTTTCCTATGTTGTTGTCTATACCTACACTAGAATGGTATAACAACATTCCCCAACACTCACTCTTTTCATTCACCCAACTTTCCCAAATCTTCCTAGATAATTTCTCCATTAACATTTCTCGTAAAATCACCATTACCGACCTCTACACAATTAAAAAATTTGAGTACGAATCCATTAAATATTTCATCACTAGATGGCATGACATCATTAACTAGTTATCCTTCTCCCTTCCACAGACTAAATTAATTAAAATCTTTTTATGAGGGAGAATGTGAAGCACAGAATCATATTAAATAGTGTGAACATCAACAGAGTTTCAATCCTACAGTGTGACGAGATCCCATGAAGGAGTGAGAATCAACCACGAACTACATGCAAATATTTGAAAAAGGGTAAAATCTCATTAGTCCATCCTCTCATAGATCTGAAAAGGATAAGGTGTAAAAATAGAGGGTGTTATGTAACCCCCAGTGCCTGTAATCATGACTCTTCAAGTGGAGAAGGAGAGTTACATTCCCAAAATGGAAGTATATCTCATATGACACATATGACAAATTGATGTGTAAGTAATCTAATGATGACCCATGTGACACCCCTGTAACACCTAAACCTATGACCTCACCTAATTGAGATGACTTGCCAAGTGATGTGGAAAATGACTCACACCAACACCCCCCTTCATCATAATTTAGGATTAGTCGAAAAGTCATAAATGATAAATGGATCGCGACATTAAATCATGATGAGGAAACCATGAACAAAAAGGATCTCAAGCAATGGATAAAAACCAAGAGAGATGAAAAATAATATATAATCTAAGAAATATGTAATAAATGGGTCCTGAAAGCTGAGGGGCCTAATAAGGTACCCATGTAAAAAAGGGAAATCTAAATGGAAGAAGAAGAAGAGAGGAGAAGAGGGAGCTGAGAGAAACATCAAAGATGCCATGGACAGATCTGAACTATGCAACTCTAGGTACTCTCCCAGAAGAGTTTCGATGATGTGATCCTCTTCCTATAGACTGAAGAAGAGCCACATGCATTGAATAGTGTTCCTACCCTTAGGAAGGACAAAAATGGAGTGCTAGAAGTCCGCATACTCTACAAAGGAAACCTAAGGTAGTAGTATGAAGAAATTTGAATAAGGTCCATATAAATGTGACATAGGTCTAGCAATGGAGTGTGAAGGAGCTGAAGGTAATGCCACAAGTGTAGATCTGTCAAAGTGAGGAAGAGGAAATTCTTCAAAAGTATTCCTGAGTGAAGTGAAGGCAATGCAACAACCTCCACAATAGAAAAAGGATCCACAAGAAAGAGTGGATCAATGAAGATCTCCTAAAAAGTGGAAGTGATAAGAGTCGCAGAAGAGGAACTCCCTATAAAGGAGATGATGGAATCCTCTGAAACACCTGTTGAAGAATGAGGAACCTGTGCTGCATCATAAGTAGGCACTAAAAAAATATGACCAAGGTTAGACAGATACTCGTCCCAAGGAGGGGCTCGACAAATTGAAGAGTGATGTCAGACATGTATAAATCATAAACAAAAGGAGGATTAGAAAGGGCCTTTCACACTAGAATTAGAAAGGAGGTGGATGTAATGAAGGTATGAGGCTAAGAATAATACTACTTGATATCTAATGAGATAAGAGGGGTTTCAACAATCTCTAGAATAAGGCCAAGAGAAGGAGGAGAGAATTCCTCAGTAGTAATCTAGTCATCAGAACTAGAAGCACAATCCTCTTCATCAGAGATAGAACCAAGTGAGTCTATGTCAGTGAAACTCTCATCACATGAAGCAGAAGAGGAGACACCTGGATCAACAACAACAAAAACAACAGTATATGAAGGGTCTCCAAACAAGGATTGAAAGATGTTCCAGATGGTGTGGGGAGGATCTGAGTCTTCCACATGAAGGTAAAGAGGTATGATGACATCAAACATTAAATGACCAACAACATGGTCACATGTGTCGAGATAGTCCTCAAGATGGTTGGAATCAGTGGGTGCAAGAATTGGCCCATGTAGAAAGTGAGTAAGGCCCTCATAGGAAAATTAATGTTCTATAGAAGCACACCATGATGTATAGTTATCTCTCCCAAGAAGAAGTGGCAGAGACTATAAAGAGATCCTGTGATGATCAAGCCTGGAAAGAGCATCCTCCATGATGGGGAAGTGAAAGAAAGAAGTGCAAGGTGCATAAGAAGATGGGTGTAGGAATTTAAGTAATCATAATCAACCAAGAATATTTCTACAAGCAATACGACACTTGAGAAACAATTATAACCCCCATGTTTACGATAGTTTATAAGTAATGCATGATTACAATAGGGTGTGTTCATGTGATTTTGAATAGTTGACCACTCACCTCATAGTAGGCAATGAGTCCAATGAGATTGTAGGTGATGATGAGTCCTAATAAAAAGAAGATGAACGACATGTAATAAATCACAAAAGGTGAAAGAAACACAAGGGTACAAACATTGCTTAGTGTGAGAGAAGGTGTATCACATTACAAAAGAGAGGATCTCTTTCTGCAAGGATGTGGAAGATGGTCTCACTATCCATAAGTGAAGAGCAACACTACAATGTAGTGAGACAGAAAAGGTCACCCGGAAATCCCAATAACCATATACAATGAGCCTGGAAAAAAATGCCCCCTTATTACAATGATGAATTTTTAAAAATTTACCCTTTTAATTATTTATACAATGTTGGAAAGGCAAGAAAAAAAGTTAAAAATCCAAAAAGGGAGGAATAAGGGGTTTGGTGTAAAAAGGGTGCTTGAGGGTAGGAAGCTCGGCAAGCTGGCTCAGACAGCTCAGCAAGCTAGAAGAGTAGTTTGGTGGGTGACCTGTGTAGATAGATAAGATAAGATAAGATAAGATAATAATATTAATGTCTGAAAAATGACCACAAAAGTAGGTCAATGGGACTGCAAAGTACAAAGTAAAAGAACCTAGAGAGAGGGCCCAAATGGGTCACCTGAAATACAAAGACAAATGGAAAAGAGGAGAAGGAAGCAGCAAGTGTGGAGAATCAAGAAAGGGAGAAGAGGATAATGGTGTGGGGGTGAGTGGAAGAGGGAGCAACACCCCCAACACCATCTCCAAACAAAGAAGGCTGGTTAGAAGTAACTCACAAAGCCCCGAGGCCCAGTGACTAAGATTCTGAGTAACCCACTGCACCCTATAGGAGAAAAGGCTAGGACCAATAATACCTATTTCCAATCCAACATGACATGGAAGTTCCCCTGTTACGACACCACTACCAACGGAACTATCAAATGGGCCGAGGAGCCCATCCAGGAGGGAAAGTGTCTCGAATCACTGGTCTAAGGTTCCGAATCACCACCCATTTACCAGCCTTCCTAGCTGCCATGAAAACCTCCTAGGATTGTTTAAGTTTGGCCAATTGGGATCTGGTGAGATATTCATCAAGGAATATTTTATCCGGGAGTGAGAATAGTCTCCGTTTAGCCCTAAGAGCTCGAAGCCTGTCATCTGTTGATTTTAAGTGAAGGAAGAGGGTGGAATCAATACCAAGCCATGCTCTATCAATTTACACTTCTGGTAGCCCCAACTTATTTGTGATGAAACTAGAAGCGATGGTGAAAGGATTAGAAGAAGGAGGAGGTGTGGGCAGCACTCTTACCCTGAGATTGAGCTCTCTTGCTCGTATGTTTCTTTCTTCCATAATTTTTTCATGCACAACTTCCTCCACAATGGTGAGAGGAGAGGTGTTTTGGTCACTTCCTTTCACTATTCATGCCCATGAATCTGATTTTTTCTTCAGATTTTCATGTTGGGTTTGAATCTCTTCTTGTTTGTGCTTCAAGTCTGAAATTTCTGCATGTAATTGATTGTTGGTACTTATGGGGGCCTGGACATGATATTTGTAAGTTACCTATGAAGTGTGATGTTGTTAGCTTCAACTCTCTCCATACGGGATGTCAGTTCAAATACCTCTGTTCATAGCATTCTATTAGACGATTCTACCATCTCAAGCCTATGTAGTAATTCCGATATGATGTTGGGTAAATCTTTCTGCCCTTGTTCATTTTTCCCAGCGGCGAGGGTTACTGCAACTGTAGAAGTCGACAGAGACATCAGTGAATGATGAAACCAATTTTAATGGCGTTAAGATGAGGGAAGAGCTTGGGGAATCCCCCATATCATCCTTAAAACTGGCTAAGTGCCAGTGCTTTTGCAAATGGTTTTGAACTAAATAAATCCGTTAGTCGCAAAGACATGAGAAAGAACCAAGAAAAGAACCACTACAAAACCGTGAGGCCACAAAAATGAATCTTGAAGCCACGGGTTTCCGATAGAAGAAATCAAGCCACGAACTGTAGGTTTTAGAGCTCGAACTGTAACTAAAACTAGTCACAATGTGAATAAAAACAAGTCACGAACTAAAGCCTGAAGCAGGGTTTAATAGGAAACGAGTTTTTGAAATAGGGTATGAGTCCACGAAAACAGTAGTCCAACAGAAGAGTCGAAAAATCATGGTAAGAGAGATTGACGGAAATGTTAGATGAGACAGAAGCCATGATTACACAGGGCTATGAAAAAGGGCCACAAAAATTCACGAAAAAAGCATTCAACAGATCCACAAAAACCATGAACCCATGAAAATCCACAAAAACCACGAATCCCTAGCATGATTTTTCATTCCTATCACGATAGAAAAAAACTCCACGAAAACCACGAATCCCCCCCTCGAATCCCTGTCACGAATCCATGACCTGCTTGAGACTGCAGTCTTCATGGAAGGAGAAAATCGAGGAAGAAAACCTTGTAAATTGTGTCCTTGAAGAACATTGTGCAGGCATCCAGTTTAGGTAGAGCTTAATCCCAGTTTAGGTAGAGAGATATCCATATGATTTTCTGTTATACCTATTTATTACTTCATGTTATCTTCATACCTCAAGTGACTAGTGAGTTGACTCAAATCACGGTGAGCTAGTATGGTCGTGCTGAGTTGGGTTACGATGGGAAGTGCACCAATTTGGGCCAAGTTGAAATGGTGGGGAGTCAGAGTCTGATGATCTGGGATGACATGAAGAAGGTCGGTGGAGCGCTAAGTTGGCAGGTCAATGTAACAATCGTCGAGAGGTAGGTGGAAATGTCTGAAAAGGGCATGGAGTAGATTTTTGAAACCACCGAGATGAATGGGAGATGAGCCACGCAGAGCGTAATGGCATGAGCGAGTAGTCTGTACTAGTGAGCACTCTATTCGATATTAGATGAGAAAGGGTGTTGCATGGAGTGTAACCGGGTTAGGTCAAAAACATTGAAAGTATAACACATAGGAACACGACGATCCAAGGTTTGAGATAGACCTATGACAAGATGATCAAAGGGAAGTCCACATGGTGAGCGGGCAGTGGCTCAGATGGGTGAGGAAACCACAAGTAACATGGGATGGAATGTGGCATACCAAGGGCTCACGAGAGAAATGTAGGGAAACGTAGAGTGTGGTCACACCAAGCTTCAAATGATACAGGGAGGATGTAAAAATGAATAGAGAATGAGGCTGAGGTCCAAGTGTAGATGACTAAGCATAGAGTAATGTTGGCCGAGTATGACTTCAACCGATGCAATGCTGAGTTGGGCGTAAGGTGGAAGTAACACGAGAAACCCATCGTAGAATCAATACATGAGCACGTAAGTCAAAGACCAACCAATGAAAAAGCAAACACAAGTAAGCTGAACCATGAGGTCAATACGATGAACTGAGGGGGACAAATTTATTCCCAGCATAGCGAGCTAGGGCCGACGTATGCCAAAAACAACTCATTCAACCTCAAAAAAATTCAAAACCAATGCTTTAAAAACTTTGATTTGAATCTCAAACTATAACAAAACTCGAAAAAAAGCACTCCAAAACTACATGTGAGACTGAAAACCTTGGAAAAAACAAACAAAAACCAAAAATAATATTTTAAACTCGAAATCAATGCAATGAAGGCACAAATATAATATCCATTATAACGGATGCACATGAAACTTGAAAATCATGAACAGAGAGAAAGAGAGCAACAAAAAATAGAGAGTTGCATGGATCCCAACAACGTGTGTTATGATACCATGAGGGAGAATGCAAATACATGAAGCATGAGGATCATGCATAATAGTGTTAACATCAACCGAGTTGAAATCCAGAAACGTGACGAGGTCCCATGAAGGAATGACCATCAACCATGAAGTGCATGAAAAGATTCAAAAAATGGTAAAATATCATTATTTCATCCTCTCATAAATCTAAAAATGATAAGGGGTAAAAATAGAGGGTGATGTGTAATCCCCAGTGCCTATAATCATGACTCCTCAAGTGGAGAAGGGGAGTTACATTCCTAAAATGAAAATAAATTCCATATGACACAATGATGTGTAATGACGCATAAGGAATCTAATGATGACCCCTATGACACCCCCTTTGACACCTATGACTATGAGCTCACCTTAGTGAGATGACTTGCCAAGTGATGAGGAAAATGACTCACACCAACAAGTCTTGTGTGAAGCATATTTCATTAACTCTCCAGATCCAATAATTTTTAGAGCTTTGAGGAGGATTTCGCCATGGCTCATAAACTTGAACTTTGTGCCCTTGAGCAATGCCATTGTCAAAATTCAATCTAATAAACCCAAAGTTGAGTTCACTAAATATTCTTCTTCCCATCATAATGACAAATCTAAAAATGAGGAAAATTTTATTGTTGTTAAATCTTCTTCTGCATCCACATCCCATACTGAGCCTTCTCAGAGAGCTCCTCATTTTACTCCTAACTATACTCCCCTTGGGGAGTCCTATACTTCCATATTTGATAAACTCATAGACACCAATATAATCCAAGTTCCTCCTATCCGAACGGTTTATGAATCACACCCCAAACCCTCTTGGTATTGCAAGGAATTTTATTGTAAACATCATTGAGTCCATGGTCATGAAATTGAAAAATGTCGTACATTTAAATATCTCATTATGTGGCTTATAGGCTGGGGGGATATTCAAGTGAATAATCCTAATGCACCTCCTAACCAATCACTTGATGTATTTAAACATTATTTTCCTAATCATCCTCCAAGTAATCAAACCACTCCTCCTACATCTCAAACGCCTAACGCTCATACCATCAGTACCTTAAGTCAAGTTCCCATGCTTCCATCCTTATCTACTTCATCCGCATCTCTTGAATCCTCATCTACTTCATCCACATCTCTTAAATCCTCATCTACTTCATCCACATCTCTTGGATCCTCATCTACTTCATCTGTATCTCTTGACCTCACATCTACAACATCCATATCTACTCCTCCCATCCTTACATCTACCTCATATGTTGATCCTCCATCCACATCAATTATCTATCATGTCTACCTCTATCTCAACCACCCCATTTATATCCATACTTTTGTCTATACTAACCTTGAAATCTACACTGCCTCTCATCTCTACACATATCCCACTGGCTCTACCACAAATGACATCTCTCTTCCATCATTATCTACTCCATATATAACCACCTCTATATCCATATCCCCAACATATTATCATGAGCCTTCATCATTTCCAATCCTAACATTTACAACACCATCCACACCATCTACACCCGTCTCTGAATAATGTTCCCGTGTCAAAATCATTGTCATTCCCGTTAAGGGTAAAACCTCACAACGAAAGTCTAAAAAAAGCTTGATGCTCCCCCTCCAGAAGTCTCTTACTCATCCTCATAAGGAAGTGAAGCTTCCCTCTTCAAATCCATTTCCACCAAAAACATCTAACTTCCACACCTCCATCTCAGGACCTCCCCCGTCTATTTTAAGACCAGGTTTTTTATCCAAAAAATCCACTATCATCCAACCTCAATCCAAATCCAATCCTCTTATTAAATATTCAACCAAAACATCATCTCAATCCAAATCTATCCCTCATCCTAAATCTACATCCAAATCATCCAAATCTCAATCTACATCATCCATCCATCCTAAATTTACATCAAACTCATCCAAGTTTGAATCCAAATCACCCACTCTTCCCTCCCAATCCAAATCCAAATCTAAGGGTAAGGCACCTCTCTTACCTTCACCATCCTTTTCCAAAGCCAATCAACCTAAAATCCATGGGACTTCACCTTCTAAGACCTCTATCAAATACTACACCGAACTATTCAAGTGTCTCATCCAAGCATCTGCAATCACCCTTCCTCAAATCAAGCCCTTTGACCCACATGGTTTGATTCCAATACCATATGCACCTACCGTAATTTCCCTGGACATGGCACCGAGTGTTGTAAGGACCTTTAAACTCTCGTTGAAAACCTCATAGAAGAATATGAACTTCTTACTTAAGAATACCACCCTCTCCTTTTTACCACCTCATCCATATCCAAAATTTATCCTCCAGTCAAATCCAAAACCTCTAATCCCTCATCATTTTTTTTCCATCCCCCCTCCATCTTCCACCCTTCCTAAGGATTTTCCTCTTTACATTAATGTGCTCACCCTCATAAGCCTCAAACTTCTACCCAATCTAAATCTAACGTTGTTATCATTGCACCTTATAGTGAGCCCACTCCATCCCATTCTTCATCCAAGGGTAAGGTATGCATCCTAGCCACACCACTAACTAAACAACCTACCACTATTGAATAGAACATCGTAAGGAAACTCCACCAATATCCTGTTAAGATGTCCCTTTACGAGCTCATCCAAAGATCTCCTAATCACTAATAGGATCTTATTGAAACTTTACAACTCATCCCCATATCAACTGATGAACCTAAAATTTTTCCACCATCTCTTTTGAGGACTCTAAGCTCCCTGAAATTATTCTTGAAGACCATAACCTTCCTCTTTTCATCACCATTCACATAAATGATACCTTCATTTTCCGCTCTATGAATGAAAATGGTGGTATCATTATTATCATCTCATCCCATACCTTTAATCAACTTAAACTTCCCAACACCATTATTTCCCAATCATACATTTCCCTATATGCCTTCGATGGTGGTATTTCCCCTACCATGGGAACATTTATCCTCCCTATCCGTTTCGATCAAAAACTCCTTCATGAGATATTATATATTGTATAAAGGGAGTTTAAGTATAATTTCTTTTATGGAAACCCTTATATTTGTGCCATGCTTTGTGTCCCATCCATTATTCACCATTGTATACATTATAAAAAGAAGGGGAAGATCCATACACTCCCCTTCATCCTTCCTCCATTAAAAACATGTCACATGACCTATCATCCCAGATGTGCTCATACCTAAATCACATCCATCATCTAAACCATCTACCAGTTTTTTCTATACATGCATATAAATAATCCATTAATGAATCTATTGAAAATGTGGTACAACACCCATCACTGGGGGAGTATTAAATCCTCACTCTCAATTCTCTCCCCTCTCTTAATAGACTTGGTTAACCTGATAAAGCACCTATGTATCAATCAAATTTCAGGGATATCATTTCTTTTGGTCCTTCTCATCTCAAAACTAACCTTGTTTATGGTGGCATTGACCACCCCTCTTCTCACAGTAATGATTAGCCTCATACCAAGCCATATGCCAATGGATTTTACTTCCTATATAATAAATCCTTTTCTTATACCTACCTCCACCATTGTACATGGAAGGGATTTCGTCTTGGACGTTATTAACAAGGCATCCATGATCTTGTCTTCGACCAATCCCGTCAACCCCATGAGAAGTTTGGTTTTGGATTCAAATATCCCTCGACTTCTTCTCCAAGTACTTATTCCTCATCCCATGTCAACCTCCAACTATCATCTCCTTCCTCATCTGACCATTTCATGGATGCGGATGACACCATGCCTCTTCCCCTTGATTTTTTTTAATCTCCACCATTTCCCTCGAATCGGTCAGCTATCAAGATGAAGGTATAACTTGGTCCTTTCTTTTTATGTACCCTGAGATGATATTGGAGGACTCCCCTACCATCGATGTTGTGTAGTGTAGTGGTAAGAATTCCATAATTCCTTACCTCTTGACACATCCCCCATCGACATAAATATAGGGGACTCCACAAGAGCCCTGAATCCTCAAGGTAGGCCAATATCTTGACTCGTAATAGATCGAAAGTGTTTACCTATTTCTTATCTAAGAATAGCCAGGCCTTCTCATGGTCATATGCCGACATGCCAGGGCTTGATCCTTTCTTCATTTTCCATAACATTGTCACCATCCCTGATGCTAAGAATGTTAAACAGAATTTGTGTCACATGCATCCCCACGTTGCCCTCCTTGTCAATGAAGAGCTACAATGTCTTCTTTCCACTAACTTCATACAACCCATCAACTATATATATTGGGTTTCTAACATCGTTTCCATTTCCAAATATTCTAGAAAGCTTCACATTTGCATCGACTTTCAATATTTAAACCTTGCTTGTCCTAAAAATGAATTTTCCCTTCCCAACATTGATCAACTTGTCGACCTCACATCTGACCATGAGATGCTTTCTCTTATGGATGGTTTTTCTAGTTATAATCAGATTCTCATCACTCTAGAAGACCAACATAAGACCTCTTTCGTCACCCTTTGGGGAACCTTCTTCTATTGCATCATGCCCTTTGGTTTAAAAATTTTTGAAGCCACCTATCAGTGTGCTATGACCTACATATTCCATGACCTTATCCATAAAACCATATAGGACTATGTTGATGACCTATTGGGTAAATCCAAGTGTCGATGTGACCATCTCTCCACTCTTGAGATCCTATTTGAGAGTTTTATATGCTTCTTCCTTCATCTTCATCCTTCCAAGTGTGTGTTTGGAGTTCTAACTGGAAAACTCCTTGGCTTCATCGTCTCTATTAGTGGTATTGAAGTTGACCCTGTAAAAATTGAAGCCATCCTTGAGATCCCTCCCCCTTCTGATCTTAATCAGCTTTGTAGCCTCCAAGGCCAACTTCAATCAGTTCGCCACTTCATCTCAAAAATCATTGATTAATTTCTAACCTTTTCATCATATCCTTTGTAAAGGTACTCATTTTAAATGGGATTCTAATTTTCAGAAAGCCTTCGATGATCTTAAGCAATATCTTCTATCTCCGATTGTACTCACATGTCCATGTGCGGGGAAGCCTTTTTATCTTTATATATTTACCTTTGATCATGCTATAGGTGTCATGTTGGCACACCATGATGAGAAAGGTAGGGAGCATGATGTCTATTACATAAGCTGCACCCTTCTTGATTATGAAACCTCCTACACTAATGCTGAAACAATGTGTTGCGCCCTCTTCTTTTCAACTTCATAAATTCATCATTATCTTCTCAATCACAAAACCTTTGTCATCACTAGATTTAATCTTCGAAAAACCATGCATTTTAAGCCTTATCATAATGACCACATCACTTGATGGCTCATGCTCATGACTGATTTTGACCTAAAGTTTATCTCCCATAAATCAATCAAGGGTCAGGCTATCGATGCTTAACTAGCTGAAGCCCCTCTTCCTGAAGATCACCTTCCTAACAAGAAATTTTTTGATGAGTCTATCCTCACCATTGATCATGAGTTTTCTCCCCTCAAAATGACACTCTTCTTTGATGGATCTAAGTGTTGAAAAGGGGGAGGTCTTGGCGTTATCATCATTCCTCTTTGGGAAACTCTTATTCCTATTTATTATAAGCTTAACTTTAAATGTACTAACAACACGGTTGAGTATGAGGCTCTCATCTTGGGTATGTAAACCGCTATCCTACATGATGTTCAGATTCTGGAGATCTATGGTGACTCTCAACTTATCATCAATCAAATCAAAGGAACCTATCAATGTAAAAATGAAGTCCTTAAGAAATACAAGGACGTCGTTGACTTCCTTCTTGAGGCCTTCAATAAATACACCATCTAGAATGTCCCTTGTTCATCTGATTGCTTTACAGACACCATGTCTTCCCTAGCATCCCTCATCCCCTAGATAATGCAAAATATATACTTTCTATTTTTTTCCCCTAGATAATGCACAATATATACTCCCCTATTTTCGCATCAATCTTGTCGACTCCAATCAATCTGATCTCTGATATTCTCAGATATTTGACTATATTTACCAATCTAAAATCCCCTCTAACATATTTAAAAATGGTAAGATTTATTTACTTCAATGTGCTACCCACTATGTTATACTTGGCAGAATCCTCTATAAACGTGGGTTTCGATTGTATTATCTTATTTTCTTAAATCTTATGAATCTACCAGTGTTATCTAATAAATCAATGATGACATATGTGGTGGACAATTTAGTGGATGTGATATTTCCAAGAGTGTTATTTTCATGGGCTACTATTGGCCTACCATCAATCGAGAACGCTATGAGTATGTTAAAAAGTGTGTTAAATGTCAGCATCATTCCAATATTATCTGCATCCCTAGCTAGGATTTATAGTTGGATCAAGACCTTTGGCCTTTCTTGTAATGGGGACTAGACCTCATTATCCTCATCAATCCATACTCCTCATAACTCCATAATTATATCATCAATGCAACTGAATATTTCACTAAATGGGTGGAAGTCATTCCACTCACATCAAATAAAGCTAATAAGATCATCGAATTTATGTATTAGCACATCATTTTCTGCTTCGACGTCCCTAATAAGCTCATTATGGAAAATGAAAAGTCATTCAAAAATAATTAACTCAAGAAGAATTTGAAACTATTTTAATATTAATCCCATCTTCTCCTTCTCATCTCCTTATCATCCTCAAGCTAATGGCCATGCCGAAGCCTCTAACAAAACCCTTCATAACATTCTTGCTAAAATTATTGATAGAGTAGGTCAGGATTGGAATCTCCACATCTATTTCACTCTTTGGGCTTATCAAACAAGAATCCAGGCCCCTATAGGTACTACTCCCTTCTCTCTTATCTACATCTCGAAACCTATCCTTCCTCTTGAAGTTCAAATACCATTCTTACATGTTTCTCTTTGTTACTTTGTATTTGACGAGGAATATCATCAAGACCTTATAACATAGCTTGAGTTGTTAGATTATTGTTGCCTAGCCACCCTTCAACATCATCAAGTATATCAAGATCGAATCAAACATGTTTATAACATGCATGTCAAAGAGTGTGATTTTAACATCAGTGACCTTGTCTTAAAATAAAATCTCAATGTCACTACTCTCAAAAGGAGTCAACGTGGAATTATTTCTCCCAACTGGATTGGACCATACATTATCACGCATAAGTATGGTTCTAGCACTTATCGCTTAACTTCTCTTGATGGTAAACCAGAAGAGGAACCTCTCAACACATTGTACATGTGGCCTTTCTACTATTAACATTTATACATATGTGACCTTAGTCACATTTAATGATCTTCTTATCCATCATTAGCCTCTTTCATATTTCATCGTAATGATTTAGAATTATGTGGTCTACCGTCACTAACCTATTTTATGACCTTAAATATGGGCACCACAACTCTCCTCATAGCATATTCCTTATGGATAAGTTCTTCCTTCTTGGTGAGAACTCAACGATTATTACATCCATATCCTCCTTATCCACCTACTGGAATATCCACCTACTGGAACCATGATAATGGTTCATAGATGTATCTTGTACATCTCATTTTTCCCTCCCCAAGTGGTATACTTGGCTATCCTCATCTCTCTTGTGAAAATAAAAATCATGGATGCTCATATCAAAGTTGTATTATCCAAAAAATAGACTGCTCCCTCGAAGGACAACTATCATGTATCATGTCAAATTAAAAAAAAATAAAAATTATAGACCACTCCCTCGAAGGATAATTACTATCTTATATCATGGCAGTAAAAGGCTTCTTGTATTGATAAACCTTTCATATCTCAAACTCAAATGTAAAAGCAAGCATCCTAGGAAAGCTTCTTGCATTGACTAGTTTGTGCATTATTATCTAGAGCTGGGGCATAGACCTAGGAACACCACCTAAGGAGAACCTACTTCTCCCATACATGCTACATCTAAACTCCTTGTTATGTCTATAGTATGTGTATAATCACACCTTCCATATTTCCTTTCATGATCTTAAGTGTGAGTAACTATCTTTGGTTATGTGTTAACCCCTGCCTTTGGTCGCAAATGCATTAATTTTTTTTGTTTCATTTTTAGGGTTTACCTCCAATATAGTTTGGATAATTCCTTCCACATGTACTATTTACTACAATGGCATCTCTAGTATATTCAGGGTCACCCCTTTCGGGGTCAGGCTTTATCTATTCTAAGTCAAACCCTTTATCACATTTTCCCTTTCCATATAACATCTTAGTTTTTCCCATTAAATCAAATACCTATATCTAACATTCATCACGTCATATTCTATTTTCTTCCATCATCTATATCCATCTCTAATCAACACCATATATATATCACATCTAATACAAAACATGTCAACTCGTTATATATTTTATCTAACATCATGATCTATCTCATCACATCATCTAAATAAACATCTAAATCCATACATCTCATCAATTAAACATAAAACATCAACATTAATCAAAACATAATCATAAACCATCACATCTATCTACTATGCTCATCAAGAAACATACAAATCAAGATAAAATCATATAATATCATCATCAAATGTGTATACATTCGTGATAGAACTCTATTGAGATCTATCTCAAAAATATATACATAAAAAATCATCTATACAATTGCATTCACATGCTAATCAGTGAACACCAAATTAGTTATCCTTGTCTCTCTTGGAGTGGGTGCCTACCTACTTTCCACTCCTCTGTCACACCTCGACCATGCCATGTTTGCGGTAATCCCTGACATCGCCTATTACGCTACTCTTCCTCCCAGATATATATGCCACATATCATGGTAAATATAATAGTCTCGTTGTGACTATGTGTTCATGATAACACGCCTCATCTCCTAGAGCCCTGTACTGCTCCAACAAAATGGTATTAGGTAGATCCATTTTTATTTCTCCATGTGTGGCTCCCTTATCCTCACCTCCTATCATCCCTGATGAATTAACTATCTCTCCATACTTGGCCCATAGGGCCACTCTTTTCCTATGATATTGATCATGTTGCTATATAGCGAGATCCCTCTCTTGTGATGTAGTTTCTTGCTCATAGGAAGTCACATTTAACTCTTCCCGCAAGTGAGCTATCTCAGATATCACTCATCCATTCCCATCCCCTCCTCCTATAGGTTCCACCTCCTCTCCTCTAGGTACTACTGCCTCTCCCCTACAGACACTGCTACATCCAATCCCATCTATACTCTCTCCTTTGTTTCCTGTGTAGACCACGCCCCCTCCATCCAATTTGCATACCCTGGTCCAAATCCCACATTTTCATCACTATCCCATGGATATCTTGCCTCCTTGAGTGGGTCTGAAATCATTAGGCTTGATAGATCCATGTCAGTATCCTCTCATATGTATGTGATGAGTTCCCCTCACACTATCTGAACTAATCTAAATTGTCTCATAACCCGTCAAATATGGATGACCTCCATCATCTCTAGCCTCTGCCCTTATACCCACATAATCCTCCACATAATATCTCTATGTCATACCCTCAACATATTAGAAATCCTTGGTATGCCATACTTTTGATGTCCTCCACCTCTAGACTCCCCAATATCTCTATATACCAATCCCCATCATGCGCATCCCTATCACCATGAGCCTCATCAAATCTCCATCCCAAAATCTAGCTACCATCTTGATGTGATCTTAATTCACTAATTAAAGCACTAACGACCTCACCAGTCCTATGTGCTCATATTCCCAACAGTGTAATAAAAATATAACATCTAATCCAAACCGCCTCTCTATAGCATACATCTATATCTCATGATATGCATATGCCAAAAATGTTGTCTCAAATGAAAATACTATCATGTGCTCTACCACATTAGATAACACCCATACTACTTCCCATGAGAACCTAGATCCTCCTAAATTTGGTAAAGTGTAACATAAGATAGTCATCATCACCAAGTAAATTAATTTTTCCCCTGACATCCTTGGCTCGTATCGGGTCCTCTATATGGAATGCCCTTGAACTAAAATCAATCTGATGAGCCTCATCTCTGAATAGTTGTCTTAGTGCACCCATCCTCCTCTCTATTGTGATATTCTCTATGGGATCCCCTATATCAAAAGCCTCAAAGTGTAGTATACATCCTCCAATGTGGTTGTCATCTCTCTTGTTCAGAACCATAATGTACTAGTCCTCAAATTCCATCTTTCAATCAATGTTATCATCAATCCCACATCCCTTGGTATCCTCTAGTAGTGGCAGAATCTGTCCTGTCCCACTACAGCTAAATAGCCCCACTCAACATTAGTCACATCCCCTCTAATCTGATCAAAAATGGTTGGGTAATTATCTCTAAGGTATAGTGTGTATCTGGCCTATAAAATCCAACCAAAAAATCACCCATTAGTATACAATCATAAAAAATCTTCATCTTTCCATTTATCTTAATCATATATCTCCCATTTCTACCTAGTCGATTCCTCTTTCCCCTAGTCGACATCTCCCATGTTAGGTCGACACATTTTTTCCTTGGTCCACAGAAACTGTGTCTATATTTTACCAACCGCACCTTGGCACCACTTAAAAATCTAGAAATATGTAAAAAAAAAACAAAATTAACTAAATTAAAAAAAATCTAAGGTTTCATTACTTACCATCCTCTGAGTTCTAAGGTGCTTTCTTCATGCTTTGATGACCTCCTTTTCTCTCAAATATCAATTTTATCTCTTTCAAAGCTCTAAATCATCATGATTTTCACTGTCAAAATGATCCTTAATGGTCAACCCTAATGCATATACAACTGTCGTCACCCCCCAATCGCCGTTCGACTTTCCCTAGTCATTGTCAACTCACCTAGTCACCATTGACCCAATCCTTATTTACATCTTTTATCATGTTTCATCTAGTCTCATCATCAAATTATCTATCCATCTTCTTTTGAATTGTGTAACACACCTCCCCTCATCTTGCATCACTCATCTAACTTCCTTTTAGCTTATCCATCTTGCACGTATTTTATCACATCTTGTAGCCTACTCCATGGGCATCCTTGTATTCCCCCTTGGGCAACCATATCTCATCCTAAGCCCACCTTTTTGGCCAATTTTCATCTTAATCCTGTTAGGACACATATTTTCTCTCTTCCTTGTGTTTGAAGGATAGCACATACCTTTTTCCCCACTTTATTTCTTGGCCCTTGTCTTGACCACCCTCGTATTTATTTACGCATCATTTTGATGTATGCCTTTGACTTGTTGGTCCCACAACTTGCACATCTATATGAGTGGATTCCCATTGGATTCCCTCCATCTCACAGTGACCTTTTTTTACTCACAGGATCTATAGGTCGTTCACTTCACCTTCATTTTAGGTTATGTTATGTCCCTACTAATGTGTTTCTAAGCTCATCACCATAATTTTGTTTTCACTTTTTCTCCTATAAATGGTCATCCCCCTTCATTTGGGGAATCTTTTTATCATCTTTCCCACCCTCTTCTCATCTTTTCTCACCTTTTCTTCCCTCCCTCCATTTATCTCTCTTTCAAAATCATAATCGATTCCCCTACGTGTCATCGATCCCTAGTTTTTGTCTCGCAATTTTCTTAACACAAACCACTTAATAGGAAGGGGAAATTGTAGACACCAATTTGTTGTACCCTCAACCCACATTCTCCCCTCGTCGTCACCTTGCGTTCACATTCCCCCTTCCTATTTTAAATAATCTATTCCCCTCCTAAACAAATATTTTCCCCTTATCCCATTCATTTCCTATGATTTCCATTTATCCCCCTTAATGCACATTTTTTTCCATTTTAAATTCACATTATCCCTATTATTATCTATCCCCCTTAATCAATCCCTAATCCTATTTAACTTAATCCCATTTAATTATCCTAACCCTACCCTTATCCACTTATTATCCCCCATTTATTCCCACTACCTTCATTAACACCCTCTAATATTCCTTACACTCATTTGATAATCCATTATCATCATTCCACTACCCATTATTACCCTCATGCAAGCGTGTAGGCCTAAAATAGCTCACCACTCCAACCTCATACATTTTTTTCCTGTCCATCAGCAAAATAATCATCATCTCCACTTCCCTAGTTGGAGACCACTCTAGCCGTCTGTGAATCATGAGGGTCTCCATCGACCCTATTTATACCCCTTTTAACCCCTCTTCTCAAAGGGATGAAACTTCAAAACACTTTACAAACCTTCTTTCTATCTTGTGAGCATCAGCTGCTATCCATTCTCTTTGTGGTTAGTAATCAACCACTAAGATACTTCTTGCATCTCTTATATGTCATGTATGTAGTGTTGAAGATTCAAAGTGCACTTTGGGTGTCTTCTTTGTTTCATCTCTACCTTCTTGCAGGTTTACCATCTTGTCTTGGAGCTCTATCACGCATCTTCCTTCATCATCCTTTCTTCACATCCATTGCATCCATCAAGCTCGTATAATCATTTATCTTGTCCTGGTCATCGTCAACCCAACCTAATCATCATCAACCCAATCTATATTCCTATTAGATTAGCCATATTTTTTATCTTATTTGTTTCATCATCACCCCTAATATAAAATCCAAGATTTAAGAATCGTCATCCATTTCTATTTCTACATATCTGTGATCAAATTTACACTGGTTGTTGTTGACCCACTCATGTTTTCTTTGTTATAAACATTTTATCATTCTCAGATATTTATTTCAGCATCTTTAATCTCCATCTCATATTATTATTTGCATCCTTGATTCATTATCATTGATCAAATATTTTTATCAAAAGTGGGTTGACATCCATCCTAGGAAGTTATCGCTTCTCAGGATCAACTTCGTCGGGCAGGCCCATAATCTTAATTACCTATATTTTTTCATGTTTAGTTCGCTTTGTTGTGCAGGTCATCGAGCTATCAGTAGAGAGGATATTTATGCCCACAACCCCTATCATTATCATCATCCACATTAAGAGATTGCCTTGAAACCTCCCATAGATTTGGTGTTTCTTAATTTCTTGTATTTATTTCATTAACTTGGAACATGAGAAAAAATCTTGTCAAACAACAATGGTCCGATGCAATATAGTTTCACATGCCTCGTGGATATGATCAATCAACCAACATTCAGCTGTATAATGGGTATGTACATCACAAATATTATAGTACAAAGATACATTCTTCTAGGTCACGCACTATAAGAGTGGAAAATTTTAGAAATCATGATTATTGTGGTAAATCTCATAAGACTGTAATAGTATGTACACATTCCTACATGAAAAACTATCCTTTCTATGCCCTTCTACATCACAATCAGTGCATCATAACCCATTACGTGTCTCATGCACTGAATTGGAAGAAATATTCTTCAATTGTTTAACCATAGCTTATATTTACACCTCAAGAAAATGGCTCACTCCAGTGTCTACACTCCTAACTGCTTCAACATGGATAGTTGCTTCCAGAAGCCTCGTGAAGATCAATAATTTTTTATGTGATACATTCATTCAAAATAGATTCAACAATCCTCTAACAAACCATTATGCATGTTGGCTTTGATGAATATCGTATGATAGCTTGGATAAGAGAGTTTTAAAATTTCCATCATAATCCCTCACACTTTTAGATAAGCCTTGCTTTTTCCTTAAGTAGGCTAATACTTTACTTTTTCCTTAAGTAGGATAATACTTTGTTGCTCAAACTTAGGAATATGAAATTCAAAAAGAAATGTAGTACACAATGCATCAAAATCCACCACAGTCTAGTGTGGACTATACTTCTTGTACTAACTATGTGTGCACCCTTGAAGTGTGGTGGAAAACTAACTTTTCTTTATATAAAAAGTTGTTATACCCTTATGTCTCCATAATAATTCACACTTGTGCACATGTTCTGCCACATCCTCCACACCTCTTTATTATAGCAAGTTAAGAGATATATCAAAGAATACTTGAGGTGTTTGATGTTTTGGTTGTGATTTATGTGATGGTTGTGGCCCTTGTCCTAGGATGGGGCCATATCATAAACCTGAACCTCCACTAGGATTTCCTCCGTACAATGGCTGACCTAAACCTCCTAAGCCTCCCACCATAACCTGTGGTCCTTTTAATGAATTTCCTTATGTCTAATTTATTATGCTGGACTAAACACCAACCATATGTGCTATAGAAACACTGAAATGATTGCTTCCAATGATCTACGTGCAAGCACTCTATCTTGATAACACGCCTGAAAAATACCTCTTAAAGTACTCCCAAACACTGGTGTCTACTACATTTCCATGTGCACATCCTTAATCTGTTGTGATTCTTGGGTAGTAACTAAAACGTGTCTACCTGTGTCTCCTACCTAACGTGGATATTATGATTTCTCACCTTCACTATAATGTTCTTTAACAACTACTTCTAGTTCTGTAACACCTTGCGCAAGGGCTAGGAGGCTAGGATGGGTCAAAATGTGTGCCCACGATTCTCATTCATTTCGTAGACTCACTCTCATTAGAATCCAACAAGGTCCCTCTACGTTGCTTTCCCAATGTTGGGAAGACATGATACTGTGGTCCCTCATCTTCTACGGGGGCTCTCATCACTTCCACCATTCATCATTCTTCTTGATCCCAGTGCCTCATCAACTACCCTTTGATCCATCTTTCCTCTCACTTTCTTACTTCCTCCAAGGATGCCAACATACTTCCCAATATTTCTCTTACCTTTGGATGTGGTAGGGTTTTAGCATTCCATGGGTAGGTTCTCCATAATGTTATCATACAAGTTTTGAAAATGTAGAGCAACACCAAGATGACAAACTTAAAGATATTCTATTGAAATCTCCGTCATTTGAATATAAATAAGCTCCATATATATAGGAAGCTTTAAATCAAAAATAGTAGCAACAATATTTTGTTTTTATGTTGAAACCATATGGATGGTTTCAACCACTCCACACAAATAGTAATCAATGAAAAAAATCATAGTTGTTTATGTAACAACCCATAAACGACTCTTTTATATTTATAATTTACTTGTACTAACTAACCACTTTTCAATCTATTTAATTTTACCACAACATTTACATTTTACAATGCATAAATATAAAACCGTATGATAAACACTAAACCATATAATTCCTAACATACCCCCATTAGTGTGATCAATAGGAAAACCTTATTATATACTACAATGTGCCGCTTCATAGCTTGCTCATGATCTAGATGGTTTCAAGGATGATATCAACAACCTCTGGAAGGTTTTCCAAATGGTTTACTAACAACCACAACTATAGATAGTTTTTCCAGTGGATTACTAATAACCACAACTATAGATGGTTTTCAAGTGGATCCAATAACCATGATATCATGATGTTGCAATACATTTCTTAACTCTCATCATTTTTGCTCTTCAGGAGCTTACATATTAGAATATATGACAGTGCATATTATTCACCGACAAAAAATGAAACAATGTGTCATTCCCCCCCCACAATGTGAAGTTTCCATAACACAACACAAAGAAATCTAAAGTCAACACACCATTCTAAAAATTAAAAAAACACACATATGTCACCAAACCAATGATGCGGCCCTGTCATAGGTGACTGACAAGAGGACGTTGTTTGTGCTCCATCCTTCGTTTCCTTCAGCCTTTAATGTAAGGCTACTAAATCATCCTTATTTGTCTTTGAGGATCATGATGCAAAATTTATTTATGACAAGGCTCTGATTTTGACCAAAAAAAACTTTGATGTTTTGATGATAACTTGATAATCAGGGATCCATTTTGTAAATCGTAAAATGCATCATAAATCTGGTTTCAAGATCTTTCCAGTGATGTAGAGAATTATTGGTGATTTATAACGAATTGTTGGTGATTCATAATTTTTTTTTGGAGATTTTCCAAATCACAGGCAATCACATTTCAGGTCCAAAATCATTGGCGATTATTGTGTGAAGAATTGCAGTGAAATTCAGTGATTCCTATGCACGAAAAATTACTTCCAGTAGCTCCTCAAATGGTCACACTGATCATGCAAATCAATGCAAATGGTAAATGCACATACCACACTTAGAGGAAGATGCTACTAGATTATTTTTGTAGACAATTTTTCTAATCTAAAAAAATAATGATTGATCACCACACCAAAAAAATTATATTTCTCATTCATAGGGACAAAAGAACATAGCTTTTCCCCTTCACTGACATCAAACCTCCATTACAAGCATAGAACTAATGCCACTTTGATACCAAATAATGAGATCATACAAGTTTTGAAAATGTAGATCAACACCAAGATAACAAACTTAAAGATATTTTATTGAAATCTCCATCATTTGAATATAAATAAGCTCCATTTATATAGGAAGCTTTAACTCCAAAATAGGAGAAAAAATATTTTGTTTATTATGTTTAAACCATACGGATGGTTTCAACCACTCCACACAAATAATAAATAATGAAACAAATCATATTTGTTTATGCCACAACCCATAAACAACTCTTTTACATTTACAATTTCCTTTTACTAACTTACCACTTTTTAGTTTATTTACCTTTTACCACAACATTTATATTTTACAATTCATAAATATAAAAACCATATGATAAGAACTAAACCATAGAATTCCTAACACTCCATTCCAAACTCAACCATAAAATCTTAATAGCCAAAGGTGTCATGCATAAATAGGATCCTCTTGGTTTGTGCAAGAACCAGGACTCTACTTCCTCTGGGCATGAGTAGGTTGAGATTATGTATTCCAAGGTATAGTTATGCAACACACATTTCCACCAACAATCTACAACTCTAGTCCATGGATCATCTAAGAAGGGAATCCAGAGTTGCAAGACATATTTGAGTCTCAGGTAAAATTTCTTAGAGGATTGATCAAAAAGTTACAACGTGAACTGTAAGTTAGGGAAGAACTCCTAGCCACATTGCAAGATGGTGGAAATGTGGAGAAGAATGGTACAACCCACTAATAATCACCCATGTAAGTGATTTAATGAAATTTCGTTCCCATGAAAATGTAAATCCTACTTTTGGTGGGTACATGATCAAAATTACTTTTTAAAATGGGATATGGAGGAAAATTACTTGGTATGAATAGCTAAGGTTTAGCTAACCCTATCCAAGTGGAGGAAATACCTTAATATGTGGGTCCAGGATGAAATAGTGGTAGAAATGAGGCACGAAAAATTTCCAAGATAGCCAAAGTGGGACAAACATAGAGTGTAGAGCCCAATCCAATAGTCCTCCGAAGTAGCCTGTAGCAGGGAACAAAAAAGACTCTTAAAATAATGACGAGAGAAAAGACAAAGTTGACAGCCCAAAGAGGTATGATTATGTCTTCTTTGACTACAACAAGGAGTCCATAATAACCCTAGGAGCTATTGTGGACATATCCATGTGCATAATGTGGATCCTATAGCCATTGTGTGATGTGGTGGGGAAAGAAAAACACATGTTAAGAGGGTTAAAATTGATGAAGAAAAGGAAAAATCTATCTCGTCTTAAAGAGAAGACACAAGGCTAGAGTTACCAAGTAAGTGAAAACTTCGCGACATGTTTATCATGCCTAGTGTTTTCTTACAATTGGTAATCAAAGGTCTATATGAAGTCCTCTTGAAGACTAGACAAAGATTATTTATCTGGATTTGGAATCAAAGTGGCATAGCAGAAGGCAGTGAACCCAAGTGCCACATGTCCCAGGGATTAAACCGAGTGCCTGATTAAAAGAGTAGCAGTTCAAAGGCCATCATGTCAGCTACAAATATTTATTCAAGACAACATCAGAGTTCTGGATCCAGGAGCAGGAAAATGAAAACTTTTGGGACAAAAAACATCCTTAGTGTGGAAGTCCAATCCAAAAGTAAATTTAGTATACGGAAGCTCCCAAGACCTCCTGGGACCATCACAGTACATACTATCCTTTCGAGAGATTTCTAATGGTATGTGGAATGCTGAAAAAATGGAGCAACACATGAAATTTATTGTTGTAAAATGTTTAGTCAAATTTCAGACTCAACAGGGTCAACTGACCAATTAGGCAGTGACGCATGGCAAAATAAAATGAGGAGAAATTTTTAAAAATGGGGTTTTTAACTCTGGTATTTGAAGTCCATTTTCAGGTGAGTGGGCCCCACTATTTTCTAACTGGAGGCCCTCAGCCAGGGTCGACACACTCTTTTATTAGAGGGGTGCCTGTACGTACCCAAAATTATAAGGTACTGTACTGCCAAAACAATGTAACAAGTGCCCAAATGATGATACAGGTCTCCTCACAAGGTGTTCGGGATCCGGAAGAGCTCTCCGAGTGTGCGTTAACATCCCGCATGCCCCGCTTAGCCCCCGCGTGCCTTATTTTTTCCTTTTCCACTCTTTTCTTAGCCCTTTTTTTCTTCAGTTACGAAACCGCCGTCCTGCCTGGGCGGCAGTCTCGTGACCGCCGCCCTAAATAGAGCGGCAGTCCTGTAACCGCCACCACTGCTCAGAGCAGTGGTCCTTTAGGCGTTTTCCAGAAAGTTCTTTTTACATGACTCATGTAAATTCAATGTTTCACCAGCTTTCTTTTACTGCCATGAGCTTGCATTTATGATTCTGGTTCCCTGGAATAGTTTTTTGCCCTTTGTTTATAGTTTAAGAGTTCTATTTGGATTTTACCTTGGGTAAATGAAAATGCTATAAATAGATGGTTTGTGCTCAAGCAAATGGCCCCTCTTTCACTTCTCATCTTCTCATTTTCAGTAATTCAATCTTTCATTTTGCTTAGGATTCATATTTTCTTTCATTGCATGCTTAATTAGCATTGTTTTACCGTTGGTAAGCCACAAATCCATCTTGTGCAAGCACTGTTGTTGTTTCATCCAATCCATTAGAAGTAGAATAGCTTAGGAAGCCATTAAATTTGCAGGTTTTGCTCCTCAAACAGGATAGTTTCAGAGGTTCTAGACGCTTTATGTTGCATGATTCGTAATAGATCTCGCTAGGAAGTGCATAAGCCAAGCTCTGTACTCTTGCACTATCCCTCTCCTACTCACATTGTATTCGGTGTGTATTATGAGCCGCCTTTATCCCAATATCTACTTTTGTTGACGCTAGCATTACACGATTTTTCTGGATCCACTTGAACACAAAAGAATGAGGAGATCACACTAAGGGGACAAGATCACACACACCGTCGGATTCGCCACTGTTCTGCAGAATCCAGGTTCTAGCTTTCAAAGTTCTAGTTAGAATCATATCAAATAGAGTAGTTAATTGCTTTATTTCAGTAAATTCTACTCTCGATATTGCCAGGGAAGCTGTGGGGATTGATAGTTTCTGAGAAACTATGATTCATTCCTCACTTCTGAGGTAGGATTGAGAATCTTACAAATAGATTAGATAAGCCATTTTATTGTTTAGAATAGATCTACAAATTACACAGACAAATAGCTACACTCGGTTATTTTGTTTGTTTTAAATTATTAGTTTAGCTGTCAATTCTAGATATTTTAAATAGTTGCTTTCTTAAATTCATATAAGTTCATCAGAAAATACAAAAAATAGAGAAATCATATATGCTATAGATATATTTCAAATAGTTAAATTTCACTTTATTACAGTTTGTTTACATTATTGCTTTTGTATGACAATTACGGGACCTAGGGAGCCCAGAGAATACGTATTCGAGCCAATCGTGCCTCAGCCCAATCTCATCACAGCAATAACTGACATAGATCAAAATCTTAGGATCCAAGTCTTCTGAACAACGGTAAGCTTGCAACAAATCAATTCCCAGTTGAGCGGGATTGAACATAGAAGACGACCAAGCACACACATTTTGGTCAAATCAGCCAAACTACAGATTACCCTAGGTACACATTCATATGACTATAGAAAGGCTTTGAAAGAGAACAAACCTTTGGTTGTGATCCTTTGGTCCCACAGCCAGGTGCAGGAGACACTCTCATAGATATAGATACCAAGCTTAAGAATTCAGGTTGCACGAACGCCTGTAAGATATTATGAGAAAATCACACAGTTATTGGTCTTGAATATAGAAGCTGAGAAAGCATACGATTACTGGATACTAGGGATTAGGACTTGATTCCACGCATGACCATAACAGGTCCACAACAACCGCGAGTCTACGGTTGTGACCCACAAATCCCGCAGCCTAACGAATCCATAGGCGAATTAGACATAGATACTGGCCTACGCACACTAGTATTCCGATCTACTCCACTTCCACCTATCATCATCGAACAATTATCCTTGCTAGATGCACAACAGCTAATAGAGCTAGGGAATTCTGGACTAGGCCAGAGAATCATCCATAGAATTGGCTATATTTACTTATCCACCTTATGACCCTATCTGGGAGACATACACGAAACTATCCCGGGTCACTTTCCACGTATTCCACAACCAATAGACCGAATCATGCCAGAGCTCGATATTGATTGGAGCCTTCGAGCAGTCATCCTTGCTGATCGATCTATCACACCAGCTCAAGTTAGGAGGGCCTTCTTTGCTTTAGATTCACAAGTTCCGTTAGTGCGTATTGAAGACATTAGATTGCCTAACTAGTTTTGTCTGCATTCCATACATATTCCATCCCTACCGGCTGTCTCGGCATGACCTCGGGAGGTCGGGTACGCGGAAGAGTCGCTTGTAGATTCCCACTGCTCACTTGTCACTTTTCCAGCATACAAAATTGGTGAACCCGACGTGAAACAAACAAAATTAGTGAAGCTGACGTAAACTTCCTACTTTCTCGTCTGGAGTCATAGTATTACGATTTCTTTCAAGTTTAGTTACTTTTCATCTTCCCGCCTCATTAGCTTTCACGAATCATTTTCGCTCTCTCCCATTATTCTGCGGGTATTCATATACCCCTCGAATATGTCGGGATTCGATGCATATGGCAGACCCCTCTTGGGTCTTGAGGCATACTACGCCCAACAGAATAGACAATCATCACCCTCACTCTCAGTATGGGGGGACAACTATTCAACTAATCAGTTGTCAACACAAACTCCAAAGATCAGATATAGCTCCCCCTTTCAAACAGAGGGGTTGGAACAACTTGCTCAAACACAACAAACAGAGCCTTTAGGCTCAAACAATATGACGTTCACCGGAGAATCTGGTTCATCTCCTCAGATGCTGCTTAGACCACAAATTAGTAGACAATCAGATTCATACCAAGGTTTAGACGATGAATATTCGGTACGTTATGCCAGGAATGACCAACATTCTCGAAGTATGTACCCACCTATAGGAGGTTTACATACACAACCTGAGATCTCTTTTCAAGAAAATACCTCTATGCCACTGCATATAGGAAATACTCTCAGAGAAACTTGGCAGGACAGCGATCAGTTCATAGCAGGATATCACATGCCTATACAAAACCATGGTATACAACAAATGCCACCAAGGCAGAATATCGTGACTTCACCAAATGAAGTCATTTCAACTCTAATAGAAAAGGTTAGAGGGTTAGAACTTGCCCAAGCAAGTCAAAATTCACAATTCATGCAAACAGGGAGTTCCAATCCTCCACACCATCCTAGCCAAGTAGATCTCCTCACAGGAGTAGGCACGTTAGGCATGAATCCTCAGTATTCACAACAAACGCCAACTAGACCCACCATCTCTAACACTGTTCCTCCCGGTCTAGTACAAAACAATCCATTCCTGGACAGTACCCCGTCATACTTAAACATATACTCCAAATCACCACAAGGGGATATGTTCTCCTCTCCCGGCATGTTTGCTCAGACACAGGGGCTTCCTTACGCCCCTGCCAACGCGTACACTACGCCATATCAACAACCCATTCCAATGCCACTTCCTCAACAGGCACCATCAATGGTCGAAACATATGCAATAGGGACTTACTCAGAATATTTGAAAGAGCCCTTAGATTTCACTATACGAAGCGTCATGCTTCCAAGACCTCTTCCCGATTTTCCCAAATACAAAGGCGAGGGAGATCCGAACGCACATATCAAAGCTTACGCTACAGCCATTCGAGAACTACTCCCATGGGATGGGGTTGTTGCTAAAATATTCCCAAAAACCTTGGAAGGCATTGCTCTCGATTGGTATTATAGAATACCTGAGGCTTCCATCCATTCATTCAAACAACTCGTGTCAGAGTTCATCAAGGCCTTCGACATGAACAAACTATTAAGAACAGGAATCAGGGAGTTCTTACACATCAAACAAGAACACAACGAATCTGTCGCCCATTTCATCCAAAGGTGGCGTACAGTCCTTTATTCCTCGGCAAGTGCTCCAAACATGGATCAAATGGAACTATGTGATTTATTCCTTCATTCGCTTAGCAGAGAAGTAAAGGAAGAAGTCCAGAAGTTCCCATTACGAACTTACGATGAGGTACTGGAGAGTGCTCTTCGAATAGATCAAGCAGCGATTGATAGTGGTCGCAAAACATATGGAGCAAACGGGAGGTTAATCACCCCCAATCAGAACACTACAAATTATCCCACTACCACAAACGTCAATCAAGGACCTAAAATCCTTAACAAAAATCGGGGTGTAACAACAGATGGAGTAACCGACCAGCCCAAGAAGGTAAATGTTGTCAATACTCCATCACAAATAAACAACCAACGAAACAACAACTTTACCCCGACAATCAATACAGTGGATTTTAACCATCCACAACAACAACAACAACAATGGTGAAATCCCATACAAGGGCCAAGCCAAAATTCAACTAGGTATCAAAACCAGAATTCAAACCAAAGACAACAAACGCAAAATTTCAATAGACAACGGTTTGATCAAAATTATGGGCCACAATACACATCAAACCAACAAACTAGGAATTACAATCCTAACTCATATTGTGGTTTCCACAAAATTCGGGGGCCATGACACTAGAACGTGCCGTGACTACAATAAATTCATGCAACGCTTGCCAAATGAACAAAAACAACTTTTTATGGATATGTTCTTAGCAGATCCTACGTCACCAACGTCAAATAATTTTTCAGGGGCAGTTTCCCCTCAAAACGCACCCCTGAAGATCTTTAATGATCCACTCCCAAATCACGATAACAACAGACTAAATCCAACTGGGACGAACAAGGGTGCAATAACAGGAAACAATGATCATGAAGCCTCGACTTCGCTAAATCCATTAGTTGCGCCGCAACTAGGAAGTCAACCATGACCTAAGGTAGTTGGATTAGTGGAGTTAGACACTGAATTACCCATCAAAGCTGTAACAAGGACACGAGAGTATTTCTCTCAGCCAAGTCCGAGCCACCTGCCAGAAACAGATAACATCCAACAAATCATAGCAAAGCCTGTGGGTGCTTATGATTTAATTAATGATCTAACAAAAACCTTCTCGCATATTTCATTTTTAGACTTACTAAAGAACTCTCCTGCCCACAGGGCTGCTCTTTTAGAAGCATTGGGTTTAGGTCATTTAATCAACATCACTCCACCTCCTGAAACACAGGTAAATCATATAGACTTTGATATTCATCCTCCGGGATAGGTGGATAGGGACGTCGAGTTCATATTCGAGATAAACAAAATGCCAACAGATGCTGAGATCGCACGCCGAGGTGATCCAACCCTACATCTGCAAGTATGGGTTTATAACAACTATGTAAAGCGTGCAATGGTAGATGATGGGGCAGCGGTTAACATAGTCCCCTTCTCTTTTCTTCAAAAGCTAGGGTATGGAGAAACCAATTGTTCTACAACTCGAAATACACTAAGGGGCTATGATAGTCTTAAAGCCACTTCAATTAGAACTATAATATTACCAGTCACCTTAGGACCCAAAACCATTTTGACTGAGTTTTATATTATAGATCGAGAAACTAACTATAATATGATCCTCGGCCGACCATGGATACACCGCATGAAGGCAATCCCTTCTACACTATTTCAAGAAGTAAGGTTTTTACATTTAGGAAAGGTATTCGTGGCCAAAGGTGATCCAAAACCATTTGATGTACACCTAGCCGACTTAAAAAAGAGACCAGGCGTACACTCAGAGTTTGAACTCCCAACAAATCAACTTAATAAACCTACCGACGCAAAAACAAAAGAAAAGTTTGGTACCTACGACAGATCTTGAAACTGTGAGCATAGCCAAAACAACCCCAACCCCCAAAGATAAGGCTAACACTATAGAAACAGTGTCATTAGGGACTACTGCAAAAATCATTGAGTTAATAGAACAAGATCAACCAATGTTCTTACCATTTGATTCAGTAGGCATAGGATATTCCCTAGGTGTTGGTTCTCTTCCAGCAGAGGATCTCTGCATGGTGGAAGTAGAGTGCGCAAACACAGCAAATACCCCAACATCTATACTCCCAGCTAAGTATTGGACTCTCCATTTTGATGGGGCTAGATGCCGTTACGGAGTAGGGGCAGGTATAATTCTTACTTCGCCCGAGGAGAAAGTCTTGCCATTTGCCTTTAAACTAAATTTTGAATGCACAAACAACGGCACTGAGTACGAAGCCCTCCTCCTTGGCCTCACCTTAGCCAAGAGAATTGGTGTTGATAACATCAGAGTCTTAGGAGACTCGCAATTAGTGGCAAACCAAGTTTCTGAAGTATATGAAACTAAAGCCGAACACTTGCAGCTTTACAAAAATGCTGTATTAGATTTAAGCAAGGCATTTAACTTCATATCCATTGAAGCAATCTCGCGAGAGAGAAATCTTCTCGCCGATTCAATAGCAACTTCAGCATCACGTTTTACTCCAAGCAATGAGTTAGAGGATACCCATTTCACGGTATCCATTCGTGATGAACCATTGATAAAAACAATGACAAATTCCCTTTTAAACGGAAGTGAATCTACCATCCTAGACCATGTTGATAGTGATATGGCCACTTTGGATTACTTAAACGCCTATGCGGCATTACATCTCTCCTATCATATGCTAGATTTGTCCTTAATTCCACATTCGTCTTCCTACTTCGGAAATCCCATGATGGATTTTCCCTCACAAATGGAACCTAGCATATACGCAGTAGAAAATGGGGATGATTTGGATTTACCCCCAGCACCGCCTGAGTTTGAAGAGGGTAACGCCTCTTTGATCGAAGAAACAATCGATGTCAACATCAGAATAGAAGATGAACCAAGAATATTGAAATTAGGGTCCTCGTTAACCTCAGAAGAAGTAGAAATACATACTCGGATCCTCAAAGAACATCAGAAGGTGTTTGCATTTAATTATAAGGAGATGACAGGTGTCGCACCCCACATCGTGGTACACAACCTCGTCACTAAATCTGATGCAAAGCCAGTTAAACAAAAATCAAGACCCATGAAACCCAAGGTAGCTCTCATGGTAAAGGAGGAGGTAATAAAACTCCTCCAAGTAGGATTCATCAAACCAATCGACTACTCCCAATGGGTATCTAACATCGTTCCCGTTCTCAAGAAGAATGGAAAGATACGCATCTGCATAGATTTCCGAGACATCAACAAAGCATGTCCTAAGGACGACTTCCCATTGCCATCTATTGATGTCATTGTTGATGCAACAGCTGGGTTTGAACTTTTGTCTCTCATGGATGGATTCTCGGGATATAATCAAATTAAAATATCTGAGCAAGATCAAGCTAAAACCACGTTTATAACTCCTTGGGGAACCTATTGCTATGCTGTTATGCCATTCGGTCTCAAAAATGCTGGTGCTACATACCAGCGGGCTATGACATATATATTTCACGATCTAATTCATAAAATCGTGGAATCCTACGTAGATGACTTGTTGGCTAAGGCCAAGAAGCGTTGTGACCATCCAGAAGTACTCCGTGTCATTCTCTCACGTTTGATAGAATACGGAGTCACGCTAAATCCAGAAAAATGCATCTTTGGTGTAACGGGAGGGAAGCTCCTAGGTTACATCATATCGTCACGAGGGATAGATGTTGACCCAACCAAAATTCGGGCTGTCCTCGAAATGGTTCCACCTTCGGATGAATCTGGAATCAGGTCATTTCTCAGAAAGCTAGGTGCAATCCGAAGATTCATCCCGGACTTAAGCTTCACCATTCATCCAATCAACAATTTGCTCAAGAAAGACTATAGCATCGATTGGACCGAAGACTGCAAAGAAGATTTTGATGTGGTTAAGCGTTTCTTGTTGTCACCACCTACGCTAATGCCACCTAAGCTAGATCGCCCGTTAATTTTATACTCACGAGCTACCAATGTCTCGTTAGCTTGTATGTTGGCCCAAGAGGACGATGACAAGAGAGAACGTGTGATTTATTTCATTAGCCGAACACTACTCGACTATGAAACACGCTATACACAAGCAGAACGAGAATGTCTCGCCATAGTCTTTGCAACCAAACGCCTAAGACATTATATGTTAAATCAAGAAACAAGGGTCATGGTAAAAACGGACCATTTACGAACTTTCCTCACACAAGGGTCCTTGTCTAAAAAGGCTGGATGTTTTATAACCTTAATGGGAGAATTCGAATTAACGTTTGTAAATCAGAAGTCAGTTAAGGGACAAATCATTGCAGATTGGTTAGCTGATAACCCATTAGATGGAGGCGATCTAGTAGATTTAGATTTTCCAGATGAGTGCGTATACTACATCGAAACCCGACCCTCTATCTCTGAGTGTCCCTGGTACGCTGATATCATTAACTATATCATGGACCATACGTATCCAGAAGGAGCTACACCACAACAAAGAAGGTGGTTACGTATTATCGTAGCTAAATACGTCATTATAGAGCAAGTGCTCTATCGAAAAGCGTTCGATGGAATGCTCCTAAGATGTGTCGACACAGAAGAATCCAAGAAGATTCTCCATGAATCTCACAGTGGAATGTGTGGAGGCCACTTCGGTGGCCATGCCACCGCTCGAAAAATACATCGAATGGGCTATTTCTGGCCCACTCTAGAACATGACGCAATAGAGTTTGTACGCAGGTGTCATAAGTGCCAAGAATTCTCCCATGAGATCCACATGCCGGCACAAGCTCTGCAACCAATCGCTACTCCATGGCCCTTTTCTACATGGGGCCTAGACTTAATAGGGAAATTCTCTCCCTCATCCACAGACGGCCATAATTTTATAATCACGGCCACTGAATATTTTACCAAATGGGTAGAGGCTATGCCTCTTACTACTGTACCTGGTTCTGTAATCGCCAAGTTCATTTTGAACCAAATCATTTATAGGTACGGTATCCCGCAAATCATTATCTCCGATAATGGAACTTCTTTTAAGAATGAAGAGGTTCGCGAGCTATGCAATAAATTTAAGATAAGCCATCATACGGCTTCCTTGTATTACCCTCAAGCCAACGGACAGGCTGAAGCGACGAATAAAACACTAAAATCCATTCTCCTTAAAACGGTGAAAGAAAACAAACGAGATTGGCACTTGAAGTTATATCCGGCCTTATGGGCCCACCAAACCTCAATAAGAACACCAACGGGAGCAACTCCTTTCTCATTAGTATTCGGGGCAGAGGCGGTTCTCCCACTCGAGGTTGAAATACCCAGTCTCCGCATTTCATTACAAGGGATTCTGGATGAAGACGCTTATAGAGAAGCACGTCTTTCCCAACTAGAAAGCCTAGATGAAACTAGGTTAGATGCTGAACAGTGACATAGAGTCTATGCTGACCGGATGTGCCGGCAGTACAACAAGAAGGTCTATGAACGCGACATATACGAAGGTGATCTAGTTCTAAGGCTAGACAGCCGGATCGACAAGAAGACCGGCGAAGGAAGGAAATTCCGGCCCAAATGGTTGGGCCCATACCGAGTCATGAAGGACTATGGAAACGGTGCATACCTCTTATGTACGCTAGAAGGTGAGGAATTTGGTGAAACAGTCAATTCCCTGCACCTCAAGCGTTTCTACGCGTAAGCAAGCTAGCACTACTTATATATACTATCTACATTGCATCTTCATACAGATTAGGATCATGTTGTCCACTTGTTTCGTACACAAATTGTGATCAAGGAATCTATTCTCAAAGCAATTCATTACAAACTCATAATGTTGTTGGCATAAAGTTCTTTAATCATACTTCTCCATTTTCATGATATCATCAAATTATCTCGGAATCATTTTATCAAATAAAGCTAGACATGACGAAGTCTTAACGGTAACCATACCAAGATCTGCAAGTTTATTCTCGCTTTGATTTCTTCTTAGGGTAGGTGTCTTGCCTATGGTCTGTTCTAGAAGCTTCATGGTGTCACATCTATCCCATATGTATATCTCTTTGGAAATAAGCACATACTGACATTTTACTCAAATAAACAAGTCAAACGTTGATCAAACAGAAAATTTTAATTTTACACATTTCCCTGCCCCACCAACCTTTGGTGATGAGCTTGCGTCTCTTACTAGTGACGTAGGGTTGGGAAAGGATGGAAATTCCCTTACTCGCCTATGCTTTGCCCACGGTGATAAACCCACGCTTCTTACTAGTAGCATGGGGCAAAGTGTAGGGGGTCCTCTTGACAAATAAATGCAAAAGGTCATACACAAACAATTCAAACTTTGAAACTTTGAGTCAAAAACAAATGAATCAGATGTTCAAAATCCCAAGAGAGTTAAAATCCTAAAAACCCAGATTTTGTCTACTATGTGGCCATCTACGGGTCTAAGTCTGGATAAACCGCAAAGCAAGTTGCATCCAAAACTATGAAGTCACTCAAGTGGAGTAGACTTGTAGCTGTCCTAATTTGGTTCCACCAAAAACTTTGTCTGTCTCTCATCACTATCATTTTACTACACATTTCATAACTTGTGCCCTTCCCAACTCTTGGTGATAAGCCCTCGCATCTTACTAGTTGCGTGGAGTTGGGGAGTGGGGCAGGTTTATCTGTTCATCGTACTGGTTTGTATTCATCACTTTGCCAAAACAAACATGAAGTATCCAAAATTGCTTACAGAAACCAAGATTCAAAATCACATTATATCTACATTATCATATATCAGCATCATGAAACACAAAAGGAAAGTAAAACATTTACATCATTTGTTCACCATTGCATACATTCTAAAAAGCATATAAACATACATCGTAGTATACATGAAGAAACTGGAAATAGAAAGGAAGCCATGAGTGCCAAGATTTTGATCCAAAATGAATACGTATATATAAATGATCAACGTTTATATACAATGCCATCATGCACTAAGCATGGTCAAAACGCTCAAAGAGCCCGGGATATACAAAGAATATATAGTACAAAATCTATGAGAGCCAAGTGGCTTCTCAATCCCTACGTGACCCCTCCGAAGGTGCACGCCCACGCCTAGGACTCCGGCTACGCCGGCGCTCTGAATGTATGGAGGGCTCAGGGTCCCGAGGAGCAGCCGCAGTCTCACCACGAGAATGGCTCCTCATAAGGCGCTCAGCCGTCCTATACCCCGCTAACTCTGTGCGAAGGGTCGATACCATCCTGGCCACGTGCCAGATGGGAGCGAAGACATCAGTATGTCTACCGGCTGCTGAAGGCTCCCCAGCATCCACGGATAGCTCCACACGGGTCCTCTCCATGGGGATCATCAGGGTATCAGTACATACCCTGCGAATCAAATCCCGCCACTCATCAACAGTCTCTGCAAACAAGGAAGAAAGCGAATTAGAAACCAAACAAGAAATTAGAAATACAAGATAGCAACTAAGGAGAGCCTACAAACAAACATTAAAAGGGAGAAAGGGTAACTTACTCGGATCACCAGGCCTCCAGGATGGGTCGCTGGGGCCAGCACCTGCCGTGGATGCCGCTGCCGACTGAGGGGCTGCTCCTGTGGTGGGAGCAACGTATCGCCCCGCAACGGACTCATCCTCTCCACCACGGCCCTGGGAGAGTGGCTCCTCTGAAACCAGAGTCACCCTCTCTGCGCTCTGCTCGGCCCTCTCTGCCTGCATAATATCCTGAGTGTCATGCCACTCAGGATCGCTGTCCTCGGTCTCCTCCTCTGTCCCTCCCTCTGTGAACTCCTCAGACTCAGAGTCAATATCAATAGGGTCATCGCTGCTATGAGCAGGACCCGCAGCAATCTGAAGCAAAGGTGCCTGAGGCGCACCGGCTCTCCCTCTAGCACGTACTATCCTCCTGGCTGCAATAGGAACGCCAGGAGTAACCACTGTCCAACCTCGGCCTCTAGGCCCCCCTCTGGCCTCACGGACTGATCTGTAGACTGGCACCACTGGGGGAAGCATACCCGTGTATGGTAGGCCAAACTGCTGAGGAACTCGGCCAAAGGGGTGCATCTCCACTCGCCCCACTCTATCAATAAGCTGCCCTGTGGTGGAGCAGGAGATCAAGGTAAGAGCCTCCTCGCCCCATATGCCGGCCATAGTCTGGTATGGTGTCGCCTCCATGTCGGCAGTAGTCAGGGAGGCAACTGGCTGATGAGGTGCTCTAAGCACCGACATGTCTGTCCATCTGGCTGCCCTCACAGCCCCAGGATCTACCACCTCCACACCCCTGCCATAAGGGATGAAATGCTCATAGACCCAACTCATGACTAGAGTCGGGTGGCTCAATGACTGCCCCTGTAAACGGACCACCCTGTATAGGTCGTGATAGGTGGTCCCAAGAATGTCTGCCCCCCAGGCATATATCCGACCATGCCCCTCTATCTGTGCAATAATGGGGGGCCCAACAGTATAATAATGTGTCTCCTCCCTTGTCCCGATCAGTCTCGAGGCAAGGATCCCCATGATGGCCTGGCGAAGTAAGGGGATGGGCAAAGAAGGAATAGATCAAACTCTCACCCCCTTCTTCGACCCCGTGGAGATGACTGCATCTCCCATATATGTGGCCCACTGTGCAATCTGTGCCCGTGAGCCTGCTGTCTCTAGGGTGAGTCGTCTCCCGATGATCGGGACCCCCAGAATATGGTAGACGTCCTCCAATGTAATGGTCCACTCACCACGGACCCCTGGCAATCGGAAGGTGTTCCGATCTGCATCCCAGTATGAGAATAAGTCACAAAGGATGTGACTAGATGGTGTAACATGGGGCACGCGCGATATGCGCAATATGCCAGCCCTCTGAAGTGTGTCCTCCTCATCCTGTGAGAGGGCATCTAGTACCCCTGGGAGCCAATCACACTCCCTCTCTCTACTCCATCGGATGTACTCCTCTCTCGCCTGCATACACCCAAAAACACACAAAACAGAGCAAGTTAGCATCCGAGTAATACTAGAAAAATCATGTAAACACGTAGAAATGCTAGAAAAGCAAAAACATTTTCAAAAAAATGATCCTTTTGCATTCTGTGCAAAACCGCCGCCCTGAGCAGAGGGGCGGTTTTGTAACCGCCGCCTTAAGGGCGGTGGTCGTGTAACCTCCGCCCTGAACTGGTCGTGTAACCGGCCGCCCTGGGCAGGGCGGCGGTCGTGGTCCGAAAACCCACGTGGGTTTTAAATGCTAAACAAGCCTAAAAGTGCAAAAAATGACCCTTTTTCCTAAAAACGAAGCCTACCCAGTAGGCGCCCCCCCTAGGTGGACCTTTTAACACTAGCATTTTCAAAAATGACCCCCCCATTGCAAAGTATTTAGCATTTCAAATTTAAGGGGGTAAAAACAATAAATTGAAGAAAGCCAACCTGTGATCTCGTGGGGCGGTGTTCCGCACGTGGAGGCATGATCGCTATCTCGCTGCGGACGTTTCGACTCTACTCACGCAAGAAACCGTCACCGTGGGTCCCAGAGCTCAAAATCAATCAAATCGACTCGCGCAAATGAATAGGAAAATGGGCCCACTTTCATATATATAGCGCCCTGATTCGTTTTTAAAAGAACTTTTTCACAGGTTTTGGAGCACCGACGGAGGTAAGTTCCTATCCCCGCACAAATGGTACGTTCTCATTCCCTATTATTTTAGCGTTTATTTTCCAAATTATTGTGTCTATCTGCACTTGAGTTCTCTTTTCGTTTTGTAGGTAGCGGGAATTTTGGATGGCGTCATTTCGACACACGGACGTATCAGGTATAGCTTCTAACTTCCCATTTCGGGACCACCATACTCGGACCCACCGTTTTACGCCTCTTCATGGCTAAAACGCTTCTCCGAGGGGGGCAATATGTACGTACCCAAAATTGTAAGGTACTGTACTGCCGGAACAATGTAACAAGTGCCCCAATGATGATACAGGTCTCCTCGCAAGGTGTTCGGGATCCGAAAAGAGCTCTCCGAGTGTGCGTTAACATCCCGCATGCCCCGCTTAGCCCCTCGTGTGCCTTTTTTTTCCTTTTCCCCTCTTTTCTTAGCCTTTTTCTCTTCAGTTACGAAACCGCCGCCCTGCCTGGGCGGCGGTCTCGTGAGCGGGTCCACCGCCCTGCTCAGAGCGGCGGTCCTTTACGCGTTTTCCAGAAAGCTCTTTTTACACGACTCACATAAATTCAACGTTTCACCAGCTTTCTTTTACTGCCATGAGCTTGCATTTATGATTCTGGTTCCCTGGAATAGTGTTTTTGCCATTGTTTATAGTTTAAGAGTTCTATTTGGCTTTTACCTTGGGTAAATGCAAATGCTATAAATAGATGGCTTGTGCTCAAGCAAATGGCCCCTCAATTCACCTCTCATCTTCCTCATTTCAGTAGTTCAGTCTTTTATTTTGCTTAGGATTCATAGTTTAGTTCATTGCATGCTTAGTTAGCATTGTTTGTACTGTTGGTAAGCCACATATCCATCTTGTGCAAGTAGTGTTGTTATTTCATCCAATCCATTGGAGTAGAATAGCTTAGGAAGCCATTAAAGTTGCAGGTTTTGCTCCTCAAACAGGATAGTTTCAGGTTCTGGATGCTTTATGTTGCATGACTCGCAATAAATCCCGCTAGGAATTACATAAGCCAAGCTCTGTACTCTTGCGCTATCCCTCTCCTACTCGCATTGTATTCGGTGTGTATTCTGAGCTGCCTTTATCCCAATATCTACTTCTGTTGATGCTAGCATTACACGCTTTTCTGGATCCACGTGAACACGAAGGAATGAGGAGATCACACTGAGGGGACAAGATCACACACACCATCGGATTCGCCACTGTTCTGCAGAATCCAGGTTCTAGCTTTCAAAGTTCTAGTTAGAATCATATCAAATAGAGTAGTTAATTACTTTATTTCAGTTAATTCTATTCTCGATATTGCCAGGGAAGCTGTGGGGATTGATAGTTTCTGAGAAACTATGATTCACTCCTCACTTCTGAGGTAGGATCGAGAATCTTGCAAATAGATTAGAAAGCTATTTTATTGTTTAGAATAGATCTACAAATTGCACAGACAAATAGCTACACTCGGTTATTTTGTTTGTTTTAAATTATTATTTTAGCTGTCAATTCTAGATATTTTAAATAGCTGCTTTCTTAAATTCATATAAGTTCATCAGAAAATACAAAAATAGAGAAATCATATATGCTATAGATATACTTCAAATAGTTAAATTTCATTTTGCTATAGTTAATTTACATTGTTGCTTTTGTATGACAATCACGGGACCTAGGGAGCCCAGAGAATACGTATTCAAGCCAATCGTGCCTCAGCCCAATCTCATCACAGCAATAACTGATATAGATCAAAATCTTAGGATCCAAGTCTTCCAAACAACGGTAAGCTTGCAACAAATCAATTCCTAGTTGAGCGGATTGAACATAGAAGACGACCAAGCACACACATTTTGGTCAAATCAGCCAAACTACAGATTACCCTAGGTACACATTCATATGACTGTAGAAAGGCTTGAAAGAGAACAAACCTTTGGTTGTGATCCTTTGGTCCCACAGCCAGGTGCAGGAGACACTCTCATAGATATAGATACCAGCTTAAGAATTCAGGTTGCACGAACGCCTGTAAGATATTATGAGAAAATCACACAGTTATTGGTCTTGAATATAGAAGCTGAGAAAGCATATGATTACTGGATACTAGGGATTAGGACTTGATTCCACGCATGACCATAACAGGTCCACAACAACCGCGAGTCTACGGTTGTGACCCACAAATCCCGCAGCCTAACGAATCCATAGGCGAATTAGACATAGATACTGGCCTACGCACACTAGTATTCCGATCTACTCCACTTCCACCTATCATCATCGAACAATTATCTTTGCTAGACACAGCAGCTAACAGAGCTAGGGAATTCTGGACTAGGCCAGAGAATCGTCCATAGAATTGCAACTATACTTTACCATCCACCATATGACCCTATCTGGAGACATACACGAAACTATCCCGGGTCACTTTCCACGTATTCCACAACCAATAGACCGAATCACGCCAGAGCTCGATATTGATTGGAGCCTTCGAGCAGTCATCCTTGCTGATCGATCTATCACACCAGTTCCAGGTTAGAAGGGCCTTCTTTGCCTTAGATTCACAAATTCCATTAGTGCGTATCGAAGACATTAGATTACCAAACTAGCTTGTCTGCATTCCATACATATTCCATACCCACCGGCTGTCTCGGCACGACCTCGGGAGGTCAGGTACGCGGAAGAGTCGCTTGTAGATTCCCACTCTCGCTTGTCGCTTTTCTTACCACCGATTTGATATTTGTGATTTCCCCACAAAAAATTAGAGGATTTTCCACGTGGTGGGTCCTTAGGCCACCATGTGGTCTTCCACCACCTTGCCACATTTTACTAATCTTGAGACCAAGCTATACCATCAAATCGGTGAGTCGTGATAGAGCTCGACTGGCAAGCTAACCCAGCCTTTCCACACAACCACTCGACAAAAGTGTAAGGAGGGGTTATGTGGCCTATCCACATGTTTATTGTGTGGTTAAAGCCTTAAAAAGGCTTATCCTAAAACCTTTGTCTAGCATGTGGGATTGTTCCCACCTATCAAATATCCCAAGCACTCATTATGGAGGTGATAAGGTCCACATGGAATATGGGTAAGTGGTGGCAATTAAGTGGATTGGTTAAACAACCCACATGGAGCTTTAAAGATACAGTGTCATGGACTAGTACGAGGTCGAAAAAGTGGATAACGAGGGTGACAAAACAACTGGCATATATATACCCACATGGTGATTGACAGAAGTGGTTGACAGATGTGGCGGGGTCAGCGTGGCATCCCACAACACATTGCTCACCAAAAATAGCAAGCCAACGGTTTAAACCTCAGACCTACCTTCTCTGAGCATGATGACCAATCCAACTCGGCTAACTGATTTGGTTGGCATAAACATGGCGATAATCCATATAACCATAATAATAGGATCTGCCAAGGCCTATAAAAGCCTCCCTTCCATTAATTCAAATACACATGCTCCTCAAATCTTCAAGGAATCGAAGAGGAGTTAGAAGGAGAATAGTGTGGAGATAGCCTTGAGAAAATAAGGAAATATTTTTATTAAGATCTATTATTATTTTTAATAGGCACAATGATGTAAAAAGACCTATTATTATATAGGTATAGACACCTAAAATCCACTTTTCCAGTCTTATTGCTCAAAGTAAACCAATTACCCTCATTCTTACCATTTCTGTTGTAATTAGTGATTTCCAATAATTAACTAATGTTTCCCTCTATTTTGGTTAATTGATGACGCTTTGTTGATTAACTAACCTCTATCACATTCTGGATGCCAATTGATGACACATTGTTAGTTATAATCCTCTTCCAAGCAAACAATTAGTGATTATTAGCTAATTAGGCCTATTTACCATTATTTTGATCAATAAACCCTGTTATTGGCTAAAACACCTCTTCCAACCATTAAAAATCACCCCTTTCCCTCCAAGACATCTCAAAAGGCTTCAAAAACTTATCCTAGCCTCTTAATTGACCCTAATTGGTTAATTAAGGTTCCTCACATGCTAATCACTTTTTAATTCCCTAATCATGATTAACAAGCCTTAATCTACTATATCCTTTTTAGTCCCACATTCACAAAGATGCAAGTGTTCCTTAAATAGACAACTATAAAAAGGACTAAGCACCTACCTTCATACTTTACACAATACTAGTATTAATATATCATATAACAAATATGACTAAGAGCCTTACTTCCTTCTTGGATCAGCTTGCTCAATCTTTGCATCCAAATCTTCATGTTGATTAGTAGAGAGATATCTAATATGGACTTGTAGCCATTGTTAGAGATATCCTCTCACCATTTTTGGAGTAACAACAACCATAATTTGATTTCCCTTAGATCTAATTAGGTCTATGTTGATTAGTAATCATCTCACATAGTAAGGATGCTTGTAGATTAGCTGTTTAATTTCATTTAGTTTCCATTTATGAATGCTTTTAAGCTTTGATCATGATGTTTCATTCTTAAACTTAATCTTGGCTCTAGGCTACCATAGTGTTAGTCTTTATTAGTTAGTCATATTGCAAACGTTTAGGGTGTTATCATTTGGCACACTCGATGGGAAGCCTTAAATTATCTTTTATATTCAATTTGAAGTTTTTTAGATTATTTTCAAGCCTTTTTTTAGAGTAAATTTCAATTTTTGTAAATTACTTTCAAATTTTGATAGTTACTTAAACTAGATTAGTTGTAGTTGCTTTGTTTTTATGTTCTTTGCAGGATCAAATGAGGTAAAGCACTCTCAAAATTACATCAGAATGTCAAATATTTGAGCTTTATCATACTTTTCTTGTCAAAACCCATTTCTTCTATTCAACCTATTATGGTCGAAGAACAACACCCCATGTCGATTGATTTATTTCAGAATGAAGAAGCGATCACAAAATTCGTAGGGTCACATGTTGACATTCCTCATAAAGAGGTTGATTCCTTTCATCAAGAAATAGAGGAAGACCCTAGGATCATCAAAATTGATCCTCCTCTTATTCTCCCATCTTCTCATTCTTCTTTGTGTGATGAACTACATGGGTCTATCATTAATCCCAGGCATATCTTCTCATCACCCAACCATTCTTTATCTATCACTATTCCTCAATAAAAATCGCACCTTGGGTCATTTCTTGGTATCCCATCATTGTCTTCTAAATGTGGGCCACCACCAAGTAATCTATTATCATTTATGTGCAACTCAGCTCTGGGTAGCTCATTTTCTTCTATCTTGGGGCTATGTCTTAGGAGCCCCTCAATGCCTATACTAGGGGCACATCCTAGTATCCCCTCGTATTCAATTCTTGAGCCACATCCTAGTATCCCTTCATCATCTTTAATTTATGGGACACCTCTGGGTAATCCATCATCTTTTATACTTGGGCCACATCTTTGTAGCTCTGTATCTTCAGTCTATGGGACACCTTCTAGTAGCCCATCTTCTTCAATTATTGGACTATATCCTTTTCGTCCATCACATTGTTCTTCTATCAATGATTGTGGCAAGCCCACCGTCACTTCTCACATCAATCCGATTCATTCAATTTCTTCTTCCATTTCTCGATATCAGAAAAGTCACGTATTAGCTTATAGGAAATCCAAACGGTTTCTTTATCAAGATAAGATCAAAAATTCCAAGATCTCAAAATCTCCCAACAACCCAAATGATCATAAAGTTTAGAATCAAACGTGGTTCAAAAATACACACTACTGCAACCATCAAGTATGGCACAAAGTGCATAAACCTTTGGATGGGGAACTCAAGTCCCCACATGAAAAATCCATGTTTTGAGATAAGACGCAGAAATTTTTTGAGTATGAGCTCACCACAATCATCAAGATGAGGGATAATATAAATCTTTATAAGAAAACACACCCAATATTCCTTATCAAGTAAATTGCTAACATTGTTGTTGGATCTTATCATGCCAAGTGACCTTGTCGGTCCCCTTTCAAAAGACAAAATACAAAAAAATGAGAAAACATTAAAAAAAAAGGTACAAAGATCAAACATTGCAATCAGGTATTGCGTACACATGAATGTTATTTCTTCCCCTTATTTTCATTCCTCTATAAGGAATTTTCCATTTTCATCCCTTTAATGATATTTTGGTTAGTCTATTCGCACGCATTTTGTGACATTTATCTCTATGGTATCCGTTTGACCTTGGTATTTCATCACCTTAGTAAATTAAAGAGTGAATGACCTCGTAGAGATCCTATCACTATCTACATCTAACAAACTTGTTGTGAAGAGATTTTGGACGTATTTTTTGACACTAGCAATGAACAAATATTAGTAATATATCTTTTCATGTTATTTTACACTTTTGTTTATTTTAATAAGGCACGATGATTTAGGTCATAGGGGCAACATGATGAAAAAAAGTTTCTTATTGAAAGATTGGATGCAAAATCTATTCCTATATTCTTCACTATCATATCTTATAACCCTTAATTTTTCTTCCAAAACAACTGGGGCAATAAACATTTTTATCCCCGCATTATTTCTTCTATCCGTTGCAATCATATTTTCGATTGATGGTTGACTTCTCCTATCACCCCATCAACACATGAGGGGGCATCCTTCATTCTACTAATTTTTCTTCAAAATTTTAGTTGTTTATGCTTGTCTACAATGTTTGAAGTGATGTCACTAACTTCACCTCAAACAGGGCAAATGTAGACACCTAAAATCCACTTTCACAGTCTTATTTCTCAAAGCACACTAACAACCCCCATTCTTACCATTTTTGTTATAATTAGTGATATCCACTAATTAACTAATATTTCCCTCTCTTTTGGTTAATTAACGACGCTTTGTTTATTAACTAACCTTTATCACATTCCAAATGCCAATTGATGACACATCATTAGTTATAATCCTCTTCCAAGAAAATAATTAGCAATTATTATCTAATTAGGCCTATTTACCCTTGTTTTGATCAATAAACCCTATTATTGGCTAAAACCCCTTTTCCAACCATTCAAAATCACAACTTTTCCCTCCAAGACATCTAAAAAGGCTTCAAAATCTTATCATAGCCTCTTAATTGACCCTAATTGGTTAATTAAGGCTCCTCACATGCTAATCACTTGTTAATTCCCTAATCATGATTAAAAATCCTTAATCTACTTTATCCTTTTTAGTCCCACATGCACTAAGATGCAAGTTTTCCTCAAATAGAAAACTATAAAAAGGACTAAGCACCTACCTTCATACTTTACACCATACTTTTATTAGTATATCATATAACAAGGATGATTAAGAGCTTTACTTCCTTCTTAGAATAGCTTGCTCAATATTTTCATGAAAATCTTCATGTTTGTTAGTAGAGGGATATCTAATATGGCCTTGTAGCCCTTGTTAGAGAGATCCTCTCACTATTTGTGGAGTATCCACAACCATAATTTGATTGCCATTATATCTAATTAGATCTACGTTGATTAGTAATCATCTCACATAGTAAGGATGTTTGTAGATTAGATGTTTAATTTCATTTAGTTTCCATTGATGCATGATTTTAAGCTTTGATCATGATGTTTCATTCTTAAACTTAAGCTTGGCTCTAGGCTATCTTGGTGTTAATCTTTATTAGTTAGTCATATTGCAAAAGTTTGGGGTGTTATCAATAGGTAACATTGTAAATCGAGATTTAGTATTTTTTAACTCGCCGATCAGTCGTAAAGGCTTATTTGGAGCCTGAGTATTCTCGTGCGGGGGCTCGGAGACATTGTAAAGCTGAGGGACATGAACAATGCACTGGAGAAGCACACTCATACTAGATATCTAACTCTTTGACGTTGTGTGTATTTCCAAGTCAGTTTCTTAGAGGCCACAAAGGAGGGTCGAAATCATTATCGAGCTCGTTGACAACACTAGATCAAATTATCTCTACATAGAGGTTATCTGTTGGGGTTAGCACACCGGTTGTATAGACAATATATCAGATCTAAGCATACATGAAAATAAAAGTGGATATTCTACTAGAAGAAATACACAAAACAAGAGACATAAATCAACACCAAATTTAACGTGGTTCACCCAGTGTGGGCTACGTCCACCAAGAAATAAGTCAATCTATTATCCAAAGCTTATATAAGATATATAATGAAGATTTACAATCTTCCACACCTCTCATATGTTCAATACTTTCTTTCCCTCAAGCTTTTGATTCATCACCAAGAATTCTCTCTCACCCACCTTTTTCAAGTTCTTTCTAATTCTTTTTAATTCTCTTACTTCTAAACCCTAAATTTTATGCTTATATAGTCATTTATAGACTTAGGGCACTTAGCCATGTAATTACAATTAATAGAAATACTTTAATTCTATAAATAGATCTAATTCTCGAGAGTTAATGCTCGCACAGATAATTGACGCTGGTTAGACCTAACCGTTGCTAGTTCCTCCCTTGCTTGACCGATGCCAGTCATACTTGATTAATGCCGGTCCGGGTTACCGATCTCGGTTCTCTCCTAACCGATGAGGGTTATTGTATTTTCTAGAAATTTCCATTGTATGTTAAACTGAAGTAATTGAGCTCCACAACTCAACAATCTCCCACTTGGAGATTAATTACTACACCATACCTATACAACGTCATTCTTGGATCCTTCCTTAGCTTTGTTTGTCTCTCTTCAAGTCTCAAACTCGAAGACCAATAAAAGTGGAGTGTAGCTCCAAATTCTCCTTTGTTAATGGATTCGTTAGCATATCCACAGGGTTCTTGCTCGTATGAATATTTTCCAGATTCAATTGTCCATCCTCCAGTACCTACCATATGAAGTGATACCTCAACTGAATGTGTTTCATTCTCGAATGAAACGTTGAGTTTTTTGCCAAATAAATTACACTCTGACTGTCACTGAATAGTTTACAATCACTTTGCTCCTTTCCCAACTCTTTCATGAACCTACTCATCCATATCATCTCTTTGTTAGCCTTTGTAGCTGCAACATACTCTACCTCTGTAGTAGACAAAGCCACAACCTTTTGTAATCTTGAAATCCAGCTAACTGTTGTTCCACCTACTGTGAAAATATATATCAAGTAGTGATCCTCCTACCATTTAAATCTCTAGCCATATCTGAATCAACATAGCCATGTAATGAAATATCCAAACCTCCATAGCATATCTACATGCTAGATGTCCCTTTCAAATACCTGAGTATCCATTGGACTTCTCTACAATGCTCTTTACGTGGATTAGCCAGATATCTACTCATAACTCCCACTACCTATGTAATGTCTGGTCTTGTACAAACCATAGCTTACATGAGACTTTCAAATCCTAAAGCATATGGCACTTGTGTCATGTATTTGACCTCCTCATGTGATGAAGGAAATTAATCTTTGCTCAATTTGAAGTGTCTAGCCATAGGTGTACTAACAGGTTTTGCATTTTGCATGTTGAACCTTTCTAACACCTTGTAGATATAATCCTCCTGAGACAAATACAATTTCTTGTTTTTCCTGTCTCTATGTATTTACATGCCAAGGTTTTTTTTTTGCAGCTCCTAAATCCTTCATAGAAAATGTGTGAGCTAGCTTTCTCTTAAGCTCACCAATGTCCTGCATACTAGATCCTGCAATAAGCATATCATCCACATACAGTAACAAAATAATATAGCTCCCATTTTTAAAATTTTTGAAATAAACACAATGGTCAAATCCACATCTCAAGTAACCATGCTCATGTATAAAACTATCAAACCTCATGTACCATTTCCATGGAGCTTGCTTGAGCCCATATAGGCTCTTTTTCAACTTGTACACTAATTTCTCCTTACCCTTGACTTCATACCCAAGCGGCTGCTGCATATAAATCTCTTCATCCAAATCACCATGAAGGAAATCCATCTTCACATCTAGTTACTCTAAATGCAAATCTTCTACTGCAACTAATATCAATACAGTACGAATAGAAGTCATCTTAACAATAGGAGAAAATATTTCACCAAATTCAATACCTACTTTCTGTGTAAATCTCTCTACTACAAGCCTTACCTTGTACCTTTTCTGTCCACCCTCTTCTTCCTTGATCCTGTAAACCCACCCATTCTGCAATGTTCTCTTACTTGCTAACAACTTAACCAAATCCCAAGTTTAGTTCTGTTCCAAGGATTACATCTCCTCATCCATGTCATGCTCCCACTAAACATGAGTCTTATCCTGCATTGCTTCTTCAAAGCTCTCTGGATCACCATTATCAGTCAACAATAAATAAAATAGAGAAGGTGTAAATCTTTTTGGAAGTTTACTTACCCTTTGTGACCTTCTTACAGGAGTTTGGGGTACCGGAGACTCAATCTGGGCCTCATGTACATTCCTATCCAAATCTAACAGTGACCGACACCGGTCACCTTTAATCGATGTTAGTTCTACTAACTGATTCCTATTTGGATCCTATTTAACTGATACTAATTTGTCTGACCGGTGTCAGTCAGGGGTCAACCAACACCAGTTACTGTGTAACCCTGTTGATAATTCTTTTAAATCCAAGAGTTAATTTTCATTCACAAACTTCTCAATAGGTTCTGTTAGTGTGAAATCACAGCACCCCCAAATGAGTGATGGATCTACTTTTCTAATGCAAGGTCATTTGGTGTGATTTGCATAACATGGGACCATCTCTCAAGCTGTTGGACTTGTGGACTTAAGATGGCCCTCCAGAGAAAGCTAGCTTCTTCTTCCTGATCCTAATGCTAAACTACTCCTAATGTAGAAATGACGTCTAACTACACCTATCCTAACAATGCTAATGAGACAGGGAGAGAGAAATTACATAAAGAGGGAAATCCTACACTAACAAGGTGATAGCACCAAGAAAAGGGAAGTGCTGATCATCTATCAAAACAGCCATGAAATGAAGGGAGGTGAGGTGAGAAATGGAGAGGATGGACAGGAGCATCACAGACCAAATGTTAGATAAACGCAAAACTCCATTTCTAATCCCCACGAACAGAGCTCCCAAATCTATAAATGAAATGTCCAAAACATGCATGGAATACTCCAAAATGATGAGAGGCAAGAAGATGCCACGAAAACAAGCGAAGGATGGAGAAACACATCACAAAAATGAGTTTTATTGCTTTAAAAATTTGGACAGAGAATTATACATGAGAAAAAGGAAAAGAACGCCATTTACAGAGCAGGGGAGGAGGTTCAGACTCCATTTTCAACCTTGGGAAACAACTTTTACAATGAATCCTGCCCCTGTATTTATAGAATCAATCTGAGAGAAGAAAAAGGGGGAGAGAAGCAGGAAAATGCGGGTCCAAGCTTAACCACCGCTGTTAATGCCCCTAATGAAATCTTCCCCCCAAATATGTCTTTACCGCGTCAATCCTTGGTTTGGCGCTTTGAAGGAAGAGGACATGGTAGAAACAGATCGAATCCAATCTGGTTGTTGAGACAGATGGATCCTGTATTGAAGGCCTGAAGACATTTCTCCATTTTCTTTACCTAACCTCCTCAAAAACAAAGTCTCAGACCTCCATTGTGTGGGCGAGGCCGAAATCTTTCTAATGGTGTTAGATTCGCAATACTTTGAGCCCTGAGTTGAAAGATATGCCCCTTCAAAATTTGTATTAGATCCATACAAATGGACGGGGAAAATAGTTTGAAAATGGATCCCCCTCTTTAATATGGGACATGTGGCACCCTTTGGTTGGCTGGGGAGATTCACTCCAACTTTTTCCTTTATGCCTTTTGAACGAAAGGAAAACTTTCACTTCTCTCCCTGACGCCCCGCCTTGGCTTTTACTCGGGTCTATATGTTGAATTTTTCTTTCTTGGGAGGAGTCACTAGTATTTGCATAACTTTTAACCCTTTTGAGGCAAAGGGCATAAAACTAACCTTTTCCCCAACTCCCCACTTTCCCCTGGGACACGTGTCACTCTGGTGCTTGCTTGGGAATCTCTTTTCCATTTTCCCCTAAAATAGTGTCTTTAGGACACTTGGCAGCTTCCACCGGCCTGTTAATGCTTTGACAATTCAACTAACTCTTCCCCCTTTGAGGACACGTGGAGGCACTGTGCATGTTTGCAAATCTGACCCAAAGCTTGCCTTTGGAGGAGCGTTGGGTTGACGCTTGTCGGCCTCCGCTGCTTTGTGGACTTTTCAACGGTGCTTCTTACTTTTTAGACTTTGAGGCTACGTGGCAAGCTCGCACTCATTTGGGTCTCCGCCTTTGGACCAATTCTTGGGGATGCACCACACTGACACTTGGCACTCTCTGCTTGCACATTCATACTTAGCCAATTTTTTGAGGCCCGCCCTATCTGCCTTTGACTTTGTTTGACCATTTGACCCTGCCTCCATTCCACCCAGGGAGACACGTGGAGATGTGGCACTTGTTTGAGCCTCTCTATTTGGATCCATCTTTGGAGAAGCACCGCGAGGACACGTGGTCTCTTCCGCTGCCTTCTCCATACTTAGTCGATTTTAGACCCTTTCCTGAACTGTTCGAGCCCAAAAACTTCCAGACTTCACCGTTTCTTTTGTTTCTTACATCTGGTCTCTTTAAAATTGTCTCCTCTTTCTTCTCTACCCCGCCACTCCATTGTTGAGTCCTCCCTCAACCCTTTAAATAGATTTAGGATGTGGAAATGCTCAAAAGAACCGTTTCTTCTATTTCTTCTTGTGCGGGGTCAAATTTGACTCTCTCGGGCTTCTGTTTTTCACTTTTCCTGGTTCTAGGACATGAGCTCATGGGTCTGTATCATTTCCCTTCATGTTTTCTTTATGTGTAAGGCTTGTTCTGACCAAAATTTCCAGTGGGAAATTTGGGATAACAATTTGGCGACTCACGGGGACATCTACCTGCTAGATGAAGAGACCAGTGGCCTTGAAGCATCCATTGGGCATGGAAGTCTTGCTTGATAACATGGAACTGATCCTTGAGCCACTGGAGCCTGACTGCAAGCCTTTTCTATGTTTCATCTGTCTCTGAGCCTGCCCACGTGATCTGCACTCTCAATTTTCATAAGAGAACCTTGGAAATGGAGTTTCTGAGAGTAGAAAATTGTTTTGACCTGGAGGCTTCAATCTGTCCCTCAAATGGACTGTCTCGAAATGGCTTTTAGTTGCTCTGAATTTGTTCCCTATTTCAACTTGCAACTTTCACAGGAAAACATGAGCCTTCTTTCCTTAAATAGTTAAGAGTCTGGCCTCATGCCCCTCTGAAGCAATACAAACAAAACTTATATACAAAGACCAAATCATACATGCCTCAAATGAGACATGTAGAGTGTGCATAAGCACTTCTTCTACTGGAAACAAACCTACCTACTCTACTCTAACCAAGAGAAAAGGGAGCTCAAACAAAGCCTGCAACTGGTAGGGAGAAATAGCTTCCCTTCCTCAAAAATGGCAGCCATGCAACTGATTTGGCACTGAACATGGCTGGTTGGATGAGTGAAAAACTGACAATAAGCCGGTCCTCCACCCAAATCATCAAGGTATCAACATTAATGGAAAATACCTCTTCAAGATGACCTGCATTGGACTCCTGGAGGCATTGATGGTGACCCTTGGTACTTTGATGATCATCCTCATGCCCTGAAGTAGGCATGACTGGTTTTGGTCTCTCCTTTGGCTCTAATGAAGCCAAGTACCTGATTGGGCACAGTCTGATCCTTTGGATGTGCCCATTTCTCTGAAATTCAACTCCAAAATTGGAGTCTTCTTGTGGACCTTCTTGGGTGGATGGTGTGAGAGAAATGATGACATCCTCCTGCCTTTTCTCTTCCTCCTCCTTTGAAGAACATGGAAGAGTCATGTCTTCCAATCTTGGTTCTAGAGGGTTGTTATGAAGTGCAGGCTGTTGTTCCTGAATGTTCTCCTCCATGGCAGCAGGCTCATGTGCTTGGGATGTGAGAGATGGAGGAAAAAATGATGTGATCTCCATGGGTTCCCCTCCATCAAGACAATCCTCCAAGTCAGACAGGTAATCTACCTCCTTGTTGTCCTGTTGCAGGTGCTCAACCTCCTTCATGGTGTCCTCCTGATCTAAAATTGACTCACCATGGTTCCCTTCATCCTCAAACATGACGTTTGAAAGCTCAAACTCTTCCTCAACATCAGAGCTTGAAGGGGATGAAGTGGGAGGAAGAACTGAAGGTTCTTCTGTGTCCTGCTCCCACGCTTGGAGCCTCTGAAACTATATGGTCCTCCTCCACAGCCGGAATGTACTCCTCTTCTTTTGGATTAGGAGTAGCTCCCTCTTCCCCTGATTGTGTTGTAGCTAGAGCTTCCACCACTTGTGGCTTGACCTCAGCCTCCTCCATAGGCTTAACCAACAAGGGAACCTTTGAAAACTCAAATTTAGCAGCCCAACTCTTCAGATTTTCTATCATTTCTTCTCTGTTGGGTTCCTTTGTTTGATGTTCTCCTTGGCTAGTTTTTTATTGTTTTCTTCCCAACATGGACTTGGGAAGGCAAGAAGAGTGGTGGGTGGGGAAGGCATTTCTTTTGGCTCTTGTAGAGGGGAATTGGATTTGGAAGGGAAAAGGGCAGAGAAACTGAGGTGAGGTGGAAGACTAGGAGATGGAGAAATGAAATCAACACTTGGGGCAGCAAGTGAGGGGCTTGACTCCTGCCTCTGCTGAAATGATAAAGATTGAGGAAGAGACAATGAAAGATAGGGAGCTGGTGACTGACTTACCCATTGACAAGGTTGTCCTGCACTTTGCTCATAAGCCCTGATCTCCACTATCCATTGTGCAAGTTGGGGTAGCATTTCAATCATGAAGTCCAGCTTCTCCTGAGGGCTGTAGTGTCTTGGAAAAGGGCCTTCCCATGGACAAGGTGCCCTACAACCGATGCTGAAAGCCCTCATTTGAACTGTTGCCCTTAATTGAACCATGCCAGCCTCCATTTTTTGAATCTTTTCCAACAGAACAACATCTTTTGCATAATTATCGCCATCATATGCGTCTGCTTGTTCTTGATAAGCTTCATAGTCAAACTGGTTTTGACACTGCTCATATGGGTAAGCATAATGGTCCTGGATCTGATTATAATGCTGATCTGGAGGAGTTGGGAAATACATTGGAGGTGGACTGTATTGCTGTAAATGTGAGTTCCATGAAGGGAATGAAGTCATGATTGCACAACCTCATGGAATGGGGGAAAATGAAAGAGATGGAGGAAGAAATGGATGAAATGAGTGGAAATGGATGGAAAAGGTCTGTAACTCAGAGAATGGGTTTTTGACCAGATGGAGTTGCCAGATGTGCTTGAAAGTGCCTCCAAAGGCTGAAATCTTCACCAAGAGCACATCGAACTTGATGAAGTGAAGTGGTAAGGTGCTTCAGACCTGTCCCACTGGGCATGCCAAAACTGTTAGTGCAAAATCACAGCACCCCCAAATGAGTGGTGGATCTACTTTTCTAAGGCAGGGTCATTTGGTGTGATTTGCATAACATGAGACCATCTCTCAAGTTGTGGGACTTGCGGACTTGAGATGGCCCTCCAGAGAAAGTCTGCTTCTTCTTCCTGATCCTAATGTTAAACTACTCCTAATGCAAAAATGACGTCTAACTACACCTATCCTAACAATGCCAAGGAGACAGGGAGAGAGAAAGTGCATAAAGAGGGAAATCCTACACTAACGAGGTGATAGCACCAAGAAAAGGGAAGTGTTGATCATCTATCAAAACGGCCATGAAATGAAGGGAGGTGAGGTGAGAAATGGAGAGGATGGACAGGAGCATCATAGACCAAATGTCAAATTCACACAGAACTCCATTTCAATCCCCATGAACACAACTCCCAGATCTACAAATGAAACATCCAAAACATGCACGGAATACTCCATAACGATGAGAGGCAAGAAGATGTAATGAAAACAAGTGAAGGATGGACAAATGCATCACAAAAATGAGTTTTATTGCTTCAAAAATTTACACAGATCATCATACACGAGCAAGAGGCAAAGAAATCCATTTACAAAGTAGGGGAGGAGGTTCAAACTCCATTTTCGACCCTGGGGAAGAAAAGAAGAGGGGAGGCAAAGAAGAAGAATGAACAACAACTTTTACAATGAATCTTGCCCCTATATTTATAGAATCGATCTGAGAGAAGAAAAAGGGAGAGAGAAGTGGGAAAAAGTGGGTCAAAGCTCAACCACTGTTGTTAATGCTTTCTGATGAAATCTACCCCCCAAATCTGTCTTTACTGCGTCAATCCTCGGTTTGGCGCTTTGAAGGAAGAGGACGTGACGGAAATAGATCGAATCTGATCTGGTTGTTGAGACAGATGGATCCTGCATTGAAGGCCCGAAGATGTTTCTCCATTTTCTTTACCTAACCTCCTCAAAAACAAAGTCTCAGACCTCCATTGCATGGGTGAGGCTGAGATCTTTCCAATGGTGTCAGATTTGCAATATTTCGAGCCCTGAGTCGAAAGATATGCCCCTTCGAAGTTTTGTATCAGATCTATACAAATGGATGGGGAAAACAGTTTGAAAATGGGTCCCCCTCTTTAATATGGGACATGTGGCACCCTTTGGTTGGCTGGGGAGATGCGCTCCAAATTTTTCCTTTATGCCTTTTGAACGAAAGGCAAACTTTCACTTCTCTCCCCGACGCCCTGCCTTGGCTTTGACTCGGGTCTATATGTTGAATTTTTCCCTCTTGGGCGGAGTCGCAGTCTTTTTATAACTTTTACCCCTTTTGAGGCAAAGGGCACAAAACTAACCTTTTCCTTGACTCCTCGCTTTCCCCTGGGACACGTGTCACTATGGCGCTTGCTTGGGAATCTCTTTTCCATTTTCCCCTGAAACAGCATCCTTAGGACACTTGGCAAGCTTCCGTCGGCCTGTTAATGCTTTGACAATTCAACTAACTCTGCCCCCTTTGAGGACACGTGGAGGCACCATGCATGTTTGCAAATCTGACCCAAATCTTGCCTTTGGAGGAGCATCGGGTTGACACTTGTCGGCCTCCGCTGCTTTGTGACTTTTCAACGATGTCCTTTTTACTTTTTAGACTTTGGGCTACGTGGCGAGCTCGTGCTCATTTGGGTCTTTGCCTTTGGACCAACTCTTGGGGATGCGCCACACTGACACTTGGCACTCTCTGCTTGCACATTCATACTTAGCCAATTTTTTGAGGCCTGCCCTGTCCGCCTTTGACTCTATTTGACCATTTGACCCTGCCTCCATTCCACCCTAGGACATGTGGAGATGCAGCGCTTGTTTGAGCCTCTCTATTTGGATCCATCTTTGGAGAAGTGCCACGAGGACACGTGGTCTCTTTCGCTGCCTCCTCCATACTTAGTTGATTTTGGACACTTTCCTGAACTGTTCGAGCCCAAAAACTTCCAGACTTCACCGTTTCTTCATGTTTCTTGCATCTGGTCTCTTTAAAATTGTCTCCTCTTTCTTCTCTTCCCCCGCCACTCCATTGTTGAGTCCTCCCTCGACCCTTTAAATAGATTTAGGATGTGGAAACACTCAAAAGAACTGTTTCTTCTATTTCTTCTTGTGCTGAGGTTGAATTTGAATCTCTCGGGATTCTGTTTTTTCGCTTTCCTGGTTCTGGGACGTGAGCTCATGGGTCTGTATCATTTCCCTTCATGTTTTCTTTATGTGTAAGGCTTGTTCTGACCAAAATTTTTGGTGGGAAATTTGGGATAACAAGTTCATCCTTGGGTACCAAAATTTTATCCCTGTACATTCTCTTTTCATTCCATTCAACATCACGACTCCTAATAATTTTAGAATTCTCTAAATCTCAAAAATGGAAACCGAAATCACCAAATCCATAACCAATGAAAGTGCATCTCTTGGATTTTACATCCAACGTTTTCCTATTTTCCTTATCAACATGCACAAAAGCTTCTGAACCAAAAACTTTAAGAAAAGAAAGATCTACGTCTTTTCTGGTGCAAGCTTCCTCTGGTATTCCTCCATCTAGTGAACTTGAAGGCCCACGGTTAATCAAATAAACCGTTGTATCAACTGCTTCTTCCCAAAACTACAAGGGAAATCTAGAATGCATCCTCATACTTCTAGCATGTTCCATGATTGTCCTGTTCATTCTTTCTACAACACCATTCTCCTGTGGTGTTCTTGGAACCGTTCTTTCTCTACGTATCCCATTCACTGAACAATAATCATTGAAAGCCTTGCTATAATATTCACCACCATTGTCAGATCTAAGGCACTTTAACTTAGAATTTGATTCATTCTCAACAAGGGTTTTCCATATTTTAAAAGTCTCAAAAACATAAGATTTACATTTACTACAATAAACCCATACCTTTCTTGTGGCATCATCAATGAAAGTAACATAATACTGGGATCCTCCATGAGAAGCTACTTGAGCTGGTCCCCACACATCTAAGTGTACAAGCTCCAATTTATGCTCCTTCTTAGTTGCCCCAACTTTGAGAAATCTCACTCTCTTTTTCTTTCCAAAGAGACAATGCTCACAGAAATCTAGATCTAAATCTTTCAAATCTAATAACTTACCCTTAGCATTTAAGATCTACATTCCTTTTTGACTCATATGACCCAACCAATTATGCCACATGCATGCATTTGAATGTGAAGTACATAATGCAGAAAAGGAATCAGTAATACAAGTAGATAGATATAGCGTTCCTACCTTCTTACCTCTTTCTACAACAAAAGCACCCTTGGTGACTTTCCAAGAGTCTCCTATAAAAGTAACCATGCAACTAGATTCACCTAGTTGCCCTACAAAAATAAGATTCCTCTTGAGGCTTGGAACATGCCTCACATCTTTTAATACCCATGTATTTCTATTCTGCAATTTTAGATGAACTTCCCCTTTACCAGTAATACTGCAAGGTTCATCATCACCCAAATAAACATGCCCAAAATTACCTTGGACATACTTTCTGAAATAACCCTTATTAGGGGTTGCATGGAAAGAAGCTCCTGAATCTAAAACCCATGATTCAATTGTACTATCTAAAGAAAGAATAAGAGCATCTTGCATTACCTCTGATGCAGCAGGATTTGCTTCTTTACCTTTGTCTGGTTGTTGGTTCTCTTTGTCCTTTGACCAACAATCTTTCTTTGCATGTCCTTTCTTTCCACATTTCCAGCAAGTAATTCCCTTACTTTTGGATTTAGATCTATTATCCCTTGACTTTGATTTCTCATTACTTTTACTCTTAGATCTCTCTTTTTTCCTGCCCCTGCTTTCTACATTCAAAGCATTTCTAAATGATGATTCCTCTGTACTCTTTCTGTGAATTTATTCATTCAAGATTATACTAACCACATCATCAAACTTCAAAATATTATTAGTAGATGTTGTATTACTAATATCCATTACCAAGTTGTCCCAACTATCAAGCAAAGAACATAAGAATAAAAGTGCTTTTACTTCATCATGAAATGGTATAACAACCAATTTTAACTGATTTACAATAGACTGGAAATCATTCAAATGACTAGACGTAGATCCACCTTCATGTATCTTAGAACTAAATAGTTCTTCACCAAATAAAATTTATTTGAAGCACTAGGTTTTTCATATAAATTATCAAAAGATTTCATTGACTCTACCGTAGAAGCCACTTCTGTAATATTGGAAGGCACGGATCCTGTCAGGATCAATCTTATAGATCCCAAAGCCTTTCTGTCAAGAATCTTCCATTCTTCATCAATCATCTTCATAGGTCTAGACTTCTCATCTAATGGTAAATACAAATCTCTTTGATATAGATAATCCTCAATCTTCATCTTCCATAATTGATCATTTCGGCCGTCAAATTTCTCTACCTTGTATTTGTTTTCTTTTGCCATTGTTGTAGCTCCCACTCAATCAAAAAAACCCCTGTGAGTAAATATGTCAACACACAAAACCCTCAAATAAAGCTTTGATACCAGTTGTTGGGGTTATCACACCGGTTGTACAGACAATATATCAGATCTAAGCATACATGCAAATAAAAGTGGATATTCTACCAGAAGAAATATACAAAACAAGAGACATAAATCAACACCAGACTTAACGTGGTTCACTCAGTGTGGGCTACGTTCACCAAGAAACAAGCCAATCTATTATCCAAAGTTTTGACAAGATATAGAATGAAGATTTACAATCTTCCACACCTCTCAGATGTTCAGTACTTTTTTTCCTTCAAGCTTTTGCTTCATCACCAAGAATTCTCTCTCACTCACTTTTTTCAAGTTCTTTCTAATTCTTGTTAATTCTCTTACTTCTAAACCCTAGCGTTTATGCTTATATAGTCCTTTATAGACTTAGGGCACTTAGCCATGCAATTACAATCAATAGAAATACTTTAATGCTAAAAATAGATCTAATTCTTGAGAGTTAATTAAAACATTCTCGCACAGGTAACTGACGTCGGTTAGACCTAACCGTTGCCAGTTCCTCCCTTGCTTTACCGATGCCGGTCTTGGGTAACCGATGCTAGTTCTCCCTTAACCAATGATGGTTACTGTATTTTCCAGCAAGTTCCATTGCATGCTAAATTGAATTAATTGAGCTCCACAACTCAACATTATCTTATAGTGTAACATAGTAGAAGAAGATCATTGTCAACACCAGACACTATGTTAGTCTTAGCTCTGCGTAGAGGCTGGAGGGTTGTGTAATAGAGTGGAAGATGAGCGTTATTGTCAACATCAAAATTCTGGAGACCTAGCACCGTGTAGAGGTTATTTTACCATGTAGTGAAGTGGAGGTCATCTGGAGGTGTCAAACCTAGGAATTTGTTCGAGAGCATGGAGCTTTCCAAGACCATTTCAGATTCAAAGGATCAACTTGCACCAAGTTCGGTTGAACGTCCATTTTAGTATCGTAAATTTTATTTGTATTGTATGATCAGATTTTTATAATGGACTGGTTTGGCTAGTTTGTGAACTTGGGGACGTAGGTATTTTGTCGAACTCCAATATCAACTCATTTGCAGCGTGGTTCTTATTCTTGCATTACATTATTTAAAGTTTATTTATTAATTTAGGGGTTAATTCGGTAAAAGAATAATCTACCTATAAGGTTATGTGGTCAAGAGAATTTTTTTTGGCCAGTTTACAGATCAATAATTCAAAGTATGTTTGTTTTCCTCATTGTCAAAATAAATTTATATTGATCTTGAAGTGAAAATAGTTGTAAATTGAGAAAATATGAATTGGTGTCTTGTTTATGCTTTTAGAAAACTCAATTACTATGGTTTACTACAAATTAAGGAAAATGATTATATATATATATATATATATATATATATATATATATATAATATATATATATATATATATATATATAATGACGAAGAGAAAGCTTTGACTTGTTTTCTTTCTCATTCGAGGTGTGATAGATAGGCTGATATGAAACATTCATTAATACGGGATTTTTTAATAAAGTCGATAGGATATACCGGTAATATTTTTTTATAAAATGAGTAGAATATACTAGTAATATACCTTATTTAGTTTCAAAATTTTATTATATGTTTGAAATGTATTTTGGTGCTATGATTTGTATCACTCCTAGTTTTGTTTACGGCTTTCCTCCATTACTGTGATCCATTTCATACATTTACTAGGGGTAAGGACTTATACTTGTGCCTTGCATTGTTTATATGTTGCCTAGATATGAACATATCATTCTCTATGATATATTACTTATACTTTTCGCATACTGGTGCACATTATTCCCTATGCTATAATACTTATGTCTTTCCACTGGGGCACCTTATTCTTATGAGTAAACTATCCACATTTTTCACATAAGGAGAATTCAAAATGATACTTATGTTTTTGCATTGATTATATCTTGCATATATGGGGGTGATTTATCTTTGTGCTTACATTGATTGTTATCACCCACTTGGGGCATGGTCGCCTTTTTGATATCATATCTTACACCTCACTTGAATATGCACCATGACACTCCCATGTTTACATTTCTTATATATATTTCCCACAAAAGGGACATACTACACTTATGTTTTTATAGTTTACATCATGGGTCCATGCAAGGAAACTTTCTTATTACATATATGCTTTTGCGATGACATCTTATTATGCTAGATCCATTCACTAAATTTTTTCCTATCTTACATGCAATGCACATAATCCATTTCTTTTGAGATATATGATCCACATGTTCATCCCACATCTCGAAAGGGGGCATTCATTCCACATATTTTATCTCCAAACTCTAGGTTCCAAGATGTGTTCTCTATATATTTGGTATTATTTCTCCCCATCACATGGAAACAATTGTAGGTTGTGACCCTAAAACATATGTAGTATGTGACAATTATTCCCATCACATGATATACATTATGGGGTCACTTGGTAAAAATATTCAAACACATGTGGTCATTTTTAGGATTTACCACTACACTCTCATTATTGAAGCCCCCTTTACACCACTACCCCTATTTATACCAACGTAAAAATATTTAATGAAAATTACCCCATGTATGATCACATGTGTTATATACCATCTTATCTTGAGGTGACTCCCATGGGAATATATTCATGACATTTCTTAACCCCACTCTCGATATTTCATTATATTTATATTGTTTTGTTTTTTGTTGCTAACAATTGTACTTAAAGATATTACATGGAGGTTTTAACGTAAGATCAAAGACTTGAATTTCCACAAATTCTTCTTCACCACTTTCAACACAAACCATGTGTATTCATTCCAATTCTTCTTTCCTAGATTTCAATATTTCTTAGATGATTGATTATTAAAATTAGTATCCACTTGCACATATTTTTCACATGCTTGCAGGATTGGAATTTTCCATATCCCAGGGAACATGAGCACGTATGTTAGTTCCAAGATCTTCATAGCCCTCTACTATGGAAATAAGATGATGTTTCTTTCCTTTTGAATTTTAGTTCATTATTATTCCATTATTAACTTGGACAAATCTCAATATGTTTAGATGAAATCAATGGGACTTCTTTATATCCACATGTTTATTTTACTTTGATGTGTATGCACATACATAAGTTACCAAAGTGGGGCATTATGCAGGGACCTAGTTTGTTATGAGACTAGCTATTTGTTATAAATTTACATTGGTGTAGTGTACATAGGTGTTTATCGATTATTGGTCAAGCATAGGCTCTTATTGATGTACGATCATTATTTTCGGTCATTTTATTACAGTTTTTTCTCTATTCTTGTATGTGTTCTCATGTTTTCTACTTCCTCTCATGTTTTACTTTTCTCTTTCCTTTTATTTTCTTGGTTTTATGGGTTTTCTCCATAACCGTAACAGTATGGCTTTAGTTCCCCATAAATGTGACAGTATAGTTATAGTTCTCCTATAACTATAACACTAGAGTTCTTATTCCCCATAACCATACCATTACAATTTCAATCCCCTTTTTGTGTGGGCCTTTCTGGCCCTTATTTTGTTCACCCAAAGGTTTTCATGGGTCTTCACCATTCTTTATTGGTTGTTCATGCCTATTGTGGTTGAACATGCACACAAATAGGTATGTACTATAATTTTTTTTTTTTAAACTACAAATTCATAGGTCCATTCTAAGTGTATTTAGGACAATAAAATAAATAGAGATAAGCTAAGTAATGAGTGAACAAGAAATATCTCCATCCTGAAGATACTTAAAGCATTTAGAGCAACATTCAAAAATTTAAAGAAATGTGAAGAACATCTTGTATGTATTGTCATATTAATTATGTGACTGAAAGAGATAAGAATTCAGTACTTACATTACATTGGACTACCTTTTTAACTGTTAAAATTTCTATTATATTTCATTACAATTTTATGAAGTGTTACTACTACATTGAAATTCTAAGGAAAGAGATTGATTTTCTACACTTCTATTAAAAAAAATTATGAAAAAACAAACTTTTAAAAGCTCTAAACAAAATCAAACTAACGTGAACATACACTTTTAATTTTTTTATTTTTTTTGGGTGGTACTACCATCTTGAAAATCCATCCCAAAAAAACCCTCTTGTGAGTTGTTCTAATGCTTCTATTTTTGTGGGTGAACTCCAATGCAAGGAATACAAACAATGCAAAGCAAGCAAAAGCGAATATAAACCACCACTTGTCCATAATTTTACATGGTCCTGTCAAGCATTATAATGAACTAATGATGGTATTGGTCCACCAACATATTTCTGGTTTTCCCTTGGCTTGCAAGAGAATTTTCCCAAACCCAAAATTTCCCCTAATAGTAAATATCTCCACCCAAATCGAAAAAAATCATGATAAAATATTTGTCCATGGACTTCAATAATTCCGCCCACCATGAAGAAATCCAAATGATTACGGGAGTCTTGCACGGCAATTTATTCCGTCTATCGCCGTCCAAAAAGTTAACGGAAGTACACCCGTGACTCCCAATGTGGGGTCCACATTTCAACGTTGAATCTTTTTTTTTTCGCATTATGGGGCCCGCCTTTCAACGTTGAATCTCCACTTTTTTCACGGGCGGACTAACGGACAATCTCGGGATTAACAGACGGATCTTTTCTGTCGTTTAGTTGACGTTATAACGCCCGTGAAAAGAATTTGATCTTAAAAATTGACTTCTATCTTTTAAGTTGAAAGTAGCATTTTATTAAGCATAGGAACTAAAATTTATAGAGATTTAATGTTGATAAGTAGTAGTTAGTATGATAAGATGCATGTGTTGGTTGGAGAAACACTGGTAGGTGACAATTCATTGTCATTCCCTTACACATTATTGTCGTTGGGGAAGAATCAAGTGGGTGGAAATAGTTAAATCCAAAACTTTAAATATAAGAGTTGAAAATCTTCATAGAGTATGATAGGGATATTAGTGTACGACCATAAGAGAGAGGAAAAAAAAATTATGATCACAAGGTTAGTATCATTATTTCAATTATATATTCATAGTTTAGGAGGAAAATTCATCCTTGTTGCTAAAAATGAAGTAGAGAACAAATCTAAGGAAGATTAATGACTATAGCTCATCTAATTTCAAATAGGACATTGAAATGGTGGATCATTAGAGGAGATAAATGAAGGAGTCGTCACCATGAGCCTAAAACTTGAACATCATCGTCGTCATTGTCCAAAATCTAAAAACATACTATTACATAATAATATAAAAACAAGGAACGATATATATAAATTCCAAAGGATGTCAACTCTCCTCCCCTGGGCAAGAGCCACCCTTAAACCACACTCTTGCGAGAGAAACCTTTTCTAAGATTTCATGTGAAGAAAAACTTTTACCAAGCGACACTTCTTCTTCCATTCTCCTTATAACTTATTTGTGTATTTCTTATTCGCATTACTTATTTTATTGAAAAGTACATTTCTATTAATAATGCATATTATACATTGCCATTCTTATCAAAAAATATGAGTTGTCAAGGGGTTGAGCTAAGTGTTCCCAAAATGATATGTAGTGTAGAATTCTAAGTGGCAACTCTTTGATCTTCCATTGTTGACTTCTAGTACTTTGTTTCAAAGGAGTTAATTATTAGTCTAATATAAAAATATAAACTTAAAAAAATTCCACCAAATAATTTTTTATTTTATCGTCTTTTATATTATTTAACGAACAAATTTTGGGTATGTATGTTGGCCTCTTTCTCGAGACCTATCTAGCTCGATTTGACTAGCACTCTGGGGTGTGACTTTCTCCCCCTGATTTTTTATGATACACATACACATACACATGCATACATACATACATACATATGTATATGGTTGTGCACTTTTCAATAAGAAAAATAACAATCACAAAATCTAAATTAATATTTTTATACCTAAATATTTTGTAAACCCTTTTCTAAGATTTTTTTTACAAAATATTATATATATATATATATATATATATATATATATATATATATATATATATATATATATATATATATAACAAAACATAAACCTAATTTCAAATTATTTTTCAAGTAATTCATATATTTTATGTTTTATTCTTAATAAGTTTCTGAATAGACTCTTATTTAAAATATGGTAGACATCCACCTTTGAAGTTGCTTTTGTTGGAAAGTATCAAAATCTGGTAATGTTTGTTGAGAATTTTTTTTCCTGGCAATATTATTTTCTTCTATACCAAAATAAATATATAAATATTTTGATTCTCCTACATAATTTACTAGTCCTATGTAATTGCTAGTCATAATTATATTCTACTTAAAGAGTTCTCGGGGTCTATACTTAATTTAAAAAATAAAATGTTTTATTTTATATGGTGCATTTTGTCGTAGATATATCCCATTTCAATCTTGCCATGCAAACATTCGGTTTGGAATTATTTTAATGTGCTTAGGTTTTTAAAACATTCGGTTTACATTTTTAATTTTTAACTTTTGGAAAGTTTTTATTGTTTTAATTGAATCACGTTTTCAAAGGCTTTTTAAATTAAATTACGTACGGTACGAGCCTTCAATTTTTTACTATTTATAAAGTTTATAATTCACATTCAAAATTTTAAATTCTTGTGAGTGAATTAGTCACTTGTCTCTCTCGTTTTGATAATGATAATAATTTGGGGGGTTTGGTATCTTATTGACTTTGAAAATCATTCAATGGGTATTTTGAAGCGGGTAAATTTTAAGAATCCCTAAAAATAAACCATATATATTATTTGGTGAATTTCTAAAAATGAATTTTAAAATATTGGTGAATGTCATTGATTGAAAGGAAATATTTTTGGCTGATAAAAATTATCGGTCGGTAGTATTATGTTGTCATCTAGTAGTAAATTTCTCGCCTCCGGATTCCCATTAAAGAAATCAAACCCTTAGAGGGCCAAGATTTATTGTTTCTTCAAGACTCCCTCAAGCACAACAAATACATTTTAATTGATGAAATGAGTTTCGTCGGGCCACATTTGCTTTCCAGAAACAACTACCATCTTACGGAGGCTTTCCCGCACTTCAAATATTCAACATTTGGAGGTAGATCTATGATCCTTGTTGGAGACCTCAGTCAACTTCATCCGGTCATGGACATCCCGCTTTATGCCAGCAAGTCTTACGGAGCCACCCTTTGGCGAAAATTCAACATATTTTTCTCCCTTCATTCAATCTTCCGACAACAACACTCTGATCCAACACAGGCATCATTCCGGAACTTCCTGCTTAACATTCGTAACGTCGTCCCTCTGATCTAGGACTGGGCAGCTCTTATTTCAAGATCTGAATTGAAGTCCCTTAACTCTCCTATAGCCAGATCAATTTCTGAAAATACCATACATTCTACATCCGGCGATACCGAAGATGATCAGTTGAAGCCCAAGGTTCTTCTCCCAGCCCTCGTCTTAGCTCCTTATAGCGATCATGCAATCATGGTGCCATACCTTCTTTATAACAGTCATGCATGTGTATATCATGTGTATTTTGTGTCGATAACCCCTTTCGGTTCGTTTTTGTATTATCTGCAACTAATTTAAACACCATATTTGATCTATGTTTGTTTACAAATATGTTCAAAGTTTCTTCCTGCGCTCTACTTCTAACCAATCTAATATAACTAATGGATTTTTTATACCTCGCTATTATTCTTTTATATTTAATGCTCAAGATCTTGTTGCTTATGTTTTTTTTTCACATTTTTCTTAATTTGACCATATCCCCACCACACTATATAATCTTCTACTCTGATATACGTTAAATTTTATTCTTTTAGATTTGCTCCACTACTTTTCCTTTTTTGACTTCTAACATTACTTGCATTTACGAGATATATTGGTTTTTAACACTCTCCACTTTCCTTCAGTTTTACCTCTTCTCTTTCCCTCCTCCATTTCCTTTTCCCTTTTTCATTTCTTTTATCCTTTCTGTCAAATGCATTCTTCTTCTCTACTTCCTTCTCCTTGTTACCCAACCTCTCTTTCGGCGTTATCATCGCACACCTAACGTGCGATTGCTAGTTATAAAGTTTATAATTCACATTCAAAATTTTAAATTCTTGTGAGTGAATTAGTCACTTGTCTCTCTCGTTTTGATAATGATAATAATTTCGGGGGTTTGGTATCTTATTGGCTTTGAAAAATATTCAATGGATATTTTGAAGCGGGTAAATTTTAAGAACCCCTATAAATAAATCATATATATTATTTGGTGAATTTCTAAAAATGAATTTTAAAATAGTGGTGAATGTCACTCATTGAAAGGAAATATTGTTGGCTGATAGAAATTATCGGTCGGGTAGTATTATGTTGTTATCCAGTAGTAAATTTCTCTTTTTACATGCAAGAAAGGTGATTTGAATATTAAAATGTAGTTATTATTGTAAACAATAGGCGAATCAACCTAAAAAAATTAACTTGTACCTAGAAAAATTTGGCAAAATATCAAGCGACCTAATACCTCAAAATTAGCCAAATACAAATTTCAAAAATCCACATATTTATGAATTAATGAAGATTAGCCACTAAAATTTACATTGATTTGAAGGGGGTTGTGCTAATGTTTCCTCAGTTGGAGGGAATGAAAGCATCCCAATTAAATTGGGATGGGGTATTTTATTGTGTATATATTCATGAGTATAAACAATTCGGTGTAATTTGGGGGTGGTGAACTAAATTAGGTTTTGGGTTAAGTTTCTAGCGAATGGAGTAACCTGAAAGACTTTTACAAGGTATTTTCTTGATAGTAGAAGGTTGTTTGATAATGTATGTGTGGAATTTTTACGTTTCATTGTCATTTAGATAATTCTTAAGTTTATTTTATAATTTTCAATTTTTTATTAACCTTGCTACTATCTTATTATCGATTTATTTTTAGTGTTAATGTTGCACGATCTTGATTTAATATTACTTGTCTTGGCATTTAACCAACATCTTAAGTAAACCGGTCTTGTGGTTGGTTGTTAGTTAAGGTCTTCCTCTTCAATATTTTATCTTCAATACTAACCTACAAATGAGCCCTTCCTTATATAATAGAATATATTTTTTTAATTACTATGGTAAAGAATGGAATTGACATGTTTCCAATCCCACTTTGTATGGAATCTTACGATGAAGATTTTATATGTTTGATTTGAACTAGCACACCTATCTTAAATAAATTTATGTAAAATATGCCGAGATGTATCATTCTGGAGGCACCTATTCCACATATTATTGTTTATATAGAATTTTAAAAATTGTTAATGAGATTATAATACTTTTATAATTAAGATATATGGAGAGTAAAAAATATTAGGAGAGAACAACTTCGATCAAAACAATATTGGAATTTTCTATTGCCTTTTTGAAAAATATTTTAGGAGCCCAACTCTTTTAAAAGGTTAAATGAAGGAGGAGTTTTGAGAAAACTCCATTTCTTTGTTTCAATCCCATTTGGCTTCTTGGAAGATAAAATGGTTGTCTTCTCTGGATAAATTAGAGTTTATTCAAGAATTTTTTTTAGCAATTCATATCTACTCAATGTTTATTTAATCATTTGCCTCAAAAAAGTGTACTAAAGAAAGGCCTACTAACATCATCAAAAAATTCATTTTCAATGGCATTAACAACAAAGAAAAGATTATTTTGATGAAGTGGAAAGAAGTATGCAAACCAAAATAAAAAGAAGGGCTAAAAGAAGGAATATGTTCCAAATGAATCTCATCCTTGAGACTAGAATTTTTATGGATGGATTTTGAGAAAAAAATATGAAATATGGAATGGGATGCCAAAAAAGAAAAAAAAACATATCTTTTGAAAATGGTCTAAGCATAATTTTTTTTATAGGAAATTGGATGCAAGGTTCCCCCATTTGGATTGTTTTTACTAGACCTTTGCTTTTAGATTCCCTTTCCTAGAAAATTGAAAATGGAAATTAGCTTTCTTTTGGAGGGATTCTTAGTCACCTATTGGGTTTATGTATTTTCATCCCATATTCCATGTCTTAAGAAATTCTTCATCAATATTTAGGGGATGAATGTTGAGAATGATTTGTCTTAGATTTGGGCCAAGTGAGGCTTAGAGATGAGTTGAAAAGATCCAATGTTACTCTCTTGACACATATTTTAAACACGAGTCGATCCAATTATTCTTTAATTTCCTCCTCTCCTGACCCTTAGGCTTGTTGATGAAAGATGATAGTTTAAAATGGGTATGTCCTTAAGGGATTTTTCAATGAAATGAGGTTATGTTTTAACTATTTTTCACACAATAGAATAAAATGTGGATAAAACTAAGCTCATTCATATTACATAAATAAGGCCATCTAAATACAATAATGTGAATTGAAATAGGATGAAATATGTGTGATCAGTCTATTTAGAATTGATAAAAACACTAGAAGGTGAGATATTTAGCTAACTCTGAATGTTTGTCACTCATAGAAGATGCCACAAAATATAGAAATGCTCATAAAATTTTCATCAAGTGCTCAAATCAAGAACAAAGACACAGACCCTCCTGGATGTTTTTGGTAAAAGTTAGAAACCTATAATTACCGTCAATGTCTAGGTTTTTTTTATTGTCCCTACGTGTTTTTGGTGTGTGAAACTTATGGAACCCCTTCACCTATATTTGTAACATGTTCATAGATGTGTGCGAGCTGTTCAATCCTATGTGATTATGCATGTTTATGATTTGCTTTGTTCAAACCCTAATTTTGCTTAATGAATCATACAAGACCTTAAAAATGGGTTAGTGTTTTTCATTGGACAAAACTCACCATACACATGTAATGCAATGAACATTACCTGCATATTATTACTCCAAGGAAGGAACATATTTCATGTAGTTATCCCTCCTATGTGCATGTGTAAAATCATGACCAATCTAGAATATAGTCCCCATTTTTTAGCTTTAATATTTGGCACAATGAAACTTTAACCTATTTGAATTCATATTTTTCTTTTAGATATGATTCTTCTCTTTGATAGTGACTCTAATTTTCTAAATGTAAGAGATGTATAATAATCTCAAGAATGATTCATATATATAGAGAAAATATTCATCAATTCCCCACTATAGCTGACCCATAAAAATTTTCTAGGCTAGTTCCTTATGGAGAATTCATAATTTTAAAGATAGTCATTAGCCCCCCTTACATACTACTAGAAGAGGGAGACCCCTATGGTAACCATCACTATCTAGGTTTACAAGTGATGTCCGAAGAGTATAAAATGATAATATTGTATTGGGAGATTTCTATCTAGGATTTTGAAGGTGTTCATGTATAGATCAAGATTATCTTGCATAATTTTCATTTGTAAATAGAGGTGGCTAACACAATGGATGGTAGAATAGTAGAGGGAAAGTGTGCTCAAGATTCAGGTATGCATGAATTTTTCAAGTGGGTAAATTTATGGAAAATTTGATGTTTTTTAAAGTGACAAAGACCAAATTTATTTATCTATATATGCCCCTGTTGAACATGCTAAATTAAAATGATAAAATAAATTTGGTACTTATGATAATCACACTTGGTGTTGATAAATGTAGCTATAATATGCCATTTTATCCATGTGAAATCTACATCATAACATGTGATTAATGTCTTCTCATGATAATAAAATTGAAATAATCTAAACAATTGGAAAATATTGAAATTGAAAGAGATAAGGTATGAATACACCTAGTGGTATGTGGACCAAATTTATAATTGTTGAGCTTGATTCGAGAGTGTCACGGGAGAATATTCCCCTAATAGTGTATTTATTCAAATAATGAGTTTATGAATGTGTATGCCTCGAATTCCACAAAAGAAGTTCGTGCTAAAAGTTGAGTAGCACAATAATCTCAATTGTAATTCCTTGAGTGTCTAAATAACTTGAAGCAAAATTGAGAAAATTTGATCTATCTCGATTCTATTCTATGTTAAAGAATAAAATAAGTGTGGAATTATATCAAGTTTTATTTTTGAATCCCAAAAAACTAGATTTGCATGTAAATAGGATCAACTATTGCAAACAATATATAGAATCAAAGTGCTTATGTATTACCATGACTCCAAAATTTAGAAAATAGAAAATCCTTTTCAACCTTTGGGTAAAATCAATGCCATTATGGATACTCAAATTCAGTAAACCATTATTTGGAAATGAAAAGTTTGGTTATATTCCTATAGTAATATTTATGCTCGCATTCTAAGCTCAATTGACATATCCTTCTCTCTCCTACATGGCTTGCTAATATTTACACAATAATTTGAATTTCATTCATGCAATATTAATTATCTATATCATTACTCAATCCCTAGGGATATTTCTCCTAATATAAATATGTTGTCACTAAATCTATGTATGGGGACCATACATTATAGGTTCAGACTATACTATGAGGTAGGATGACCTATATGGTCATGTCCCCTCACTTATAATGACTCTTTTATTAACTTGAATATCTTATATGAGTCATTTCATCTTCCCCAGGTTGTCCTTAAAGTGATACCTAACCTATAAAAGCTTATATACGAAAGTCAAATGCACTTCATAACTCACCTAACATTCTCAAGCACTAGTATATGTAATATATCAACATTAAAGAACTCAAGGATCTCCTAAATCTTCTAAAATTAGATGTACATTCCTTATAGACTCCACCACACAAGTTTGAAGTGCAATCAAATCAGGTTCAAGAGTATAGCTTCCTCCATTACCAAGCATTATAAGGTCCTAAAGCTATGTTTTAACAAGAACAAGTCAATCCAACAATTTCTAAGGGTCTTAAGGGACAAAAATAATCAATTTTAGCATGTGAGACATATCACACCACATTACTACCATGTTAGGTTCATTCTTATTATATTTATAGTTACACCTGATATTCTTTATGTTAAGAGACACAATGGAAACATAAGGGGTTGGCTTAGATTGTATACATTACTTGCACCAACACTAAAATAATTAGATGAGGATTACTCCTACTTGAGGGGATGTAGTGAAAAAATTGGATTGGTTCATAAGTGGTTGATCACCAGGTTCAGGTCTAGCCTTACCCAAACAAAAAATTTTCCTTTTGTTATCAAATCACTTGATGACATTTGTTGTAGGTATATAGAATTTTTTATTTCTTGCAGGTCATTATAGGTGGTGCTAAAGGTTTGAAAAACCTATCTATAGAAAATGAAAACCACTTCTAAGACAATAATAGAAAGCGAAGTTATAGAGATAAACTATTTACAAGTTCAAAACCATATAAATTAGGACCACATTGTACTACACCCTACTCAAATATTTGCAGTTTTGTACAAGAGTAGTTTCCAATCATAATCTTAGGAACAAAGCATATCCAGGTTCAAAAGAATCCTTTCATCTAGTTTTCAGCACCAAATCACTTTTAGACCTCTTTACACAACTAAGTATTCATCCTTTTTTGTGTTTTATGATATTGTTGCATTGTTCTAACATCATTTATTGTATTAATAGCTATATTCTAGATTATATAGTTAATGTGGATTAATTTATTTAGAATATTCTACCTATAAAGTATTACACATATACACATATTTATTTATATTTATAGGGTGTAACATTTGGTGCACATGACCCTTAACTAAATATATCATTTTTTTTCCAAACCCTATATACCATAGAGTTTCTTTTGCAGCTTTGCATATTCTTTCTTTCTATTACCTTTAGGCATAACAATCAACTTAATCATCAACTGATTGAGCATAACTAGATTTATCCTCCTAATTGAAAGCATCTAGTCTATATGAATTCATCCCCGATTCATGTATAAGGAGCCCCTTTTATGCTTGATCATAATGTTGATTAGGTTCCTTTACACACCATTGAAAACACATAGTGAGCACCATTCTAATTTTTATAATGATGAGAAGATGGTGTGGACATTGATAAAGTTAAGATTATATCTATTTTTGTTTTTTCACAATAACATGATAAAACCTCACCATATTAATCATATTATTAACATTCTTCTCTCTTCTAAGTTATCTCATGATCAACCCTTTAATGAGAAGATTCATTTCATGATACATCATCCCACATTTTCTACTATGGATACATCTACATTGTCTATATCTTTTTGGGATACTAATACCCCACCTCACAGGGTTACTATGACTATGTCTATGTCCACTACTATTCCCACATATCGTATATGCACCCATAGTGGTTTACATTCTTCTTCTTCTAGCACAAAAAATCTCTTGAAACACTTTTTCATAGTGTACAATATAAAATCATACAAATACAACAAGGTGCATTTAATTATTCTCATGTCATGGATTCTACACAATTTCTTCATAACCCACTTGCACTTTAAAGTTTCTTCCTATTATGTTCTTATGGGTTTTATCTCTCTTAAATTCCTAATTACAATGAAAAAGGAGATAATGAAGAACACCTTTATGTTTTTCCATATCACTTGCTTGGATTATACTTACAATGACACATTAATTACCAAGATATTTCCTAGAATCCTCAAGTATTTTTCTATATAATGGATCCACGATATTCACATTCATTTATTTTGGGCATTTACCCCTCTAGCCGATAAATTTATTGCAAAATTCACTATCAATATTGGGCACAAGGTTTCATATGCTCAAATATATAAAATTTGACAAGGCTCTAATTAGTAATGAACACATTAGTGATTATGTTATATGATACAATACTATTATTACTAATATGTGTTGTCATGCTAAATGTATAACATGAAAAATTGAATTTTTTCAATCATGACAACTAAGCCCCACCATTTGATACCTCTCTCCTAGTCATTGTGAACCCTTCCTATGGTAAGCCCATCATCTCACATAACCCCTTCGGGTTTGTGTTATCCTCACTATGGATCAGAGGAAAATTATAACATGGTTTTCAAGTGTGTCTCGTGTACAGGGGAATATATCCAAGTTTATTTCACATTAATACTAAGCTCCAAGGTGGAATAATGCTTTCTTGAGCACTAAATTGACTATTTTTAGTCATATTGTAACAAGAGGAAATCCCTCAGAAGCTCACTGGAAATGATTCAACCATCAAGGAGTTGTGAAGGTGATAAATTAAGTGATCCAATGTATTTTGCGGAAAATAATGTCATGAACAATTCAAGAAAAAACTGGGTTATTTCAAGCACATCATATGAAAAGCTTCAACAGAGAAAGTCACCTTGTTCTAAAGATTCAAGGAGTTTGGGGAGGAGTAATAATCTCATAAAATATTCAATGGAAATATCTTGAAGTCCCCTAAATACCTCACTACTCTCCATGGTGTTCTGAGTCACTACTATGGCTCCTTAAAGTCGAAAGGGTGATTGGTGATATAGATCAAGTTTCAATCTATATAAAGTATTGAAGTGGTTGGAATGAAATAATTATATTATTTGGATTCAATATCATATAAGGTGGCATCTCTGAACTCCAAATTTTTTCTCCCGGGCCAAAAAAGGAAAGCTCCATGTTCAAAATTTGCATTGAGATGATGACATCAACATCACTTAAAGGCTTAAGCACACTTTTGGACCCTTTCTATCCCTCTTCCCTTATTTATTGGTGCAAGGGGACATGAGGGAAATAAACATACACTCCCCCCATGCATGTTATTTTTTCATCACTTAAAACTTGTGACTTGGGCTATTAAGTGAGAATAATGTAAAATCATACCCCTTCCTCATGTTGTGGACCCCCTTAGTGAATTTTTCAAGGATGGTTGTTCACTTTTTTTGTCCCAAGGTGTAAGGGTACATAAGGTAAAAAAAGTGCACTCCCCCTTCCATAGGCTTGTTTTCATCACTTAAAAATCACAACTTGGAGTGTTTGGAGGGTCTCAAAATCCCTCTCTGTCCTCATGATGCATGCACCCATGGCACAATTTTGAGATGCTTATGTCCCTTTTCTTTGTCCCCAATGTGTAAGGGGACATGAGGTACAAATGTGTGTACTCCACCTCTCTTAGTTAGCCCCTAGAGACATACAAAGCCAAAATTGAGCCCCGAGTACTAGATTTCAACCCACTTCATCTCATTCTCAAGAAAACCCTTGCTAACACTTGTCCTGATATGATAAAAAGTGAATTCCCGTGTCCCTCTTTTCCCCTTTCCCTTCTTTCCCCCTATTTTTTAGGGTGCAACTCCACCTTAACCCATGTCTAACCTCAGTTGAGCCTAGTTGGGTTAAGCATGAGTTAATGTGTGTAATGTGAGAGAGAAAGGTTGAAATAAAGGATTTGACCATTTTTCATGTTTTGAATGCATATTTTCCCTCCCAAGATCACTCTCCTTGATGTTATGCTGTTGTAATGTTCGTGAGACCTCATGTACTAAAAATGGAAAGTTGCTCATATATCCCAAACCCTTAGTCTATTTTCCATGAGATTTTAACAAAAAAATCCTTCTCAAAACTTCCCTTTAAATGATTCCAATATTGCATCCAATGGTGGTCTATAATATTTTTAATAGCTAAATGAAGTTTGCATTTATAAAAACACATTTTTCATATCTACGGAGTTATGGTAATTGAAATCCTCTAAAAATCAGAGAAAAACAGACTTGTGAAATAAAAAAACTTTTAAGAGAAATCTCATTCCATTCTGACACTGAGAAGAACCGTTTCTAAAAATAGAAATCCTTACCAAGATTCACATTCTATAAATGGTAAATCATGCAAACAATTCATTCTCTAAGGTGCAATTGCTCCTTACATATAAAGAATACTTAAAGGTGTTAAATTGAGCAAATGGTAACTAAAAATAGACTTCCTAAATTAAGACTTAATAAAAATAGTAATTGTCAAGATATTATTCAAGGAAAAAGGAAAAATAATGTTGAGTTATCCATGGTGATGGAAGAACACTTGGCTGTGATTGGACCAGTTGCAGGACATCATGGTGACTTGACAGATATGATTATTAACTAATGCACAACTCTTAGTTTGGTGGATGTAATCTGGAAACACAACAACAAACATAACACAAGAATACCATAGACTATGATAAGAAGGAATAATGATAAATCTGAAATATCAGTGTAAATTATAATATCAACATGAAATTGTTACAATCTCACCCATGAGGTTCTTCAAGTGTTATTAACTTCACTTGCCTTCAAACAATAACTATGGGAGAAACTTCACAATTACACCTCTTAATGGCTTCTTTAACACACCTTCAAAATGATGGCTTCCTTTACACACTTACTCATACAATATTTCTCACTACTTCTCTCTATGCTAAATGAGGGGGGGTGGCCTCTTTATTTATAGGAATTCAGGCTTATCCACCTTATCTCTAAGATAGGATAGGAAATCTCTTCCGGCCAATCATATTCCATGCCTAAACTCTTGCCTTTACATGTAGGCTTATCTTCTAAGATAAGATAAACCTTATCATCTCACATGGGTTCCACCTTTTTAGACTTTTCCACAAATAAAATATACAAAATATTTATGACATCACTCTTTGTCCTTATTACAAATATAATATTTCTAATTCCTAATCATGTAGACCCTACTTCTCTACTTATCCCAACTTTGACATTTTAACATTACCGGACCACTTACGACAAATATTTACTTTTTACAACATTCCTATTGTACTTTGACTGTTACCGTACTCTACATTATTGGCGGCACCGTACTGACGGCGCCGTTATCTTCTATTGGACGCCACTACTAATTATACTTAACAACATCCTATTCCTAATACATACATTAATAAAATAGAAATTACGGAGGAAAATTTTAATGTCGACATTTTCCCCCTTCCTAACTTCTACTCTGTCCTCGGAGTAGACTCTTATGGACATTCTGAAGCTGGTGCTTGGAAAATCTTTAACTTGTCATGGTTGACCCATTTTGTAATGGGAGTACCATCCAATTCCTCCAGTCGATATGTACCATTTTCATGCACAGCTGCTATTTTGTAGGGCCCCATCCACTTTGGAAGAAATTTTCTCTGTCTTCTTTTTTTGTATCTGGAATCATATACTAGAACCAAGTCATTCACATGAAATGGAGACCAACGGATCTTTTGATCAAAGTATTCCTTCTGCTTCATTTTCTTCTTATAGCTTGTATCCTTCGCTATTTCCCTCATTTCCTCTAGCAAATGAAGATGTACCAACCTTTCTTTTATTGAATCACTTTCATCCATCCTTTCATTTTTCATAACTCTCACAGTGGGAATATCAAACTCAATAGGAAGAACTGGATCAATGCCATAAGCCAACTGAAATGGGGAGTATCCTGTTGCTGACTTTGATGTTGCCCTATATGCCCACAATGCTGCATGAATCCTTTTATCCCACTTATGTACCTGCAAGGCTGCATCTTTTGCTAGAATTTGACACAACACAAAATTTGTTCGTTCCACCTGTCCATTTGTGCTTGGCTTGTATGTTGTTGCCTTCCTGTGCTTAATAGAAAACTTGTTGACTAGGGCTTCTACCACCTCATTAATGAAGTGGCTTCCTTGATCTGTTACAATTTCTAATGGGCAACCAAATCTGGTGACAATGCGTTCATATATGAACCTTGCCACTTCATCCATGGAAGTTGTTTTCAATGGCCTAGCTTCAACCCACTTGGTTAAATAATCTGTGGCAACTACAATATACTTATTTTGGCATGGGGTAGTTGGAAGTGGACCTACAATGTCTATTCCCCACTTTTCAAAGGGACCAAGTGGAAGAATAGGGCATAATGGAGCTGATGAAGTCTTACGGTTACCATGTGTTTGACAAATATCACATGTCTTACAATAATTATAACAATCTCTAAAAAGAGTGGGCCAGTGATAACCTGCATCCAAGATCCTTCTTGCTGTAAGTTGTCCAGAGAAGTGTCCTCCACATGTACCATTGTGGAATTCTTCTATCAGCTCCTTCCCTTGATCACGTCCAACTGCCCTCTTGTACTGTCCATCAGGTCCTATTCGAAATAATACTCCATGCAGAATAGAATATGGACGACTGGCTTGAGTAATCTTCCTCTTAGTCTTTGCATTGGCACCATCAGGAAACTTGAATTCATTTAGATAATTCCAAATATCTATGTATTCACTAGGGATTGTGTCAAGAGATAACAATGCTGCATCTGGGAAATCATCATCATCACAAGGTGAACCTAAACCATCATAGGCTCGAGAGAGTGCATCTGCATTGACATGCTTCTTTCCTGGCCTATCTATAATATCAAATTCAAATTCTTGTAGCAAAATTATCCATCTTGCTATCCTCCCTGATGGGTTAGGCTTATTGACAATATATTTTAGAGCCTGATGATCTGTTACAACTATAAATTTCTGCCCTAGCAAGTAATTTCTAAACTTCTTTACAGCAAAAATGATAGCTAGAGCCTCTTTTTCAGTTACAGTATAATTTACCTCAGCACTGCTCATTTGTCTGCTCCCAAAGTAAATTGGATGATCATTCCCATTTTCATCCTTTTGGCTCAGAGTACTTCCTAGTGCTGCATCTGAGGCATCAGTATACACAATGAATGGCTTGCTCCAATCTGGATTCTTTAAAACAGGTGAAGACACCAGGGCTTCCTTCAGTTGTTCAAAAGCTTCATGCGCCTTATTTCCTGGTTCATAAGTAACATCCTTCTTCAAGAACTGGGTTAGTGGCTGTGCAATCTTTGAGAAATTCTTGATGAACCTTCTATAGTAACCCACATGGCCTAAAAATGATCTCAACTTACTTCTATTCATAGGAAATGGTAACTCTTTGATTTTTGAAACTTTATCAGGATCAGTACCAATACCATCTCTGGATACAACATGCCCTAACAAAACACCTTTAGAACATCCAAAGACACACTTTGTAGGGTTTAGTGAGGCTTGTGCTTCATCTAACCTTTGAAATGTTGTCTCCATCTGGTGCAGGTGGTCCATCTTGCTCCCATAGATGCAAAAATCATCCAGAAATACTCTGATGAAGTTCCCAATGTAGGGTTCAAACACCCTATTCATCAAGCGCTGGAACGTTGCTGGAGCATTACACAACCCAAAAGGCATAACTCTATAAGCAAACGTTCCCCAAGGAGTGGTGAACGTGGTCTTCAGCTGATCTTTCTCTGCTATACGAACTTGGTTGTATCCGCTATATCCATCAGCAAAACTATAGCACTCCTGGCCAGCTACTTCGTCCAAAATCTGATCTGAGAATGGAAGAGGGTAATGATCCTTCTTTGTTGCCTTATTGAGCTTCCTATAATCAACACAAATGCATAGCTTCCCATTCTTTTTTATTGAGATCACAATGGGAGAAACCCATTCTGAATTCTCCACAGCAAATATAAATCCTGCATCAAGCAACTTATCTATTTCTTCTTTTACAGTCTTGGAAAAATTAGGATTCATTCTATATGGCATTTTCTTTATGGGCTTAGCACCATCTACCAGCTCAATAGAATGTTCTACCCAACTTACTTGATGGAGTTCCTTGTAATCAAAAGTGAATATGTGTATGTACCTTCGAAAGAGCTGGAGGTAGGATTCCTTCTCACTCTCCATCACAGCATCACCAATCTTTATTTGTTGGAGACGATCATCAATTTCTTCTTCAGATAATTTTATGGGATCATGAGTCGGTGTGACTGGAAGGATATCCATGACCGAAACATCAACCTCACTTTCTTCATCTTCAGTGTCCACTTCACTAGTACTCGAGTAATCAGAGGATGTCCAATCATCAGTTTCATCACTTGAATCCACAGGTTCTGCCTTATGATGCCGAGGGATCACGTTTATCTTCACCCTCTCTCTACCACGTCCAAGTGTCATGAAGCCTTCATTCCAGTAGTTTCTTGCATGAACTCTCCTTAGCCATGGTCTTCCCAACAACATTGGGTACGCAACAGTACCATTTTTCATCACCTGAAAGTCTACCACACATACAACACCCATAACAGATATTGCCACATTTGAAACTACACCTTCTGGTTTAGTTTTTCCTTTATTTAATGACCTTAACATAAGTGTTGAGGGGCGATCAATTTTTAAACCCAACATATTCATTACAGACTCGGTCATTACATTAACTGCAACACCTCCATCAACTAAGACATCATGAATTGAAATACCATTACATAATACCTCAGCTTGTGGAGCGTAGGGATCCGCCTCTGCCTCCAAAACAGGGACCTCAACCTCCTTCCTTCGTTGAGCATTGAGTCCACTTCGCAGCTCCCGCCTCTTCTCAGAAGACATAGCCAAGAGTTGACCATATGTAATATTTGCAGGCCTTTTGGACAGATCGTCTAAGATGGAGTATGGTCCTTGTCCCTGTGAAATCAGAAAATCCTGCACACCCAACTTTCTTCTCCTATGTTTCTTACTAGTTTCTCCTTTCATCTTCTTAGGATCATTTCCATCTTGGTTATCTTTTTCTTTCTTTCTTTTTGTTACAAACACATCTACTTCATTATTTATGCTCTTATCTACTACATCAAAAGAATTCACAGGTGCTTTCCCTTTATCATTATCTCTTGTACCAGATGTAGAAGCTCTATCTAGACAATTATACTTATAATGACCCTTTTTATAACAACCATAACATACAACTTCAGAAATATTTCTTTTTGGACCTCTATCTCCTCCCTGAGAACTAAATTCTTTTCCTTGAAGAAGATTAATAGTTAACTGACCCATCTTCCTGAGCAGATCTTCATACTCAGTAGATGTACTAGGAGAAAGATTTGTGCTCACCGAGAGTGGTTGTGGATTCTGGACCAAAGGTGCTGGTGTAGGCTCTACTTTAGCAACAATTTCTTTGGGCTCCTCTTCCATGCTTTCTTCTTGCCTTCTTGCAATCTCCTTTGCTTGTTCAATGGTAGCTGGGCGGTCATACTTCACTCGTTGTCTGATCTCTGGCTTCATCCCAAGAATGAAGTGCTTACAGAGGAGATTATCCATGCCATTCATTAACCCATCCGCTAATCCTTCCTTCCGGATCTGGGCATCGAGCTTCCTCCTTAGCTCTAGAACACGAGCATGATAATCCCTTATCTTCTCCTTCTCTCCTTGGGCTAGCTTTGTGATATCGATCATGAGATCTGCATATTTCTGTTGTTCACCAAATTCTTCAAGAAAACTTTCAGTTAATAAATCCCATGAGTTTTTCACATTATCACCTAGTGTTTCAAACCACCTAAGGGCTGAACCATCCAAAAAGGTAGGAAAAAATTCAGTCCATTGTTCCCTTCTTATAAGGCCATTACAAATACAAGATCGTTTAAACTCTTGAATGAAAGAGGAAGCATCTTCATTAGATTGGGCTGAAAAAATAGGAATCTTCCCCATTTCCAAAAGTAACCACAGTGAAATACCAACCCACAAGTACAATCAACAAGACTTATGTGCACAAATAATTGGAATCACTATAATAGAAAATAGAAATGACCATGGTAAACTATGGTAAAACTTGACTTACTGCGGTAAAAACTGACTTTACTGTGGTAAACACTATTCACAGTAAAAAGTGAAGTTACTATGGTAAAAACTGAATAAACACTATTCACGGTAAAAAGTGAAGTTAATGGTAAAAACTGACTTTACTGTGGTAAACACTATTCACAGTAAAAAGTGAAGTTACTGCGGTAAATACTATTCACGGTAAAAAGTGACTTTACTGCGGTAAATACTATTCACGGCAAAAAGTGACTTTACCATGGTAACTACTATGCACAGTAAAAACAAGGTTACCCTCCAAATGTTTTCTGACTAAGTGGGAATATTTCTCCAGAAAATCCACCAACGAGGAATGGTCCCGGCAACGGAACCAAAATGTCAACACCAATCCGGCACTATGATAATTCTTCACCGGGAACTCCTCGTGCTATGATTATTAACTAATGCACAGCTCTTAGTTTGGTGGATGTAATCTGGAAACACAACAACAAACATAACACAAGAATACCATAGACTATGATAAGAAGGAATAATGATAAATCTGAAATATCAGTGTAAATTATAATATCAACATGAAATTGTTACAATCTCACCCATGAGGTTCTTCAAGTGTTATTAACTTCACTTGCCTTCAAACAATAACTATGGGAGAAACTTCACAATTACACCTCTTAATGGCTTCTTTAACACACCTTCAAAATGATGGCTTCCTTTACACACTTACTCATACAATATTTCTCACTACTTCTCTCTATGCTAAATGAGGGGGGGTGGCCTCTTTATTTATAGGAATTCAGGCTTATCCACCTTATCTCTAAGATAGGATAGGAAATCTCTTCCGGCCAATCATATTCCATGCCTAAACTCTTGCCTTTACATGTAGGCTTATCTTCTAAGATAAGATAAACCTTATCATCTCACATGGGTTCCACCTTTTTAGACTTTTCCACAAATAAAATATACAAAATATTTATGACATCACTCTTTGTCCTTATTACAAATATAATATTTCTAATTCCTAATCATGTAGACCCTACTTCTCTACTTATCCCAACTTTGACATTTTAACATTACCGGACCACTTACGACAAATATTTACTTTTTACAACATTCCTATTGTACTTTGACTGTTACCGTACTCTACATTATTGGCGGCACCGTACTGACGGCGCCGTTATCTTCTATTGGACGCCACTACTAATTATACTTAACAACATCCTATTCCTAATACATACATTAATAAAATAGAAATTACGGAGGAAAATTTTATTTGCTATTTCACATAGTGTGACTAGAACAAGAGCACCTAGGGTATGATATGCACACACACACACCAAAAATGCATTTGGGTATAAAATGTAGTGCAATGCTCAGAGTAGTAAGCCCATTGTTATAGTAGCTAAGGTCAGAGTGACCGATTCATTTACATTTTTCAAAATTTTAGGGTTTGATACTCCTTTTGTCTCTTGAAGGTTGTCATTACATTATTCAGTACGTTCGGCATAGTTCAAAAAATCTAGTGCGACATACATTAAAGGTCACATGTCATCTTCTGAACCTGAAAGAATTAATTTACAAGATTTTTCATCCACCAGGGCACCTTTTATACCATACTAGGATGCCCCGAGGCGCCCCAGTAGCCTCCATGAGGCTCCAGTCTGCTCAGATCCACCCTTTTCAGGACCTCTGTGCAGTCGTTCCTACTTCTGGAATTTCCTATCAGACTTACAACAGTCATCTACAATAAGATGAGTTCTTTCCTAACTTTATTCTTACACATTAGGATTTTATTTCCATTAGTTTTAATTATTTAGTCAATTTAGACTACTTTAGAGTATTTGTTTACATAATTTTATGTCCTCATAGATTAGATTAACTATATTAGCATACACTTAGTTTATTCTAATTTCAGTTAATCAGTCATAGACATCTTGGCTTGCCACTAATAAAAATTGGGATGGTAAAGTATGTGGACCATGAAAGGAAATTGATATTAGATAAGGTATATGAGGGTGAATTCCTAATTCTCAATAATATTCCCAAGAAATGACATGGAGGTGTGTTTTATGAGTTTGACAATGCATGTGGAATTGCTTCTTTCCCCATTTATAGAAGTAATACATTTTTAATGATGAAAAGAGTGGAAAATGAATGTTCTTGGGTCATCTCGAAGGTTGATCCCATCCAAGAAGGAGATATATTTGTTACATGGAAGTAAATTTTAAAGTTCAATGGAAGTCAAGAGGAGGAAGGTGATGATATCCAAATTCACACCTTCGACCTTGTGTTTCAATTCTATTTCCAAGAGAAGGCAAATCATATGAATCACACCATGGTAACAAACGTGTTAAAATGAACCAGTGTGTATAAAAGGTTTCCACTTTTACAACAAGTGAAGACAAGAACATCATGAATCTTATGAGTGTGTTGAAACATCTAGATATATATTAAGAACCAAGAAATTGAGGTAATTGTCACGAAGAGCATGACAAGAGAGGATCACAATCCATGACCATAAAATCACCCAAGGAATGATTCGCCCAGTTGTAGCATTCATCTCAGTAACGAGGGATTTTATCAGAGAGCAAGATCTTATTCACCAACATGAGCTTTCCTATATCCATGGATTATCCACTTCTCTCTCTTTCTCTCTCCTCCTCCTTCTCTCTATCATTCTATTTCTTCATTAGGATAGTTTACTTTTTCACTATTTTGTCTTACTCAATTAACTGGACTCACTTTTCATTGTAAAAGTCCCTTTTTGAAAATAATAAGATGACTTAATTTCATTCCTAAATGAATATGAAAGGTTATAAGTGGTGGGAGGATGAAAATTCACATGAGGGGAAGATGAAGAGATATCTTTGTAAACTATAAATTGGGATGGCTTCTCCATTCCAAGGGGTTAGAAATTGTTGGATTATTGTAAGTTATTGGCTTTTGTTCACTACTACTACAAGAAATAATTTATATTCTTCTATCTCCTTTCCTATGTTCTTCTACTCTCTCTATTTTCCAACTTTGCAAGTATTGTAATCTTGTAAACCAAGAAGGAACTTTGTGTCTTTGATTAATGAATCACATAAAACTTTGTGTCTCTGATTTATTGGTCTTGTTATTACTTGCACATGGTTGATTTATTCCTATTGAATGTGGACCTACTATTGGCTAATGTATGTGAAAATATGTAATTTATACTCACATCATTAACCCCATCTCTCTATTTCCACATACTTCCTCTTTACCTCTCTTCAAAGAAAAATTCCTCCCTTGTACATTGTACAAGAAATTTACCATATTGTTTAGTGGAGTATTACTATGTGTAATCCCTAACCTAACAGACCACCCAAAATTTCTATTTAGTCCTTGCATTCAATAAATGGGAGCCTCCCCATACCCAAGAAGGAGGGGCCTAACCCCTGTGATCATTGGTGAAAACCACTAATCTTCCCTGCAACAGAATCATTTCATCAAATAGTTTTTGGAGACTCCTATTAGGGAAGTTTTTCCCTTTTGCACCCCTATAACGATCTCTAAAAATAGAAAAATTCATATATATATAAATCTATTAAAACCATCAAAACCTAGAAAATAACAAAGTATATATCTAAATGTTCATAAATCCGTGTATATAATCCTATTAAAAATTTGCATTGTTTATGATTGCATCCTATTATCTAATTATTCTGAGTAAAAATAGTAAAAGTGATATTCACTAATAGAATACCAAGCGAGATGAAATTCTAGTGTTTCATAATCTTGCATTTGAGTTAAAGGAACAAGTTGATTTCATACTTTCTCCCATACAGATTCCAAGACAAGTTCACTTGCAGTCTTCATCTCTTGGAACCATTGAATATCCTCTCTCTTCTCAACTATTGTAATAATCTTCCTTTAAAAATGGCTACACCTATCCCATGGGGAAAAACACCAGTCTGCTAGCTTTGGATCCTCCACTTCATGAATTACCAAAAGGATCAAGAAATAAATTTCGAAAAATTATATGGAGATGGAAAAAAACATCTAGATGATCATATCACATTTTTTATCACAATCTTGTGGAATTCTTGGAGTAGGACATGAATATTTTTCCATTTGACTATTCGATGGAGTCATTCGCAAGATGCCACACATTGGAATGGTTTTACTACTTTCCACCTCACTCCATTACTGACTGGGTTGACATAAAAACCAATTTTGATGTAAGATTCAAGACTGTGGAAGATTGCATTCCCTCCTTGCTCAATTATCTTAGATGAAGAAAGAACAACAAGATCCCATGAGAGAATTTGTGGAAAAATTTAACAAGTTGATTATTAAAATTCCTATTGGTGCTCGTCCTAATACAGATAATCAAAAGGAGGTTCTTTATAAATGCTCAGTTTCCTAAAATTTGGGTTCATACTATGGAGATCTCAACAAAACACTTTGGATAATTCTCAAGAACTTTCCATTGAAGTGGAAGATGAATCATTATCATGTCAGGGAAGGTCAAGAACTATTCATAGCGAAGAGTAATAAGATCTAGAATTTAAAGATGAAAGTGTTGATCCATTGTTGCAAAAAATTGGTCAATGATTTGACTAGATTGAAGAAGAAAATTATCAACATGCCTCATATCAAAATCAAAAAAGGAATCAAATTTTTGGAGTACCCCGAAGGCTTGCCTTGAAAGCTCCACTAGTTAATGTAATATGTGGAACCTGTGAAGATGAAGGAGAAGAAATTTGTTGAATCAGAAATTAAGAGAATAAGAATAATATAGATATGTTCTAAATATTGGGTATTTTGAATACTCACCTAATGAAATATTCTAAAGAATTCCATGGATTGATATGAATATTTTACTCTTGTGAAGTGTTCACATCACTCACAAGCATAGAGAAAGAAGCCTCTTCCTCATTTACTAAATAAAAAGCTTCAAATCCTCAAATGGAGACTCTACAAAAATAAAAAATAAAAAGAGGATAATCATCTAGTACTCACTTCCATGGGGTCAACCAATGAAAGAATCCCGAGACTACCTTGATCCAAGATGCTCCATCTACCTCTTCAAGTAAGTCACTGTTTCATCTCCTCTTGTCAAATCATTTTCTACTTATGTTTAATCCTAAGAATGCAAATCCTACTCACTGTCAAGGCTGTCATTGTTCTGATGTGCCTACTCACTTCTTCACCTTTTTACATCATTGACCATGTAAAGAAATCCAAAATTCAAATTTATGAATCTGAAGTACTTGAGAAATCATCCAAAATACAATTTGATAAACTTGTCCAGTTTATCAAAGGAAGTAGTTCAAATTCATGTTCAAAAATGCCATTACATCAAAGAACCACTTCTTACTCTCAGTACCATTCCTTCTCATAAACTTCTTTACCTCAACATCCTCCACTTCTAGGAAATGTAGAACCTTTGTTTATCTTGTCTTTCATTGATCAATGGATATAAATTGAATAATTTCATTATTGACATCTGGTACCTCTAACAATGTCATGCCTACAAATTTGCCAAGGCTCTTAGTCTCACCTCTCATCATTTTTATTGGCCATTGTTACTCCATGGAAACCAAATAAGTACCTCTCATTGGATCTAAGTCAAGGATTCTCAAGTATCATTTACAGATTTTCTTGACAAGAAAATCACAATGAAAATACATATTGACATAACATGCCAACTTCATATGGTATGTTGTTGAGCTTTTGAGTTTCTTTTGGGATGTTGGTAGAGATATATAGATGGATTGGTCATATGTCACCATACTAGTAAATGGTAAGATGAAAAATCACCTTCCTATAAGGAAAATGAAATAAAGGGTTCAAAAACTAGATGACCTAAGGGTGGACATACTATTTCAAGATTCGAGGTATGGAAAGTTTTTTATATTTTGAGACGAAGGTGGTCAAGATTCCCATGTTGATAGAGATTAGGATACAAATGTGACAAAACTAGTTGGAAAAGAATCATGATGATTTGATGGAAGACATAAGTTTGATAGTCTGTGCTTATCGTTGAGATATGAATGCATATTCTGCTACTTAGTTGGTGATGAAGGATCATTGGAAATATTGACTTGTACAGTAAATCAATCCTAAGGTGATGAGAAATGTGAGGTCATTAAATAAGAAGTGACATTAAATGACTTCTTAAGTAGGTGAATCCAAAATTTCCAATCATCTTCTTAAAATGTACACCATGAAGGATTAGTTTGGTGAGTATAAAAATTATTGTGAATTATAAACCTTCTTTTTCTTACCGAGAGAAGATGAGACCTTCTCAGTGAAGAATACATATATGGAATGGTAATTGATTCTTCATAGAATGATTCCATTCAAGATGAATACCTTCTAAATGAGGAATATAAGAATAAGAATATGCTTACATATTTTAAAGTTGACTCTACTCAAGGAAGAGGATGTTTTCATCATGGAAATGGATTTTGAGGCTGAAAGATGGTCAAGATGGAGGGAAATTATGATTTTAATATTTCATTCATGACCTTGTTTTCATTTTCTTTCCAAGAGGATGAAGCACTGTGCACATCACATCATAGTGAGAAGAAGGTCATGAGAACATTTATATGAAGGATAGTTTATTGAAAAATTGAGAAGCATAGAACATCAAGAGGCTTATGAAAGTGTTCAAAATCTGAAAATATCTATCAAAAACCATCTCATAGAGACCATGGTCACGAATCTAACGTAAATTTTAAGACCCCCTTAATAAACCATATATTATTTAGTGAATTTCTAAAAATGAATTTCAAAATCTTGGAAAATGCCACAAATTAAAAGGAAATATTTTCGGTCGAAAGCAACTATTGGCCAATAGCATAATCTACCAACCAACAACATTATGATGTCACTCGTTAGTAAATTTATCTTTTTTGCACACGGTAATGGAGATTTTAATATAAAAATTTGTCTATTACTATAAAATCTAGACGAATCAAGCCAAAAAAAATAACTTGCACCCATAAAATTTATGTGAAATATCAAGTGACCTAACACTTCAAAATTAGCCAAATCTAAATTTCAAAAACCCAAATATTCATGAATTAACAAATATTCACATCTAAAATTTATATTGCATGAAGTAGATAGAAAATAAAATTAAAATTACCATCAAATACCACAAGCCTTGAAAAATGGTAAGCTTGGTGTGATCAAGACTCATTCTTGTAGCAACAATAGAAGATCAACAATTGGAATGAATTGGAAATAGCTAACTAGATGGAAGTAGAGTGTCAGAGTAATGAAGGAAATGAGCTATCTGAGTGGAGTCTCACTTTCAAGAACAATCATGCAAAATTTCCCAAGAAATTGAGAAAGGGGTCATATTTCATGGATCTAATCAATGGATTTTTGGAACAAAGGCATTTGGTGTTACCCATGCACAGGTAAACATTTAGAGAAGAATAAGTGTTACAATGAAAGTGGGTTGTCCCCCCGCATCTACCATAGGTGATGTAGGTTTGTGTCATAGTTTCCCTTCCATTGTGTATTTACTTTCTTACTCAATGTGTTTCCCTCTTATATAGCTTTTTTTCCCATTTGTTTCTTGGTTGTATTTGTAGCTTTACTAGTTTCTTAGTGTGGTGAATCTATGGCCCAATGGATAAGGCACTAGTCTGTTACCCCACAAGATACCTGAGTTTATTCATTACCCCTTATGGTCTAATATCTTTGAGTTAGAGATAGATGTTTTCACGAAAAATGTATAGCATGAAAATTGAAAATTTTGACCATGACAACTATGCCCACCATTGAAAACCCCTCTTCCAGTCATTATGAACATTTCCTTTAGCAAGCCCATCAGCTCACGCAACCCCTCCGGGTATGTACCATCCTGATTCTAGCTAAGAGGAACATGCTGACATGGTTTTCAAGTGTGTTTATTGTGCAGGGGAATGAATCCAAGTTTATTTCACAATGAGATCAAGCTCCGAGGTAGAATAGTGCTCTCTGAAGCACTAAATTTGCTATTTTTAGCCATATTGCAACATGAAAACATCCTTTAGAAGGTGACAGGGAAGAATCAACCCATCTAGAAGTTGTGTAGGATATGATGATGTTATTCAAGGAAGTTTAGGGAAAATGTGTGGAGATAATTGATGTTAGGAACAAGCTAAGAAAAACCAAGTCATTTTGGGCACAAGGAATGAAAGCTCTAATGGAGAAAGTCAACTTGATTGGAAGATTCTAGGAGTTCTTGGAGGAGTTGGAAGATCTTAAAATACTAAATATAAATATATTATAATCCTCCACATGATGGACACATCAACTTTTTTATAAGTCTTCAAGATCTCTTGTGATAGCTCAAGTTATTATTACCGCTCCTTCGTGCCAAAAAGGTGAATCGTGAAAATATCAAATTACAGGATGAATAAAGTCCTAAAAGTGGTTTGGATAGTATCATCAAGTGTTCATGGATTCTAAAATGGAATGTTTGGATGTTTTTTTTCTAAACTCTATGTCACGCTCCTAGGATAGAAAATATACCTCTGACATTCTAATATTGCATTTGGATGACGACATTAGCAAAAAAACAAGCCTTGAGCACATATTTTCACCCTTGATTTCCCCTTAGATTTTCCCAAATGTACAAAGGGACACGAGTGGCACACAATTTCACTCCCCATTCCTTTTGTAAGTTTTCATCACTTAAAGGCATCAGCTTCAAGTGTTACAAGTGTTAGAGGTACAAGCTCAAGTCTTGTCAAATATGCCCCCCCTCTCATGTTTCCAGGACCCCTTGGATTTTTATGAGCATGTTTTTCTCCCTTGAATTTTACCTAACGTGAAAAGGGGCATGGGGGACACAAAAGTACACTCCCCATGCCCATTTATCTTGGTAACTTGTAAGTTGTCTCTTTTACACCTAGGAAGTCACAAACTTGCATATTTTCTTAACTACTTGGCCCCAACCATGAGATAAAGAACCATGGAACATTTTTTCACCCATTATGTTCCATCACATTTTCCCCAAGGTTAAAAGGGACATGAGTGATACAAAAGTGTGCTCGCTCTCTCTCAGTTAGCCCCCAGACATATGCATAACCATAGTGCAGCTCCCGAGTGCTAATTTCCAGCCCCCTGCATCTTATCCACATGAAACCACAAGATGGAACTTGGAATGATCTAATAAGAAGTTCACTTTTGTGTCCCCCTTAGCCCCTTTTCCCTTTCCCCCCCCTATTTTTTATGGTGTAACCACGTGCCAAACCTCATCTAACCCCGGTTTAACTTGCTGGTTCAAATACTGAGTTAAAATTGCAAGGTGTATGAAATAACTCCAAAAATCAAAACACTTAGAATTTTTTTGAATTGAACATAGCTGTCATTTTTCCAAAAGAAAATATGTTTTCACATAGGTATGCTGCTAGTTTGTCCTAGAATATCAAGCTTGCAAACTAATTCTTTGTCATATCTCTCAATTTGTGCACCTGATCTCCGCAAAACTTCATTGGTGAAATCATTTTTAAAACACCTTTGTGATAACCTATGATTTATGGCATGTGATTCCATCAATAAAATTTAATTGATGACTTATTTTTCCAGTCATGAACTCCACTTTTACACATAATATTTGAATATATATTTACAATTTTTCGATGACTCGGCGAGCCAAATTGCATAAAGTTTGGAGTGAGAGAGAAATCCTCATAAAAATAGAATTATCAATTTTTCATGTTCTCAAATGCATACGTTTATCCCAAGCTCACTCTCCTTAGTTGATATGGAGTTACAAAGGTCTCTAAGACATTTTACCCTCTTAAATGGAATGTTTCTCATATCTCCCATACCCTTGTATATTTTCCATGAGATTTTTATAAATCCTCAAAAATGCCATTCAAATGACTCCAATCTTGCATCCAATGGTAGTTTACATTGTATTTAATGGCCAGATGAAGTTTCCATTTATTAAAAAATCATTTTTCAGATCTATGAATCTTTAGAAATTAAAATCCTCTAAAAATTGCAGGTGAAAATAACAAATTTTTTGAGACCAACTCTCATTCCATTCTGACACTAGGAAGAATCTTAAAAATAATAAGTCTTAACAAGCTTCATTGTCTATAAATAGTTATTGCAAACAATTAAGTCTATGAATTTCCATTGTTCCTTACATATCAAGAATACTCAAAGGTGTCAAATTGAACAAATCGTAACTAAAAATAGACTTCATAAATTAATAATTACTAAAAATAGTAAGTGTTAGGATATTGGCTAAGGAAAAATGATGATGAGTTATCCATGTTGATGGAAGAACACCCAAATGTGATTAGACCAGTTGTGGGACATCATGGTGACTTAACGGAGCCATAATTTCACAGTAGGAACTTTCAGTTGAGTATTGGAGTAGTTTCTCTACTTAGAAATGATAAAGGTCATATACATGTTGTCTTGCCACCAATCAAACTTGGGATGATAAATGACGCAGACTATGAAAGGAAAGTGATATCAAACAAGGTATGTAAGGGTGAGCCCCAATTCTCAATCATCTTCCCAAGGTATAACATGGAGATGTGTTTGATGAGAATGATGGTGAATGCAAGGTTTCTTATTTCCCCATTTGTAGAAGAAGATATTTTTTATGAAGAACGGGTGGAAAAGAATGTGCTTTGGTATCCCGAGGTTGATCACATCCAAGAAGGAGACATCTTTGTCACGGAGGTGAATTTTTAAGTTCAAGGGAGTCAAGAGGATGAAGGGGATGATCTCCACATTCCCACTCCAATCTTGTGCTTAATTCTCATTCCAAGAGAAGGGACATCATGTGAATCAAAACATGGTAAGAAACATGTCAGAATGAACTAGTGTGTATAAAAAATTTCCACTTGGTCAACAAGTGAACAAAAGAGCATCATGAAGCTTATGAGGGTGTTAAAACATTATTATCTCTATTTACAACTAAGTAATTGAGGTAATTATCATGAGGAGCATGACAAGATAGGATCACAAGCCCTGATCAGAAAAGTGCCCGAGGAAGATTCTACCAATTGTAACATTCATCTTAGTAATGAAGGAGTTCATTAAGAGAAATATATTCATCAAAAAAGGATTCCCCATCTCCAGATTTCAACTTATCTCTCTTCTTCTCTCCTTCTCCTCTCTCTCTCTAACATTCTATTTATTCATTGGGAATGTACTTTTTATCTCTTTCATCTTATTCACTTAAGTGACATTACTTTGTATTGTAAAAGTCCCTTTTCAAAAATGAGAAAAGTACTTAATTTCATTCCTAAAGGAATATGAAATGTAAGAAGTGGTGGGAGGATGAAAATTTGCATGGGGGGAGATGAAGAGACATCTTTGTAAGCTATAAATTGGGATGGATTTTTCATCCCAAGGGGTTGGTAGTTGCTGGTTGTTATTAGTTGTTGGATATTTTTTCACTACTACTACAAGAAATAAGCTACATTATTCTATATCAATTCCCCATGTTTTTATTCTCTCTCTATTTTCCAACATTGTAAGCATTGTAATCTTGTACAACCAAGAAGGAAATTTGTGTCTTTGATTAATGAATCCATAAAACTTTATGTCTATGATTTATTAGACTTACTATTGCTTACATGGTTGATTTATTCCAATTGAATGTGGACACATTCTGACTAATGTGTTTGAAACTTATAAGTCTACTCATAACATTAGCCCCATATCTCCATTTCCCCATTTCCTCTTTACCTATCTGTAAATAAAATTCCTCTCGTGTACACTGTACAAGCACTTTACAATAGGTTTAATGGAGTATTCTTGTGTGATCCCCAACTTAACAGCCACCCCATAGCTTTATTTAGTCCTTACATTCAATAAATGGGAGCCTCCCCATACCTAAGAAGGAGGGGCTATCCTCGTGATTGTTGGTGAAAACCACTAATTTATCATGCAATAAATTATTTCACCAACAAGATGAACATTATTCTAGTCAATAGTGAGCTATAATGCCTCTTCACTCAGAGCCTTATTTCCCCTATGTAATAATCAATATATTTTATGATTTTTTCTCATTTGATCATTTATGTCACACTTTAAAAGAGTGTGAAGCTAATCTCCTGAGCATGAACAAGCTTCAATTTATTACCAATTATCCTAACATATCATGTCCTAAAGTATCAAGCAAAACCTTATTTCAAAGGAAAATCTTATGACACCAAAACTAATATTAAGGTTATTTTTAAGGTTGTATCTCAACCCATAAATATTTAGTTACAAGATCCTCAACGATAATATACATGCTTGTCTTATGCACCTCACATAGTGCTTAAAAAATTACTTGAATTCAACCTTGAATTTATCCCTTCATCTCTTGAGGTTGATAAAAGAAATCCTCATGGTAAAAGTTTTGTTGCTAATGCCTTTTTTTATCATCATAGATGTGTTGGAAATTCTACTAATCTATGTGATAATATTTATCACATGATACAATATTTTATGTATGTTAATGATATTGAATGGGATATACCCATTGAATCACGTGTTCATAGAAATGATAATGCAAAAATCAATATTTTCAATGACCTACTTCCTAAATACAACATTGATAAACCTAATTTGTAAGTGCACCATGGTTATCATGTTATGTGTCCTCCTCATTATTATTATCATACATTGAACATTATGATTGGTACTATTACTATTATGTCACTGCCTTGACCTATTATTATATTTGATGACACTAATTTTTTTCATGACCTTGTTTTAGATATACTATACATATGTCCTTTTATTGACCAATGTCCTATACATAATGCTTTAATAAAAAGTAGTTCTGAAAAATATGTGCAAATTTTCAAGATACTTTCTTCTCTTGGATATACTAAACAAAACATTTCCTTTGATATTAGTACTCAATATTGGAGATATTGTTATACATCTTACATTTGGTTCTACTACTATGGTTATACCCTTTTTAGTCATTCCCTCTCTTAAATTATGTGATATGCACCTCATTTTTCCTTGGCCACATGATTTTAAATTTCTACCATATATCTTGCATCAATGTGTCAAGATCATTCACAATCAACAAGTTATTACAGTTAATGCCATCCCATATGTGTCTCCAATAGCTAATCTCCTTATTAATAAAGTTACAATAGTTGCTTCCATATCTACTAAATCTACACATGCTAATTCTAGTGGGTCTCTCTCTCTTGGGCCTCTTCCTAGGCCTCTCATTATTTATTCCACTTTTAGTTTGCCTCTCCCTCCTATGCCTCCTTCTAGGTATCTTATTATAAATGGTACTTCTAGTGGGTCTCTATCTCTGAGGCGCCATATTAGATCTCATGTTACACATGTTACTTATAGTGGATATCTCCCTCCTTAGCCTCCTACTAGATCTTTTATTCTACATGCTAATTATAGTGGGTATGTACCTCTTAATCCTTCTTATAGGTATCTTATTTCACAGGCTGTGGATTATATGAAGGTTATACAACATTGTATTTCTAGGGATTATCTATCTCTTACTACACATTTGAAACATTTGAGGCTCAAGCCTCCTTTATCTCATGGGTATATTACACCTCCTAATGAGGCCCTTTTCAAGTAGATATTGTGCACCACATCTTGCATGTACATATCTAATTTCAAAAATACCAAAACATTCAAATACTACATAACACATAAATATTCAAATATTCGCAAAAACATTAAATCAGGACCTAAATGTGACCTAATTTTAGGGTCATCTAGCTTGTAACTTTACATATTTTTGTCCGATTAATGTGATAGAGAGTATATTTTTCTATATATAATTTTTACACACGTGCATTCATGAGGTATGTTGATTTTTTTTCAATGTGCACACATGTAATTCATCATACATATATTGATACACAATAATCGGTTCCATTTTAGTCCCTTACAATTTGACCTTGATCTTCTAGGGGAATATTCCATATTATATACATGTGCTTTTGTTTCATCACAATTCCTTTCACTTCCTCATTATGCTCAATAACTTATATCATGTATTTTTTAATCTCTTGGACTAACATGAATAACACGTGTCTTGTGCAGTACTAGCTTATCTTGCTCCATGTGCCTCATGGTTACTATTATCTATTTTCTTTCACTTACTTGATTGCTCATTTCTATTTCTATAGAATTTACTATGTTTATTTGGAAACACTTTCATATACCTTAGTTGTAGCTTCTATAGCCTCTTACTGATGCTTGTTTGTGTGACACCTTTGTGTCCCATTTTTACGGCCTCTTGGGCATTTGACATGACTAACATATATGACGTTTCTTGTTTCCCTATTTGTTAGATTACATGTATCCTTATTAAACTCTATTTTTTTTACTACTATACATGACTTCTTGTTTGATTGTTTCTTGTTGTTTTGTCAACATATTTCATGCACCCTAGTCTCCACCATAAATACCCCCTTGTAGGAACAAGACCCTAATGGTGGTCACCTCAAACAAACCTCCATATGATATAACATATATTATCAAACTTATTCAATATTCATTTATTTTTATCTGCACACACTATTGCTATGTCTCATGTGCCTCAAAAGAGGAGGCATTCGTTAAGGTATATTTCTTTTATATATATATATATATATATATATATATATATATATATATATATACGCACACATGGATGAAAATAAGAGAGTGCATGAATTGTATATAAATTTATACATGGAACTTCCTTAGAAATAATATTAGATGTACAACAGGTACAAAATTCTTACTGATAAAGAATAACCCACTAGGGACAAAAACTTAATTCATTATGGCCCTTACTAGACATTTCCATCTTAGAGAAATTTATGAATTTTTGGTGCAAATTAATATAAAAATGACATGCTTCAAAAAAAGTACATGGGGCATGAATACTAAATTCCTTCTTCATTACATAACTCATATACAATTTTACATATAGGGTTTGGAGGCATGGTCATTCTTATCCTTTTCATTATTCATCATTTTAATAATTGGACCTAGTTATTACAATGCATGGTGAGGGCATGGGCTAACCATTCCATTTCAATTTTATGTTATTATAAAATTAGGCCTAGATCCATCTACAATGGTGTTTTCAAAGGGTTTGGAAGATATCAAAGTGGCTAGATACTTTGTAGGTTATTCTTCCTTCCTCATTCTCCTTATGTGGGAGTATATCAAAATGGATAGATACCTTGTATACTTATCTCCCCTCTTTATGAGGTTCTTTAGGACAAATGTCATATGGTACATCTTCATGGTGTTGGATCATGTGCACTCAAATATTCTCCTCTTTTGGATTATCCTTCAGCAAAATTGGGGATTGATAACCCTCAATCCTTTGATATCTCAACACAAATTATAATTCACAAGAAAAAAATACTTAGAGATTGTACCTCCAAAAATAGAATAGGTGTATTATATCCATTTTTGACCTCTCTTTATTTTACTATGAAAAATTCAATTTTCTAAGTCACATATATATTATTTTCATTTCAGTTATAGTTCATTTTTAATGGAAATTGACTATATTATGTGTTGTAGGTTTCACTATGGAACATGCCAACACCAACGAAAGAACATTTGTTTTAAAAAAAATACAAAGTGTGTGTGCACACTCGTGTATGTTTTTCCTTTAAATATGGAATTTTCAACTCCACACATAAAGTGGGAAATGTAGACACTCAATTTTTTCAACTTACCATTTAGTAATGAGAATTTTGGATTTTTTCCACACTAAGACTTACACTCATATTCTACTCTCAATTGGCATCCTCTTCTCTCTCTTGTATGTCGTACTAATCTCTACACACTACTACGACACTCATTCATCAATATTAATTATTTGAAGAAATACTCAATCCCCAAGGATCTTTCCCAAAATATAACTATATCATCACCAAATCCATGTATAAGACCATACAAAATAGAGTGATAATGTATTATGGTTTGGGATGACCTACATAATACCATCCCCTCTCTCTAATATCTCTTTTCTTAATTCGAATATCTTTTGTGTATCATTTCATCTTCCCTATGTTGGAATTAATGTAATACCTAATCTACATAAGCCTATATAAGCAAGTCAAATTTACTTGAATAATAACATAAAATTCTCAGGAACCCCTATTGTAAAACATCAACACTAAAGCACTCCATGTTCTCCTAAATATTCCAAATTATATGCAAATCCTTTAGATCAGCCACCATATAGTTCTTAAGCACTCAAATGATATTCAATAGTCCAACTTCCTCCATTACCAAGAATTCAATGATTTTATAGCTATGTCTTAGTAAAAGAAAGTAACTCCAAGTATTTCCAAAGGCATCAATGGATAAAGAGAATTAATTTTAGCATCCAAGGAACATCACATAACAATAATATCATGTTGGGTACATTTCTATTCTATATATAGATACACCCATTATTTTTCATGTCAAGAGATCTGAGGGCAACATAGGGGGTTGGTTGAGTTTGTAAACAGTAATTGCACAAAGACTAGGATAACTACATGAGGCTTTCTCCCACTCAAGGGGTTTTAGTATAAAATATGGATTGGTTTAATGATGGTTGATTACAAGGGTCAATTTAACCTCACCCACACATAGATTTATCCTTTTGTTATCCAAATTTTTGATGAAGTTTTCTACAAATATCTAGGGTTTTATATTTTTTGTAGGTCATTACAGGTGGTTTCAAATGTGTGTGAACTCTATCCATAAACAATGATAATTATTTCTAGTCCAAAAAAAGATAAATGAAGTTACAGAGATCAACTATTTAAAGGTTGTAAATTGTACAAATAAGGACCAACTCATACTATGCCCTATCTATATTTGTATGGTTATGTACAATAGCAATTTATAGTAATAATCTTAGGAAATAAGCATCTCTAGGTTCAAAACACTCCTTGTAAACAGTCTACACACCCATATTACTTGTATACATGTACACAAATAATATCTATCCCTTATTGTGTTTTCTATTGTTACATCATTCTATCATCATTTATTATATTAATATCTCTATTCTGGATTGCATGGTTAAGGCTAATTAGTTTATTCAAAATATTCTACCTGTAAAATTCATACACCTATACACATATTTGTTTATATTTATAGGATGTAAATAACCCCATGTGTTCAACATGTTCCTCAAATTGGTATAAAATGTTCAAATTGTTCCTCAACATAATATAAAATGTCTAGTTTATTCCTAAAAGTTATGTAGAGTGTCCAAATTGTTCCTCAAAATGATATAGAAATTCCAAATGTAGTATGTTTCTCAATGTTCTCAATTTGACCCATCTGAATCATACAATCTATCTCATGATGTGAAATGCTCTATCTAATATGGCTGAAATATGTGAAACTAGCCCATTATGTGCCCACCTCTTTAATATAAGGGATGAATCTTGTGAAACACTCATCTAAAAATAATAATTTAACTGTATAATGTGTTATATAGAAAAAAATATAATCATGTAAAGTATATATACAAAAATAATAGTATATGTCATCATAGAAAAAACTAGGCATTACAAGAACATATGCAAAATGTTAACCAAGGCATGAGCCTTGCTTTTTAGTAGCATAGTAGATATAATCATGAAAAATTAGCTAGAGATAAGTGTCAATTTTATAAATAAATGTTAGTGAAGTAAACAATAATAAATATTACAATAGGTGCATGATATAATTCATGACAATGTCAATAGAAATAGATAACACATAGTAGAAAGGTGTGTGATAGAAATCACGACACCAAACATGTAACAAAATATATTAATATTGAAGAATATCCATATAACGCAATATCATAGTGACCAAGTCACATGCGCAAACATGATCAGGAAGCACAAAAGCATAGATAAACCCTTCATTGAATTGAAATAAATTTGGTGTGCCATTGACATGACGTGGACTAAAGGATCCTCTAGCACAACTGAGACATAATGTGACACTCAAATAGATATGACACAATCAATGTACCCGCAAAAATTTAAAAACAGTTGGAATCAATTAATTTCATATTCAATAATAATGGGTAAGATCAAAACAAGCAACATTAGTACATATAAGAAATCAATGTCATAATCTATTATAACAAAGGACCATATCCATAAAAAGTAACACTCTAAAGGTATTAACAATAGTAAGTCATGATACTTGTTCTAAGTACCTCAATATAATCGATAAACTACATAAAAATAAATAACCTCAAAAAATTTCCAAGATGTACCCAATATAGTAAGGTCACTAATGATATGTTCAATAACACACATTTGTATTTCCATGTCTCATAGATAATTTGTATGTCCTGCATCTAAACTACCAAAAAAATAATGTGCATAGAAAATGGATATTTAAATGACTATAATGTAGTTTGAGTTAGCGTAAGGCTGCTAGATGCAATATTTTGCAAATGGAATCTTGTGGGACTGAACCGACTGCGCCAACACATCTGTATGGCCTGGTGAACACTAAAATAAAGTGGTTCATGGGTCGTGATTCTATATTTTTATAATATTTGAATGTTTTTTATTAATTTCTTGAAATATTATTATAATATCACATTATCTAATCAAACAAGGTCAGGGAGAAACATGTTATGGAATTAAATGTACAAAATAGAGTACTAGACAATTAATAGCAATTTTACAAAGCATAGAGTGCTTAAGATGTAATATTAGGAGGATGACGGAAATTGGTATGCCTCCAATGTAAATAAATATAGAAAACTCATGTCTCAAAGGATTATATAAAAGGAATGCTAATATATGCATTCCTATAATGGGAAATAGTAATTATAGACACCTAACTTATAATATGTACAGTCATAGAGGAGATGCGATTGTATAGGATCAATGTGGGACATGATGAAATTGATTCTAGACAATCAATATGGAGAAGTAGGAAAGTAATATTCCAAATTGAGGTGTGTCATACCTCAAAGTATATACATTAAGGTCATACTATTATATGATTTATATGCACATGTCATTGTAAAATATGTAGTATGAATGCTCAAAACAAGATATAAAATCAAAGGAAAAGAGAAGATGTAGTAAGTATACTAAGGCCAAGGGGCTAGAATAAAAATTAATGAGAAGGAAATAAATGTGAATTTTAAAATAAAATAATGGAGGAATACATCAATCAACTCAAGAGAGGGTGATCAAGAAAGAAATCAAAATTGAAAGAAAATATATATAGTAAACTATGTATCCATGATGCCATATGAAGATAGTTTAGGAGGGTTAACCTATAATTCCATCAATGAGATCCTCAAGACTAGGTGTGGGATATATCAATAAAATCTCACACATCGTGAGTGAGGTAAAACTCTTATACAATTGTTTGAGTCATATAAATGATCAAAAAATTTAAATATTTAAAATATTTAATGTCTTTGATACATTCATATACACATTATGTAGGTCTACCAGTCATATAAATATTTTGGCCCAGTTATATGTCATTATAATTCATTGATGTTGTATGTGGAACAATCTCACAAAATTTCTGTAAGTCTATTATAGAGTGCACATGTATAAACAATAGAGGGTAAATTTGAGGAGGATGTTGATGTAGTGGGCATTAAAGAATAATTCATTGAGGAAATTCAATAGTTTTTCATTGATGTTATGCCCATATTGGTTGGGAAGAATGCACTTGTATAGGTTCTATATTATTGACCAAACACTATATAAATGTTGGATTGTTATTATTATACCTTTGGCGATATATATTTGTTTTCATCGTTCACGTGTGTAATTTTTTAGCTAATGTCCAAACATAGTTAATGTGAATGCAACGAGTAATTTTTATTTTAAAAACCATCCAACCTTATTTATTGTGTTTTACTTGTATCCAAATGATATAACATTGGAATTCATTGTATGTATCGAGTCTATTATCTAATAAATCCATCACATTAAATAATGTCAACTTGATATAAAATACTCAAGTAATTCATGTGTACTAAATAATGATCAATATAAATGTTAATCTCTCAAAACATTATGCCGAACTAATTGATATAGCTCATGAATGCACATATTATTCATAGATACATTGGGTGTTGAATTCATAAGAACACTAATATTTATTGATTGTATGGGATCGATTGGAAGAATATTAGATAGTTACCCTTTATTTTATTGATATATTTTCTTTATTAGTGGTTGATCTTTAGTGGGAACTTGAGATGATTTTTTTTTTCTTATTCTTGATCTATTGTAGGGATTTTGGTACATACTAATGTTTCATATTTTTTGTGGCTCTATGTGTTTATATTATTTGGGCACACACATTTTTACACTTGAAGATGAAACTTTATCCATGATAGGATGTTTTCCTTCTTGTTTTATATACACTTTACCTCATTTAAGTATGATTAAGTCTCCTTGGAAATCAAATGAAAATATCTTATTGAAGTTATCCAGTGTTGTTTTCGTTTATCTAACCATGTTTTACAAATATAGATAATTGAAGTAAGAAGAGACAAGTGGTAAAATGGTATGTGTGTTATAATCTTAATGTACTAGGAGGTATTGGAATTAAACATGTTAGAAATTAGGGTGTTTCCTTGGCCTCTAATTGGATTTTTAGGTATCTGAGTGGTGATGAGCAATGAACAATGTTAGTTGGGTTCAATATAAGTAATGTATATCCCAAATGTTACAAAAATTGGAAATGAATACACATGGTTGAATTGCTATTTTACACCTTCTTAGTGAATCCCTTGGGATATGTTATTTTCTTATGGATTTGGAAATATTAGGAACTATTTGAATCCTTGAAAATGAATCAACCTATTTTATCATGGTTTGACACTTAATGTCAAGAATTTATATCTTTGTGGTGAAATCTCAGGTAAACCCTTGTCCTTAACTCAAAGCTGTATGAGTTGGAGTTGGTTTAGTAAAGGCTTAATAACATTCAAAATTCATATAGGGAGGGGTGGTGGATGACTTAGGAGGATGTTAAAGATACTTGGATGGTTCCCCAATCACATGTTAAGGCCTACACTATGTCAATGAAATGTCTGAAACAATACTCATTTCTTTGTTGTTGGATGATGAGAGGGAGTTATGGGAGAATGTTAAATGTATTAAAGGTCCCTTTCTATTAAACATGAATACTAAGGAAATTTATGAAGTTATTTTTTACTTTTTTAATATTTAGGTTGGTCTTAATAATAAGTGGAGCTAGTGCGACCCTTCTAGAGTTTGGATGGTTAGATTTAATGTCCATATACTCATCACATATTGAACCCAAGATGTCCTATTTTAGGTGGCTCCTAATTCATTATAAGATTATTATTGGTGAGGTCTTGGCCGAATTGGGTATTGGTAATGAGGATTTTTTGGTTTATCATTGTATTAAAAATGTTAAACATGATTTTTTTACCATCAGTTTGCTCAATTTGTTTGGAGAAAAGTTATGTGGGTTTAGGAGATAGTGGCACAAAATTCTATTACTTGGCATGAAATTTTATTGGTATCTTAAGTTTTTATGTAAAATTTCATAAATTATGTTTATTTATGTATATTCATGTACTCTAATTTATTTGGAAATCTAGAAATGATGATGTTTTTCAAGGAGTTGGTAGAGATCTTGCTAACTTCAATAGTGAAGTCATAGTTCATTTATTATGTGCACAATTCAGTGTTCAAGTGAAAGTATCTAGGGGGGCTCAAGAAGTTTATGCAATTTGGGTTATTAATAATTAATAATGATTTCTTGAAGGAGACTAGACATTTTCCAAATGTGATTTCATTTACTAACTTGGAGGAGAAACTGAAGGATGAAAATAATGATTTATTTATTTCAGGGTGGGACCTTGTATCAAAACATTTGCACCTTCATATTGAGTCTGATTCAAATGAGGGTAATTTTGAACAAAGGGATGGTGAAGATAATATTGTTACATAATATTGTGCACATTTTTCAATTCCAATACATGTTTTGATATCTATGCACGAGGCCTCATCCAAATTGGAAGTTTTCCAAGTTAGTGTTAATGCAACACATGTTCTTCAAAGCCTATCTAGTTTTGAGATGGAAATTGATAGAGGTAAGGATGATAATGAAAACATCAAAAGAGAAAAAAAAAATTCCCATGAAATATTTAGAGGATTTTAATGAGGAAAATTTATGGAATTTTGGATGAAGTTTAGGAGAAAGGCATTGTGGATCTTAACATACTAGGAATAAGGAATGAATCAGAGACTGCACCTCGGGAATTTCTTTGGGAAAGATGGTATTTGATAATCCAAGTGTTAACAAGAATAACTATATGAGTGGCTTCCATTGAGACATTGCGGATGACTTGACTAATTTTTAATGTTATTTATATAATGTAGACTACATATTATTTTTTTTTGTATGTTAGTTTGTACCTTGTTCAGAGTGTCTTCCGCTAAGTTGGGATATTTTGATAAATCCTACTATATTTTGTTGTACATGTGGTTCTGAATGTTGTTATTTGTATATCATGGTTAACTCTCTAAATATAAAAATATAGATAATTTAATTATATGATGGTAGGCACTATGAAAAATAATGTTTCCACTATTTTGGAACCAAAATAAACTAGAAGCATATTATTCTTTAATGATCCTTTATGGATACTTTTATATTGTAATCCATATTTTAAATTCCCCAATTCCTTAAGGATTTAAATCATGTATGTACTATATTTTGAATTATAATCGAAAACAATTCCTTACCTATAATCACATTTTATGAAATCCTAAATGACCATTGGTTCCATTTTAGGTTGAATTTGCAAAGTGTGTACCTTGTAAACTACCTATAATACATCAAATTGTTTGGGTTATGAGATAGGTGGAGGTGGAGGATCAATATACAAGGTTTTTTCATTCGATTGGTCAAATGCAATTGCACCATCATTGATGAGTTCCTCTATATTTTTTTGTAAGTAAAAATAATTATCATATTTATGCCCATTCAATCGATGATAGTTATAAAATGACCTTTCCCCCATTCCTATTAAACAACATGTACATGGATGCCTAATAGAAGGTAATGTGATTTTATTCTTATCAAGTGACATTTATAAGATAACACTTAGTTTGTCATTGATCCTTTGAATGTTTATAGGTTGATTGACGATAGATTGGGTAAGGCTTGTGAAAGATATGTTCTTATTAATTTCCCTAGATGTAGGTTTACTCTTAAATATGTAATCGCCTTGGAAAAATTAGGTATTTGAATCTTGGGATTTTTTGGTGTCATAAGAAAGAGTATGCGAATGTAAAATATTAATCTCAAAATCAAGCACATCTAGAAAATTTGATCAAAAGACTTGAAATTAGGATGGAGTGTTTATCTCTAAGTAAGGGTAAAAGACTCTTGTTGAAGATGAATCACTTCTCTAAGTTGGTTGATATATCAGGTGATGTAATGTAATTTGAACCTTACAATGTACTCACTCATGGGTTTGTTATTACCTTGATGAAGGGTTTGGAGATGTTCCAATGTAAACTTGGGACCCTGATTAACATTTAAATGAGATAATAAATCCCCTTTTAAATCCACTTTTAACTTTAAGAAAGAGTACATGGACCCACTAGGTAAGTTATATAACCAATCTAGTACATGGCCTTTTAAGATTTTATGAATTTTTGAGTAATAATGTCCCATCATGTGCATGTTTTCAAAATAATGATACAAAGTATAGAGGATTGCTAGAGGGATCTTCATGTCCATCAAATAAGTGAAATCTAGGCCTAGAAAATCCTCACAAATAAGGATAAGATAGTATTATACACAAAATAGGTTTTCCTTGTATAAAATTATGCACAATGAAAACATTGAATATTAAAAACTCTAAGGATAAGGCATAAACTCTTTTTGAAGGGAATCCTCAAAGGGAAAACCCTAGGTTGGTGTTGAATAATGAGTAGTGATGATAACATCCACAAGGACACTACTTAGGAATTCATAATGGTCCCTACTAATAATGGTGAGAGGAGATTGATGGTTCTATCCTCCTTGGAAGGAACCAAGTTTGAAGAATATGAAAGTAGGAGGATGGAAAATGTGGAGATAGAAGCTTCCCCTGAGGATCTAGAGGAAGATGATTGGAATATTATGTCACAAAAAATAAAAGATACGAAGGGGATGAGTATGGTTCAACCATGTGTCAAATTTACAAGGAGTGACAAACTAAAGTGAGTATTTACATCCAAAAATTAACACAAGGTAATACTGCATGTATATGTTGTAGGCTTGTTGTAAGGTTGATGTAGGTTTTTGTATGCCTATTTGTTTGTGTTTGGACTTGATCTTCAAACTTTACTTCTTGTTTTCCTTCTTTGAGCTATCATTGTTTTATCTTTCTATTTTGTTTTGTATAAAGGAGGGGACCCTTTCAAAATATGCCACTACAATTAATAAAAAAATGGGTTTCATGAAATTTAAAAATTATTTTACACACAATGGAATAAAATGTGATAAAATAATGGGATATTTCATATTATAGATATAAATTTTTTATGGAATAATATAAGTGTGATTACTCAATTTAGAATTGACAAAAACAATATAAGGATGAGATAACTAATGTATTAACACTCACATAGGTTTTCACTAGATTTGGAACTACTCATAATAGTGTCATCAAGTACTTAGATCAAGAGAAAAGTTTAGCCACTAAAATTTGGTAATGTGTCCTTATGTAATGCCAAGTCTGACCATGTTCCCTTGCTAAGACAAATTCTCACATTCAGGATCCAATAACCTCATGTCTCTAGTTATTCTTAAACTTTCTTATCATTAAACTCTGATTTGTTATCAATTATGAGAATATTATTTAATCAAAGAAACATTAAACCTATAGTATTCATGAAAAAAAATTCAGATTTGGTTTTCATCCACTTGGTCTAAAAACATATGGAATGGTCAGGATGTATGGTCTAGTCTTGGCTGACCTATATGATCCCACCCTTTCATATTCACCAACTTCTAATTTCAATCTTAATATATCATATTTGGGTCACTTCGTCTTCCTAAGGATCAAGCTTATCATAGAATATTTCACCTATGGAAGGCTATACAAAGTAAGCTAATCATCACTTTAGAGCTCACTTGGAACTCTTACAAGATATTATTAAAAATATCATTTTGAAATCACTTAAATGGTTTCCTAAATATCTGCCCAAGTTAGCTAAACATCATGTTGAACAATCCCTACCATAATTCTAATGAACTCAATTGGGTCAATGAGTCCATCTTCCTCCAATTCCAAGTATTCAAAGGTCATAAAGTCGTGTTTTAGCAAGAGCAAAATCACTCCGAGCATTGCACATAAGGGTTTCAATCAATAAAGGATTTAGGTCACATAGTTTAGGTACACCACAACTTACTACTACCACACTAGGTACATTTTATACTACACAGTTAACCTGTTATCTTGGTGTCAAGATATAGGAGAGAAACCCCTAAGGGGCTTGGTTAGTTATTCACACTTGCACATGAACACCAAAAAAAATACGTATTACGATTTATCCCATAATGAGGGCATGTAGTGCAACTCTTCGATTGGTTGAGTATGATGGGAGTCTTGACCACCAAGGGTAATCTAATCCTCACTATACATATGTTTTCTTGTTATTCTGGTTTTTTAATGTTCATAATGAAGTGTTTGGCATGTTTCTATGGCTTTCCACTTTGTTATCAGGTGATTATAGGTCATCCCAAAGCTATAAGAGAAGGAGACTAGACATACAATGAATATCATTACTAGACATGTGAAGCACATAAATAACATTGGAGTTCTATACTATAAAATGGTCCAAGACCATATAAGTCACAGGTTAGCACTGATATATATTAGGGCTATGACCAGTGTACAAAAGTTATACGATCCTGACCCCTACTGGATTTGTATCTCCAAAACATTTCAATAAGAGTAACTATAATTCCAAACCATCTTGTTATGACTATCCTAGCACATCTAAATAATCCTGTGATTTTTTCCTACACAACTAATTCTTTCTCTCCTCTTCTATATTTTAAAAAATAACTATTGTTTATCGATTTTTACATTTATGAATGCATTATTATGATTATGAATGATTAATGTTGGAAGTTAATTAGATCATAATAACCTACTTGTTAAAAACCCTTACATCCTATTTAGTGTTGTACTTTCCACAAAATATATATTTAAGTAGGGTGTAAATAAAAAGGTAGAAATATTACCCAAAAAATTATTTGAAAGGTTAGAGATCCATGGTAACTGACACTATTTCTGAGGGTTTTGGGGGGTATTCTACTTTTGGGAACCCTTTTCCTATTCATAAAATATACTTCTAGATGCAAGGGAGCTCGTTGATCCTATGTGATGATGCATATTTTTAATTTTTTTTAATCTAAACCATAATTGCACTTGTTAGATCTGAAAAACCTTAAAAGGGGTTAGCGGTTTTGATTGGAATGAACCTAACCACTTTATATGGCTAATTATTACCTATGTACCACTACTCTAAAAAGACATAAAAACCACATAGTTATGCCACATATGTGAGTTTGTGGGATGAACAAAACCATGAGTAATCTAGAAGTACTCCCATTCAGTCCAATATTTGAACTTTGACACTTAACACTTGTCACCATATAGCTTTGACTTATTTGTATTTAAATTTGGCTCTATGGACTACTCTACAACTACTCCTTGAAGATTTGAAATGTGTACATGCCTTTAGAATAATGATATCTAATTTAGTGGCAATGTCTTAGGTGTTTCCAAGGTGTTAGAGACAAGTGATGTAACGTAAATTTATGGATTTCAATTAAGAATGGCCTTAAACCACGTAGCACTATGAACCAACATGGATCTCAACTTACTCACAGTATTAAGCACATGGAAGCAATTAGATCAAAAAAAATATTTATTTATTTTCAACATGAAACAATAGATTTCATTAGCATGAGAGTGATCATAGCGGAATACAATCTCTACATACTCTCTGAGAAGAAACAATAATGTTATTTGATTTGAATAATAAGATTGATCTACTTTGATAATCTAAATACAATTACAAAAGACCATCTAAATTCTAACTTATTGAGCAACCTTGATCAAGTTTAAGGGTGATTTATTATAGAAATAAACACCACTTACTTTCTATATTGGCTCACATGTGCATGAGGCCTATATGAAATTTATTTAATCCTCTTAAATTTGAGGTGTCACAGTCCACTATGTAATATAAGATTGAAATGTTCCTTAACACATGGCACAACTTGATAACTTGAGTTGGCTCGAAAAATAAACTTATTAGCTCATTGTATTTTTGTCAAATACTTCCTCTATGCAACAATAAAAATTCATTCAAATACTCATACACACATTGTGTTCTTATACACAAAGACTACACACAAGTGCTTCAAGTAAATCCTTGCGTGTTTTCTCAAATGACCTCCAATAGATTAGTAGTTTCAAGAGTAGATGTGTTCCATTAAGATGAACCTCTGGTGATAATAAAAACCTATGAAAGTGAAGTATGTGACATCGCACATGAAATATGTACTACTGCACATGAAGAAAAGGGATGTGTAAAGTATTTAGCTATTGGAGCTTCCTAGTTATACCAAGTGTTCAAGCTTTGTGCCAAATATCTCACAAATTGTGCCATCCTTCTCAAGGTGTATTTATTATGCAAATATGTCATGATGCATTTTGACACTCCAATTCCTATACATAACCCTTATTTGTGTACAAAAATGAAAATGCATTGCACCATTGAAATACTAACTCACATGTAAGGGAGAGTTATTATAAAACCAATCACTGCTTACTTACAATATTGGCTCACAATTGTATCTATCCATATGACATTTATTCAAGCCTCCTAAATATGATGAGTTACAACCTACTATCCAAGATAATGCCAAAATGTTGCTTAACACAACACAACTCGATGAACTTGAGTTAGCTTAATAAATAAAATTATTAGTTAGTTGAATTTATGTTAGATCCTTCCTCTATGAAATGAAAAAATTAATTTAAAATACTTGCACTCCCAAAGGTCACATACCATTAACAATCTTATGCATAAAGATTGTACATAAGTCCTTCAAGTAAATCCTTGTGCATTTCTTAAATGACCTCCAATAGCTTTGTAGTTTTTGGAGTATATGTTTACCATTAATATTATCCATTGGTATTAATGCAAACCTATGAAAGTGAAGCGTGTGATATTGCGCATAAAATATGTACTATTGTGCACAAAGACAAAAGTGACATAATGTCTTTAACTATATGAGTTTCTTGATCTTATAGGTCAAGTTCCCAATCTTTGTGCTAAACATCTCAAGCATTGTGTCATCCTTCTCAAGGTGTATACATAACAAAAATTGATGTCATGATGCATTTTGAACCTACAATTCTTATGCATGACCCTTGCTACTTACAAACTCATAAATGTATTAGGTCATTGAAATACTAGCTCACACTAACTTATAAAAGATATTCTCAATTCTAGAAGATACAACAAATATTTTGAACTCCTTTAGATATGCCAAAAAAACATAAGAACTATGAAAACATGCAAAATATCTACTTTTAAAATTGTCTTTGGTTGATGTGGATTGCTCGTAACCATGGATGCTCTTGCATTAGTAAGGAATAACCTTAGGGATGATTTGTATATATAGGTGAATCTTCATTAGTCTCCCACCGTATTCGACCCATGAAATGTGTCTATGTTGACCTAATGGAGAATTCCTGATTTGAAAACTAGATGTTGAAGGGTCCTTGGAAACTACTAACAAGGGCAAACATCCACAATAGCTAACATTTTCTAGATTTATCAATAGCTTCGCAGGAGTGCAAATATGGATCTAAGATATGGAGAATGTATGTTTATAAAATTGAAGGTGTTCTTGTATAGACTAATTTGATCCTAAATAAGTATAAATGACATATAGAGGTGGCTAATAAAATGGATGGGTAGTCTAATAGATAGAAAGTGTTCTCAGGAGTCAAATATGTAATGAATTATCCACGTACGTCAAAGTATTCAAAAAATGATGCTGTCATAGTTTCAAAGACCAAATTTAGGTGTTTATAACTACAGATGGATGTTTAATAAGTTCAATGTTGAACAAAAATGGGTTTTGTCAAGTAGAAGTAGTGGACTTTGGTAAGATTGTGTATCTTGCTACTAGGTTAACTTCCATTGTATTGATTTTGGTTATTGTTATTGCTTTCAATATTAGAGTAGAACATATGGATCTAAAGACAACATTTCTACATGGGGAGCTTGAGGAAGATATCTATATGATGCAACCATAATGGTTTAAAGTTAAAGGAAAGGATTGAGACATGGCCTGTAAGTTAGAAAAATCTCTTTACAACTTGAAGCAATCACCAAGGATGTGGAATTTATAACAATTTGTTTGGAATTGGGTTTGTACGAAGAAAATTCAATCGTTGTGTATTTCAAACACAAATGTGATAGCTTTGTTATCATAGTTTTGTATGTGGGTCACATGTTAATTGGTAGCAAAGAAATTATGAAGTAGGTAAAATTTGAGTTTTATATGAAGGATCTAGGTGCTATGAAACTCAATTTGGGCACAAAAATTAGAAGGGATTTTCTAAATGGAAAACTGTGGTTAAATATGATAAATTATGTTGAGATAATTTTGTAGAGATATTTAATGCAAGAAAGTAAACTTATAAGTACTCACTTTCCTATTGATCAACAACTACCCGCGAAAAAGTGTCATTACATTATTTCAAGACACGATAAGAAATTGAGGGCATGTCGTAGGTTCTTTATGTAAGTATTGTTGGAAGCCTTATGTATGTATGATTTGTACCAAATCTGACATTGCCCATGCAGTGGGAATATCTATGTTGACCTTGGAGAGAAACATTGGATTGCTATAGAAAAGAGTTTTAGATGTATGTACAACACTTAAGATTATTTAATTTGCTACAAAGGAAGAGCTTCGAAGAATAAAACAATCGGTCAACAAGCTTTTGTGGAGTTTGATGGGGGTTAGAGATCTTGACTACCAAAGATCTTCAAGTGCTTATGTGTTTAAAATGCATGGCGGATCAGTCACTTAGATGAGCAAGAGGTAGGCTATTGAAATATTTAGTATAGAGGAGGGGTACATGACAACCATTCATGCAAGTAAGGAAGTAGTACAATCACAAAGCTTTTGTATAAATATTGGTTTCTTACAAAAAGATAACATGTAATTTATTTGACAAAGAATTGCACTTATCATTCTTAATCGAAACACTATTGATGTATAATACCATTTTGTTACGCACGTGATTGAAGATAAGAAAATGTTATGAAAAAAAGTTAAGGTGGAGGAAATTGTAGGGGAGAAGACCCAGTATGTGAACACGTCCCAATACTTGAACAACATTTTGCATTTAAAATATCCAATACTTGATGGAGTAAAAACCAAAATTTTGATTATTGAAGTTCAAAAATATGTTTTTTTATAAACCATATATGCATAGGGTCAACATCTCAGTATTACTTAGTACACAATGAATACTGATTGGTACTTTCATTTTCTACCATAAAAGATTCATTTGTTCAAACTATAAAAACAACATATCAGTTGACAAACCCATCATATCTATTTAATGGGTTGAATATTTGTCTTCTCAATTCATGTCTTTCCATATTCCAAGTTGGGTTGTTCAATCACCAGATCTTTCATATCCAGACATTAAGTCATACCTGCAAAAAAAGAGGGAACCTTCTTCTCAAGATTCAAATTCATCCATTAAAAACACAAAGAAAATTGTACACTTGAAGGTAAAAAATAAATATGAATATCAAATCAAATAATTCCAGCCACAAGATCATCTCAAAATCAATTTCAACCTTTGATTAAAAATACTCTACACCTTGATCCATGTCTTACATTTTGATTGGATACTCTCAAATTGGTATTGGTATTATATATTCACTTTCTTAGTCTTCTTTACTGCTTTCTTGCTTCTGCAGGGTGCCTGATTATAGTGGATTTTATAAGAAGAGGTTACTTCTATCAAGTTTTGAAAGGAAAGGTCCAGCAAAGCAAAAATTGCAGGTTAGTTTTCATGCCAACTACTTCAAGATGACACTTAAATATGTAAAAAATAGTCACATTTATTACTCAAGGCCCTTTTCCAGTGGAATGTATTCATACATAGAGCTCAACTACCTGTTTTCTCTGATATAAGCTAACGTATACCTTGCACTTCTGCTGAAAGCATGTTGTGATCTGCTTTTTGTTTGACCAAAGATCTGTTCAATTAAGTTAGAATTAGACATAACAGATTGCTGAGCAGAACTGCAAGTTTATGGACTGATTTCTATTTAATTTATCAAAAATTGGCCCCTACAGCAGAGCACATTAAAAAAATATTAAGATTGGAATTGAGTGATTCTTGATCATAAGATCCTGCTAAATAATTCTGTGAACATCTATTAGATAATTGCTTTATGTTTTCTCCCATAAAGTACCTTAATTGGAAATAATATCAACTTCACAATAGAATTAGTAACTTCAGTATGTAAATGACTTTTTTTTGAGATATTTTATTTGCTCACTCATATGTAAGCAAATAATATTACAATATGATTCGAAATTAAAGGCTTAGGATAAAAAAATGTTTAATTATAACCAGCTGTCAAATTGGTATCCTACGTGGCGAGGATTTGGCTCCATGGACCTGCGATTATATGGTTGGAGTCTCTTGTTATCTGAAAATAAGTCATCTACAGATATATGGAGAATGTGTTGGACATATCAATTGGTATCGTCCACAACCCATAGACATCTACCAAATAATGAGAACTGAATCCTTCGATCACAATTTGTACAGGATCCATTCCAAAGGTAAGAGTGCATGCTGCACTCCGGATAAGTCGTGCTTCACAATTGTTAACATCTGATGCTTATGTTCAGAAGTTAAAAGCTACACAGCAAAAAAAACAAGAAATATGTGAAGGGAAACAACGTAAAAAGGAGCATATTGAGGCAAAAAAGCAAGAAAGGTTGGCAGCAAAGGAGCAAAAAAAGGAAGAGAGATTGCAACGCATTAAAGAGAGGCAAGAAAGGGATCTACAAAAGCTTGTTGAAAGACAGGAGCGCGAGAAACAACGGGAAGTAGCTCGCCAAAAAAAGGAATTGGAATTACAATAGAAGGAAGCCATTCGGCATCAAAGGGAGAAAGAGAAACAAGAAAGAGATAACAAGTTCAACAATCCGCAGGTTTTGTTTCCCATGCATTATTCCATGCCCATACAGAACTCCATGTTACAAGATATGTTGAAAGTTCCTATCCCAAATTACCACCCTTACTTCCTTGACACCAACAGAATGCAAATAACTTCAACTCCAACTACACACCCCATTATCCCACAACCTCCTACTTCACATACAACCTTTCATACCATATCTGGTTTTCCTATTCCACCATGGGTTCATCCAGTGAACCTCTTAATGACTCTAACAACATCCGTCAATGATACAATCGTTCCTGATAGTCCAAACTCAGGGCCTTTTTGAAGGTGTGACATGGAAATTGACTAACAGACTTATACTAATAGTTTATAGTTGGTATGCAGTTTATAATTTATAGTTGGTATATTTTGCTCCAAATGCAATGAATATGGACGCATACAGTAGAAGTTTATATGTTTTGCTCCGAATGTAATGAATATGGACACATATAGTATAAGTTTATATGTTTTGTTCCAAATGTAAGAAATATAAAGACATGCATTTTATATTAATGCATTTTGCTCAAAATGTAATCGTTGTTTCAGATGCGGAAACCAAATCAGCTCAGAATTTGTTAAAGGTTTACGTTAAATTGTCAACAAACTGCAACTTAAAATGAACAGCCAGTGAAATAAAAATTGAAAGACAAGGATTTATTTGAATCTTGGTGAGGTAGAAACCTCACCTCTATATGGCTTAAAAACATAGAATTGTAGGTAACATTTTCCTTGAGTATTAGTAGTGTGAATACACACTGTTTCCACCCTACTTCAACCGATATCGACGCATAAAACTGCCGCTCCAAAGCTTTCCATGCAATCTGCACATGCATGTTTAACCATTTATTAAAAAACTGAATTTGTTTGAACACAGAGAATGAAAGAAGCAGTCAAAGCTATCAAAATGCAGTCAGAGCTTCAGAGAAAATGAATGCAAAAAATGGATAACAAAATGCAGCCAGAGTTTCAGTGAAAATGAAAGAAAAAAATGGCTAAAATAACGAGTCGGATTATTTCATAGAAAAAGGAGAAAACGAGTTGGATAAGATAAAGAGTTTCCAAACTACAGTGAAAAAGAAAGAAAAAAATGCGTGCCTGTAACGTCGGATTGTTCACTGTATAATGCTGTCGGGCAATATGACAACCTCGAGCAAGGAACTGAGAAGCCACCCTTCACGCAAAACTCGCACACGCTGTAAGCCCACTCACAAACAACCACCAGTTGCAACTACAGAGAAAAAAACGAAAAAACGAGAAAACGAGTATAAGGCACCGACAAAATGCGAAAACTACAGAGAAAGCGAGAAAACGAGAGAACGAGAAAACTTCAGTGAAAAAGAAAGAAAAAAATGCGTACCTGTAGGGTCGGATTGTTCACTGTATAATGCTATGGGCAATATGAACACCTCGAGCAACGCACTGAGAAGCCACCCTTCATGCAAAACTCGCACAAGCTGTAAGTGCACTCATGAACAAACACCATTTGCAACTATAGAGAAAAACACGAGAAAACGAGCAACCGAGTATAAGGCACTGATAAACAGAGAAAACTACAGAGAAAACGAGAAAACGAGAGAGAAAAAGAAAGAAAAAAATGTGTACCTGATTGGTCCTATTGTTCACTGTACAAGGCACTGAGAAGCGGAGACAGTAGGTAACAGTGTGTAACAAGGCCGACATTAGGTAACGCGTCCAGCGTGTAACACGTCTAGAGGAGCAGATAGTATGTAGCGCGGCTGAGCAAAACAATGTGGAACGACTCCAAAGCGCGCTCATGGAAGAGTATGGTAAATGGCGGTTGAGCAAAACAGTGAGAAACGACTCCATAACGCGCGATGGAACAGTGGGTTGAGCAAACCAGTCTGGAAGGCAGGTAAACAACGGATGGTAAAGGGTGGTTGGGCATTTAATTGGAGCTTATCTATTACGCGCGTCTTAAGGTGAGGAGGACAGATAATGTTTCCCTCTTTAATTTCGAATTAAATGGACAACACCTGTCAAGTGGAGTGAACCACTTCGGGTCTTCACCAGTAAATGTGTTTTTTGTGAAGGATAGGTTATTTGATCGATCATGTGTAAGCAAATAATATTTCAATATGTTTCAAAATTAAAGCCCTAGGATTAAAACGATGTTTATTTATAACTGAGCTGTCAAATTGGTAATCCTACGTGACGAGGATTTGGCTGAATCGGCCTGCGAACTTAGGGTGGAAACCCTTCTGTATCACATTGTTGCAGAGTATCAGACTGAGAGCAGTTTTTATCATACGGCGAGGAGATTTGGGGAGGTTTTTTATGACACTCTCAGAGTTCCGCTCAAGGTGAGCGCTCGTGAATCGGATGGTGACTTAATCTGACCACTCCTAGTATTTATCAACCGCAGTAGAAACTGCAAGCTCACGAGTCCTTAAAAGACGTTCAAACACCACCAAAAACAGAGGCACAGATTGTGTTGTTTTCAATCGAATTACATTAAATTCCTCTTTCACGCTCATGAAGATTCGATCACTTACAGTCCATTGCAGTTGCAGCCATTAATCTCTGCAATTTCTGAGCTTCCAATGGCTCGAGCCATCGTGCATTTCTTGTTAATTTCACTGATAAACTTACTGAACCATTCCCACGCAGAGGATTTCGATTCCGCTAACCCGAACTCTGTTCTGGTGGGTCTGCTGGAATCCCCCTACACAGATTTCGCAGAGCTCATCGAAAAGGCGGCGCTGTTGCAGACATTAGAGCAGCAGGTGACCCGCCGCAATGTCACCATTTTAGCGCCGCCAAATTCCTGCTTCGAGGGCCCTGTTCAGGAGAGCTTCCGGCGGTTTCTCCTCGAGCCAGGAAACACGCGGCTCCTCCAGAGGCTTCTGGAGTTCCACGTCATGCCGCGCCGCCTCACTGCCGCCACCTGGCCGTCCGCCATGGCCAACTTCAAAACCCTCTCCTCGGATTTCCTGCAACTGTGGACGCTGAACGGGATTCTGAAGGTCGGGCTCCTCACCGTGGTAGCTCCCGACGCCATTGTACGGCCCGACGGCGTTGTTCATGGCGTCGACGGCTTTCTGGTTCCCAAAATTATCCAGCAGGAATTCACGCAGTGGAAAAAAAGGCGGCGCCTTTACGGAAATTCGTATGCTCAAACCCTGAAACCGCCGCCGCCGCCGCAAAACAGCGCCGCCGCAGCCATAGCCCCTGCTCCGAGCCGTTCGGAGGATTACATTCTGAATGCTCTGGTGGCGTCTCTGGTGGAGTACAGCGAAATGGCGGAGCTTCTGGTGAATCTGACGTCACTGGCGTCTGAGGTTTCACGGCTTGTGAAGGAAGGTTACCGCCTGACAATCTTGGCGCCCTGTAACGAGGCATTTTCTGAGCTCACGGAAGAACAGCTGAATCGGCCCGAGGAAACCCTTCTGTATCACATTGTTGCAGAGTATCAGACTGAGAGCAGTTTTTATCATACGGCGAGGAGATTTGGGGAGGTTTTTTATGACACTCTCAGAGTTCCGCTCAAGGTGAGCGCTCGTGAATCGGATGGTGTTGTCGAATTTGGTGAAGGAAAAAACAGGGCGAGGTTGCATGACAGCGATGTTTATGCTGATGGTTTCATTTCTGTTCAGGGGATTGACAAATTATTGGTACCTCACCACAGAAATTAATGATGCAGAGCAGACTGACTGCATTTTTTTCTGTTAAAATTATGATGATTTTTTTTTTTTTAAAGGAGAGGTTTTTTATTTGTTATTTTATATTATCTTTTTCATGTGGGTTATTGAATTAGAATTGTGTTAGGGTTTGTATGTCTCGTATCTTAAATACAGTTAGGTGCTTCGCATTTGAAGTACAGTTAGGGGTCTTTATATATTGAAAATACGACTTATATGTTATAAAGTCAGCTGTAATCAATATTATGAACTTAAAAAAACTTGTTGGTTGTAAAAATCACTCCATTGTTCTCACATAAGGTTTACTCACCCATAATAGAATTTTCGCATAAGGAGAACTGATCTAAAATATCCATACACGGAAAACATAAAATTTATGACATTTGCTTTACTTTCCCCTCTCTTTACATATGGAATGTAATCTCAATATGGAAGGAGATTGTTAAGGTTTATAGACAATGAAACAAATAATAGGGAAGAGTAGGAAAACTTTCTTTTGGGAGAGTGAAAGAGAAGGTAAGAGGAATTGCATTATAGTTATAATGTTAAACATTATAAAAATTTCAAGTAAATTGTAGTGTTTTTTAATTTATTGGTAAATGTTTTTGACCCATTGGTTTTAAATTCATTTTATTGGCTACAAATAACTACTGATTTTAAATTCACTTCATTCAGCTACAAACAACATAAATTTGTATTATATGACTATATTTTACTTCAATTCAAATTTGTAGGATCCAAAAAGACATACACATGAATGGAGTGTGAAACAAGCAACCTTCTTTACCTACATGTCAACACCTCATCAATAAATTGTAACATTCTTATATATAACAAATTTATAATTTATTTTTTAAAAAATATGTATGTTAATTTATGTGAGAGTTAGTTAATAACATTTCTAACACTTTGTAAATATGTGAGTATTTTTAGGAATTAAATATAGTTAATTTATATTGAAATTTTATTGTGAGATGGAGGATTATATATTTATTTACTTATATTTTATAAATATATATATATTTTTAATAGGTTATCCATCTTAATATTCTTTCTATTTTTATTTTTGATTTGTCACTTGTAATTATTGTATGTTTCTCTTGCTATTGGTAAAAGGCGACCTTTTCCAACCTTATAGCCTTACTTTTCATTGTAAAATTCGCTTTTCGAAAATAAGAAAAGGACTTTATTTCATTCCTTTAGGAATATGAAATGTCACAAGTGGTGGGGAGATGAAAAGTCACATGGGAGGGAGATGAAGAGACATATTTGTAAACTATAATATATTGTAACTATTTTATATTTGTTATTAATATATTCCAATAAGAAAAGAAAACCACATTATTATTTGTATTTTTATTTTACCTTTTAAAAGTCTCCAACAATTTTACCAAGTCTCTTTGAATAGTAAGAATAGAAAATCACTATAAATATAACCCTAAAATATCCGTGCATATCAATTTTTTTTTCCAATGCATTTTGTTTTCATCTTTTCAAACGTCCCAGGTGAAAATATTACTATGTAATATTATAATTTTTTTGGTTAAAAAATTATTGCAAAGCGATTCGGATATTTTAAAATAAATATAATAATAAAGATATAAACATTGGTTTATAATATAAAAAGGTGGTGAGTAGGTATTCATGGTGCATAAATGAAACACTTAAAAATAAGGATAAATGTAAATTTGTAAATTTGTAATAAACCAAGAGGAGAGTCATACACACATAATAACATGAAAGGGAAATAGATGGTATTAGGCATTGGATTCAGTAGGTGATTAAGAGCTTCTCAATTATTGTATTTATTATGTTGGTTAATAAATAAATTAAAATCATCTAGTTATATATTAGAGAAGGTTATTGAGTGGGTGTAATAACAGTTGGTATTTTATTAAAACGAACTTATAAACTACATTTTAGTGGAAGGATGTGTGAAACTAATAAACCATAGATAACCATAAAAATAATTTTGTTGTCGTTAAGGTACTAAAAGAAGAGAACAAAACTCATGGTACACAATGCTCTCTTCAAAGTTGTTGAAAAGATCCCACCAATGTTAAACTTAAAGAGAACTTTCTTTGCTTAATCACTACTTCTGTGTAAAAAGTAAATATATTTAAATCATGTGTTCAAGAATTAGAAATTAATAATCTAGTTAATTATTGGATTAGGTATAAATGGATTAGAGCCACATACAACACTTGAATAGCCTAATTACAACTATAATTGACCTTAGTTAATAGTTGCGAAATAGTAATAATGTATAAGCATATTTCACAATCCAAAAGTAGGGCACTTGTATTTAGGGTTTATAGATGTAATTTGAATTTCACGGGATGTGGCGACAATCATGACGATGTGACTGTGGAAACACAACCAAAAGTGACATAGATCTTACTTAGATATATGACAATGATGTATGAAGCATTGTGGGTATTATAAACAACTAATAAACATGTCTAAAATTGATTTAATGAATGTGTTCTCCTAGTATGGATCTTCAATTCATTTTCTCCAATCTTCACATTACGACACCTATAACAACGTGTAAATAATACTTCCTTCTCCTTACCCTAGATTAATAATGATGTATGAAACTTAAGGAAAATAATGTTTATGTTTTGGGGCCTATGCAATGGTTAATTAGATGACATAAGTATCAGAGCCCTAAATAATAAAAAATATAAAAAAATGTATAGTTGAAAAAAATCAATTATTTTGAATACGTCAAATAAAATGACATAAATTTTACAAACCAAAGGGTGCATGCAAATTTAGAAAAATAGAGTAAATAAATATTCTAAAAGTGCCCAATGATCTGTGTCCCATGAGAGAGCCGGTGGACAACTTCACTTCACTAACTGGATATGTATATATGCAGAAGTGTATAATGAATGATAAAGGCCGAAGGTATATTTGGTAATTATGAAATGATGAGAAGAACAAGAGAATACAATTGACCCAAAATTTAGAATTGCAATTGCAAATTTATATCATACAAAGTCTTGTACAAGATCCGAGAGATCAAATATCAGGGGTTTACATAATTCTTATTCACTTTTTAATAAAATACACCAATACATAATAAAAGTCATAACAAAGTAATAATTTATATATGAATAATAGGCAATCATACAATCCTAAATATTGTTGTAAATTGAAAGACTCAATTAGGTTTAGACAAGCAAGATAATGGAAAAATAGTAAACTTAGCCATTCAACATTGCATGTGATTAAAGAAGACTATAAAAGGGACATAGAACAATCAAAGTTTGTACATAATAGCTCATAGAAATCTAAATTATCTTAGAAATGCTAAAAACAAGTTTTTGGAGTGTGGATGCCTTTTGGTGTGATTGTGTCTGAGGCAGATGGGTTAGGGTATGAATTTGTTTGAGGCCTACAAATGCATCTTCTTCCTATCAACAAGTCCTAAAACTTCTAATGTGCATTTGTCTATGCATGTACAAAAAATCCTTTCTTTGGATTGTGTGAGGATGTTTTAATGCCTTATCTTCCTCAACAACCCCTTGCAAGGAACTTAATATGAGAAAAAAGGTTAGCATTTGGTTCGGACTAGTCTCACCACACCTTATGATGTGATGTGTGTTGCCTACATACTGTTACTTTGAAAAACTCACTTGTAAATTCCCCTTTTGAGTGGTTTCAATTGTTCCTTACATATCAACCATCTTAAAAAGAAATGACTACACATGTTGTGTGTAACATATGAATAGTAAAAATATAGCGTTATTGGAAAATATTTGTAATATTAATCAATTTCATCATAATAGTGCATTGACTATGTTAACAATGCCACATTGGAGCATATATATTTGGTATTCAATAAAACAAGAAATGTATAAATTTCATCTTAATAATCTTGGAATATTATAATAGAAATTTGACAAACATGCCCTTCGGGTAGGGCATGTCTATCAAATTTCGATTATAATGTTCCAAGACTATCAATATAACCTTTATATTGTGAGTGGTTTGATAACATTGTGAGTGGTTTGATAACATTGTGTAATTGGAGAGGGAACACGAATATGCCCCTGCATAAGAGTGTATTAAGTATTTGAATATGTCATGTACTTAAAGACATCAAGGATAGGTTTCACTATAATAACCATATAATATTAAGTGAAAATATCGAGCTTATGAATTGTAAATTAGAATGCCACTGGTCAAGTGAATTGGTCTAATATATGAATATGTTAGCAAAATATAAGGTTACCAAAAGCAATATATGTGAATGCATATATCAAACAATTGAGTGTCTTTGAAGTTAGCATGTGAGTAATAATTTATAGATATTATATTGTTTCTCATTGTTTCTCCCAAGCTTAGGATACATTTTAAAAAAAAACCAATGTATAAATTAGGATGATACATGTGTCACACACACACACACACACACACACACACACACACACACACGCACACACGCACACACGCACACACGCACACGCGCGCACACGCACACGCACGCGCACGCGCACACACGCACACGCACACGCACACGCACACGCACACGCACACGCACACGCACACGCGCACATGCACACGCACGCACACACACACACACAGAAATAATATTTTGAGTGTTTCGAGATATGTGATAAATAAAGACAATGTTGGTGAATAAGTATCAATAGTAATGCCGAGTGTCGTTGGAATTAGGTTGAGCTTAATATTTGACTTAAGTACCCAATAATTAGGGAAATATGTGGTGCAATAATACTCAATCTTTTTGAAATTTTAGCTTTGAGGTGTCAAGATGTCACTTTTGATGAGTTACAATTTTGACTTGAGTTGACAAGATGCTAGACTGGATTGTCAACCAAGATACCACAACATTGATAAGACTCGAAAAATTTACATTTTGACCATTTTCCAAATATTGTTTATAAGTCATGTCTCATTTATTTATCATTTGCAGGCATTTTTAGTACAATTTAGAACATTTTTGAAACCATCATTTGTCTCTTAAATTTTTCTAAAGTCTTATGAACGGGTCCTTGCTACATTTGAATTTTCTAATGTAACTATCTTTCTTTCTATGGATGTTTGTTTGATTTTTTGATACTAAATTTTATTACATATATATATATATATATATATATATATATATATATATATATATATATATATATATATATATATATATATATATATATATATATATATATGTTCCATGATGCATAATTTTTTTATTAATGGCAAATAGTTTTGAAGGGACTATACCCTGTTATAAGGAAGGCTCAATAGCTTTATCAAACTTTTTAGAATATCAATTTGAGTTTTTTAATACAGTTTTTAAGTATATAAAGTTCACAATTACAATTTAGCCCAAACACATAAGTCTACTAGGACATAGAGTATTTTAAAACTATGGAATAGTTTATGCATTTATTAGTAGCCAAAGTTTTTTTTTTACAATATACTATGTTTTAACAGTATAATTTCTTTAGTTGAAACTTAATCATGAATTTTATGGTTGTTATTTCTTTGAGGCAACACATTTTTAATGAACTTTATCCTCCACAACTGTGCAATAAGAATTCAAATAATGGTAGACTGGTAGTGTGCATTGGATCAGTCCATTTTCTAGACATCATCAGACTGGCCCGATTTCTGTCGGCTGAAAAAGTCCCTAAAAAGGCTGAACGAAGACCCCGCTCAACATAGGAAGGGTGATGGAAGAAACTTGAAGTTGATGGAAAAAGTCAACAATGAAGGTGATTTAATGGCCAGGTAGTGTGATCAGGTATATCTTTGGCCCTCCCCAATATGGTGATAGTCCAGGAAGGGTCAAATGTCTGTAACGATATCCTCATGGGGTGCTAAATTTCAATATCCGCATCATCATTTATCTTTCTTTTCCCCTGGTGCTACCTGGTTAATTGCATGCAACTCTTGGGGGATATAATACACCAACCTTTGCAAAGAGAAAGTGTTAGTAAGTGAAAAAAAAGGGTATACATATGCCTCTCATACCGTGAAGCATCATCTCATGTCACAATAGTGCTAATGCGGGATGGTCTTTTGAACAACTTCAATTTCTTTGTTTGCTCCTTAGAACATGGGCGTAGGGAGGAGAGATCAATTGGTACTGAAAGATGACTAACATTTAGAGAGCTTACACTCCATGATGTATATAGATGTGATTATGCTTACAACCAAGATGCTTAAATACTCCTAGACCTATGTGTAAGTTTAAAGAGTGTGAGACTCATGCAAAATCGACCTAGGTGACTTGTCTTGCAAGTTGAGGATTAAGTCATTTTGGATGCAACATGGTAAGGGAGTGCAAGTTGATTAGACCACATCCGATATGACATCACACATTTACTCAGTAGTTGTATCCACAGAGATGGGATTCAAGTAATTTTGCTTTCATAGATGCAAATGAGTGATGGCCAATATTACTTTGGTGGACGTAATATGAAAACGGGTTGCTAACCTAATTTAGATTGAGTACATATTGTGTAAATATGAGTAAGAATCTAGAAAGCATCAATAAAATAACTAATAAATATACATATTCGAGATAACATGTATTGTTCGATAGTATGATCTCATACAAACTCTAGAAAGTTAGATTATTAGAAGTCTAGGGTTAGGGGTTGGAACATATTCCACTCAAATTGACTATTTTTGAGAGCGAATAGTGACAATGATCTATGGAAATTATGCATCTTAGGCTGTGTAGGCAAAGTGTCATATGAGCTGTATATGTAAAATTACGGGATCTTGGAATTGTGTGTGGAGGAAAAAGTTGTCCAGTGCTAAGGCCAAGTCACCTGAACAAATTTATCTTCTGCCTGATTGGACAAATTTGTCCCTTGTAGCATATTTATGCTGGATTTTGATTTCGGCACTATCGATCTATGATATCTTTTTCTTCTGCAATTCCTAATGTTGTGTCCAAATTCCATGATCGATCACATATATGCAGTAGATTAGGGATTTTCCTTCTTTACAAACCCTACCTGTCCTTACTTGTAGAGTTCTAAAAGGGGTTAGTCCATGATTGGTATGGGAGGACTTCCTCAATACCCTTGCTAAGTGTGATGAAGACTGCCAGTATGTATCCAATTCGATCGAAGATGGCCTTAGATCCTCATGTAGTTCTCTCTCACTCGGTGAATGTGTATGCAAAATGCCCAATAGCAATAATGTATTGGCAATGAAGACCCCATAAGATGGCCTCTGACACTTGGCAATGATCTTTGGTGTAGGATATAGCTTTTGCCAAGTGATGCAGGGTAGCATCTGTGTAATATGTATGCAAACTTAGTAGTTGGCTGATGTACTTCGAAAGAGTGATTTAACAATTGGGTGCTTTGTTGGGATTTCCAAAGTAGTCCCAAAGATGTGACATAGATGAGGCCCTTTGATTGGGTGGGTTGACCATGCTTTAATATGTGCTTGTCGCTAAAGGTTTCCCCTTTTAATTTTCAATCGACCATGAGTATGACTAGGACTAACTTGTGAATTTGAGAACAAGTGAATCGTTAAGCATGAGTACGAGGACAAAATTGTCGCCCTTAGGGGAAATCCGGATTGGATCAGATTTGTCCATTCATTATGTTGACTTGTGTCTTGCGAGGGTGCAAATTGAATTCTGTTAGTTTTAGAATGTGGTCAGATCTCCGATGATGCGTTCTATGTTCAACAAAAGGGTTTTGATTGCGGTCATAGGATGAGTAATAAGTTCGACCTAAGTGGGCAAAAGTAATGCTAAGATTGAGCGAGATGCGTGTAGGATCTAGTTCACTTAAGTGTGCAAATGATTAATAAGTTGAGATAGAATGCCAGAGTATTAATTTCTAAATGCGATTGGTACTCGATTTAGGGTACTACAATTTTGCCCCCATTTTTAATCTAGTAATTGAAAATTTGCTTGATTAAAATAAAATAACTCGATAATGCATAAACCTCCCATAAGGAAAAGGCATGCACTGAGACCATAATGTGTGTGTTCCCTTTTCCTTTGTCTTTTGCCATACATGTAAAACTACAAAGTGCCACATACAAGAGCTTGTGTTAAAGTCCAATCAAGATGCTTATACAAAATCAGTTATAAATAACATAAATTGAAATTTTAGCATGAAATGTGTACCCATGTATGTCTCTCAATGCCATAGTATAAGGGACAGAAAAGATCTGCATATAAGAGAACTATAACAATTGAGCTTGTTAAGTGAAGCCATACTCTAGCAAATAGGTCTGCCATGTGAAGCCATTTCTAGCAATTAGAGCCTGCTACATGAAGCCATCTTGTTTTCATTTGAACCCACCACATAGACAAATTTTGTACATGTGAAGTCCTATCTCATAGCCAATATGTTCATGATTGTGCTATGTGCCATAATGCCATGTAAAAAGTCGTAATGTAAGAATGATTCGGAAGCTTTGTAATGTATATGCACTATGTGAATGTCATCATATGGTGTCATTTGAAGGATTGTATGCCTGCAATCTGCATGAATGTGTTAGTAGAAAAATCCCATAATATGCTCCCTTTTTGAGATGAGGGATGTTTCAAAGGATCACTTAGCTCGAATAGAGAAAGTGTTAGTCTGTGTAAAAATCATATAAGCAACAACATAAATGATATAATCCATATCTATGTGTCATCAACTATTATAGTAACAATGAAGTACAATTCTTAAGATAAAAGCATTTGTAAGCACAAGTATGTTGTATCATTCGTAAGAGTAGAAACATGTAAGCCCAGGTAATGTGTAAGATTCGTAAGATAGAAGCCATTTTAAGCACACGTGTCTATGTATCATCAAAAGAGTGAAACATGTCATGAGAGTGTTCTAGTAAATCAATTTACTATAATCTCATGTGATAGGAAAAAATAGATGATGAAAATAATGATTAAATTCCTAATGGATTCATAGTGAGCTATGTGTAGACATCAAAATTTGGTATTGCTACCCCTTGTCGCACGTGTTCACTTCCCTTACAAACGATCACCTATCTACACTCTCCCCCCTCTTCTTAATTAGTTCATGTTCATGTTAACATTCCCATATTTCCCATCCATTATCCTATATCCATTTTAATTTATTATTAATCTTCATCAATTATCCCCTAATCCTCACCTCATTAACTATTTGATCCTAATTACTCCTAATTTCCTTCTCTAGGTTGTCTATCACCCCTAAACCCCCTAGTTCCTAATCCATAAGATTTTTCTATCTTTTATGTAATCCATTTTTATCCCCCTCTTACCCACATCACTTCCTTAGGAAACCTTAGCCCGCCTAAATGCTTTAAAGAAATCATCCCAATCCATAAAATCCCCATCTCTCAAGTAAATCATCATTTTATCGCCTGAATGGACAGTTCCCCACAGTTAGTAGTGACCCACACGGGTCATCGTCAACCCTATAAGGATGCATTTACCTCTCCTCTAAAAGGGAGGCATAATTAAAATTCTTTTGCATTTTTACAATCCTATCTTTGAGCCTGATCTTTCTTGCAGCTGCTACAATATTCTTGGAGTCCCATGGAGTTTATTTGCATCACTTGTGGAGACTTTTGGGAGTTTATCTTGATATTATATTGGTTTATGCTATCATTTCTTATCATGACCATTATTTTCTAGTCACTAACATTTTTTAGGTCCAGTTGCCATCAAAGTTTCATATCCAGCTTCCTCTCGTAGTCGTTATGCTTCCAGGTTGTCAGTCTAACCCATTCACCCTTAGCCTTTTTCAACACTACCTAGGTAATCGTTGCTTTTGTCAAGTATCCGTTGAACCATCCTTATTCTATCACCTATTCTTCCCTTCAGATCCTCATCATCATGCTTCCTATTCTATTACTATTTCTAGTTCTCAGATCCACCACTTTGCTTCTCTATCAGTCAAAGTTTGTTCTGCATGTCTCTAATCTTTGCCAATTGATCCAAGTCACCATCGACCCTCATCATGCTAGTCATCCAATCCATCCAAAATCCCATTTTCTTGCATCATGTTTGTTTTTCTTTCTTAGACCTTCCTTTGTAGGTTTCTGTTAGTGCTTACAGGTATATGTCACCATCTGATCTGTACTCAAATCTCTCTAGATCTGCATTTCCAACTTACTGTCTAGATCCATCCACCCAGGTTGTCGATGACTTGCCCTGTGTAACCTAGGTCTCTATCGACCCAACCAAGTAAATTTACTTTGTGATTGATTTATATAATATCTACAATTTTTATCCATTTATACAATTTAGAGATTTTGTTTATCTTCAATTTATGCATCTTATTTAGTCCTTCATTATCTATTTAATCATTTTTATCAAACATGGGGGTTGACATCCGCATAAGGAAGTTAATACTTCTTGGAACCGACTTTGTCAGGTAACCCCCTTACCTACCATCTGATCCATTTTCCTCTTAGTTACCTTTGATTTGTAGGTTCATCAGATTTGTCACAAGGAAATCTACTTTGCGCTCATCCTCTCATCATTATCTTCTTCCAAGGTACCTTAAACCTTGCATATTTTAAGTTTTTTAGTTTTCTTTAGTATCTAGTTCACTAATATGAACAGGAAAGAGAAAATTTGGTCAAAATTCTAGCAAACCCCATTGGGATGAACCTTTTAGGTGGAGTCTCTTTCTTTTGTTTCATTTTTCATTTTCCATATTTCTTCTATTTCCCACTAATATTACATGAAGAGGCCTTGATTTTTCTTGTTCACGTTGGGATTATGGATTTCCTAGACTTTTCTCTTCTCTTACTTCATCTTGAAGCTAGGGAAAATTTGAAGGAACCAACCCCAAAAAAAATTAGAGAAATTGTGGCGAATATCCCTGTAACCAGTTTTCATGGTTTTGGTATATATCCTTGATACATGTTTCGTTCTTTTGGAAAAAATGGTAAAAATATAAAAAATAGTTGGAAATCAAATGGTGAATCTCCTATAACTAGTTTGGCAAATACCATCTGTCGAATTATACTAGAATAAGGCCCAAAAATTTTTCATTTCAATTGTGGGCATTGGCCCATCGGAGCTTCTTTTGCATGCCTTTCCTTGGTCCCATGTCCTTTACGCTCAAGTTTTTGGAATGTGTGACACTTGGCCACTCAGAGGAATATGTAAATGACATGTGGAATATTCTAATTACTCACAGCCACTCTACCTTACCTCACCGATACCATGGAACCTGAAACTTTATTGAATCGGTTCATTCCACTGGGCTTGGAGTCTGGGGAATTCCTTTACCTTGAGGAGGACCTTTAGAATCCTACCATGTCAAGTGTCTGATAAATAATATGCATCATTGGCCGATCGAAAGAGAAAAATGACATGTGGCATCTTCTAATTGCTCATTATCACTCTACCTTACCTTACTGACACCGTGGACCAAAAACTTTATTAAATCAGTTCATTCCGTGGGCTTAGAGTCTACAGAATTCCTTTGCCTTGATGAGGCCCGAGAATCCTAACATGTGGTATGTCTGATAAATAATATGCATTCATTCGATATATTAAGATCAATGGTGCATAATCTATTCTAGGATGAAGGCCTTGACACACTCACATTTCAAATGGAAGTTCCAGAATAGGCCTAGCAAAGTGACAATTGTCATCCACTAAATGGAATTTGAAAAGAGACTAAATTTAACAATAACAATCTACATTGAAATATGTAATCATTCACAGTGATGTGCTACTACTTGCGAGGTGATATTTAATGTCCATTGAAATTTTGTTTCTGGAAGGCATACATACAACAGATTCAACAGAAGGTAAAATATATTCATAGAAGTTGTGGACCATGTAAGACTCAAAATATACATTTTTCCAAGTAAGTTTCATCCTGCATTTTATTATTTAAATATTATCATTTTATAAGTAGCACTTGTATAAGCCTTTGCTTTGAAATATTTCAATATAAGGGTTGAAAAATTAGGGTTGAGGGTTTCTAGATTCTAGAATCCAAAATTCCAAGCATGTCTACTTCCACAGGAGCCCAAAATAAAATTAAAACCCAAATCCTATATATGCCAAACTACTTAAAACCCTAGTTTTACTGATGAATATCATGATATTTATGATCCTATGTAATTGGCACAAGAACTTCACAGCTTAGATACATGTCTGAGAATAAGGAAAATGAAAGTAAAATTTTGGACCCATCAGGTAAACATAAAGGTTGGATAACATGGGGGGTTGGATTGGGATGCATGATGTTCCACGAGGTTTTACCCTGCCCTGAATTTTTCATTCTATGTGCCCATAATTACGATGGGAAAAAAAATCAATTGTTGCAAAATGGCAACAGAGAAGAATTTTTTCCATTATGGAGGTAAATCTTGGCCATGCAGTTGGGGTTTGAAAGTAAAGATTTAGGAACCGTTAGCATAAACCTAGAAAAAATTTCTAGTGATTATCATGCCACCACTCAAAATGACAGAGATGATTTTTTGTGAAAATTAACATTTGATGGAATGGTACCAAAAGGGAATCCTTTGTATGTAATTGAAATGTTTAAACAGTGGGTTAAGAATACCATTTCTATGCTAGCATTTTTCCTTGGATTCGATAGTGATGAGAAAGTGGATGAAACCCTCCTGGAAATGGTATACAATATCCATTTCATTTCTCCACCTTGTGCATACATATTTGTTAAGCACATTGCTAGAATCTATGCATAAACAATTCTTAACAATCAAAGAAGGCTCTGGACACTAAGACCTTTAGGTTCACTACCTACTTGTGCTATTTAATTCTATGGTGGGTTTGGTGAATGGTTTGGCAAAAACAAACTTGCAATTCAGCCCTATAATGTTGAGGGCTAGCCAAAAGTGATGCGTCCATTAACTGAGTGGACCCCCAAGATAAGGATGTTTGATAATAGAAGGGACTACTGTCAATTTGTGGATTATTTTTGGGCTCCAATTTATCAAGAAATTTCAAAAATTACATTGCCTAGATTTCCTATGAACTGTAGAGATTGCATTCAACTGGGATTAGAAATATAGTTAGTTGACTAGTACTTCATGGAGGAATATACTGTGCTAAGGTTTTATGGATCAGGAGTACAACCTGTAAATTTCCAATACATGTGACAAAGAGAGTTTTTTCCTTGGAATATATATGAATAAATGGAAAGTCATAGATAAATTATATTTTGTTACTTAGCAAAAGAGGAGCATATTTCCTTCCTTACTGTTTTCATGTGGAGGGTTCACATTTGAAAGAAAAGAATTCAATGTGGCACATGAAATCTTACAAATTTTTCAGTTTGATGTTAACTCTCATTGGGTGTATGACCCATGTGAGGTGATTAAAGCAAGGGTAGTGGTGAACAAGAACTCTGCCACTAAAATTCAACATGAAAGCAAACCCTTGCTAGAAAAATTGAAAAACAAGAACTCTTGGGATGAAGTAAAAAAAGAAATGGATGAAATTTATGTTGAGAAAGGAATTAGTTTTCAAGAGTTGTCAACACAAATTTTGGGATTTGCCTGAGCCTCCACAAAAATACAGGATAGAATTTTCAATCTGCCAAATTTTATGCAAAATATGATAAAAATTCCTCTAAAAGCATGCCAAAGCATATATATCATGAATTACAAAGAAAAAAAAAATTGGACAAGGTCAAAAATTTATACCTTTTGGTCTATGAGGCAGGACCTAGGCCATCCAAAATTTGTTTTAGAGTATGGTTCTATTCCAGAAGATGCATATTTCAGAAAATTATGGAATGAAGTACATCCTGCAGAGAGGTAAGTAGTGATGATGACATTGACTCTGAGGAATTACACACTCCCCACTAGCACATATAAACCAAGTCTCGATGAAATCTCTTGAAAAAAAAATTCTACAGGAGCAGTTATTACTGAAAAGATGGGTTTTAGTGGTGGTGGTTTGGGTTCAACAGGACAAGGTATTTGGCTTCCACCAAAGGCACAACCTAGAAGAGTTTTTGATAGGTTAGGCTCTTGGAGCTTCACCTTCGGAGAAAGGACCACTGCATACAACAACATCTACAAGTGGTAATCCAATGAAATTTTCTCTGGAGTCAAATCCTAAGCAAATAGTTCAGCCACACGTTGAAAATCCTATTCCTAGAGGAGAAGTTGGCCATGAATCTATTAGTATTGCTAATGTTGGAAGTTCTAGTGATGATGGTAGTAGTGGTCAGAAAGTACCATAACAACAAATTATTGTAAAGAGGTCAATACACACAGTTGAAGTTCCTATTATCCAACAAGGAACCTGAGAAGAGGAAAAAGATAGAGTCAAACACAGATACAATTACTCTTTCCTCAAGGAAACTAATTATAGAACTAGAAGCGTGGTGCCACTTCCACCCCTAAAAAAATTTCCATTCCACAGGGAAATTCTCCCCAAAATTTAATTAACTCCTTCTCCATTCAAGGTGAAACAATTCATTCCTACAAACACCTCAGGTTTTGATTACAGAGTTGAGTTTTCCAATAAATCAGAAAGAGATAAAAAAACAAGAAGAAAATTCTACAGGAGCTATTGTAAGTTCAGATCCTACCACAATGAGGGTATTTCCAACATATAACCCAGTCACATGATACAATGGAATACATGTATGTTGTGCCCAAAGTTGTAAAACCAAATAATCAAATGGTTTCCAGTGACTATGATGTAACCTCCCTTCAAATGGATTTTAAGGGAATGAAACCTTCTGACAAAATAAATGTCTCAAAAAGGAACAATGATGTGGTGTACACAACATTTCTAAAGGTAGAGAGGGAGAACAATAAGTTGAATAATAAGATTCAAAAGTTAGAGGTAGACCTAGAAAATGAGAAAGAAAAAGGAAAAGTGGAACTTAATAAGACAGGTGAGTTAGAGAGGAAGATAAAATCATCTACCTCTATGACTGCAGTTTGTTTACGAATGAACATGCACAGGTATAACTAGAAGAAGCCAAGAAAATGTTATAGGAAACAATGACTATGCGAATGAACAGGACACAAGTAGAACTAGAAGAAGCGAAGAAAATGTTACAGGAAACAATGAGTAAGAATAATATATTAGAAAAAACATTGGGAGAATTGAAAGAGGTTTTGAAGGAAGAAAATGAAAATTCCAAAAAATTGGGAACAGATCCTAGATGAAGAGAGAAAACTTAGGGGCAGAATGCAGAAGGAAGAGAAAAAACAAAATGAAATATTGCAATAGGAGTTTGGCGATCAAAATAAAAAGGATATACAATCTTCCAACATCAAACTATTTGAATTTTATAAAAAGGAATTGATTAATATGACGGATAATGTTTGGGGGGAAAATAAACCAAAAAATTGATGATTTGATTAGATTTTTTGAATTCATGGCTGATCTACAAAGAATCTATGATAAGCTCCATGAATACATAACTGGTAGTAGAAAATTGATGGCTTTAAGAGAGGATATAACAAGAAAAATTTTTGGAAGCTATCTACAAATTCAGTGACACAGAAATGGCATCAGAGGAATTAAGAACTGGTTTGATGCCTCAATAAAGGTATCATCTATCATTCAGAAGTGTGTGATGCTAGGTGAAGCACATGAATTGTTGAATAAGTGTCAAAGAATGTTACAGGAGCTACATGGAAAGGTACAAGAGTTCACAAAGCTTGGTTTTCCAATGCCTTTTGACAAAACACACCAATTCATTAAGAAGGATGCATTCCAGAAGAACATGAAAGAAAAAATGATGCAAGAGAAGAACTGAATTCCTGAGAAGCTAGATGAGAAAAACTTTTTTGGCTTTGTTAAACCATTAATAACCTTGTTCAGTAAGTTTGCATACAACAGTAAAGGAAATCTCCACTCTCAATTATGAATTGCTAATAAAGTTACATGTCAGATCACTCTGATTTACAAAAAATTGTAATTCCAATAGATGAAGAGTGGAGCATGTTATAGAAGATGATATAATTAAGAGTAATTTAATTTTGAAAATGTTCCATTTGTTGCAATCTTCAATTTTTTCATACAAGGCATGTCTCAAGAAAGTTGAATGAGGAATAGTTTTTATTTTTAAATTGAAATTTCACCATTTTTGTTTCATGTTTTTTTTACTTGTGCACCATGGCTCTTCACATTCTAGTTCAAGCTTCATAAGGAGAAAACAAGTTCATGTAACTGTCTGAGATTCTTGGGCTTCTTTGTGGACTAGAGAAAATAATAAAACTTAATTATGATTTCATCACTATTGCACTTGAAGGATTTCATCACACTATATACAACACTATTTCACTTGAAGGATTTCATCACACTACTTTGCTCTTGTAGGAGAGAAAAAGAACTTCATGAAACTTGAAAAAGACATTGAACAACATTTTGCTAAAGAAATTCAAGCTTGAAGGATTAAGACCAAGTGTTGGGTCTTTGTGAGACCAACTTCCAGCTGTTTCAATCAAATTGCAACCTTGGACTTTCTCCATTAGCTCCCAACAGTCATGCAAGCAGGTACAGTTGATGAACATACACAACAAGTATCCTAGGTTTTGAGATAATTGCAAACTTGATGATATTGAATAGTATTAAGCTTGAAGGCTTAAGACCAAGTGTTGGGTCTTTGTGAGACCAACTTCCAGATGTTTCAATCAAATTCAACCTTGGGACTTTCTCCATTAGCTCCCAGCATTTCATGTAAATAGGTACATTGATGAACATACACAACAGTATCCTAGGTTTTGAGATAATTGCAAACTTGATGATCTTGAATAGTATTAATTCATTGAAGGATTAAGACCAAGTGTTGGGTATTTGTGAGACCAAACTTCCAGTTTTTTCAATCAAATTGCAACCTTGGAATTTCTCCATTAGCTCCCAACAGTCATGCAAGCAGGTACAATGATGAACATACACACAAGTATCCTAGGTTTTGAGATAATTGTAAAAAAACTTAGTTCTATATGCTATCTTGAATAGTTGAATTTCATCAAATTCAATTGTATTTCTTCAAGGTTCCCATGTACTTTGTCCAATCATATGACATACAAAATCCAGGTTTTATAATTGAAAACTTGAAAATAGTCATTTAAATTTATGTGAAGGTTAATCTTGACTAAAAATCCATATAAAATAGTGACTATGTTTCTATAGGTCAAGGATCAAGTCTACCATGTTTATTTATAGTTTTGCACACAAGAGATTTAGTCTCCATGTTGACTGATTTCAAGTACCAAAAACCTCCTCAATCACTCTAATCATAACTATTCAAATTTGAAGAACCAAAATATCATTCATATTATGGTATTCAAGGAAGTTTTGAGATTACCTTGTCTAAGAAATAAATCTTATCAAGCAACCACAATTATACAAGCTCTACAAAAACAACCATCTATACACTTTGGAGATACTACATACAACACTATTACACTTGAAGGATTTCATCACACTACTTTTCTCTTGTAGGCTAGATAAAATAACTTCATGAAACCTGAAAAAGGACATTGAACAACATTTTTCTAAAGAAATTCAAGCATTGAAGGCTTAAGACCATGACTTCCCTAGACCTAGCTCTCCACAGTACAAACATGCATGTATAGCATAGTTCACCTTGAAATAAATGGGATCATCAATTTCTATTGGTATGAGGTATTTATGCCTCTAGAGAGATGTATCTAGCATGCACCAAAGATTTAGAGTTGAAAAAATCAAATTTGGAAACTCAACTTAAGAAACAGCCCTGGAGAGAGATCAAACACCTAGCTGAACAAATGCTCATAACTTTCATTAAAACATGTCCAATTCACCTAAATTTCACTTGCAATGGTTCTCAAGTATTGGAGTCCTAACTACAAAAATCCGAATTCTATGATTTATCAAAAGGGATGCACTAAATTTTTTCTTGAGTGTTAAGAAACCAGACACCTTATTATGAAATTTCCAAAAATCCTGTTTTAGAAAAAAAAGCATAACTTTCACATACCTTCTCAGAACTTGATGAAATTTTTCCTAGAAGCACCATAAATCACCCTAATACATGTTCCATAAGCCCATTTTCCATAAATATTCATGCATGTATTACATCTCATTTTCCTCATTCTACATTCCATCTCACTTTTTGTCACTTTTGAATTTTGATTCCAGGAGCTAAACTAAGCCTATTTTTTTCTCACACATAATGTAGACATTCCAAGGATTCTCCCATTCTTCACAAGACCTTGATATGAGCCTGTACCAAATTCTACCACCTCATTAGGCACTAGAAACATGCCTAAATGGGCCAGTTTCAACTGCACCTTTCACCAGATGACCTGATACACCCTGTGAGACCTCTTGCTCATGTTTGTAACACTATTACTGACCTGTAGACTATTTGAAACTATAAATCCAACCTGTAATTTACATTTTAGAGACTAACCACTTGCCAATTTGAACTTGTAGCAACCTTGAAACTAACCAGGAATGCACTACCAATCAACCTTCATGCCTCCTACATGATCCTCACTTCACCACTCATTGCTTTGCCATCAATGCCACTTGACATCAATGACAACACCAATGAACCATGGGTTCAACATTTGAAGTTTCTTTTCAACAAATATTTAATAAATTCATGTAGGTTTGTTTATTTTTTCCTTGTTGATTTACCTTTAAGCACATGTAAGTTTTGGGGTGAATGATAATCCTTATTTGAGGAATGTTAATATTTTTTGAGTAAGAATTGGAGATTACAATTTTGGTAGGGGATTAAAGTTGGGCTTTTATTTGTTCTTTAACTTATAAGGGATTTTGAAGTGAGGTGTTTATTTCATTATTTAACTCAAAAGTTGGATGGATGCATGCTCATTTTAGTACATACTACAATAAATCAATGCAATATTATTTCAAGTTTCATTCCAAAGACTACAAATTGACACTATGTTTTTAAAAAAATCCAAATAAGGAAAAATATATTATCCAAAACAATGTACTAAATATTTGAATATATTAATTATTAAATGAACATCTATATCATGGGATATCCACAAATGAAAAGCTTCCAATTTGATGGACCTGGATCATCTCTATCATTTGATTTCACTAGATCTCTGAGACTGACTCTCTCTTCAATTGACAATCAACTACTACAATAGGGTCATCTGCGGTATTTATGTCATTGTTTTCATCCCCTCTCCTTTCATTAATTGACTTCCATACTGCCAGATCCCTATCATAGGGAAAGTTATCCACTTCATACCATGATGTGTAAATTCTCAAACAATTTTCCAAATTTTTGTCAAGCTTGTTTCACAATTTTGACTGTTATAAAGGCCAAGGCACTGAAAATTACTCTCATCTTCAACTGAACCTAAAAATCATTGTTTGACATAGATCATCCAATGAGAAAAAAATCAGACATGGTTTGCTATAAAATAGTACTTAACCCAATTTTTTTCCATAGTCGGGTTATTGCTCCACACTCTAAGGGATTATCCAAACATTTGAATTGTCTAAATCATTGTAGATTCAAATTCATGAGATTGATCAATCAAACTATCCTTGCTTAAAATACATGGAATATCCATTCCATTGATATCAACAGGCTTACAAAAATGTTGAATCAATGTAGTCAATCTCTTGAAGTAGTCTTCCTGCATATATCTTTCATTTTGGAAAGGATTCCAAAATGTGGGATTTACTACAACCATTTCTTCAAGTAAAACATCCCTTCTAGATATTTCCCTTATTTATTCTAGTAGGCACACTATAATTTATCTTAACCTCACCCTTGTTGATGATACAATGTTATCAAACAACAAACCTGTGACATTTACCTTCTCAACCTTACCGGCTACTACTTTAAACATGTACATCGATATCTCATATCCACGTACAACAAGCACATAATTCCCCAAAAAAGTTGAGATTCAAAAAATATTTGCATTTCAAATATTTATAAAATCATTCCAACCATCAAAATTTGGACCTATAAAAACAATTTTATTGACAAAACAAATATTCTATTGCCAAACAAACTTGTTTACTGAAATTGAAAAATCAACAATATAGATAGTTCTTTGTTGTTATTATTTAATTAAATGATGCATTTCTTCCAACATGGGAAGGAGACCACACAACATTAGTAATGACTCTAGGTCATTCAAATGATGTATCAAATCCTAGGCCTTGTCCACTTCCATGCTGATTTTGCCATATCACTCCTAATAAGGATTGATAAGCATTCATACACCCTACGAATTAGTTGGTACAATGAGATCCACCTGGTGTCGATATTTTAATAGTTTACGCCCATTTGTTAGTCATTCATCCAAATATTTGGGAATTCCATTGATGTAGCCTATAATTCACCCAGTAAGACCCTAGACGCGCTGGCACATCATTCAGCATAGACTGAGCACTCACCGAAAACGTGCACAAAGGTACCAGGTCCCTCTTTAGGGTTGTTATTTGTAGGATGTTAGCATGATGAAGACTTAACACATGCGGTTCCATTATTAATACATCATTCTACAGAGCATGCCAAATCTATTTCTAAAGGGGAACAAAATTAAAGTATTTAACCATGATGAAATCAAGAACATACTAGATCCAAATACACCCAGAACTAACTTGTAGATTAATACCAATATCCTCCATTATATTAAATATGAAAATTACACTAAATATTCTTACAGTAATGGTAATCCATGCCCATACACACACGGATATGATATGGTAGTCTAGTCTTGCACACATACATACATAGCTATATCTATATCTATCTACTCATCCACGTATATCCTCTACTATGCAGTTCACTTACATATTTATAAGGGTGGGGACTTTCCCTTCACCACTTATCTAATCTTAAAATAGGTCGCATGTTATTATTAGCTACATGATTTTTACATTCATAGCCCCACATGAAAGTGTGCTAATAATAGACTTCCTTTAGTTAACTGACAACGATAAAACTATTATTAGCCTGTATCTATGCAAAGTACTTTATAGCTGATCGTCCAAAAATAGCCAATGCGTGGCACATAATTTTATGTCTCATTTATGTGCTCTACATGCCATCTCTAAAAAAATGATCCTCATGTGCAAAAAATGGCTAAGTCTCAAAATATGAACTTATCCTCCGCGTGCGTGTTTCCATTTTCCATTCGCGCCTTTGAACATGCCCTGTTTTCCCGCGCGGGACCTCTTGCTGTGCCTTTTGTTAATTATTCTCTGCTCAACATTACCCCACACTAATTGTATTTCTGCCCCTGGAAATGGTTGTCTCAAAAATTAATTAAAGAATATGAACGAAAATAATAAGAATGAATCTATATGCACAAAATAATGATATTACTTTGTAGCTTCATTTGCTTCAACCTGAAAAATTAATTTGGGATATTCCTCCTTTATTTTGGCCTCCAAGGTCTACCACTCAATGAGTGCTTCCTCTAATTTTTTTGGAATGTCCACAACAATGGAATCCAGCTCATCTTGCGTAATCTCTCCTTTCTCATTTTTCAAGACCAATACAATGTTAGACATTGCAGTCATCCTTCCCTTTAGCAAATCCATCTTCTACATGATGAGTTTCTCAAGCTCATCTAGCTATATCCCTTGTGTGGTTTCTTGTGCTGCTACAAGGGCCCTTCGCACTTTTGTTTAACTAGTGATAGTATTTCTGAATAGCGCAATGTGTCATCCTTCATCACTTTCTAGACCTCATTTGTCCTACTTTAGGGTTTTTATTTTGATGAGCACCTCTGGAGCTGTATAGATGTTCAAGGCTTGATTTTCCTTCTTTAGTTCTTTCTGCATCACTTGTAACAGTACTTTATAAGATGAACTCTTTGTCTTCACTACAAACCTTTCCCTTTTTGCCTCTTGCTCAAGAATCTTTGGTGTTGGAATTCCGCATCGTTTCATCTTCAAGTACCAAATCTATCCAAAGTATTGACATAGTGCATTTGTTGAAGGAAATGTTTCTGGTACCCTTTGACTCAGGATTTGGGCACATTTTCAGTACACGGTCCCCATTAGTCTCTACCATGATGATAAAGGTATGGTTCTTCTTTTGTTCCAAATCCTTTTCCCCTGGATTAGGCGCACTATTTCTACATCTTTTTTGTTTTATTTTCCCCTTGTAGCGCCCTGATGGTTGCGGCCTTATCCATGTTCATGTGAGACACCTCTGTGGAGACCTTTACTAATGCATTACTTACTTGCTCATTGGACATAATATTAGGATTTACTGTTATGTGTCTAGCTTGGGGGAGTCTTTTTAAACCTCTTTGACATACATGACTCCTCACACACATCGAATTCTAGTTCATCCATATGCATGTGCATTGGACCACGAAAGTTTCTTCCTTGTCCGCACTATTTCCATATCTTCATCCATCAACTCCCAACCAAATAACTCCTTTTTGTGTCACAGTTCTTTGAAAATGGATGTGGACAATTTGAGCTATGTCCTTAGCATAACCCATGAGTGGTGCATTGTGCTATGCAATCGTTCTCTTTGTTCTAGGCTGCTTAGGAACCGAGGATCTAAGATTTAGAGTTTGTTCTGACATTCCCTAAGTAGTATCATGCGTGGCTTCTACTGTATCCTTTTCTACTTACTCCCCATTCTTCATTCCTTCATCATTTGATTCCTCTCTATGGATCCTCCTTGTTTGGTGGTTCCTCTTCATATTCATGTGGTGTAGGAGACTCTGACACACTTTCCTCAGATTCCCTCCGCCTCTTTGCCCAATTTCAAATTCCTTCTTCTTTTCTCAGTTGTCTCCTTCTGTGGAAATAGTTGAGGTGACCTATGCACTAATTTTGGAGTATCACCTTGAGTCCTTGTTCACTTGAACACTATTTTAATGCGTAGTGCTCTCCTTAAACTACTTTCTAGATCCTCTTCTTCCTCATGCCCATGAGTTGGCATAGTTGCACGCTCTGATTATCATTTTATCTGATGGATACCTCCTCCTGTGCTCCAAACCACCACTATTCTCGTGCATCATCCTCATCATCCTCTACTTCAATTGTCTCTGTGGGCTTAGGAACTGAAATGTTCTCGGATGGTATGCTTACCCTTCGGTGGCCCCTGGGAGTGTGAACTCATCTTCCGCATATTTGTTATTTTCCATCTTCGGCTTCAGTTAGAGGTACATCAAGTGCTGCTCCAATGTCTCCAATAACCAAAATTATTAGCTTTATGCTCAATACATATGAGACAAGCCTTTCAATATATGCATTACATCCTAGATATCCATACTCCTTTTCTCAGTGTGTGGTAGTCACAATCTACCTTGTCTGTATTGAATGTTAGGAAACATGTGTTTGAGAGCCTGTGAATTGATGCCTGAAAATACCTCACTGTGAAGGAATATGGTAGTTTGCACCATGTGCTCCAAGCCCCATCCTTCATTGTAAATCACACGATGCAAAAATTATGGTATACTACAAATTGTATTGCCTTACTCACCACTGAAGGTAATTCTTTGGGGATGCCACCATTCCTCTTTAAAACACCATGCGCGGAGCCTATCATACCACTTTTCATCCCTCTGACTTGACTAATTCAGTCATCAATCCTTCACATAAGTACTTGCTAAATAATTCTGTAGGGGACTTGTTCTCCATGGGATACTCTCAGATCTTCTCCTTTGGTCCATCGGGCACCCCGATCTCCATGAATACCAGAGACAATAGAACAGCCCCCAAAACTGATCTTTCCTCTTGAACACGCTTCTTTGATGATATTTTACACAATGTAATTTGAAATGCTGTATACTACCCCTTTAGACATATTCTTTGCAACATGCAGTCACCATGGTTTTCACTTGTGACCACCTCCTCTTAGTCATTTAGTTTTGTATACAAGGTGCATGGCTGCCTACACAACTGGGTACTTGTTTAGCTTGTTTATGTCCTTGTTGTGTGGACCCTTGGTGTACCCCTACTCCCTCCTAGTCTCCAGAGTTTCAACCTTGTCAGTTAAGTCCCCTTTGAGGTCTTCACCTGTATCCTTCAAACCCTGTCACTATGGAGATTAGCATGGCTGAAATCCTTACTCTGCGTCCTGAGAAATGGAAGAAGTCTTAATGTACCTCTTCTCATGAGCCATTGGTACAAGGGATCATATTTTCCAAAGTAGGGGAGCTCGTATAAACTGATATACTCCAATATTTTTCAATAACTTCTCACGAACGTCTTCATAGACCATTATGTCCTCTGCTGTGTGCTTATTTGTCTTCGTGTTCAAGAGTGCATCTAGATCCTTCTTGTTTTCTATGGTATGATGGCTGTTTTACCTTATCTTGCTTCTCTGAATGTGGGAATCCCATTCTTGGCCTATTACAACCCCCTCTGGATATCGCATCTCTAAAAAATTTCTCTTAGGGGTCATTTCTTCTTCCCTCCATGACCACCTTCTTATTTCCTTTAACTCCTGATGTAGCTGCCTTCTTTGGTGCCCATTTCTACCTTGTAATCCTCTAAAAATACTCATCTTTTTAATTCTATAATGTGCAACTCAAACCCTATCTCATACCTTCATTCCATAGTGGAAATCATGTGCTCTATCTTATTTGTAACTGCGTTTGCTTTGCTTAAACCCTTCTCCTATGGGAACACAAGCTTCTCCTTCGCACAAACCTCTTTTCCACATTTGGTTTCACTCTGTTCAAGCCTCAACAAAATTTCTTAGATCTTCACACTCAGATCTTTTCAAATTCTCTTAATCAAAATGGTAAGAATGAGTTCACATCCCATGCTTATATAGATTTTTCACACTTTTGATGCATTTATTGCTCATTCACCTACCAAATGTCCTCTCATTTATTGACCAATTTCATTCGTTCCGCACGATATAACTTCACACCCCCATCTATAACCTTCTAGCGTGCCTTCCTACCCTCTAGTCACAAACTTCTTTTCAACGTGCACTTCTTTGCGCCTGAGTACCTTATCACTGCACCTTCCACTGGTAGTTGTTATGGCCTCTGCTTACCTCGTGTTATACTGTCCCTTCATTCATCTCCATCTTTGGTCACTTTTTAGAAGCAATATTTTAACTTGAATAACACCTGAATGGCACTTGTAGTAGTTTATTCTTTTCACCTTTCAATTCCAGCATTCTTGTACCTAGATATCAATAACCACCCCCACATTAAAAGTATGTGCAATCCTCTGCGCATAAAAACATGCTTTAGATAGTAATTAGCTTCACGCGCACAAACACACTTATTACACAATAACAACAACTAAATATACAAAGCATATCGATGAATAAGGAAATAAAGAATTGAAATCCTAATCTAAATGGAAACACTACCTTATTACAAACACCAAGAAGACTTATTTATAGTAGGGCTTCAGCCTACTCCTGTTAATGTAACCGGGTAGCCATGTTCCATCAAATGCTTCTAACTGGAAAGCACTTGTTTCAAGGATGTAAGCGATAACATATGGCCCTAACCAATGTACCTCAAGTTTTCCTGGATGGCGCAAGAAATTAGAGTCATAGAGAAGCACCATTTGTCTAATATCAAACTTCTTATCCTTTATGTTTCTGTCATGTCATGATTTCTTCCTGACCTTTTCTTGCTTCTGATTCTAATGTGTTATGGCTCATCACTCATCTAACTTGATTATCTTTTCCATCTCATTCTTCTAAAGATTTCTCATCAGCTAGACCTCCAGCATGTGCGATACATAAATAAGGTAACATGAATTCCATAGGAAGAACGACTTCTATGCCAAACACTAACTAAAATGGTGTGGCTTTGTTCAACCTCTTATAAGTTTTTCTATATGCCCAAAGTACAATAGACACTTTATCATCCTAGTCCTTTCTTCCAACATCAAAAATTTTTGTCAAGGTTTGGCTCAAAATCTTGTTGAAAGCCTCAACAGTTCCATTTGCTTAAGGATGGTAAGGTGTAGTCTTATGGTGCACAACCATAAACTCATCTAATAATATCCTTATTGTCTCATTCAAAAAATGTGTGCCTCTATCACTTGTTAGAATTAGAGGACATCTATACCGTGTAAGAACATTTTCCCATAGAAACCTAGCTGATGTAGCTACAGTACAATCCTTTATAGGTGCTTATCTTTTGCCCACCTTGTGAGATAATCTATGCAAGTAATGATGTACTGTGAACTAGTCCTTTGCGTGGCCAGTGAAACAGGTCCTACAAATTTGATAGCCCATTTCTCGAATGGTTCTGCACTAGAAATATGTCTTAAAGGCATCTCATCTCTTTACCCTAGTTTTCCTAGACTTTGACAATGATCACATGCCTTGCAATATGCCTTACAATATTTATACAGGGTCTCCCACCATAATCTAGTGAGTAGGATCTTGCATGCACAGTAACATCACCTAGCATAGTGGCCACCTGCACTACCACCATGAGCCTCCTCCATAATATCCATGCACTCATGCTCCAATACACAATGGTGCAATACCTCATCTCTTCCTAACTTGTACAGGTCACCAGCTGATCAACATAGAAGGTGTCACGCGTATAGCAAGTTGTTTATTTTCTAAGGCTGTCATTCCTTCTGGTGCCCACACCTAGTCGTAGAAAGATAACAATGTCCTCTAATTCTGATGGCATGCATTGTAACCTATATAATTGTGCATCTGGTATGGTTTCCTCAATTTCCTATGCTTCTTCTCATAACTGTATTCTTGATAGATGGTCTGGTCCAGAATTACTTTTCCTTGGCTTTACCACAACTATGAAATCAAATTCTTGAAATAATAGTACCCATCTGCATATGCACCCTTGTAAATGAGGATTGTTTACAAAATACTTCAATGCCATGTGATATGTATAGAATACAAATGATGTAGCTAGCATATACTATCGAAACTTACTGTAATGCGTAGATCATTGAAAAACACTTTGCGCACTATAGTTGTGTAATTCTGTTCTGCACGAGTCAACTTTCTACTAGCAAAATAGATAGGATGATCCATAATACCTTCTCCAGGTTGAGCTAACACTACTGCCAATGGCCATGCCAGAGGCATCCACATGTACATGAAATGGTTGATCCCATGAAGGAAAATGTAGAATAGGTGTGGTAGTAAGTTTCTCTTTCAATATCTCAAATGCGCGCACTTTTGCGGCTCTCCCCAATAAAATGTACCTTTTCCTTTCAGTAACTCCTCAAAAGGTGTGGAAAATTTGGCATATCCTTTTATGAATTTTCTATAATACCCTATGTGACCCAAGAATCCACGTACCTCACACTGACTGGTAGGCACTTCTAGGCCTAGAATGACTACAACCTTAGTTGGATCAACTAGCGAACCCTCCTTGCAGATTATATGATCTAACAGTATTCCAAATGGTGTAGCAAATATGCACTTCTTGATGTTTAAAGAGATACTCAACTATCTGCATCGTTCAAACATTAAGCACAAATTGTCACAGTGATCCTTAACAAGCCCATATACTGTCCAACCATCTAAATACACTTGTAAGAAGTTGTGAATAAAGTCTTTAAATTCCTAAACCAATATTCGTGAGAATACAAAAGGTGCATTCTTTAGTCCAAATGACATCACAGTATAGGAAAAACTGCCCCATTCAATAGTAAAAGTTCTATTTTCCCGATCCTCCTTGGGAAATCCTAACCTAATGATACCTAGAAAAATCCATCTGTAAATGAATAAATTTCACACCCTGCCAAGCCTTCCAGTATTTTCTTAGTGAATGGCTTAGGAAATGGGTCTATCAAACATGTAGCATTGAGTTCCTTGTAATCCACAAAGATTCTAATCCGTCCATCCTTTTTGATACTGATCACCATTGGACTAACCAATTTTGACTCGTCTAGGGGTCGAATGATTCTTGACTTCAACATTTTATCAATCTCTTCTTTTACCTTTTCGCACAAGTTAGGGTTCTTTCTATAAGGTCTCTTTCTAACTAGGTGTACACCTTCTTTAAGATTTATCTTCATCTCCCCTAGTGATTCATACATGCCTTTAAGTTCATGATACCCCTGAGGGAACAAGTCATGATAATACCGTATTAACTCAATAATTTTAGCCACTTCCGAGTCTAATCAGTAGTCTCCAATTATGGCCTCCTTAGGATCATCTTCTGACCCTATATTTAATTTTTCTATCTTCATTAGTTCATGATATGCGCGCGTATCGTTATCTACATTGTCCAAGACCTCGTGCATTCCTTGTGAATGATCGACATCCATATTTTTAAAATTCCTTGTCATCCACTATGTACACCATATTTCCTTTTTCCTTCTCAAGGAAAGCACATTCTAGTAGTATGGATTCCATGTTTTCTTCTTCTTCAAAATGCGCTCCAGAATTTGTTTCACCAAATAATGCCTAAATAAGCTCTTCTATCTTTGCACTATCCCCCATAGTTAAATGTGTGTGCATTGGTTTTGTTTAACTAAGTTAAGGAAATTAAAACTAACACCTAGTAGTCTTAATTAACAAAGCTAAATAAAAATCTTCAAAACACCATCAAGATAAGAGCTTAAGCAAGGTTACACAACAACACTATTACATTAGGACTTTGAAGCATGAATCAAACTAATATGCTAATTATCAAGAACATCTACTCTTTAGATTGACAACAAAATCAAATGGACCTATGTAGACTCCATGGTAATCAAATTGATTGTTTTGATCTTCAAGAACCTAGGAATGGGAGCTTATCAAAGTTGGGCTACAAGACCCCTTTGAATATTTTTCCCATACCTGACCCAAGCACTTGGCAAGCAGAAAATGCAAGAAAGGAGGCTTAGCTCTTCAAATGGTGAATTTCTCAAGACTCTTTTTTCGTGCGTCTGTAATCTATTGTAACTCCCTTGTAGTGCGTACAAAAAATGCAGTGAATCGCGACAGGCCTTAGTGACGTGGCGTCAACAGCCTTATAGTCTATATTATTCACCATGTGACTTTAACCTATTTATCACTTCTCAAGGAAATTCCAGGTGTAAGGGTAACAGGTAGGAGGAGGGTTCTTTATAGTGGTCTAGCTTGCATGAAGAGGCAAGGCTAGCAAACTTGATGAATGTGGTATAAAAGGTAAAACAAGATTAGAAATGGATAAGGTTGCTTTACAAAAGGTAATCTTGATTTAGAAGGGTTTAATTTATCCTTAGTAAGTCATGTGAGTTGAGGCGTGTTTTAATTAATCAAAGGCGATTAATTAATATGTAGATTTAAGCATATAGAAGCTAATTAGAGGAATCTTAGTATGATTTAGAGTATAGAAGGGGATTACATCAATTAAATATTGATTTATTGTTTTGATGAAAAGGGAAGTTAATTAATTAATAATAATTAATTAATTTAGATAGAAGGAAGGATTAATTAACGGAAGGTCATTAATTAGGGTATGCATTGGATAGGTGACTTAATTAATTAGCATATTGTAATTAATTAACGATGATAGGAGAGAAGATGAGAGCCTTTTTGACGATATGTCGCCAATTTTCTAGAAAGGATATAATTAGCACAATTTAAGTATTTAAATTGCTCGGGTGTAATTATGGGTGTCTACAAAGCACTTGACAAATTTTAATGCCTCTTCTACTGGAGGTTTGGATGAGAAGTAGTCAAAGGTCTGGATCATTCCTGCAATCAAATTCTACCAATTTCTAATTTCTCTATGTAGCTCTGCATATACATACCAAGCACGTGCACATCCTTGTAGGGTGGAATATAATTTATGCACCCATAGTGAAGGTGGTAATGCTTCCTGTCCCGCTGTCTAGAGTCTCTCAGACTGCTGGATTTGATGCTGAATTGGTTGATTACCATGATAAGTGTAGATATGCGTAGGTGCATTGCTCTAGTGGAACTGGGTAGATAACGTGATCTTGATTTCATTCCATTCCGTAAGATTACCTCTGTGAACCACCCACCATCACGTTGTTGTCCCACGCAGGGTATATGCTAACACGTTCCTTATCTGAACTTGGTCTGTCCACTATGATTCCATGACTTGCAAGAATACTGGAAGATCTTCCACCCCAATATGCCAAGGTATTGAGATACCTATACATCGAACTGAGCAAAGTCCTTTTTTCCATGCAATCACACTTCTTACCCTCACACCCTACTAGTTCATAAGTACCACGAGCCCAATTATCACAAGCAATACTCGTAGTATCACTAATAGATTGAGAGTCTTCCCATTGAAGGATGCCCTCCTTTGATGGCTCAATGACCTCTGGGCCTTGAATAACGTGAACATAAATTCTTCTTAAGTTCTCTTCACTCAAAGGCTTAACATATGGTGTAGATTTTCCATCTGTTAAGGGGATTACAACTCGTTCCTCCTTATTTTCAAAAATGATGTATCCTTTATTGAACATTAAATAAAAATTATTTGCATAACACCAAGGGTGCCCAAGTAAATCTGGAAAGTTATATGCTTCTGCGAGTGCTAATACCTCAAAATATCTAGTAAATTCGGCCCCTTGTATTGTTATAGATGCATAATTCAAAACTCCTATGGGAGTGTCCTTAGTCCTATTTGCCATAAACATCACATTAGATGACACTGTAATGGAGGTCTCCCCATTTACACCCATGTATCTAATGTAAGAACATTTACTTCCACACATGTATCAATCAAGATATTTCTCAAGAGCCATCCATCCATAATAGCATTCAGAGTAATCTCCTTCTCGTAGTCAATGTTATTAGGGAGAAGATTTGCATGCAGTATTTGTTGTTCATTCTCAGTGCTTTTGTGTGGAGTGTTTTCCCTTCAACCAATCCCCTAATAATGGAATAATATTCTCATGGAAAATAATTTTGCATACTTCTTTTATGTCATCCATCTCAAATGGGGCCTCCCCTTCTTCCTTCTTCTATTCTATCTTCCACGATTGATCTTTCAGACACTGTATTTCACCTTGAAGATTTCTAAGGACCTCTATGGTCTCTTGGTAGAACTCCTTTTGATGAGAAAGATCTGGGTACCTTGCATGCAAAACTTCCTCCTTAATGATTGTAGGCTTTTGCTACAACACCTCTTTTGCATGTGCTGCTTCAGCTCGTGTGGTAATTTTCATGGTGAAAGCCTTAGGTTCTGGTGATATCTTGGGCATCCATTGATTTTCCACCACATGCTAGATTCTAACCATCCCTACACCCTTGTTCTCCCGCTTATGTTACTTACAAAGATGCTCATACAAGTCTGGGCACTCCTCATAGCTATGATTATTTCTGCAGAAAGAACGTGTAATATTCTAGGGGACATTCACACTTATAGTGGTCAGGAGACCCGCATGTATAACACGGTCCGCAAGGAAACTTGACTCTTCCTCCACCTCGATAACCGTATCCTCTTCCATGACCTCCCTCAAAATACCCCTCATTTATGTCATAGCATGCTTGACTTTGATCCTGATCATGGTGCTCATTCTTGTTTTTAGAATTATCCGTTACACTTGTCTGTCATACACCAATTACCGATCAATCTACAATCTTCCGTATCATGGGTCGTGGAATGAAATTTTTTATAATAGGCGGATACATTCTTCCTTATCGTGTGTTGTAACAAAGGACAATGGCTAGCATCATGATTCAAATTTACAGATCTCACATTCTAACAACAATGAATATACGGGTTTGTGGGGGAAACTATCCTTGGCGTGACCTTCCACTTCATAATCTGTACACCAAATCCTTGAGTGCGTTTCATGGGCTGAATTTGTCGATAGTTTCTCTAACTACTTTTCCATAGCTGTAATTTGTGCCTCTAAGAATGGGCTAATGCTAGTGTCAATACTCCTAACTACCTCATCATGCAGAGTTGCATCCAATGCCTTATGCAGATCAGTGTATGTCTTATGTGACAACACCCTTCTCAATGGTGTAATCAATCCTCAAACGAACCATTGTGCATGCTGGCTGCGTGAATATCATAAGAGAGATTCGATAGAAGTGTTTTAAATTGAACATCATACTCATGTACACTCTCAGTAGTGCCTTGTTTGATATCCTTGAGCGCGCTTATACTCTTTTTCTTAAATTCTGGGATATAGAACTCTTTTAAGAAAACATCCTTCAATGCTGCATAATCCACACAAGTTTGATCAGGGTCAAACTTCTTATACCAATTGTGTGCACATCCCTGTAATGTGGTAGAAAATTGGCTTGCCTTACACTCTAAATCTGTGATCCCTTTTTTGCACCATAATATTTCACACATGTGCACATGTTCAACAACATCTTCTATGCCTCTATACTTTGGGAGATGAAGAGACATCTCCATGTAAATATTCTGGGGTTGCTGCGGACCTTTCCCACCTAATCCAAAACCTCTTGTGTTTCCCTTACCTCCAGAACCACCAGATCTGTAAAAACTTGAGCTACCTATGCCTCCTAATCCCAAACTTGTGGCTGGGGTTGGACTAGAAGATGTACTTCTTGTGTCTCAACAGTAGAACTCAACTGTACCCTGACAGTTTGCGAAGCGTTACCACTCCCAGAAGTTAATCAAAAAATTAGCGTGCTTGTATTCTACATTGATGATATACCTAAAAAAGTACTCCCATATAACAACAAAGCCATTTGTGTTTCCATTATTGTACCTTTCATAAGACTCGCTCCTACTCTTCCACTACTTGATTTAGTTTATTGACTTCTTGTTATACTAGATGTTGGAAAACCAAGCGCAAGGGCAAGGTTGTTAGATGGATTTAGATGCATGCCCATGGCCCAAGTTGTTTCTACCGGCATGCTTCTACATGAGGCTGAGAAGGGTTCCCTATCATGTTTATCTAAATGGGGGAGTTCCTGAGGCTCGGGTTCCACGTCTTCTACGTGAATTTTAATTTCTGATTGAACTAACTTTCTCCACAATGCCATTTGTTCTACAACCTCCCGCTGCTTCTCTTCCTCCCTCTCGCATGCCTCATTATGCTTAAGCCACATTTCCTCTCTCTACCTTTCTGCCACTAGGTATTCCATCTTTTACAAAACCTGCTCCCGCCTTGCGCATGGTGGGGTTTAGTTAGCCATCGTTTTACCCTCCAAATTAAAAGTTACCATCAAGATCTTGATCGCCAATGGAATGCCTTGCATGTTGATTCCCTTTGGATATCGTAAAAACTGGAATTAAGCTACTTCTAGATAGGAATAAGTGGAAATTGAATTCTCTAAAATTAATTGTTCAAAACACCACGGAACCACGTATCCACAGCTTGAGTCCAAATCAAATCAGAATCATAAAGGGCTTGGAATTATTCCTATGTCCAAATAAGTGTATGATATCTCCAGTTCCTTTTAGACACATATGAAACTAGCCACTCATACAGATCTACTAGGAAAATAACAAAGAAGCTCTCATACAAATTGTCATACAGATTTTGTTCCACCCAAATGTGTGCGTTAAACTTAGATCCAGTGCTGAATCTCCGTGTGTATTCTTCTTCCAGGTTGTGTATCCACTCCTCAACACTTTCTAGAGTCAACCGGTATGTCTTCATTGTGAACCATCTTGGAAACAACTGAAAAAGAGGGTCCCAGCAACGGAACTAATGATGCAGCCTAGAATTCACCAGTAAGACCCCAGGCACATTGACACATCACTTAGCATAGACTGAGCACTCACCCAAAGTACACAAAGGTACCAAGTCCCTCTTTAGGGTTGTTATTACATGATGTTAGCATGATGAAAACTTAATACATGTGGTTCCATTATTAATACATCATTCTACAAAGCATTCCAGATCTATTTCTAAAGGGGAACCGGATTAAGTATTAACCATGATGAAATCATGAACATACTAGATCCAAATACACCCAGAACTAACACATACATTCATCCAATATCCTCTATTATATTAAATATGAAAATTACATAGAATTTTCTTACAGTAATGGCATTATATGCCCATACGTGCACAGATCTGATATGATAGTCCAGTCTTGCATGCATACATACATAACTATATCTATATCTCTCTACTCATCCACATATATCCTCTACTACGTAGTTCACTACATATTTATAAGGGTGGGGACTTTCCCTTCACCACTTATCCAATCATGAAATAGGCCGCATGCTATTATTAGCTACACACTTTTTACAGTCATAGCCCCACATGTAAGTGTGCTAATAATAAAATTACTTTAGTTAATTGATAGTGATAAACCTATTCTTAGCCCACATCTATGTAAAGTGCTTTGTAGCTAATCCTCTAAAAACAATCAATGCATGGCTCGCAAGTCTCTTCCTCATTTATGTGCTCTATACGCCATCTCTAAAAATAGATCCTCATGTGAAAAAATGGATAAGTCCCAAAATATTAACTTATCCTCCACACGTGTGTTTCCCTTTTCCATTCACGCTTTTGAACATGCAATGTTTTCCTGTGCGGACCTCTTATGTTCCTTTTGTTAAGGATTGATAATCTTCGTACACCCTACAAACTGGTTAGTACAATGAGATCCACTTGGTGTCGACATATTTTAATAGTTTATGCCCATTTATTAGTCGTTCATAAAATATTTGGGATTTCATTAACCTTTTAGGACTATGCCAGAAATAATCATGCACCTCTCAAACAAGGTCTTAATCTTTTGTTATAGGTTTAAATTTTCCAACTATTTTGTAAGCTAGGTTCATTCTATGAGCCATACAATGAATGACAATCATACAAGGGAAATGAGATTTTTGGAGTCTTACACATAGTCCATTACGATGACCTTGTATTACAGATGCCCCATCTACCCCGAAACATACCAAATTTGATGTAATTGCAACATCATCCAAGTCACTGATCTCCTTCAAAAAATTTATCATCAACTCACAAAGATTTTTAACATTGGATTTATCTCTCATCTTTTGAATGGAAAGTAAGTGAGGCTATCTCACATAATTCTCAATAGTATACACATGCATACAGACCTAAGTAGTATTATCTACTGTTGTAACCTCATCAATAGACAAAGATATGTATCATGCAGACTTCAGTTTCTCTTTCAAGTCTTCTTTCTTAGCCATAGCTAGGCATTTTGCCCAATCCCATCCACTACTTTTTGACCAGTGAGAATGAGGAAAGTGTGGGACACTAATAAAAGAAAACATATTCTTTTGTTCAAGAAAATATATTATAGGAAGGCCTCTTTTCAAAATGTGAAAAACAGTAGCTAGCTGAATTGTTTTACCGAAAATATTGTTTTGAATGATCTTGTTGAGTTGAGAGGTAATTTTCCCTCCATTTGCTGCAACTATTCTTTCATTTCTCTTGTTATCTTATAATAATTTTTCATACCTAATATGTAAACAATAATCCACATTTTTCCATTTGGAAACATTCTTCTCAACGTCATCTATAATTATCTTTTCATATATATTTCCTACATGTTTCTAAATAATATCAAACTTAAAGTTACATTGTCTTGTCCTTGCACAATTTCTAGCTATAGATTGTACATTTGCATTCTTTGGGAGGTTCATATTTATTCTCATTTTCAACAATTTCAATAAATGGAAACTTAAAAAACCCACTCTAACCTGAAACTCCTTCCCGAGTCCCATTTTCTTTCCTTTCTCTTTCTTCCAGAAATAGGTATCCACTGAGTATTTTCCTTAGTGAAAATTAATTTTCGTTGGCTTCCAGAAGTTCCACCTCCAATATTCACTTGGGAAGATGATGTAGTTTTGTATTCATTCAATTGGGAAGGTGGTACAGTGTCAAACCCAACATCATTCAATGTAATGTCTTCAAGGGGAGGCATTTCATTATTTTTGTCATTGACAACATCAAGCAAATAAAAAATGAACACATTCTCATTTCGAGTTTCATTTTGAATGTAATCATTATCTCTTGATTGTGATGGTCCTGCTGGAGAAGGATGGGTTTTCTTATATGGTTTCTCAAAATAAGATGTTATTTTTTGAATGCCAGTACCACTACCTAGAGGGTTTGGAATAAATTTTTTGCCTGAGGCTGAGCTTCCCTTTTTAGTTTCCATTTTCCTGAATAAGTAAATCCTTTAGAATTGAAAGAAAAAAAGATACAACATGTTAGATTAAATGACATTGATATGTGCACAAACATCTCAACATGATAAATACGTATAAATAAAAATATTACACATGCAAATGCATTCAGATGAATTGATTTAGGTAGAAAGACAACATAGGGAAGAAATTCATTGTGAATAATCTCAAAGGCACTCTCATTGACTGAAAGAAGTGATTTCAATGTCCATATATCATGTTCTCAAAACACTAGATAGTGCATCTCAAGATGTAATGGATGTCAATTGACAAAAAATGCACAAAATATTCACATATGAGAGGAGACAACAATCAACATTGCATCTTACAAGAAATAGAAAAATTTGAAATAATAATTTAAAAGAAGTGTCATCATGGAAACCTAAAATAATTTTAGATGTTAGAGTAGGTATTTACCTTAGCTCATGTTCACCTAGGTACTTTATTTACCTCTATTGTATTTATCCTCACCCACTTATGTGTGTGTATATTTATTTTATTTTATTTAGATATTAGGGTGATATCTAGTTTTTAGGTATAGTTATTTCCTTGATCTATGGTATTGACTATATCTTTGATGACTAGTTCTTTTCTAAATCTATGGTCTTGATTAGCTCTTTGATGACTGGTTCTTTTCTTGATTTATGGCTTGATTTATGGCTTGATTGATGGCTTGATATATGACCTTGACTGGTTCTTAGATTGTATTTCTTGCCTATATAAGCAAGGCCCATTCTCATTATATTTCACTGAGTTCCATAATAATATATGATATTGTTGCTCATTTGTTTCCAAAGGTTTATGTAAATTTATTCTGAAGAATTAATTTCATCTTATTGAGTGTTGTGTTTAATTAACATCTAAGTTCTTCATGGCTTGGTACGATTTGTTTATGGAGCTGGAGATTGTTGTTGAAATCCGTTTGTAAGTTTTATTTTGCAAATAAGGTTTTTTGTATATTTATATATTCAGGATTTGTTCGTATTGTTGTTACCGACATTTTAATGCAAAACAGACCCTTCTATTCGATTCAGAAGGTGTGAAAACCATAAGATTGACTGTAAACTCGGCCATTTCTTGAGGCAGCAATGGTGCATGTTATTTTCGACACAATCCATGAATAACAAGTTTTATCAGAAGAAGTAATTGGATGTGACTTTCTCAAAAATAAGTGGCCTGGTCATATGAGGGCTTAATCTTGTGATTCCTACTAGTAGGTGCTGAACTTAATCCCCCCCTTTGATTTTATTTGTGTGGTGAAGGAAAGATCATTTTATATGGTTTTAGGGGAAATTAAAATAAATAATAGAGCATAAAATTGAAAAACTTGTAAGTTTTGATAGGTAACTCGGATTTGAGTGTTGTTTTTTGCAAAATACTCATTTTTTTGTGCTTTTTCCATTGAAACTATTTATTTTGAAAAGAACACTTGTTGATCAAAGAATACTTGTCTAAAATCACGTGAGGAGTCTGCGCAGGATAGAAGGCCTAAAACCAAGGGTGCGGGAGGACAGGAAAGACCCGCACATGGAAGGCAAGTGCAGAACACACCAACGATGCAGATATTTGTGCGCCATGCATTATCTATATTTGGATAAGCAGTTTAAAGCGTATATGCATGGAGACAAGTTAAGAATAGAGTTGACACTTCAGTTAACTACAAGAGGACTATAGATAGCACACTTACATGTGTGGCTATGATTGTAAACGGTGTGTGGCTATTAACAACATGTGACCTATTTCTGGAATAGATAAGTGGTGAAGGGTAAGTCCCCACCCTATAAATATGATGTTAGGTGCATGTTAGAAAGGAGAGAATAGAGAGATGGATGTATGTATGTGTGATAGAGAATATACGCATATGGCTGAACCATTGTATCAGTTCCATACGTGCATTGATATAAATTGATAATACTGTAAGGAGCTTCTATATTTATTAATAGATGGAAGATATTGGATGAATCTAAGTGTCATTTTACATAATTGAGTAGTACATGTTATTAATTTGATCATGATTACTGTTTAAGCTTGTTCTTTCATAGATCTGAGGATAGTATGCATTGTAGAATGATGGATTAGTTATGAATGTATATGTTCCTTCATCATGTTAACATCCTGTTACAGAAACCCTAAAGAGGGACCTGGTACCTTTGTGCGCTTTGGGTGAGCACTCAGTCTAGGATGAGTGATGTGTCAGCACGACTAGGGTGTTATCTTGTAATTCTAGGTTGCATCATTGGTTCCGTTGCTAGGACCTCTTTTTTAGTTGTTTTCAGGATGGTTGCTATGCCCTTAACCTATTGCTTGTATTAGGATATGAGTAGCCAACTTGTGGCTTACCATATCATTTTATTATATCATTTATACTTTCTCATGCTTAGTATGTCGGCCTTGGTGATGGCCATAACATATGAATAGTATATATAGGGGATTGTAGGTAGTAGTTAATCATCTTTTGGAGCATTTGAGTCTTATTGTATGGTTTGGAGGTTGCCCCCTCGAAGTGGCAGAGCTATTCTAATTGCATATTGAGATAATTACTATGGAATATTATGTTATTTGGTGTTATAGTGCTGCTCATGATCTGAATTATATAAGTAATTTCATTACAAGTGGTATCAGAGCTGCGATCTGGGCCAAAATTAGGGCAAAATCCTTAATTTTTTGTTTTTTCCATATATTTCGAACCAAATCGAATTGGTGAGAGATATGTTTACCAGAGTTGTGAAACATTTCAAGTAAGGTTCCCTGAAAATTTCAAACTTTTGTGATTTATTTTGCAAACGTTATTACAAATTTATGGTTTTTCATAAAATCACTCCCTAGGGTGCAAATTGTCAAAAAAATTCAAATTCATTAAATTTTTGGAAATAAAAAAACAAATTATTTGGGGTTTTTTCTTTAAGTTTTTTATGTTTTATCGAATTCTTATCAAAATCTGAAACCCTAAAATTTGATCGTGATCCCTACATCCTACTATTTAGGGGCATCATGGCGGGGCCTTCCACAAGAGGAAAAAATAATCCCATCACTCTAGGTAAAACACCAGAAAAGGATGAGATAGTAGTTGAGGAGTTGGAGACAGAAGATATAACTACAGATTCCTCAGGGTTAGGGTTTACTTCGATAGACCATAAAGTAAGCCAACTTGAGTTTAACTTGAGAGATCTCGAATCTCGGGTGGCCAGCAAAGAAGATGTGGATAGGATTGGGAAAATATTGGAGGATTTCATGCAAAAATTCAGTACGCATATGATGGGTAATCATACTTATGTCAATTAAGGTGGATCCTCAGGTTAACATAATAGACACATGAGCCAGAGTGGATCTTTGAGTGTGCACAATCCAAATATGAGCACTTTGTAGGCCCGTACTATGTTTCCAAAAGTGAAGATGCGCAAGTTTGATGGAAAGGACCCACTCAATTGGATCAACCAAATTGAGAATTTATTTGAACTACATCAGATTCCATCAGGGCAAAAGGTGACCATGGCAGCTTTGTATCTCAAACCTGACCAATTCATCTCATATAAATGGTTATGTGATCAAAGGTAGAAGAGTGGTCTCAATGTTACATGGAAAATCTTCACTAAAGAGTTGCAATTACACTACAGTTCTAGTGCGTCAGATAATCACTTCAGCCAATTAGCAAAGTTGAGACAGATAGGATCTATTAAGGATTAGATTCATCACTTCCAAAACCTTTCTCTGTGGGTGGAAAATATTACAGAAGAGAATCTGAATGTCCTATTTCTTAAAGGTCTTAAGGATCACATTGAGCATGAGGTGTGTATGGTTAATCCTCATAAGGTTTCTGATTCGATGATTATGGCAAGAAGGGAAGAGGAGAAATTTGTTTCAAGTAGGAGACAACATTTCACTTATACTAGAGATCGCAACACCTTAGCCCCAACACTCCCTCGGCCAGTTAGATTGACACCTCAAAAATTTGAAGAAAAAATAGAAAAAGGGTTATGTTTTAACTGTGATAGTAAATTTGGACCCGGACATAAATGTGTTGAAAAAAAGTTGTTCTACATTGATGGGCCTAGTGAAGATGAAGATGCAGAGTTAGAGGTCTTGGTTGAGCCAGAGGAGGAGTCAGGAGATCCTCAGCCAATGATCTCATGCCATGCAATTTTAGGTATTAGCACCCCTAAACCTTAAAGGTGGTTGAATTCCTAAAAAAATAGAGGGTCACAGTGTTGATTGATTCAAGAAGTACTCACAACTTTATCAATCATAAGTTAGCAATTCACCTAAACTGTTTCATTTATCTAGCTCCTGAATGTCAAGTAATGATTGCTGATGGAGGTACTGTTACTTGTTCTAGAAAATGCCATAGCATTAAGATTACCATGGGAGATTACATACTAAATAGTCCCATGTATGCCATTTCTATGGGAGGAGCAAACATTGTGGTAGGGGTTCAATGGCTTACCACTTTGGGAACCATTGAGATGAACTTCCAAGACTTGTTCATGTGATTTAACTCTTAAGGAAGGAATTTTGAGCTAAGAGGCTTAAGAGCAAAGTCTCCAAAAATAGTAAGTTCTCATCAGATGCACAAAATGTTAAAAAAGGGTGTAGAGGGATTTATGGCACAACTCTTTTCATTGGAGGCCCATCATTCTAAGGAAATTATACCATCAGATATGCAAACAATGTTGGATGCACACTCTGTTGTATTTGAAAATATACCAAAGGGCTTACCTCCAAAGAGAGATAATGATAATTATATTTAGTTATTACCATGAAGTAAACCACCTAACATCATACCTTATAGGTACCCATATGTGCAAAAGAGTGAAATCAAGAATATTGTACAAGAGATGTTGGAAGCAGGAATCATCCGTCACAGTCAGAGTGCTTATTCTTTTCCAGTAGTGATGGTACAGAAGAAAGATGACATGTGTCCTGATTATAGGGAACTTAATAAGTACACAATCAAAGATAAGTTTTCTTTTCCTATAATTGATGATTTTCTTGATGAGTTGCACGGTGTTGTTTATTTTACAAAGCTTGATCTTCATTCTGGATACCACCATATCAGAATCAAGGATGAGGATGTTCATAAAACCTCCTTTCAAACACATGAAGGCCATTATGAATTCCTAGTAATGCCTTTTGGACTCCCCAAAGCACCTTCTACATTTCAAATTTTGATGAATTCTATTTTTAAGTCATTCCTGTGAAAGTTTGTCTTAGTGTTTTTTGATGATATATTAATTTATAAAAAAACATGGGAGGAACATTTGCATCATGTAAATAAGGTTTTGGAAACCCTTTAGCAACGTCAACTTTATGCAAAGCCCTCTAAGTGTTCTTTTGGACTCAAGGAGGTTGAATATTTGCATCACATTGTCTCTCATGAAGGGGTTAAAGTGGATCCTAATAAGATCAAATCCATGATGGAGTGGAAGGTTCCAAAAACCCTAAAAAATCTACGAGGATTTTTGGGGCTTATAGGTTATTACCGAAGATTCTTAAGGCATTATGGAAGCATAGTTGCACCTATCACAACTTTATTAAAGAAGGAGTCCTTCCATTGGAGTGAGGATGCAACCAAAGCATTTGAGCAACTAAAGGAGGGCATGTGCATCACTCCACTCTTGTCTACGCCAGATTTTTCCAAAACATTCATTATTGAATGTGATGCATTAGGGGTGGCTATGGGGGCAGTTCTCATGCAAGAAGGCCATCCTATTATCTTTTTGAGCCATCAATTCAAAGGTAAGAATCTTTCCAAGCTGACATAGGAGAAGGAAATGCTAGCCATACTTCATACAGTAAAGCAATGGAGACCATATCTCATAGGAAGACACTTTAAAGTGAAGACAGATCATGATAGTCTAAAATAATTCTTAGAGCAGCATTTATCATCTTAATAACAACAAAAATGGGTCTCCAAGATGTTGGGATATGATTGTGAGATTATCTATAAGAAAGGGAAGGAGAATGTAGTTGTGGATGCTTTGTTGTGGAAAGATGACTCAATTGCAGCCTTGTTATGTGCCATATCCATATTACAAGAAGATTGGATAGATGAGGCAAGGTCCGAATGGAGAAATGACCCAACCACACAAAACCTCATTCATCATCTCTAGAATGATCTAAGCATGTCTGAAATTTTTTTATTGAAAGGGGATGTTTTATTGTATAAAGATAGATTGTACCTATGTAAGAGCTCCACTCTTAAAAGTAGGATTCTATTTGAGCTTCACTCTTCTCTAGGAGGGGGGCACTCTAGATTCTTGAAGACTTATCATAGAGTCAAACAAGATTTATTCTAGGAAGGGCTCAAAGGGGATGTCCAAAAACTTGTGGTAGAATGCATGGTTTGTCAAGAAACTAAGGGTGAAACAGTTTGATCCCCAGGTCTTCTACAACCTCTATCTATTCCTAGCCAGCGGTGGTAAGAGGTTTCCGTGGAATTTATCACAGATTGCCTAAATCTAAAGGATAAAATGTCATCATGGCTGTGGTGGATAGAATACCCAAATATGATCATTTTTGTGCCTTGGCACACCCATTTGCTGCAAGCACGGTAGCATCATCCTTCATAGACATCGTTCAGAAACTTCATGGGACATCGAAGATTATAGTAAGTGATCAAGACCGTATATTTACTAGTTATTTTTTGACTGATTTATTCTCATGTTTGGGTACTCAGTTAGCTCGTAGCTCTTCTTATCATCCCCACTATGATGGGAAAACAAAAGTTTTAAATACGTGTTTGTAGGGATATCTTCATTGCTTTACGTCAGATAAACAAGCAAGATGGGTCCAATGGTTGCCACTTGTAGAATGGTGGTATAACACTTCCTTCCATACTTCATCTAAAATGTCTCCTTTTTTGGCACTCTATGGGTACGATCCATCATCCATCACATCATCATTGAGAGGACAACCACGGGTTAGAGCAGTAGGAGAACACATTCAGTATCAACAAGAGGTCCTCTCTAGTCTCGAGGAGAACTTGGTCATGGCATAAAATTACATGTAGCAACAGGTTGATCAACATCAGACAGAAAGGCATTTTAAAGTCGGTTATTGGGTTTTTGTGTAGTTACAACCATATAAGAAAATGTCTTTGAAAGAACAATAAAAGGATAACAAAATTTCACTAAAGTATTATGGCCCCTATCAAGTATTGCAGAAGATTGGTAATGTAGCATACAAATTAGAACTTCCATAATAAACTAGAATACATCTAGTCTTTCATGTTTCTTTCCTGAAGAAAGTAATTAGACAGAGAGTATCATCCCAAACAGTGTTACCGGAGTTCGATGAGGAGGGGAGAGTTATCTTAGAACTAAAATATTTAGGACATAGGTTATTACTAAGTACCTAATCAAGTGGAAGAATATGGACAATGAAGATGCAACATGGGAAGATATGACATTCTTACAGCAGCACTCGGAGCTTCTCAACATTGAGGACAATGTTGCTTTAAAGGGGAAAGGCATGCTACACCCTTAACCTATTTCTTGTATTAGGATATGAGTATCCGACTTGTGGCTTACCATACCACTTTATTATATCATTTATACTTTCTCATGCTTAGTAGGTCGACTTTGGTGATGGCCATAACATATGAATAGTATATATAGGGGATTGTAGGTAGGATTTCATCATCATTTGGAGAATTTGAGTCTTATTGTATGGTTTGGAGGTTGCCCCCTCGAAGTGGCGAAGCTATTCTAATTGCATAATGAGATCATTATTCTGGAATATTGTGTTATTTGGTGTTATATTGCTTCTCATGATTTGAATTATACAAGTAATTTCATTATAATGGTTTGCGATGAAGACGTACCTGTTAACTCTAGAAAGTATTGAGGAATGGATACATGATCTGGAGGAAGAATATGCATGACGGTTCAATAGTGGATCTGAGTTTAACGCACGTACTTGGGTAAAACATAACATGTATGACAACTTATATAAGAGTTTTTTTGCTATCTTTCCAATAGAACTATACGAGTGGCTTACTGCTTATGAATCTCAGCGGAATTGGAGGTATTTCACACTTGTCTAGACATAGGAAGAATTTCAGGCCCTTTAAGATGCTGATTTGATATGGACTCGCATGATGGATACATGGTTTCATGGTGTTCTAAATAGTTATATTCTAGAATATTCAATTTCGACATACTCTTTCCCTGAGGTAGTTAAATTCCAATTTTTACTGTATCCAAGAGGAACATATTTTCACGGTATTCCACTGGCGATCAAGATATTAATGGTAACTTTCAACTTGGAGAGTAAATTGATGGCTAACTAAACTTTTCCACACGTGAAGGAAGGAACAGGTTTGGTATTAAGATGGTAGGCCTAGCGGTAGAAAAGTAGAGAGAGGAAAGGATGCTTAAGTATAATGAGGTCCGTGAGAGGGAGATAGATAAGCAACATTCCATTGCAGAGAGTATGGCATGGAGGAGAGAGATGGCTCATGAAGGATTTACAGCTCATGTAGAAGACGTGGAGCTGGAGCATCAAGAACTCTCCCATCTTGGAAAACATGATAGAGATCCCTTCTTGGCCTCACATGGAAGTGCGCCAACAGATATTACCTAGGCTGTGGGCATGCATCTTAATCCACCTGGTGACCTAGCCTTTGCGCTTAGTTTTTCAGCATCTAGTATGACAAGTAACCAAAAAACTAACTTGGGAAGTAGAAAAGTAGGAGTAAGTCAGGGATCAAGTACATCAATGGCAGAATAGATGGATTCAATGTCATTGGGAGGAGCATTATTAGGTGCATCATCAACATAGAATGTGAGCACGCAGAATGTTTGATTCACCTCTGGAAGTGGAACTACCTGACAGACTGTAGGGGTTCTGTATAGTACTACTATCGAAGCACAGGGAAGTACATCTACAGGCCCTATTCCAACTACAAGTGGTGGATTAGGAGGTATAAGTGGTTCTAGAGGTAGAGGGAACATAGGAGGTTCCAGATCAGGTAGTTAAGGTATGCATCAACCAAAAAATATCTATATGGAGATGTCTCTTCGTCTTGTGGAATATAGAGGTATAGAGGATGCTATCAAACATGTGCATATATGTGAAATCTGGTGGCGCACTAAAGGGATTACAGTTACTGAGAGAAAGGCAAGTCAATTCACCACTATGTTATAGGGGTGTGTACAAAGATGGTATAGGAATTTTGAATTTGATCAAACTTGTATGGATTATGCAATGTTGAGAGATGCTTTCTTGAAAGAGTTCCATATCCCTGAGTTTGAGTAGAATAATATAAGTGTGCTCAAAGATATCAAGGCAAGGCCACACTTAGAGGCCAAGGTACCACAAACATTTCCTTCAGTGATACACTATGTGGGAAAGTTGGTGGAATTGATGCTCGAAGATGAAACTCTGCGTATGAAAGTGCCAGAAAGATTAGAGCAAGATACCGAATGGGAGAAAGCATATGTGATGAGAAAAATTACATCTTATGAAGGGCTATTGCAAGCATTATAGGAAGTATTAAAGAAATTAGACTAGGCTTTAAATGTATGCATAGCTCCATAGGCGCTTATCAACATCAAGACCCTCGAAGAGAATAACGAGGTCCATAAGGTGATGAAATATGAGACATTGGGCCATGCAGAAAGGTTGTCAATGGTTAAATGGAAGCGCGAGGCCTTGGAAGGATAACAAGAGCCACACAAGACTCGGTTGGAAGAGCTTGGAAAGCTGATTGCACAGAAGATGGACCTTTTGGAAGGAAGAATGACATCCATGTCTAGTGTTGTGTTGGTTCTATAAAATAAGAAAGGAGAAATTGTGAGGGATGAGTTGGAATCCATTATTGTGGACATCCCAAAAAAGGTAGAGCAAGAACTAACTGACTGACAGTTATTAGAGGCCGAAAGAAAGGAGTATCCAGATTTGATACTGCAAACTGATATAGAGGAGGTTGCCTAATAACCTCATAATTTTTTTTATTCGTCCACATTCTTTCATTTTTAATCTTTCTTTCAATTTTTTTGAGATACCCATTGTCCGGACGACAATGAGATTAATGTGGGGTAATGTTGATAAAAGAATACTTGTATAAAATTAGGTGAGGAGTGTGTGTGGGATAGAAGGACCAGAACCAAGGGTGTAGAAGGACAGGAAGGACCCACACGCCGAAGGCAAGTTCAGATTTCAAGATTTAGCCAATTTTGAGCATGAGGATATATTTTTAAAAGATGGCATGTGGAACACACCAACGATGTAGAGATGTGCGCACCATGCATTATCTATATTTGGAGAAGCAATTTAAAGCATCTATGCATGGAGACAAGCTAAGAAAAGAATTGACACTTCAGTTAACTGTAAGAGGACTATAGATAGTGCACTTTCATGTGTGGATATGATTATAAATGGTGTGTTGCTATTAATAGCATGCGACCTATTTCTTAAATAGATAAGCAGTGAAGGGTAAGTCCCCATCCTATAAATATGATGTTAGGTGCATATTAGAAAGTAGAGAATAGAGAGATGGATGTATGTATGTGTAACAGAGAATATACGCATATGATTGAACCAATGTATTGGTTCCATATGCACATTGATATAGATTGAAAATATTGTAAGGAGCTTCTATATTTATTAATAGATGGAAGATATTGGCTGAATCTAGGTGTCATTCTGCGTAATTGAGTAGTGCATGTTATTAATTTGATCATGATTACTGTTTAAGCTTGTTCTTTCATATATCTGAGGATAGTATGAATTGTAGAATGATGGATTAGTTATGAATGTATACGTTTCTTCCTTCATCATGTTAACATCCTGTTACAGCAACCCTAAAGAGGGACCTGATACTTTTGTGTGCTTCGGGTGAGTGCTTAGTCTAGGCTGAATGATGTGCCAATGCGACTAGGGTGTTATCTTGCAAATTCTAGGCTGCATCAACACTATAATTATAAATTTCCATATTATAACACGCACTCAATTATAAAGTGCCAAAATCTAGGGGGTCTTGTTGCATTGCTTGATTATTACATTTTTGTGATTTCTAAGAATGGCGTTTTTATCTACTTCTACATTAAATCATGTTGAGCCATAAACAACACATAATTACCACACATGGAAACCAATAATGGAAATAATAATTAAAAGGAAAGGATTATGGGCTTGAGCTTCTTCAAAATAACTAGTGTTCACTAGAGAATCTAAGAAATTTTAGTACCAGTGCAAATTTGATGAATGTATGGGTTTGATAGGAACTTATTTAAGTGACATTATTTTAATTCATTTGGAAAAATATGACTCCCCTTTCAAAATATGGGAGAAATTTAAGGGTTTATTTAGTAAGGTGGATCATATGAGAGCCATGCAACTTGAAATTGAGATCACCTCTCTTAATCCTAATTTTTCATCAATTATAGACTAGCTTACCAAGTTCAAGCATTTGTTGATACAATTGAAGGGGAGTGGAAGAGATAAGAAAGATGAAGAGTGTGTTTACTTAATTCTATTCAAGTTGAGAGGACCATTATAAATATTTGCTTCTACATTTTTCTCTAGCATGGATGCCTTAGGTGACACATTCAAAATGTCTGACTTAGAAACATTTTGTGAAAGACTTACTAGGGAAGAATCCAAATTGTCTAACCTTTAGTCTTCCACCTCTCAAAAGACATTAGTTGCATCTAATCCTAAGGAAAAAGGAAAACCAAAAATTAAAACCAAATCCACCCCTTATCCATCTCAAAGTGCTCCTAAACCCAAAGAAAACAACTCTAAACCCAAGGAGTCTTCTAAATCTAAGAATAAGTCTAGCCTTTCATGCTCCTTTTGTGGGGATATTGGTCTTGAAGAACATAAGTGTCATAAGTGAATGCAATCCTTGGAGGATATAGTCAAGAAACAAAAAAATTCTATCTTCACTCCACCTCCTTCTAATCAGCATGGAAAATCATTTAATGTTGTTGGGAGGTCTCAGTCACCGCTTGCAGATAGTTGGGTTATAGATTTTGGTGCTTCTCATCACATGAGTTCTTCCAAGGAGTCTTTTGTATCTCTAGGTTTGATTTCTAATTCCAAAATTGAGGTTGGAGATTCTTCCTTTCTTTTTGTCAAAGGAAAAGGTAACATACACCTTGATAGTGACCATATCAAATATGCACTATATGTTCTTAACACCACTACAAATTTGCTTTATGTATATTAAAATTTTATTCTGGTCAAGGAAAAATAATGAATTTTACACCACATGGGGTACAAATAAAAACTTTGATGGAGCCTTATTCACTTTTTGCTCAAGGTATTGTTGATCATAGTTCTAGACCATATTACTTTGAGGGTTTTGATGACACTTCCTCTATAAGGATAGGATTGGTTTCTCATGTAGATTCAGAGAGTAAGCTTTGGCACGAGAGATTTTGACATCTCAATTACAAATAGTTGATGGCATTGAGAACTCATTGTATGGTATATGCTCTTCCTAGATTTTCTTGTCTTGAGGGAGTTTGTCATGGCTATGCATTAGGGAAACAACACCAAGATCCATTTCCTAAGAATTTGTTCAAGAGATCTTCTTCACCACTTGAGTTTGTGCATATTGCCTTGATGGTTTTTCCTACTCCATCTTTCAATGGAGTTAAGTGTGCACTTACTGTTATCCAAAATTCACCCCCAGGGTAAATTTGATAACATGCATCAGGATGTCCAAATTCCAAGAAAAATGACTGATTCAGAGCAAAATCAGGTTTCTAGGGTCCCTTCAGGGGTCTTTCTGAACTCCCCAGGCCGAAGAAGGAAGGAGCAAGCTTTGAGAAAGTGTGAAAAGTTACAGAAAGGCAAATAGGATTGATCCAGGAAAAAGTGAAAAAATTGGCCGAGTCCTTCTAGAGGGAGCAGTCGGGACGTTTGGGACAGAAGGGCCCGAACCGGCCGGTTCGCGCGAAATCAACACAAGGAGCCCAAAAGCAATTGGGACAAGCGGGCGAGAAATACCCGAACCGGCTGAACCGGCCGAAATTGTCCCAAAAGGTCCAAAATCAAAATAGGACGTCCGGGACAAAAAGACCCGAAATACGCGAAGAAGCCGAAGGAGCCGAAAGCCAATCAAAAGGTGCCACGTGTCTTTGGCCAAATGAGGGACAAGGAAGCCCATTTCAGGCAGATCGGAGGTTTTTGTCCCAAGCAGCATTGGGACATCTAGGACGAATGGACGCGAAGTACGCGGAAGACCCGGCAGGCCCGAGAACCATTGAGAAATTGCCACGTGTCATCAAGGAAAAGTCGAAGGGTCAAAGGGCAAGATTTGAAGCGCTGGCCTGAGCCAATAGAAATTGGACACGTGTCCAATGGAGCATAGAAGTGCGGAGCTCGGGGAGGAGTAGGAAAGTTTGGCCAAATCTAAGCCAAAAAGGGTAAAAGTGAAGGAAGACCTGGCAGGTTCGTCAACCAACCAATGCATGCCATGTATCCCTAGTGGCGGGGCATGGGAAAAATGTGGAAAATATTCCAAGAGCACCAAAAGTCAAAATTCAAGAGACAGCCCGCCGAAAAGCAGAGGAGAGAGAATTATTCAGCGAATCAAAGCATGCCACGTGGCATCCAAGTGGCAGTGCGCGGGAAAATATTTCAAAATCCGTTTTCGCCTGTTCCGTGTCCTAAATCTTCAGATCGACATATCTTTCGATCCAGAGCTCAGATTTACACATTCTTGATATCAATGGAAAGCTGTTGAAATTCTCTACATGTTTCCAGGGTCAATCTTTCATTTTGGTGTAGTCTGGAGGGAGAAAATTGAGAAACACCTCTGGCACGAAATAACAAGCAGAGGTAATACTTCAACAACCACTTTAATGCAGCAGACAGTTTGCCGCTTCTGTTAGGCAAACCACCGCTTTGCCAGAACCCGCCGCTTCTGCCATGATGGACGAATTAAATGCAACCTAGAGGTGGTTGGGGCAGATTTCAAATTCCTCTCTCTTTTCTCTCCCATTCTTCCTATAAATTGTAAGGAGGGGTTTCTTTCTGTAGTTGGACATTTTCTGCTTTGCACCCTCCCTTCTCTCCTGTTCATAAGAAGATTTGTGGAGTTTTCAAACCTCCCATATAGACTGTAACACCGTTTTTTGCCTTCTGGCTATTGCAATGTATTGAATCGATCCTTGAGCAATATATATGTGTCTGTGGTTGCTTCTAAACCCTCTTATATATTTATTACTGTCATTCTTGATCTTTCATTGCATTTTTGCTGTCTGTGCATAGTGTTGTGTTATATCTACATGGTCTGTGTTTAATGTGGAAAAGCATATGTTCTTCATTCCTCGGTGCATCACCTCTATTAGCTTAGATTTATTTTATGCATCTTCTTACCCTATCTGCTTGGCAGATTAGATTAGATTCTGAGAAAACCCTCTGCATATTTCGTGTGCACCTGAACAGAGGAATAGGAACCAGCCTTTCTCTGGAGATTCCTTTCTCACTCTTCAAGTCCCACACTTGGAGAAAGGATTCAATGTTATGCTATCACACTGGATATTAATATGGTCAACCTAGAAAACTGATCAATATCCAGGGGTGCTGTGATTTTGCACTAACAGTTTTGGCACGCCCGGTGGGACAGAGGTCTCATTTTTTATTGCAGCAAGGTTGATGTGCATCTGCTGCAATTTTCTTGCTTAAAAAGAGCTATTATTTGCATATCTGACAACTCCAAAGGGAGGAATCAATAGAATTTCAGCAGTCAGGCCTAAAAGCTTATGAGAAGAATCACAAGGTCAAGAGTTGGAGAAGAGGAAGTACTGTTTGAATACCTGCAATTATCTCCAAGAAGAAGGCAAAGATGAAGAAGGATTCAAAGGTCTCCATCTCCACCAAACAGAACTCTCTCAACTCCTCCACCTGACAGGCCTTTCTTTCAATATACAAGGGTTTTAAGACCACTCAGAATGGCGCAACCAGTAAACCCCTATGTCAACTTCACAGGCAGCAGCCCACTTGCTCTCAATTCACAAAATCCAATCCCAGTTGCAGCATTGAAGAACATTCCATATTTTACTGGAGAAAACCAGACCACTCCTGGTGATCATGTCAAGGACATTGCTAACATTTGTGCAATCCATGAGATTAATGAGATGCAAGTAGCTGTCAAATTGCTGGCGTCTTAATTCAAGGGAAAAGCATTGCAATGGTTTAGAAGCCTTGAAGCTGCTTCTATCACGAACTGGAATCAGCTGTGTATTGCACTTCATAATCAATTTGGAGAGAAGGGAGACAACTTGTCTCTTTTGGAGCAGCTGACAACCATCAAGAGAGCTTCCAATGAGCAGCTGACTGACTTCAACTTCAGATTTCAAAGGTCTTGGGATAGAATTCCAATAGCAATCAGGCCAACAGCAGAAGGTACTTTTCTGTATTACCTTAAAGCTTTAAATTCTGATATTTCTATGTTGATTCAATCTATGGGAGGCACAACTATCCCTGCTGCTTATAATATTGCCATTAGAGCTGAAAATTGTCTGATTCAAGCTGGCAAGCTAGCTCCTAGGCCTCCAATGCCATTATATCCAATTTTAGAGAGCCCAAGTACTAGTCAGGCACCTGTCTTAGCTCCTTCTCCCACTCCTAGAAATTAGAGTTCAAATGAAACTTCCACTTCATCTCCAAGCGCCCCAAATGAGCTTCAAGAAGTCATGAAGAAACTGCAAAATTTAGGTAATGAGCTGGTCACACTCAAGAGACAACAAACTCAAGGTTTTAGACCTTCGTATCAGCCTCAAGCTCAACCTAATAGGCAGCCATATCAGCCTCAAAGGCCACCTAATCCAGCTGCAAATATGAATCAAACAAGGCCTCCTGTCAATAGACCATTCCAGCCCTATAATCCAAATGCCATATCTGCCTCTAAGGCATTAGTACCAGCACAAAACAATATTGCCCAGGAGTATGAATGGTGTTTTCCATGTAATGAGCCCCATAATCAATCCATGTGCTATAATGGTGCTTTAACCCAAGCTTTAATGGTAACAAGTGCTGGTGTGGAGGGTGAAAGCAATCAAGAAAACAACCAGCAACAAGAAACATTCCAACAGCAACCTGCCCCAAATGACACCACATTGGTAAATTGGCAGGCAGAGGATTTCTGTGGTATGAATCAGGCAGTCTCTCAAGGTGTTGCAGCCAACACAAGGTCAAAAAGGAGAAATTTGGGTGAAGAACAACCGTTAGCCCCAGCCAATCCACAACCTTCCACAGCTCCACAAATGATTGGCAAGCAAAACCCAGTTTCAAATGCACGAGGGCAGCCAAGAACAGCCCCTTGGCCAAATCAAATGCCAGCTGTTGCTGCCCATATTCAAGGAGAAAATGTGCAAATCAAGGGACAACAGAGAGATCCTTCATCACCATTCAGTATCATTGATCAGATGAAGAAAACAAACGTCAATATATCTATGTGGGAATCCCTATCCATCCCAGGCCAAAGAGATCTGCTGCAAGCTGCTATGAAGGACTGGCCAATTTCGAATCAGCAGGTTCAGAGGCAAGACAAAGTGCTTACAAATGCTGCCCAGCCTGAAGGAAATCATGTAGCACAACAAGGTAAAATGCTGAAGCCCCCTCCATTTTATGTTTCATTGATCATAGGAGACAAGTTGGTACATAATTGCATGATTGACTCTGGGGCAAGTAGTTCAGTAATGCCTAAACAGATAGCTGATCAGCTAGGGCTCCAGTATGAAATAACAACTAAGGGAGTAGTGCAATTAGATGGGACAGCAGTAGCCACAGTTGGAGTTATAAAAAAATTGAGTCTTACCTTACATGCATGTCCCAACGTGGTTGTTTTGCAAGACGTCTCAGTCATAGACCTTCCACCACTCTTTGCCCTATGCTTGTCAAGGGACTTTACTGCCAAGATTGGGGGGTATTTGTCCGCTGATTGGTCACACATGCTGTTCAGAACGAGGTATGGAACTAAGGCTACAATTAGATCAGAACCTATTACAGATTTCCACATTGAACCCTATACTCCAAGTCATATTAATACCAATTGCTCAGCATTTGATCAAGAAGATCACCTCGGCACTGATGAGGCCGACACTAAGGTTGGAAGTATCCCAGATTTGACTCTTGATGAATGGGCAAGCAAGGTGCATGCTTTTGATCCTTATCAAGAAGTAGAAGAATCTGAGCTGGGGGTCTATTGTATACACGAAGAAAGTCAACCTGTTCCTAGCATCACCAAGCCAAACCACAAGTATGACAATGAGGTATGGCAACTATTTTTTGATGGATCAAGGAGTAGGCAAGGCGTAGGAGGTGGAGCCATGCTTGTTTCACCTCAAAGAGTAAGGTATTATTCAGCTTTTAGATTTCAATTTGCATGCTCCAATAACACTGCTGAATATGAAGCCTTGGTGCAAGGGATGCATTGGGCAATAAAGAAAAAAATAAAGAACTTGCAAGTTTTTGGGGACAGTGAGCTGATTGTAAATCAGGTCAAGGGAAAACATGCCGCCAAAAATGATCTACTCAGGTGCTACAAGAACAGGGTGTGGGACCTCATGGAGGATTTTGAAGGTTTCGGCATCAAGGCCATTCCCAGAAAAGAGAATCAAGCTGCTGACAGGCTTGCAGCAGTAGGGGCAGCCTTTGACATTGTAGAAAACATTCAACAAGATAAGGTACAGCCAAACATCCACGTGATTGTGAGGCCTTCAGTGCCGGATAACAATGTCAATTGGCAAGTATTTGAGAATGACCGGCAAATCATCCACTTCTTGCAAGAAGAAGCTGAGTTCTCAGCTAAGAATCAAGAGAAGTTGGAACAACAATATGGTGACCAGGTGATACAGCTGAGAACTGACAAGCTACCCAAGGGACTTGTCACCTTGGAGTCCATTTTTAACCCCAATGATCAGTTTAGAAAGGAGAAAGCAAATATTCAGGTCAAGAGGGAAGATTCGGTATCCATCTTGGTAAAAGAGAACAGGCCATTGCAAATTGGAAAAATGACAACTGAGCAAGAGAGATATGAGTTCATACAGCTTTGTCAAGAATTCCCTGACGTGTTTGCTTGGAGCTATGAAGACTTGAAGGGTTTCAATCCTAACTTAGCTCAGCATACCATCGAGTTAGATCCAAATACTAAGCCTGTTAGGCAGAAACAGAGACCAGTCAATCCACACATGGAGCCTCTCATGAGGAAGGAGCTGGACAAGCTGATTGAGTCAGCAATTATATTCCCTATCAAGCACTCAAGTTGGGTTACGAACTTGGTTCCGGTCAGAAAGAAAAGTGGAGAGATCAGGCTATGTGTTGACTTCCGAGACCTCAATAGGGCATCTCTCAAGGACCATTATCCACTCCCTTCCATGGAGCAAATATTGCAGGTTATAGCTGGTGCAGAAAGGTTTTCACTACTTGATGGTTACTCAGGCTTCAATCAGATTATGGTAAAGGAAGAAGACCAGTTCAAGACAGCCTTCACAACCAAATGGGGCACATATGCTTACAAGAAGATGCCATTTGGACTTTCGAATGCCGGAGCAACATTCCAGCGAGCTATGGATATGGCATTCAAAGGCTTGATCAACAAGACAGTGCTGATATACCTAGATGATATCACTGTCTTCTCAAAAAATGCTGCAGACCATCTCTTTCACCTCAGGCATGTGTTTCAGAGATGTAGAAAGTTTGGAGTGTCTTTAAATCCTAAGAAGTGCATCTTTCTTGCACATGAAGGGAAACTCCTTGGCCACATTGTCTCCAAGGAAGGATTAGCAATTGATCCAGAGAGGGTTGAAGCCATAAGGGCTCTACCATTGCCAAGTCACAAGAAAGCTCTTCAGAGTTTCCTGGGAAGGATAAAATTTGTTCGGAGGTTTGTCCCAAATTTTGCAACCCTTGTCAAGCCCATCACCAAAATGTTAAGGAAAAGCATGGCGTTCAAATGGACGGTAGAAGGCAAGGAGAGCTTTGAAGCAATCAAAGAAGCCATCTCCCAGGCACCCACTCTCATCAACCCGGACTTTTCCAAGGATTTCATCCTCTATGCATTTGGGGGTGATGACACTATTTCTGCCATTTTGGTGCAACAGAATAAAGATAATGATGAGCAGCCGATTGCCTTCTTTAGCCAAAGCCTAAATGACTGCGAATTGAGGTACTCTTTTATTGAAAAACATGTGCTTGCAGTAATCAGGAGCTTGAAGAAATTCAAGCATTTGGTCTCAAATAACAAGGTCTAGTTATTGGTCTCACATGCTGGGGTTAAGGACTTCCTCCTCAACAAAGATTTGAATGAGAAAAGGGCAGGATGGATCACCCGTGTCATGGAGTATGACATTGAGATCAAGATCACCAAGCTGGTAAGAGGCAAAGGTTTGTGTGAGCAGCTCGCTTCCAAACAACCAGACAGCCCAAAAGATGAAGAAGACGCTGTCCTGCTATTACAAGAAGATCAAAAATAGGAAAATGATGATGTGTCCACCCCCTGTTGGACTCAAAATATGATACATTTCCTACAGACGGGTATGTGCCCTCTAGAAATGAGCAAAGCAAAAAGAAGACACTTTAGGTTGCAGACAATTCCATATACCATCATTGATGGAGTTTTGTTCAAAAGGGACCTGAATGGAGTGCTGCTGAGATGCATTAACACAGGTCAGATCCAGAGGGTATTACAAGAGTTTCATGATGGACCAGCCGGTGGCCATTTTGCACCAAGAGTGACAGCTCTGAAAATCATGAAGGCTGGTTATTATTGGCCTAAAATATTCAGTGATTGCTATGCATGGATCAAGAGGTGTAAGAATTGTGCATTTTTCACAGGAAAAGAGAAACTTGCAGCCCTCCCATTACATCCAATCTCAGTTGACCAGCCATTCATGCAATGGGGTCTGGACTTCATTGGAGTCATCAATCCCAATTCGAGCCAAAGGCACAAATGGATTTTGACAGCCACAGACTACTTCACCAGATGGACAGAAGCAGTAGCAGTCAAAGAGGCGAATGAGTCTAGCATCTTGGACTTTTACGAGGGAATAACTACCAGATTTGGTGTACCTGCTACAATAGTCTCTGATAATGCATTGGCATTTATTGGATCTAAAGTTACTGAGTGGGCTGTCAAGAACGGAATCTACCTGAGCACTTCATCAAACTATTACCCTCAAGGTAATGGCCAGGCCGAGTCTACAAACAAAAACTTGCTGAGGATCATTAGGAGGACTCTTGATGAGAATCAGAAGGCTTGGCATACCAAACTGAAATCAGCCTTATGGGCAGATAGGATAACTCCCAAAAGATCCATAGGTAACTCTCCATTTAGGCTTGTCTACGGAAGAGAGGTAGTCTTGCCCATGTCACTTGAGTTGCCAACGTTGGAACTCATGAAACAACTGGAGTTGCTAGAGTTTGGGCCCATGGAGGTGAGATATGCAGAATTGATGGAGCTGCAAGAAATCAGAGATCAGGCATTCCAAGCAATGGAAAAGGATCAGGCTTTGATCAAGAAGACCTTTGATAAGAAGGCCAAAGATAGATCTTTTCAAATAGGAGATCTAGTATTGAAATGGGATGTGGACAGAGCAAAACCAGGAAGGCATTCAAAATTTGATGCCATTTGGAGTGGCCCATACATGGTCACAAAGTGCAAGAACAACAATGCTTTCCAATTGGCCTCATTGGATGGTGAAGAACTGCAGATTCCAGTAAATGGAATCTATCTCAAGCGTTGCTTCTAGAGGGAGGTTCACTACATCTGTAAATACTAGTTTAGATTTTCTTTCCTCCAAGTGCTTGTGCACATTGTTTTGCTGTAGATTAGTTTTGTTTTCCCTAAGTGCTTTGGCACAGGTTTTGCTGCGCTCAGGTTGTTTTCTACAGTTCAGAGTGTTGCTAGAGGGGAAGTTGCAGTATCAGGCTTGTTTTAGGTTAATGCTTAACTCCATGCCCAATGGATGGCTTCAGGCAACTGGCCTTTTCATCTAGCAGGCAGATGATCCCGCTGAGTCGCCAAATTGTTATCCAAAATTCACCCCCCAGGGTAAATTTGATAACATGCATCAGGATGTCCAAATTCCAAGAAAAATGACTGATTCAGAGAAAAATCAGGTTTCTAGGGTCCCTTCAGGGATCTTTCTGAACTCCCCAGGCCGAAGAAGGAAGGAGCAAGCTTTGAGAAAGTGCGAAAAGTTGCAGAAAGGCAAATAGGATTGATCCAGGAAAAAGTGAAAAAACTGGCTGAGTCCTTCTAGAGGGAGCAGTCGGGACGTTTGGGACAGAAGGGCCCGAACCGGCCGGTTCGCGTGAAATCAGTACAAGGAGCCCAAAAGCAATTGGGACAAGCGGGCAAGAAATATCCGAACCGGCCGAACCGGCCGAAATTGTCCCAAAAGGTCCAAAATCAAAATAGGACGTCCGGGACAAAAAGACCCGAAATACGCGAAGAAGCCGAAGGAGCCGAAAGCCAATCAAAAGGTGCCACGTGTCTTTGGCCAAATGAGGGACAAGGAAGCCCATTTCGGGCGGATCGGAGGTTTTTTTCCCAAGCAGCACTGAGACATCTGGGAAGAATGGACGCGAAGTACGCGGAAGACCCGGCAGGCCTGAGAACCATTGAGAAATTGCCACGTGTCATCAAGGAAAATCCGAAGGGTCAAAGGGCAAGATTCGAAGCACTGGCCCGAGCCAATAGAAATTGGACACGTGTCCAATGGAGCATAGAAGTGCGGAGCTCGGGGAGGAGTAGGAAAGTTTGGCCAAATCTAAGCCAAAAAGGGTAAAAGTGAAGGAAGACCCGGCAGGTTCGTCAACCAACCAATGCATGCCACGTATCCCTAGTGGCGGGGCATGGGAAAAATGTGGAAAATATTCCAAGAGCACCAAAAGTCAAAATTCAAGAGACATCCCGCCGAAAAGCAGAGGAGAGAGAATTATTCAGTGAATCAGAGCATGCCACGTGGCGTCCAAGTGGCAGTGTGCGGGAAAATATTTCAAAATCCGTTTTCGCCTGTTCCGTGTCCTAAATCTTCAGATCGACATATCTTTCGATCCAGAGCTCAGATTTACACGTTCTTGATATCAATGGAAAGCTGTTGAAATTCTCTACACGTTTCCAGGGTCAATCTTGCATTTTGGTGTAGTCTGGAGGGAGAAAATTGAGAAACACCTCTGGCATGAAATAACAAGTAGAGGTAATACTTCAACAACCACTTTAATGCAGCAGACAGTTCGCCGCTTCTGTTAGGCAAACCGCCGCTTTACCAGAACCCGCCGCTTCTACCATGATGGATGAATTAAATGCAACCTAGAGGTGGTTGGGGCAGATTTCAAATTCCTCTCTCTTTTCTCTCCCATTCTTCCTATAAATTGTAAGGAGGGGTTTCTTTCTGTAGTTGGACATTTTCTGCTTTGCACCCTCCCTTCTCTCCTGTTTATAAGAAGATTTGTGGAGTTTTCAAACCTCCCATATAGACTGTAACACCGTTTTTTGCCTTCTGGCTATTGTAATGTATTGAATCAATCCTTGAGCAATATATATGTGTCTGTGGTTGCTTCTAAACCCTCTTATATATTTATTACTGTCATTCTTGATCTTTCATTGCATTTTTCCTGTCTGTGCATAGTGTTGTGTTATATCTACATGGTCTGTGTTTAATGTGGCAAAGCATATGTTCTTCATTCCTCGGTGCATCACCTCTATTAGCTTAGATTTATTTTATGCATCTTCTTACCCTGTCTCCTTGGCAGATCAGATTAGATTCTGAGAAAACCCTCTGCATATTTCATGTGCACCTGAACAGAGGAATAGGAACCAGCCTTTCTCTGGAGATTCCTTTCTCACTCTTCAAGTCCCACACTTGGAGAAAGGATTCAATGTTATGCTATCACACTGGATATTAATATGGTCAACCTAGAAAACTGATTGAGTTTATTTTCTCAAGTAAAAAAGTGATGTTTTTTCACACTTCAAAGTCTTCAAGGCTTTAGTCGAGAAATAATCTTCTAGTTGCATAACGAACCTTTGCACTGATAATGGGGGGAGTACTTCAGCAATGAGTTTTTTGAATTTTTTGTAACTCATGGCATTATTTACCAGTGTTCTATTCCTCAAACTCAACAACATTATGGCTTAGCAAAATGGAAGAATCAGAAATTTGAAGGAAATGGCTAACTACATGATGCATTCTATAGATTTACCTTCTATCTACTTGAGAAGAAGTAGTTAATTCTGCTATCTACATTCAGAATCATACACCACACAGATCACTCGAGCATTTGACTCCAAAGGAAGCTTGGTCCAAAACTAAGCCAGATGTCTCATTTTTTTCAAGTCTTTGGGAGCCATGCTTGGGCCTTTATGCCTAAGAAGAAAAAGAAAGCCTTGGATAAGAAGAGAAAACTCTTGATCTTTATAGGGTATTTTGAGGACATGAGAGATTATCAACATTTAGATCCTGATACTCATGAGGTTATTTTTTGAACACATGTTCAATTTGATGAGCACTTCACACCTCGTGATTCTTTATCTTCTTCCATGCCTACTTTTTCTTCTTTATCTGATCTTGAGGATCCTTTCTTTGAGGAGGTTGATAAGGAGGTTATAGAGGATGTGGATCCTATTCCCAATGATGTTGTCAGTATGCCTAAGTGGTCTCATACTACTACAGTTTCTGAGGCAACATCTTTTATTCAAGATCTTGCACCCACTAGAAATTATCACACACATTCTATAGGTTCTTGAATTGTGTGTCAGGTAGTTTCTAAGGATCCACAATCTTTTTCACAGGCTCATGGGATACATGAGTGGGATGATGCAATGATAGATGAGTATTCTTCTTTGATGAAGAATCATACTTAGGATTTCGTATCTCTTCGTAAAGGAAGAAATATGGTTAGGTATAAGTGGGTATACCAAACCAAATATGTAGTTGATGGGTCCATTGAAAAGTATAAGGATCATCTTATTGCAAAGGGTTTTTCACAAGTTGAAGGTATTGATTACTCTAATAATTTTGTAGTCATTGCCAAGATGGATTCTATATGCCTTGTACTTGTTATTGTAACATCACAGAGGTGTCTCGTATACCAGATGGATGTGAAGAGTGCATTATTACATGGATATTTACAAAAGGAAATATACATGGAGCAACCTGTTATATTTGTTTAGGATTATTATATTGTTATTAGACTCCGAAGGTATCTCTACGGTCTCAAACAAGCCCTTCAAGCTTGGTATGAGAAGATGGATTATTTTCTTCTATCTACTATTTTTTTTCGCTACCACTCCAATCATACAGTATATCTCGAGCATGTTAGCAAGGATATTGTGATAATTTTCTTGTATGTTGATGATATCGTACTTATTGGCAACTATTCTTCCCACATTCAGAGTATTCAGAGGGCTATTTCTATGCAGTTTGACATGAAATATCTTGGGTTATTGCATTATTTCCTTGTATTGAAGATTTATCAAACATATTCAGGGATTCATTTGAGTCATCAAAAGTACACCCATGATCTTATTTAGTGCTTTGATATGGCTGGTTGCAAGCCAAGTTCATCTCCTTTTTAGTCTAGGGTTACTCTTACTTCCACATGTACCACACCACTTTGCAATCCTACATTGTATAGATAGTTGGTTGGAAGTCTCATGTATTTGACACATACATGCCTTGATATTTCGTTTGCAGTAGGGCTTGTATCTCGTTTTGCACATTCTCCTCATAGTAGTCATTAGAAGTATGCTAAAAGGATTTTGTGCTATTTTTAGGGCACTTCCCACTTTGAACTACACTACACTATGGGTTCTACTCAGTTGGTTGGATAGACAGATTCAGATTGGGCATTTGTTCTATTAATGACAAGTGTTCCACTTCTGGATTAAAAAATTCTTGGTTCTTCTCCAATTGCTTGGGTGTGAAAAAAACAACAGGCTATTGCACTTTCATCTTCAGAGGAAGAGTATAGGGCAGCAGTTACAGTGAGTCAACAGATTCTTTGGCTTAGATAGTTATTGAAAAACTTTGGATTCCAACAGGATTAAGTGATTGTACTTTAGTGTAACAACCAAAGTGTAATTCACATGGCTCGCAACCCTGTTGAGCACCAGTGGACCAAGAATATTGAGATACACATACACTTCATTATTCAATGCATTTAGGATGTAGTTCTTTGCTTGGAGTACATTCTGACTTAGCGGCGGGTTATAAACATCCTTATAAATCCTTTTAAAGTACCTCGCTACCTTGAGGTGTGTGGCATGCTTGGGGTTTTGGAATTTGTTCTTGGGAGGTTTTTGTGAGAACATATTCCTTCTTCTTCTTCTTTCCATTTCCTACTTTTGGTTCGAGATTTCTTCATGGATATATTATACATGAGTACTTGATTAGACCCAGTTATCGGGACTCATACTGTGGATATGACACTTTTATTTTGGGCCCCTAGCTTCACTTGAGGGGGGGTGTTAGATTAGGTATTTACCTTAGCTCATGTTCACCTAGGTAATTTATTTACCTTTATTGTATTTATCCTCACCCACTTATGTGTGTGGATATTTATTTTATTTTATTTAGATATTAGGGAGATATTATCTAGTTGTTAGGTATAGTTCTTTCCTTCATCTATGGTATTGACTAGATCTTTGATGACTAGTGATTTCCTAAATCTATGGTCTTGATGACTAGTTATTTCTTGGATTTATGGCTTGATCTACGACCTTGACCAGTTCTTAGATTAATATTCCTTGCCTATATAAGAAAGGCCCATTCTCATTGTATTTCATCGAGTTCCATAATAATATATGACATTGTTGCTCATTTGTTTGCAAATGTTTATGTAGATTTATTCTGGTGAATTACTTTCATCTTATTAAGTGTGGTGTTTAATTAGCATCTGAGTTATTTGTGGTTTGGTATGACCTGTTTATCATTCCTTTTAAACAAAATGTAACTAATCCCAATGGAATTATTCAAAGATATTTGAATGATTTTCAAGCGATTTTTGACATGGGATATATAATATTGTGTCACTTAACATGTACTAATTTTTGCAAGAGTGTTACATTAGTATAAGAATAAATTACAAAAAAAATTCCACAATTTTTCATGGTTGCTTGATTGACATGTTACATCAAATTGGATAAGGATTGTCTGCCATTTATTCAACTTCAATGCATTTGATCTGTATTATTCTGATCTACATGTTTTAGTAAAAAATTCACAAGGTTTGACTCATTTGAAAGAAAAAATTGATATATAACAAAGTGCAAGGATGAGGTGATATTTTTAGCTATCTCTCATATAACTTAGGTAGAAGGAATAAGAATATTACTATAGCCAAAACTAGAGAAGACATCAAACAAGATGAAGATGTATCATAGGTTTTAGAAGAGAACTTGCAACTTAGATGATTTTTTGAGAAACCAAATACACTCTAATGATAAGACACTCTAGTGATAAGAAGTCTATGTTGTAGTTAATTAAACATGAAATAGGTGATTGCAAGGTCTGTGATTAGTTTGAAATCAAAGTATAGTATGTATCTGCTCATGAAGGAATCTGAGTTCATTGATTCATCCAAGGTATGATATGTCTTTAGTTGATTAATGAATGAGTCTTGATGATCGATCTCTATCATAATGTATAGAGGTTTGTCCTGTTGTATAGAGGTTCTAAATGTTTTCATCAAGCCAAATAAGGTGCACATCTGTTCATTAATAGATTATTGATTCATTAGAGGTATGCGATTTGTCATAAGAATATCCAGTTACCAAGAGTGTTCATTATTTCAAAGTAGCTGAGACATAATATATGGTCTTCCATCTAAGACTCATTATTGTATGAGACTGCAAATTCAAGGTTGAGAATGTATGCAAGGTTCTTTAACTTGACAATGAAATGGAAATGTTTCAAAGCTAGCTAAAGTGTCATTAATATTGAGATAATATTGAATTATTTGATCTGATGTTTCACATATGATACAACTATGATAAGGGTATCCTTTGTATACTGTCATGTTCCTACTTGGAAAATGTGTTCAAGAAACTTAAAGGATATTTCCATAAAGTAACTATAATAGTAATAGGTCCAAGTTGATTACAAGCTTTTGAAGAACATAGTCTAGACTACAGGTAACGGATCAAGGTTTTAACATACAAGTCATGAAGCTATGTATGTACCAAGGAATAATGCTATACTTCTATAAAGATCTTGCAAGTTTGTATACCCTTGCGTAAGTAAAATTAAAAATTTGTCTAAGGCTTTATTTATTCATGAGGAACATCAAAATAAATGTGTTGATTGTATTATTAGATGAATTTTTTTTCTTAAGTACGAGTATGATAGGATTTGTGAAGTCAAGAAGGTGATACAAACCCTTTTTAAGTTTGTAAGTCTATTATTGAAAGATTGAAACAATAAAAATGAATAGTCAAGAAGCATATCATGTGGCTAGTAATCAAGTTGACAAGGTTGATTCCAGTATCATGATGAAAGTTCAGGGTTTGATCACCATCTAGGAAGGGACACATTGTTTAGAGACATGTTGATGAATATCTACAGGAAAGTATTTGAAATATGAAGGCATCATCAAAAGACTAGCAATAATGGACAAAGTTTTAGGGTTTTAAGGAGATTCAGTCACTATCATGAAACTTTTTTGAGACTTTTCCATGATGAAGGTATGTGAGGATCTTAAGAAATAAAGAAAAGTACTGTATCATTAAAAAATTTGTCATCAACACCTAGCTACAAGATAAGATGTACAATATGATTCTTTTAGAAGTTTATAAGTTTGGTTTCTCAAAATTACTCCTAGATAAAGGAAAAAGTAATTATCTCAATAGTACTACCATTTTCATATTAACACTATTAAAATATTGTGAAAGGAAAACTAATTCATTAACAAAAAGTTAAATAAGTGAGATTGAAGTCCTTAAGATGAGAAATAATGTCATCTACTTATTACAAATTTCATTGTATGAATTTTTTATTTTGTGTAATAAACATAACATATTTCTGTTAATATTAAATAATTATTGATTTTTCATATTATCTTATTTATATTGCACATTTTAATGATTTTTAAATGTTTCTCTTACTATCATATAATGCAATCTCTATCATTAGCAATTTAGTAGTATTTACATAAACTCTTATTTTTGAGCTAGATTATCAAAATGATATCGCTTATGTTCTTGTGTCAAACATTAATGCAAAAGGGCGTATGTAGGAAAATTTCATGTGATGAGGAGATCGATGAAAGATGCATGAATTTAAAAGGATCCCTAGATGTAATTGGATCGAATACCATAAAATAGTACACACTTTTTGTGTAAGAAATGGATCACACCCAAAGATAAAGCATGTCTTTGAAAAGTTACAAAATTTAGAAATTTTCATCGAAGATGAAGGCAACAAGTTACTTCCACTAAATTTATTATTTTAAAATCAATAAGGACAAATTGAAGCCAAAATGTTGAGAAATAGAAGCTTCAAATGAATTTGTTCTGAATGAGAATCGTAGACTGTTTAGTCTCGTGGACGTTTTTAAAATTCTTCATTCATTCATTCAACCTTGTTGAAATTAATGGTTATGTAATCTTGAGCCACTTGTCAACATTCCATTAACCTCCCAACCAAATCCTCCCAATGGACATGAACCCCGTGGAGTTAGCCGTAGTTAATAAGTTTTTAGGTTTGGAGTAGGAGGTCTATGCCACACATCTTCATTCCATGAGTATCCCAAGGAAATGCATCTAGTGGACGTGACACCTGCGGAATGTGCCGCATTTTATATATCCTTTGGGTCCATAGTGGGAGAATTCACGAGGCATTGTCAGTGGTCAGTGAGCAACGTTCCAAGGCTAGAAACGTGGCAGTATTCTGCCACACTTCACAACGATGGACTCTGACGGATGTGATGGTCTTGGACTAAACCACAATATATATATATATATATATATATCTATATATATATTACATATATGTATTTAAGATGAGAAAACTAGTTATAATTCTCTGCATTCGAAGGACTATTATAGATGACAAAAAATCATAGTGGTTATGAGGATGAGGATGTTTAGGCTTTGTAATAAAATAAAATGAACATGATTCATATGTAGGATGCATTTTATGAAAATTATAGCATTGGAATATATACTTAGTGCACTATAAGGACAATTTTTGAGTTGGGAGGGCTATGGGATGAAAATCAACTAAGGCATTGCAATGTCATGACATTCATGTCACCATAAAATTAAAAAATGACATAAATAACTTACAAAGGTAGAATCGTAGATAAAACAATGCGGTATGAATTAAAACAGGTCTCAAATAGACTCACCTACACTAAGTGCTTCTAGGATGTTAACTGCAACGCAGTAGCTAGGCCCTGACAAGACCTTGATTTCTTTGAAATTTTGTAAGCAAATTACAATATGTTGGTTCACTAAATCCTTTTCTACTACTTCGCAAATTTGAAAATTGGAAAATCAAGGGAAAACATCTACATCGGGAAAACATATATATGGTGAATTTAATCACATTCCTACAAAACTGCCATGCATGTCGGTGAAGGAGTCCAAAGGATCAATACAGTTCCATAGATTTCTTGGTGAAACAAGAATGTTTTAAAATCCTGGTTCGTCGATCACACGACATATCAATATTGAAATATACATTGGGATTAGATATACATTGGCCATTAACATGGTACAAATTATTGTTTGTGTAATTTTTGGGTGAAACCCGAGCACTAACATGACCGTAAAATTCACCAAAATAAAATTCTGGAAATCCTACTATTCGCCAATCTACGAATATTTGCCACTAAAATATTCAATGCTTGAAGCTCTGATAAAAAGGAAAATCACTCTTTAGGTATTCTCCTTTTTGTCTTATTTTCTCTTTTTTGCATCGCAATTTCCCTTCCTTGTGTGTTTGTTCTCATTAAAATTCCACATTTGGTTTTGGGCTTAAAAAGAACCTCTTACATCCTTGCTTGTAAATCCAGTATAAGTAGGGGTTTAATTAGTTGCATTTCACATTATATCCCACAAAACCAAACTCACACATTAATCCACACATCGAGACATTCCCTACTAGGTGGAACTGATTGGGATTTCATTAATCAACAGGAAATCCACTGCGGTGTTCTGGTCGCATAATAAATCCTGCACAGATTTGGTTTTCACGTACCTTTGGGTATATCAAGGAGTCCTCATCCAAAATTACTTGAAACCAACCTTAGATTGAAATTTCTTAGGTAACTTCGTTATCCATTTCTATTTTTCTTTTTCACATCTCTTTAATTAATCAAGATAAAGAAAACATTTCATGCTTGAATTATTTGTCTTAATTAGTGAAACAATCATTTTCTCACTTTGTTTCATGCTCATTATCACACACTCTCTAGCTAGAAAAATGGAATAGAATCTTACATCCAACAATCCCATCATGTCTTCCCAATCAACTTCCACTGTGGTCATTGGCTCATTCATGCCTATGGTTACCTCTTCCATGGTCACCCAACTTTTGATCATCAATGTGCCTCATTAAGGAGCTCTTGTTTAAACTACCACATATTATGAGACCAATCCTTCTTTATATCATCAATCCATCATGTATAGACTGGCCACTCCACCATTCGTTGTGTCAGTTGAATATTTTGAGCCTCCCATTATCCCTCATGGTTGTGTTGAGTTCCATGAGCTTCTTGATTCTAATCCCATATCCCTCCATGATTACCTTCGTAGGAATTCAACCCAACTTCCTATGGATGGGCCACCTCTCTAATAAATCTATGGCTATCACTCCAATCCTAAAATAACCCACGTTCTCTCTTCACAACATGTGGTGTTTTTACCTCGAGCCATGAATGAGCTTGATCCATCCTCTTCTACCAATCCTCCACCTCATCAAAGCACCCAGCTTATCACACGCATCCCTCATAATATACCTTCAATCAACACAACTATCACCACCTCTATTCTTATCATCTCTTCGTCCACTATCATCACTAGTGTCCCCATCATATCCAAACATCATAATAAATCTTTATCCATCACATCTCACATTCATGAAAATTTCATCACTTACCAACCTCCTCCTCAGAGTGCTTACCATTACATGGTGTTCAATCCACCCCCTTAGTAATCTCAACCTACCATCACCTATATCCCCAATCATCATATGCCTCAACAACCAACCCAATCCCAACAATCAACCTACATCCCCATTTGCCAACATCAACTATTACAACAACCCATCCAATCTCAACCCATGACCTATATTCATCCTTATTAAGTAGTTCCTCAAACACCCACACATCTGAAAATCCACCAATCTCCTTATTAAAATACTTCCCATGTCACGTAATCATAATCTCATCCCACTTAAAATGACCCCATGTATGCCTTAATGAATAGGTTGGCTAGCATTGAGGCCGATACCTTAGGACCCAAGGTCACATTATCTGATGAAAAAATTTACAACGAACCCATCCATCTGTCGGTCCCAATCAAACCTTATCCTCCTCATTGGGAACTTCCCAAATTCATCAAGTTTAACAGTAAGAAATATCCCCAGCAACACCTTCGTGCATTTAGGCATGCGTGTTATCTCATTGCCCATGACCAAGATCTCATACTTTACACTTTCCCTATTTCCTTGGCTAGTCTTGTATTGGATTAGTACAATGGCATCCCCCAACACTCATTGTTCTCATTTACCCAACTTGTCTAGCTCTTCTTAGAACATTTTTCAATCAACATTACAGAATTATACGCCCTTTGACAATTCGACAACAAGTCTATTGCAAACTTTGTCACATGATGGCATAGAATCATAAATCAATTATCATTCTACCTTTCACATACAAATCTTATTAAATTATTATCACGCTCTTGTGTGAAGGATATCTCATCCACCTTACAAATCAAATCATCTCAAACATTTGAAGAAGCCTTCACCATGGCTCATAAACTCGAGACTAGTGCTCTTGAGCAAGGCCAACTTAAAATTAAATATAAAAAAACCAAAATAAGATTTTACTGAGCCATTTACACACAGTGAAAAATACAATAGCACGGCCAATGCCGTGGTGGTTAAATCTTCTTCCACACTGACCTTTAGCACATGGCCTCAACAAAGAGCTCATAGACTGACACCTGACTACACTCCTCTTGGATAGTCATATAGTTCAATATTTGATAAGATAATGGATGTGCATCTCATCAAACTTCCTCCCCTTCAACCATGTGATGAATCAAGACCCAAAATCATGTGGTACCATGAGGACCACTACTGTAAATACCACCAAGTTCGTAGACATGATATATAAATTTATCGAACCTTTAAGTATATTTTCCAATTACTGATTAAATAAGGTGACCTTCAAGTGGATAACCATAACACACCTCTAAATCAACCACTTGATGTCTTTAAACAACCAATTCCTAATCATGCGCCAAAAAAAACTAACCACTCCTCCTACATCTCAACCACCTAAAGCTCACACCATTAACACCATCAAAACTATCAACATTAGTGATCAAGATCCTACCCCATCCACAACTCCACCTAATTCACCAACTATTAGCCCCACTTCCTCTTCAGACATTGTCTTTATAGCTACAATTCCACCAATACTCATCCCCACATCTACACCAATCAGACCTACACCAATCATATCTAAATCTACATTGACATATACCATAGATTCTACACCTATATCTACTTCATCACTTATCACATCCATTTCATCGGATTTGATAGTACTTACTAGTTCACCCACATTTATTCCACTCTTACCTATTACACCATCCTTAGAATATATCCCAATTCCTCTATCTTCACTTTTAACCGCACCAACCACATCGACTATTGTGACCACATCTGATGAATCCATAAAATGACTCATCATAGTATCTATATAACTATAAACTTTACTTCAAAAACACTAATAAATGCATGGGAATGTTCTAAATAGTTATATCTAAAGTAGAAAGTAATGCATTTCCCCTTATTCTATCTTAGGAAAAATAATGACCAATGAAACTCCCACTAACTATGTTGTTGAGTAATTTCGTGACATAGGCATGATGATGAGGCACATTCTCTACCATTTTTAATAGTTACAGTCAAAGGAGACCAAGTCTACAACCACTACACCATTTTGAAGACCGAACCATAACAAGCTACAAACTAGGATCCCTATTTCCAATAGAGTTATGGGGCATTATGGAAATTTTATGAATTTCTAATCTATTACCTGTAGTTTTGGCATACGTTGTAATTGGATATGTCTATAAGACACCTTCTCATGATTATTTGTTAGTTAGTTTTTTGGTACTACAATAGATAATGGATATAAGTTTTTTTTATTTTCTCTTTGAAGTATGTGACAGACTCATTTTTATCAATACAATACATGATATTATGAGGATATATTTGTGTTAAGAGTCTCAATCCCAAAGTAGAGTAAGGGCCAACTCAATTGAGGAGATTGGAGGACTGGTACTTTATGAAAAATATTTACATTTACTAAGTTCCAATTTTAATATTTTGACTTGGTGAGTATCTGAATACAATCTTATATCTCTTTCTTTTAGTGAATTTCCTATACTTGTCTTCCTTTAAAAAAGCATTTAATTTCAGCAAAGCATTTCCTTTAACAAACATTTCATTCAGTAACTCTATTTCATTAGCATAGATGCATTTGATATACTTTTTTTCCATTTGATAGTTTATAAGATTTCGATATTCATTAGTTTATACATTTACTTACTTTCAGTAGTTAAGTAATATATAACAAGAGAATCAACACTAAACGAAACCCCCCAAAGAGAGAGAACCACCATAGTGACTGAGCTGTATATCAACTTCTCTACATACAAACTTGAACACAACCTTGGTCTATAATGACATCAAAACTTGAATAGGTTGATTAAATGATAGGAAGTTACAATGACCCATCATTTTTGGCTCCATTTCCAGGGACCACTATAAGCAAAACATGCCATTCTATTCATATTTTATGTTATGAGTGTTATTGAAGTTGAGTTATGTAACTAGTAGAGATCCCAATCCTTGCCTTAAAGATAAATATTGATGCACAGGACAAGGGACGCTAAAGGGATGTATATACCTTGCAACATTCAAATAATATCCCCAATAGAATAACACATAGTAAACACTGATAATACTACTCTTGAGAGTGACACTGAACAGTCTAAATCAACTTGTCCAGAACCTGAATAGCTTGCAAACATGGGAGATAGGGAAAACAATGGGAACAATGATGATAGAACCTTGGGTAGAACCTTTACCTACCCTATTGTCTTAAATTATGAAGAGGAAGCACCTACAAAAAACATTTTTCCCATCCATTCTATCTATCTTTTAAGGAATGGCCATAGAAGATCCAAAACAATTATTGTTTGAATTCAAATTCCTATGCCAAACATATGACTATAAAATAGATAACCAGAAACTCAATCTATTTCCTTCCACCCTTGAGGACTCTACCATGAGGTGGTTTATGGGATTTCTCCCCAACTCCATTAATTTATGGGAATTCATGGGGACTACCTTTTTTATAAAAGTACCTAGACTACTACAGGGGAAGAGATATGAGGGAAGAATTCATTTAGATGAGATAAAAGGAAGATGAAAATATGGAAGAGTACTTGGATAGATTTCTTTTTGTCCATAAGAGAAGTGGTTATGGTTTGAATGCATAAATAAGCAAGAAAATCTTCCTTAAAGGAATTGATGATAAAGCCAAGGAATCCCTCCATCTCATGGGAGGAGGTTATTTAAACAAAATCACCTTGGAACAGATCGTAGAGTTATGTAGGAGCTACTCTAGAAAAAATGGAGGCATTAGAATAAAGAAAACATCAAAGCATGCCTTTGGTACCTTAGAACTTCTAGAGGAACTGACCAATATGGAAACCGATATTTTGACATATTTAACTTCAACCATGTATGGGTTGAAAGCTAAGGACAATGATTCAAAAGAACCTTTAGACATATACTATCCCAGATGTAGGAAAAGACATCATTTGAAGGAGTGTCCTCTATATATCATGGAAATTTTCTTGATCTGTGATGTCCATGAACATGACACTAACCATTGTACTCTCCTCCCTTAGCTAAGAGAAATATTAAACGCTATGACTCAAACAAATGGAGAAGTAAAATTTGTTCAAAGATAAAATAATCAGTTTGTTTATGCTGCTAGACCTACTATGAACCGCTGGATGATGCCATGGCCCAATCAGACCCCTCCACAAACTTGGGGATAGCGTGATTTGACACCACCAAAGTGGATGGCGTACCCAAATCCACACTCATAGATTACTTCATATAATCAGCAAGGTTGGACACCATCAGCCAATGCATATCCATGGCCAAACCAAAAATACTCACCCAAATAGAACTATTATCAGCCAAGGAGGTTTACACAACAACAAAATTTAATGCCAGTAGTACAAAAAAATAACCAACTGGGGCAAGTAACACAAACTCAAGTTCTATCCCAGCCTGTCTCAAACCCCAAAAATAAAAAAACAACTTTAATTAGCGAATCAAAACATGGTTAGACAATGCAAGTTAATGTCATTAATAAATTGCACTTGAGATTTGGAAAAAATAGTGAACAATTCCTCAATAGTTATTATTGAGGTACCTGAGAAAAGGGAGAGAACTGAACATGTTCCAGAAACACAAGAAACCAGGGAATGCGGAGAGAAAGACAAGAATGTGCATGGCATCTCCTTTCCCAGAGAGATTAAAAGAAATGCAAAATGGGAAAGAGACAACACTGGTTCAATATTTGAGAATAGTTGGATATATAGGTTCCATTCTTAAGAGCAATAAGGGCCATTTCTAAATTAAACTAAATAATTAGGAACCATTGCGTCAAGACACCAGGAAGGAAGAAGAAATACCCAAAAACAATCAAAGTAGAAGGAAATCTAGCTGACATTGTGGACTAGGAAACTTCCTTCGCCAAAATATGGGGACCCTAGGAGTCTAGCCATTACTATTTTTGTAAATTTTCAGTAAATATCTAATGTTTTCATGGATCTTAGTACTTCCATCAATGTAATAACAACATATACATTCAATTTTTGTCTTTGATAACATTACAGCCAACTAGTACTATCCTCTAATTAGTATATCAACCTATTGTTGTACCAGATGGAATAATTGAGGATGTAATGGTTATGGTTGAATCCTGGGAGTATCCAGTAGATTTTATCAGTCTTATGGCCTAAAACTCAAAAGATGGGATATCCTATTATCTTAGGAAGACCTTGATTAGCTGCTAGTGTTACATACATTGAGTGTAGATCAAGGAAAAATGACTATTTCAAATGGGAAAAAATGAAAAAAATATTACTTCTTTATCCTCATGCACAACCATAAGTGGATGTTTGTGAAAGTGTGTGGGTTGATTTTTCAGATAATAACAATATGAGTCCATACTTATCAGGCCACCATCGCAATAAAATATAATATGGAAGAAATTACAAAGACATACCCAATGTTAGATAAAGAATATACCGTAGTCTATGGAAACCAAAACTGTGGCTATGGAAACTAAAAATAAGGCTATATAAATGACTTAATTTGAATTCAAAAAAGATATTCAGTGAGTAAAATTTCTATAGAAGGTTATGGAGAGACCTATGATTACCATGAAGGCTAAATATCAACTAATTTTCATTTTCCTTTAGCCAATATTGTATCTTATATGGGAAAATATTATGATAACATGACTATTATTTCACATGCTATAGTCCTCATGCTTTTCCCGTAAACTCTCTTGATTACTAAGATAGAACTAGCATATTTTGAAAGACACTAAAAAAGTAACTATTGAGATAGGTAAAGAATTGACTATTAGGGACAACTTAGAAGACAACCAAGAGACTAGGGTCATAAAAATCCTAAGAAATCATTCAAAAGATTTTTCTTGGGATTATACTGACATGAAATGGATTCATCTAAGCATCTGTACTCATCATATTTATACTGAGGATCTCATACCAGTTATAGACATCCACAAAAAATGATTAACCCAATACTAACATGACATCGTCAAAGATGAAATATAGAAACTATTGAGGGTAGGAATGCATGCATCCCAATATGTGATAGTAAGTGGTTATTTCCTCTTATGATAGTTCCCAAGAAAAATGGTAAGTCGGTAATTTTTATAGATTATAGGGAGCTTAATAAATCCACGATGAAATATTACTTTCCCCTACCCGTTATAGACTAGGTTCCGGAATAATCTGATAGGTAATAAATAATTATCCTTCTAGGATAGGTTTATTGGATACAACCAAATTAGTATAATACCTTCTGAACAAGATAAGACCACTTTCGCTTATAGCTGGGGTACATTTGCATACATATTTCTACCATTTGGAATTTGTAATGCACCTGCCACCTTTCAAAGAGAAGTTTTAGCTATTTTTGCAGACCTTACCAATGATTTATGTTGAAGTTTACATGGATGATTTCACTGTCCATGGGTCTACCTTTGAGGACTCTTTGAGTAATCTTGAAAAAGTGTTAGCAAGATGTGAACAAAACCAACTCTCCTTAATTCATTAAAAAATTGATTCATAGATGGTTGATCAAGGGGTTTTTTTGGGTCATCATATCTCTGCTAAGAGGTATCTAAATTGATCCTAAAAAGATTTAAGTCATTACTAAGTTTCCTACACCAACAAATCAAACAAACATCAAAAGTTTCCTTAGACATGTAGGTTATTATAGATGGTTGATTAAATATTTTAGCAAGATTGCTGCACCAATGTTTTCTCTATTGACAGAATACTATGTTTTAAAATATAATCCTCAATGTCAAAAAGCTTTTGAAGTTGTAAAGGAGAAATCGACAACTGACCCAAATCTTGAGAGGACCCAATTTGGGCCAACCTTTTCATATTCACATTGATGCTTCTAACTATGCACATGGGAGCTATTCTTGGACATAAATACGAGGAATACATAAATGTATGATATCTATTTCATCATCAAAACCCTAACCCTTATAGATAGAAACTACACTAATAAAAAAAACGAATTTCTAGCTCGTTGTTTACTCTCTAAACAAATTTAGACACTACATTATTGGTTATAAGGATTTTTGTCTACACACACCATTCAGCCATAAGATACTTAATGAAACAAACTAATAGTATGGGGTAGAATTACCAGGTAGTTGATTATTTTGCAAGATTTTAACTTGACCATTATTGATAATCCTAGAAAGGATAATGTTGTTGCTAAATTTATTTCAAGATTGAATGTTTCAGGAGAAGGTCAGGTAGTTCAAGGTCACTTCCCTAATGAGAAATTGTTTTTCAATATCAACACGTCCTCCATGGTTTACTGACCTTGAAAATTATTTAACTAGAGGGAATTTTCCATCTTATTTCACTAGTAAAGAAAGAAAAATATTAGTTAAGAAAACAATGCTACATATAAGTGGTGTAATTGAATTGTGTTTAAATTTTGTCTTGACATGATTCTTTGTACTGGTGTGTTTGATAAGATGAGGTATATAAAATACAAAGAGCATTTCATGATGATCATAGAGGAGGGAACTACTAAGTAAAGAGGAAAAATCATAAAGTCCTTGGAGTTGGGTAATACTGGCCCTCTCTCCAGAAAGGTGTCAAGAAATATATATAACAATGTGATACATGTCAAAGCATGGGGAAGCCTACTATGTCTTCTAAAATTTCCCTTAATCCTCAAATTGGTCTTAAGAACCATTTGATAAATGGGGGATTGATTTAGTTGGACCTACATACTCCCCATCTAATGGAAAAGAGTAGATCCTAGTGTGCACCGATACTATGTTACTAGATGGGCTTGTGGTTCAAGCACTAAAATTTACCAATGAAGACATTGTAGCTAACTTTATGTACCATAAGATCATGCTTAAGTTTTAGAGCTCCCAGAGCCATAGTATTTGATCAAGGATCCTCCGTTTGTGTCCAAACATGATTGAGGCATTTTTGAATATTTACTAGATCAAGCATAGGAAATCATCACCATACCACACCCAATCCAATGGGAAGGTGGAAGTTATCAAATAGATAACATACAAAACATATTGACTAAAGTTATAAATGAAAATTGAAATAATTGGCTGCCAAGATTACCTACAGTAGTATGAGTAGACATACATCACAACCTATAAAACCACCACTGGTTTCTCCCCATATGAACTAGTATACTGTAAAGAAGCCATTTTTCCCATTAGAATTTGAGTTGCAGACATGGAGATCAACACTGAAGATAGTAATTGACTTGGATGAAGCTCAAGCAATATATGGTGATGAAACTAAATGAACTGGATGAGATGTGGATGGAAGGACAACAACAAGATGAGATCCTTCAACATTAGAGGAAGGTTTGGCATGATTCTCATATCAGGACCAAAATATTCAAAGAAAGAGTCCAGGTCCTAATGTTTGACTCAAAATAATAGCAATTCAAAGGGAAAGTGAGGATAATATAGTTAGGACCTTACCAAATTGAAAAGATAAATGATAATGCATGTGTGAGATTTTTGCAAATTGATGGTGACAGGAGAAATTTGTTAGTGAACGACCATAAACTGAGGCCGTATCAAAAATCCTAGGATAAAGAAACCTTCATTAAGGACATGTAGCTGGTGTGAAGAATTTATATTCAATGGAAGATTTTAACTCTTCCTAGCCATGAGTAATTTTTCAAGAATATGCAAATAAAGGAAGAAAACCATAATTCTATTATAGTCTTCTTCCCCCCAATATCTAAAAAGAATATATATATATATATATATATATATATATATATATATATATATATATGCATGTAAATAAAGGCTAGAAGTGTAAATCATCAAAATGTATATTAACCATAATTTCTTTTCAAATGTAGGAGGTGGAGCACGAATGGCCAAAACAACGTTGAGCTGGTAAGGTGATGTGTATTTACTTTTTATCGAAATAGGTATTAACTATATTTGAACTTCCCAATGCACTTTATTAAAAACAAAAAAATATCCAAAGGAGTAATTAGAGAGATAAGAGGTAATGATGAATGAATAAGGACATGATTTCATTCTTTTCGAAGGAAGACATATGGACATGCAGTGAAAAGGATAAAAGTGTGGGAACCATGTGAATGAATTAAAAGCTCACCACCTTACAACAATCACAACAATCATCTCCACCATCATTCTCTATGCCACCATGAGGTTATTATAAATTCATGAGTAGTTTCAAATTCAAGCTACTAACATTACACAAAACTAATCTACCCCTTCCAAGAAGCCAACACCATTATTATTAAAATATGCCTCCTCACCGCTTTTTCTATTCTCTATTACAAACCAAGCCTGTTTGACGGGGAATAAGAAGAATGTTAGGGCTAGAATCTATGGAACCACTGCTGAGGAATATCATCATCTATTAGGTCTTTTAAGACCCAGGTTGGTTGAATTTAATTTGAAAATTTGTAGGGTTTGATGAATATTTTAGTGAAGAGTTTTTGTTGTCAAATTTTGAAGCAAATTATTCTATAATAGGAGGGAAAAGGATAGAGATAGATAGCCAAATTCGTTAGCATAATCTCTGATTCTTTTAGATTTTGGAATGAAGGTTATCACTAACTTCCCCCTAAAACATCTGATAGCCATTTTTCATGAGGAGGGGGAACCTCTTCCTGAGATAAGAGTTAATCCTGAGGGGGATCCATAAGGGTATTAAAATAGAAATTCTTTACAAGACATTGAAAGGAGGTAGCTTCTTGGTTAAATAGGTATTTCATCTGTGATGGAAAATAATCAGTATCAGGAGGAGACACCCTTAATATTTTGACCCATTTGAAGAAAGGAAGGGAAAACCCTATGCTCAAAGTCAATCTTCCCGAATAACTAGAAAATTCCATCAAACAATTGGGGTAGAAGTATTAAAATGGAGGTTTTGATGTTGCAATTAAGTACCCAGAGCTTATTCAGTTGATTTATGTACACCAAGACTCAAGGAAATATAAGAGGAAAGTAAAAAAGATGATTGTAGGATAAAGTTCTAGGCAGAAGAAGATCAAGGGACTCCTATGCCAATTTCTACCAAACCATCCCACATATCTCAGCCCAATATTCAATATGCTTCTTAGTCTACTCCTGTGTTCATTGAAGATTTCTATAGATGAAGCGACACAAACCCCCTGAGCCTAAAAATTTGAGGAAAAGGGCCATAATGACATCCCTTCCCTAATATACTACTGAGGCACCATAAAATCATTTGGAAGCTCCAAAAAGTATGTCTAGAGCTATGGAAATCTAGACAATAGCTATGGAAATTGCTGCACATGGAATTAGACATGGTGAGTCACACATAGATGCTCTTCTTCACAATGATGAGGTTTTGAGGAATCACCAAGAGGAAATTGTTTCTCTAAAAGAAAAAATGAGATGTATAAAAGCACCACATTTGTATCTTCAAAATGAGTTTGTGTAAAATAATATAGAAAAAGATAGAGAAATAGATGTTTCGAGAATGAAAGTTACTAGTTTAAAGAGATAGAAAGATATTGGTTTGAAAGCATGGGATGATTTATAATCTCATTGGACTCAAATTTATCTTTAAAAAAATAATCCAGTAGAAGAAAATAAGAAACTCATGGAAGAGGCTGAATCCAGCTCTAATACAAAGAAAAAATTGGAAACAATTGTTGAGTCTATATGTGCTTTAGCTTGTACAATATTAGCTTGCAGGAAACCATCTTCAGTGTATAGTCTATTTCTTTAAGAGAAGTTTTACTCATGGTAGTTGCATAGAATATTTTGTGGAGATCCTCATGAGGCTCCTGATGGAAAAACATTTTTACATATTTACCATAGTTGTACTCAAGAGGTATAAAACATATTGTGTGAATTCTATCTCTGTAACATCTTGGTTCCAAACGTTCTTGATTTTTTCATAAATCTGTCAGTGGGAGAATTTCAATTAAAATATTTTCAATCATTAATAAGAAATCAAATTGTGTGGGAAGATAAAACTGATATATTTACAAAGCATATAACAACTATTTGTTTCAATATTCAATTGAAGAAAACATTTAGGTCTTTGTATTACCATGCTAGAATTGGTAAAAAAAACTCTGAGATCTTGGAAAAAAGTGTCCAAGAGTTTGAAGCTTACTTTCAAAAAAACTTTGGCCAGGCTATGATAGCATGTGACAAAATATGGGAAATCTTGAATCTACCATTGAAGAGAAGAGAAGTCATTTCTCCTCATAATCTTAGTTGGAGCATGAGAAGGGGAGATGCACTTGTGGAAATTATTTGGAAGTTGGCACAAAAAGGGAACAATGAGTATAATAATGAATGGGTTAGGATATATGTTAGGCCTCCTCTACTTCTAAACCTAATGACTACTTGGAAAATCAGTGCTCAATCAAATGAAATCTTTACGGTATGGGTAGAAACTATGTTTGTAACCCAAGGATGTAAGGGCACCAAAAAACATTATGCAGATCAATTTGAAGAGGATGACATGGAAAAGCAACTTGAACAATAATTAGGTCGAAGATAGTTTGCAAGAAAACTTGCAAAAGGTAAAGTGCAAGGGATATGATGAATCCATAAAATGACTCATCATAACATCTATATAACTATACAAATTACTCAAAAAACACTAATAAATGCATGTGAATGTTCTAAATAGTTATATCTAAAGTAGAAAGTAATGCATTTCCCCTTATTTTGTCTTAGGAGAACTAATGACCAATGCTACTCCCACTAACTACGTTGTTGAGTAATTTGGTGACATATGAAGGATGATGAGGTGCATTCTCTACCATTTTAAATAGTTACAGTCAAAGGATACTGAGTCTATAACCACTACGCCATTTTGAAGATTGAACCATAATAAGCTACAAACTAGGATCCCTTTTTCCAGCAAAGTTATGGGTCATTATGGGATTTTTTATGAATTTCTAATCAGTTTCCTATAGTTTTGGAATATGTTGTAACTATTCGTGTCTATAAGACACATTCTCATGTCTATTTATTAGTTAGTTTTTTGGTACTACAAAAAATAATAGATAGAAGTTGTTTTCATTTGCTCTTTGAATTATGTAACCAAATAATTTTTTTATCAATATAATACATGATATTTTGAGGATGCGTTTGTGTTAAGATTCTCAATCCTGAAGTAGAGCAAGGGCCCACTCGAATGAGGATATTGGAGGATTGGTACTTTATGTAAAATATTTACATTTACTAAGTTCCAATTTTAATATCTTGACTTAGTGATTATCTTAATACAATCTTATATATCTTTATTTCAATGATTTTCCTTGTCATTTCCTTTAAACAAGCATTTCATTCAGTGACTCTATTTCATTAGCATAGATGCATTTGATATACTCTACTTTCCATTTGATATTTTAGAAGCTTTTGATATTCAGTAGTTTAGACATTTACCTCGCTTTCAGTAGATAATTAATATAGAACAAGAGATCAACACCAAATGTAACCCCCCAGAGAGAGAACCAACATGATGAATGAGCTACATATCAAATTCTCTACATACAACCTTGAAAACATCCCAGGTATATAATGACATAAACACTTGAATAGGTTGATTAAATGATTTGAAGTTACAACGACCCATCAACATATACACCATCTTCTCCTCCCACATCATTCTCATCATTTGAAGATTTTTTAAAAGCACTCTAACTCGCAATAAATTCAAATGATGTCCTTTTAACATCCACAAGATTAGACATCCCCATATCAAGCCAATATTAACCTTCCTTAGATCTCATCAAAAATAAATTACTTCCTCAACCAATACCAACCACACAACCTTTGTATCCTCTAGTTGAGATCCTTGTCATTCCTCCCAAGGGTTCTTCTTCACAAGTAAAATATAAGACCTTGGCACCTTTACTCAAAGGTCTCTTTCACATCCCCATAAAAAGATAGACATTCCTCCACCTAGAATAAAACAATCCAGTGTCACATCATCTATTTTAGGACCATATCCATCTCTCATAGGACCAACCCTTTCATATAAAATATCACAACCAATCAATAAGCCCAAACCAAAATCATCCAACACTTCTTATTCTAGAACACCAACCATCACTAAACCTGAATCTAAAAAATCTAAACCTCAAAATAATAGGACTAAAAATTCAACATCAAAGACATCTCACACATCCATATCTAAAACATCTACTTCCTTTTCTAAATCCAATTTTTTTTGCAAATATAAGGTATATCCTAACACTTTGGTTTAATCATACATAGAGTTCCTTCAACAGTTCAAATTTTTTCCATCACACTTCCTCATATCAAAGCCTTCGATCCAAAAAGTAAGAAGCCATCTTGGTTTGAATCCAACCTTATTTTCTCTTATCATTGCACCCCTGAACATGACATCAAACATTACAAATCTCTCCAAACCATTTTCCACAATATTATTGAGGAAGATGACCTTCTTCTTGAAGAAAATCAATCCCCTCCTTCCACCTCCTCATCCACATCCATTCTAGCATCCACATCATCAAACTCATCAACTAAAGTGCACAAGTCCCCTCATTCATCATGAAATTTTTTGACCATCCCACCACTAAGTGATGATTCCTCCAAGGATGAACCCCCTTATTCATCATTGTTGTTCAGATATCCACTCGATGTGGCCCACATGTTTCTAAAGTAATAACCCAACCAAATAAAGGACTTTCATCACCATCCCTCATTCTAAGATGTATACATCATCCATACCTTTATCAATAGCCAAGGTTATCGTTGCCACTCCTTTTAGAAAGCCCACTTCATCTCCATCATCATCATCAAAACCTAATGTTTCTATCTTAGCCACCCCTTGACCAATTAAATAGAGCATTTTCAAACAAATTCACTACGCCTTGGTTAAGATGTCACTTTACAAGCTTATCCAAAACTCTTCAGACCATAGACAAGATCTCACTAAAGCCTTGAAATGTATCCAAACATTCAATGATGAGACTCAACATTTTACATCTCTTGTGGGAGCACTTGTGGCTTCTACTTCTATATGGTTTGATGATGTTGAGATTCTAGATATCACACTGGAGGAACATGACCTTGCCCTTTTCATCACGGTTAGAATCGTTGATACCTTTATTTGACGATCGACAATCGATAATGGGGAAAGTATCAACATCATCCCATCACATACCTTTGATCAATGCAAGATCCCTAAATCCATTTTCGTCTAAACACTCATCGTTCTCTATTTGTTCAATGATGTTATCGCTCCCACCTTTGGAAAATTTTTCCTTCCTATCCCTGTTGGTTAGAATCTCCTCCACAAATTATTATATATCATAGGGGGGAGTTTTAATACATTGTTCTTTTTGGATGACCTTGGATCCATGCCATGCGTTGTGTCCCCTCCACACTTCACCGCTGCATCAAATATGAACACGAGGGAAATATTTTGATACTTATAATTTATGCTCTTCCCTTCCAAGCATACAACATGACCTATCAACCTAACAATGTCATCATTCCCAAGAATAACCAATCTTAACCATCCACTAGCTCATATACCCCTTCATCTAAGCTTCTAAACTATGATTCCCTAGACAAATTCATGGAAAAACTTACGCTGCGGGAGTATTATCTTCTCACATTGAACATGCTCCCTACACCTCATCTTCTGGGTAAATGGAACAAGGATCCAATGTATCAACCCAACGTCGGGGATATCATTCCTTTTTTCCCAACTCATATTTGTACCTATCTCATCTACGGTGGTGTCAATTCTACTTCTTCTTACATCATTGACCTTCCTCATACCAGAAATTATATCGGTAGTTATGCATTCCTTGACAAACCTTCCTTTTCCCACACCTATCTTCACCATTTCACATAAAATGGATTTGGAAAGGGACATTATAGGCATGGCACACATGACCTTATCATTGACCAATACCGCAAACCTCATAAAAATTTTGGACTAGGTTATCAGGAGAAATCCGCTAATCCTTCCCACCATCCACGATGATTATAGACATGCCTTCTCCACCTTACCCATCCCATGAGGCCATGGATATGGATGACACTATTTCTATCGCTTCTGACTTTAATTTTTTTTAGTCTCCACCATCACCTTGGGACCAATTACTTATCAGTGTGAGAATCAGACTAGATCCCTTCCCCTTTGTCATCTGGAGATGATATAAGAGGATTCTTCTACTATCAACATTCTTCATTGCGTTGAAGAAGATGCCATCATTTCCCACATGGGGGAAAAATATTACTATCTTCATAAGTCCTTGCCATATGACACTTCCACTCTTCTCACCAAAGCCACCATTGACATCAATATTGGGACTCCTCCAAAGCCTTGCATCCTCAAAGTAGGTCAATCTCTTGAGCCATAAGAGCCGGAGTATTTCACTGCATTCCTTTCTCGTCATAGTCAAGCCTTTGCATGGTCATACTCTGACATGATAGGTCTTGATCCTTCTATTGTTTTCCACAACATTTTCACTTTTCCTAATGCCAAGTTGGTGAAGCAGAAGCTTCACCGCATGCACCCTCGAGTTTCCCTTCTTGTCAAAGAAGAGTTGCGACGTCTTCTTTTTGCTAACTTCATCATCCCCATTAACTATACCCAATGGATTTATAACATCGTACCTATTAGAAAAGTGAATGAAAAGCCTCTTATATGCATGAAATTTCGAGATATGAACCTTGTTTGCTCTTAATATGACTTCCCCCTTTTAAACATCGATAAACTTTTGGATCTCACCGCATGTCATGAGATGATTTTTTTATGGATGGTTTCTCTGGTTATAATCATATTCTCATCACACCAGAAGACCAAAATAACACCTCCTTCATCTTTCCTTGGGAGACCTTTTATTATTATGTCATGCCTTTTGGTCTAAAAAATTCCGGACCCACTTATCAGCAAGCCATGACTTAAATATTTCACGATCTCATCCATAAGAATATAGAGGACTATGTCGATGATATTTTAGGTAAATCTAAACATTGACATTATCATCTTGTTGTTCTCAAAGTTATTTTTGAGCACCTTATTTGTTTCTTCCTTCATCTAAATCTAGCTAAATGTGTATTTGGAGTACTAAATGGAAAACTCCTTGGCTTTATCGTGTCCATCAGGGGCATCAAGTTGACCCCACAAAAATCAATTCCATCGTTGAGATGCCTCTTCCTTAAAATCTTAAGAAACTCCACATTATCCAAGGCTAACTCCAATCAGTCTGTCATTTTATATCACAACTATCATATCATTTCCACCCCTTTCATCATCTTCTCCATAAAGATGTAGAATTCAACTGGGACCATAACTGCTAGAAGGAATTTTATGATCTTATGTAGTATCTATTGTCACCACCTGTGCTTACACCTCCATGTGAGGGAAATACCTTTTATCTATATGTCTATGCTACTGATCATGCTCTAGGGGCTATGTTAGCACATCGTGATGACCAAGGTTGTGAGTGAACCATTTATTACATCATTCACACTCTCCATGATTGTGATACTTGTTACACTGAAGCTAAAAAATCATGTTGTGCTATCTTATTTGCCACTTTTAAGCTTTGACACTATATTCTTAATCACATAAATTATGTCATCACTAGCTTTCATCTTCTCAAAACAATTAATTCTAAACCCTATCACAATGATCACATTACTTGATGGCTCATGCTCCTGACCGAGTTTTACCTAGAGTTCATCTCTAAAAATCTATCAAGGTCCAAGTTATCGTAGATAAACTAGTTGAGGTCCCTCTTCCTAATACACATCTTCCTCACGAGTAGTTTCTAGATGAATCCATCAATCACTTCCACCATGGGTATGATACCCTTAAGATGACCCTCTTCTTTTATGGTTCTAAGTTCTAGCAAGGGGGAGGAATTAGTTTCATACTCTTTCCACATGGGGATATACCTATTCCCCTCACAAAAACACTCTATTTTGAGTACACAAACAATATGGCAGAGTACAAAGCTCTCATCTTAGGTCTTGAAACTGCTACCTTTCTAGGTGTTCAAATTATCGACATATATGGGGATTATACTATTATCATCAAACAAGTTACGGGTGAGTATTAATGTAAAAATAATACCCTTCAGAAATATAGAGATGTAATCCTTCTCCTCCTTGAGGCCTTAGAATTTTACATTATCCAATTTGTTCCTCAATTGTCTAATCATTTTGCTGATACGATCGCATCTCTTGTAGCTCTCATCCCATGGACAACAAAACAAGCCAAACTTTTTGTTGTCACTCATTGTAGTGATCAACCATTCCATGACTTAACTAATGTTAATCTTGTCAAGTCTAATTTTCTAGATCTTTTGGTATCCCCAAATTCTCAATTATCATTCTAAATCTATCATTCCTTCTGATCTATCTAAGAATGGAAAGAGGTATTTTCTTCAACACACTAACCGTTATGTCATTCCTGGCAGCATTCTTTATAAGCATGGATTTGATGGTATTCTCCTTTGATGCCTTAAATACCATGAGTCTTACTGTGCGCTATCAAAGAAGTCAATGATGACATTTGTGGTGGAAAATTCAGTGGCTTAGCTATCACTAAGCGCATTATTCATCTTGGTTATTACTGGCCTTTTATCAATCATGACTTTTGTCAGTATGTTAATAAATGTGTTAAATGTCAACAACATTCCAATCTTATTTGAATTCCTATTCAACCCTTGCAGTTGGATAGGGAACTCTGGCCATTCTCACAGTGGGGCCTTGATCTCTTTGGTACCATCAATCCGTGGTATTCACAACAAAATCACTCTATCATCATTGTAATCGAATATTTCACTAAGTGGGTGGAAGAAATTCCACTCACCTCAACCAAATCTAGTCCAATTACTCTATTTATCAACATATCATTTTCTTCATTGGCGTTCCTCATAAAATCATCACGGACAACAGAAATTCCTTTAAAAACTAATATCTCAAGAAGCTTAGCGAATCATTCAATATTAAACATAACTTCTCTTCTCCATACTATTATCAAGCTAACGGACAAGAAGAAACAACTAATAAAACTCTTCGTAACATTTTTTTTCGAGACTATTGATCAATTAGGTCATAATTGGCATCATCATATCCCTTTTTCTCTTGGGACTTATCAAACTAGCATTCATACTTCCATAGGTACTACACCCTTTTTTCTAGTTTATGAATCTAAATCCGTTCTTCCCCTTGAATTTAAAATTCCATCCTTGTGTGTATCTCTTTGTGACTTCATTTATGATGAATATTATCACCAGGAGAGTCTAACACAACTCAACTTGTTAGATGAATATTACCTTCTCTCTCTTGAGCATCACCATATTTATCAAGAGCATATCTAGCATGCTTACAAAAATCACCTCAAAGAATGCAACTTTAATGTTGGTGACCTTGTCCTTAAAGAAAATAAAACGCTACTACTCTAGAAAGGAGCCAATGTGAATTGTTTTCCCCCAATTAGATCAGAGCATAAGTTATCATGCATAAGTATGGGTCGAGAGTCTATCATTTGGCCACCCTTGATGGTAAAATAGAAGTCAACCCGCTTAATGCATTACACTTGCGACCATTCTACTATTAGCATACTTACCAGTGACCAATTATTCGTATCCCTAGATCATTCCTCCATCACTAGCCTCTTCCATCTATCATTGCAATGGTTTAGAATTATGTGGTCTACCATCACTTTCCCTAACATGACCTTAAATATGGGCACCATAGATTTGTCTATAGAATTTTCCTTATGGATATGCTCTTCCTCTTTGGTGAGAACTATATGATCATTACATTCATCACCCTCTTATTTACCTCTTGGAACCACACTAAGGGTCCTAAAGGTGTCACTTGTACATCTATTATCCCCTCCTAAGTGGTCTACCTAGCTATTCCTAGATATTCCCCATGTAAAATCAAAATTCATGTCCAAGATCCTATCAAAATTAAATTCATCAAAAACAAACTACTCCCTCGAAGGACAACTGTTCATAAAAAAAGAGAAGAAAAAAGGAAAAATTGAATAAATAGACTAATCCCTCGAAGGAATAATATCATGTATATCACTCTTATAATTGGAATTGTAAATGTATAAAGTAGACCATACCCTAGAAGGATGGATACTCCTTTGTATCATCCTTCTATCTTATTAGCATCCTAAGAAAGCTTCCTGCATTGATTAGTTTGTTGTTTCCCCTACCCAGAGCTTAGGCATAGACTTAGGGAACACTGCTTACAGAGAACCCTCTTCCTACATATAATTTAAATCACAAACCCTTTTTTCGTGTCAACGTTAGGTTTATGAGTTTATTCCATATTTCTTTCTTTATCTTGGGTATAACTAACTATCATTGGTTATATGTTAACACATGTTTTGGTCATATGTGCATTGTGTTACTTGGATCCCCTTCTTGTTTACTGCCAATATAGTTGGAGGAATCGTTTCCTCATGCACCCCTTGATATGATGTAGCATTTTTTGTACCCATAGGTTACAAATCAACAAGTTGCATTCTATTATAAATTTTCCACATCCATCCTTTATTTCTGTACAATAATATCTACTCTATCTCAATAATTTTTGTACTATCTCTCAACAATCACACATCCAAATTACATTTATATCTATCATCATATATATTTATCATTCATCATCATCTATGTTTATCATCTATCAAATATATTTTTCAACTAAAAATCACATATTACATATTAAAACATCCAACCATTGCATATAAATTCACCATCATCATCAAATATAAAGTACACATATAATCATCATCATCATCGGATATCAACATCACATAATCACAAATAAAATAATCAACATAAAAAAATTGACACATGATAAAACATTACAAAATCATATATCATATGCATATCATCAGAATAAAGTGTATTAGTACATCATTGACCTCTAAGGGTCCTCTATCAAAACAGAGATGTCAGCAAAACTAATAAATTTCACATCAGAATTCCTAAAATATTGCCCCTATGAGGAAATTCCCTTTGTCTATCTCTCAATCTCATTTCCTCCACCCTCTCCTTGATATAGTTGAGTGATAATTGATGTGCTCTCGGATGGCCCTACTCCAGCCGCCTGCTCACTGTTGCACGTACTCCCAATACCTCAGTGTCCACAAGAGCTTCTTGACTACAATCCCCACAAAATACTTAGCCTCTATGACTAAGGATCTATATCGATCCATGGAAATCATTTTAGGAGGTACCATCTCTTCTCCTCCCTATGATGTTGTCAGTGCACTACTCGTAGACTTTGTGGCTATAATCATAGCAAGATATCTAAAGAGGGCTCTATAGTCCTCTCACTACCTCTGGGTACCAATATCTCTCCTCGATGACTCGGCCCCTTTCTTGCTTAAGGGTATGGGACTCTTGTCGCATGACATATCACTCCCGATGAGTGACATCCCTCTCGGTGCTCACCTGAGCTAACTCTGCATGTAGCTATGCCATCTCCATCTCCTCCAAGGAGTAACCTCTACCTCAATATCCATCTCCTCCTCTCCTCATCCCATCCCTCTCCTACCCTAGCCACCTAAGTAGTAGTCATCCACTCAACAAATCTTGCTCTAACCCCTACATCATCATCCTCATTCCATGGTGTTAGTGCCTCCTCCATCGGGTCTGCCATGTTAGGACTAGGTAGATCCCTATCTATCTCCTCACGCCTATAGGAGATGGGCTCCCTAGGTACCATTTAAACAACACAAAACTATCACTAGACCCTATAAAATTTAATGACCTCAATCATCTCTAGCTTGTGTCCCTGCACCCACCTCGTCCTCCTCATACCAATCAACTCTTCATCTTTTCCCGGCCATGTAGGGAAGTCCCTATATGGTATCCATTTGATGTGTTATCCCTAGAGCTCTAAAAAAATCTCACTGTATTGATATGCATCCCTCACTCCTCTATCCTTGTGATCCTAGTCAGCTTGCCATCTCAAGAATCCCAATGTAAGCTCTATATTATCCCATGTGACCCATGGTAGCCCTGTTGGCCTGATGAATACAATGTCCTCATAATCCCAACAGTCTAGGAGGAATCCTACATCCAGTCCTGTCCTCCTCTCAGCTTTGTACATAAATATCTCATAATACACCTGCACTAGCAGAGTGGTACCAATTGAGGACACTATCCGATAATTAACCATATTATCCAAGACCCATGTTAATGCCCACAGAAATTGGGCTCCATCTAAGTCTGGAAGTGCATAACAAGAAATGAACATCATCAACAAAAACCTCTATCTACTCTATGCATCCCCATGCCCATGCCTCATCTCACAAGTAGAATGCTCCTGACGTAAATGTAATATGGGGTGCATCAGCTCCAACCACTCATTTCAACACTGCTAATCTCTTATCCACTGTAATGGGAACTATTTTCTCCCTCTATATCGATAGTCTAAGGATGTGATACACATCCTCTAGGGTGATCGTCATCTCACCTGTCCTGAACCAGAAGGTGGATGTACGCATATCCCACCTCTCAACTAATGCGATCATGAACCCCACATCCCGTGGGATCCTATTATAGTGTCTGAATCCTCCTAATACCACTGCTAGTAAGTGATCCCACTCAACATCGGCTATATACCCTCTGATCTAGTCATACAGTGCTAGGACTTGATCCCTCAAATACAAGGTATCCATGGCCTGCAAACATACAAACAACAAGAAAACATAAGTTTTTTATCATCATTTTACCCCATAATATTTCTATCTATCAAAATCATCCATTTTGACCCTGGTCGATGTCGACCCAGGTTGGGTTTCCGAACCTAGGGCTCGATCAATCGACCTTTTAGGGATAAGTCGATGATGACCCTATCCAGTCGCCACCAACCACTCTCAGCACTAATCCAAATTTCTAGAAATATGCAAAAAAATAAATAAAACATTAAACAAATTACAAATAATCTAGGGTTTTTGTTACTCACCATCTTGCAAACTTTCTGGCGTTTCTTGGCTTCTCCTCTAGCCTCCATCTCTCTCTAAATCACGATCTCCTTTTATAGATTTAAGCTCTCAATTTAGCACTTGCACATGTGAAAATGAACTTGGTTGGTTGACTTTCAGGCTTATATTTCCTCCGACCTAAGTCGTCGCCGACTCCCTTAGGTTTTCGTCAACATGCCTAAGGTGTCATCAAATCACCTTGAGCGTCGTCGATCCAAAATCCCCTTGGTGGTTTTGTGCTCTTTTATTAAGGTACCATGTCATCATCTCTATTTCAAATTCCACCTTTTTTTCTATATTTATTTCCCCTTGGGGAATTTTGTATCCTTGAGTTTTCATATTTCTCCTTTTCTTCCATTTTTGTGTCCTTTACCAACTATTATTTCCATTCTCATCATCCATGGATGCATACCTCCCATCAATTTCTCATGTTTGAAGGAAGTCACATTACCTTCACAATAAGTTGTATAATAAGCCATGAATTGCATCCATATTGAGTGGTTTCCCATTGGATTACCTCCATTTTGTTTTGATTTTCACCGACTCGCAAGTCTATAGGACATTATCATCATCTCCCTAAAGACCATGGCCTTTGTTTCCTACCGATGTGACTCCTAGAATCACCGCCACATTTTAATTCATTTTTCTTGAATCCTTCTCGCTTGGGGCATATCGTCTCAACTTATCATTTTAACCTTCTTTCTTTTCCCACCCCCCCTTCTTCATCTATCTTTTTCAAAATTATGATCAATTCCCCATTGTATCATCGATTTCTCATTTGAGGGGGGGCACATCATCATTCCTTCATCACCCTTCTTCTTACCCTTTTGTCTCTCATCATTTTTTGTCTCATGGGTTGTCCAACGCAAACTACTCAACAAAAAGGGGAAAATATAGAGACCGAAATTTGGTATCACTACCCTTGTCGCACGTGTTAACTTCCTTTACCATGATCACCTATCTAGACCCACCATTCTTAATTAAATAATGTTCATGTTAACATTCCCATCTTTCCCATCCATTATCCTATCCATTTTAATTTATTATTAATCTTCATCAATTATCCCCTAATCCTCACCTCATTATCTATTTGATCCTAATTATTCTTAATTTCCCTTCTTTACGTTGTCTATCACCCATAAACCCCCTAGTTCCTAATCCCTAAGGTTTTTCTAGCTTTTATCTAATCCATTTTTATCCCCCACTTACCCATATCACTTCCCTAGGAAACCCTAACCCACATAAATGATTTAAATAACCCATCCCAATCCATAAAATCCCCATATCTCGAGTAAATCATCCTTTTACCTCCTGAATGAATGGTTCCCCACAGTCGGCTGCAACCAGCCTAGGTCACCTTCAACTATATAAGGCTCTGTTTACCTCTCCTCTAAAAGGGAGGCCTAATCAGAATTCTCTTACATTTTTGTGATCTTATCTTTGAGCCTAAGCTTTCTTACAGTTGATACAATCTTCTTGGAGTCCCTTGGAGCTTACTTACATCACTTGTGGATACTTTGGGGAGTTCATCTTGATCTTATCATTGGTTTATCATATCATTTCTTTTCATGACCATTATTTTCTAGTCACTAGCATTTTGTAGGTCCAACTGCCATCAAAGTTTCAGATCCATCTTCCACTCACAATCATTCTGTTTGCAGGTTTTCCATCCAACCCATCCACCCTCAGCCTTATTCAACACTTCTCAGGTCTATGCCGCTTCTGTTAGGTTACCGTCGACCCATCCCTGTTTTGTCACCTATTTCACCCTTTAGATCCTCATTAGTGTGTTGATTAACTAAAAATAGAAATATATATATATATATATATATATATATATATATATACGTATACATATATATATATATATATATATTATATATATATATACGTACATACATATATATAATTTTATACTAAGACGTTGGATCTAAATATTTTACTTTATTATTTGGATGTATTGAAATAATGGTAATAAGAGGGATATGGTACTAACCTCAATTTGACTTACTCATTGTGTGCTAGGCTGAAGCAAATTGTTGTGTAGATTGGGAAAGTTGTAATGGAGTGGCCTCGAGAAGGGCATAGGCTGAGTATCTGACTGGACTGAGGTGCTTGAGAAGGATATTGGAGCACCCTGGGGCACCCTGGTCTATGATCTGGGCATTGTAGACTACATAAAAGCTCAGGACCTGGGTCTAGAAGTGTCACATGATCTCTGTAATACCTTCATATTTTTCACACGAGTGTCACAATAATGTCACCTATGTCACTATAACTGCAGTGTCAATATTCACCTACAAAACCCTATTCAAAGCATCGATTCCTAAGAAATAAAAATGCATTTGAATAGGTCAGACTGACCTTATCTGCCACAATGGTTGACTTACAACTAAGTGTTGCACTAAATTCTAGACCCCGTGTATTTCTGTGTGCTTGTGTGTGAAATTTTGTGCCTAGGATGCCCTAACGCCAATGACGTAAAAGTAGGGGGAAATAACTAGATGTAAAGATTGAAATGGTTGATGGAATAGAAAGAATACAACCCTTTCCCCCTTATGTTTGTGTAATGTAGATGTAGAAGATGCCCAAATGTAGTTCCTTGCCTTAGTAAATAGCTTCCCTTGATAGTAAGATGTCCGCCCATAATGTAGTGAGTATGCTATGTTTATATAACGATCTCTTGTTCAAATTTTGACACTAGTGACCTGAAACTGCTGACTACAACCTAGGAGAATGCATAGGGTAAAAAAAAAAACCAACCTTGAACAAATAAATTAGGACCACAAATTATGAAAATAAGGGCACCTAAAATCACATGTAACTCTAGGCACCCCTGTATAGGAATGGATATGAAAACTAAGAAAATTACGACACCTAAGACCCCATAAAAGACACCCAAAATTCTATAGGTAAGTGACAATCGAACCAGACAAATAACAATGATGACTGACCAACAGAAAACAAGACCAAGGGATGGGTCACTAATGAATACTTTTATTAAGCAAGATCCATATATAAAATAACATACCTGACGGTATAAATGTAATAGTAAGTGCGTGATTTTGTGACTACATTTACCCTGACTTTATGTATGTGAGTGAAAATATCGGTAACATAAAGTAGATAGAGATACGTACATGAGAAAGAGTCAGAGTATCCCATACTGTAGAATAATGTTCAGAAGTGTAGTAGAAGTGTGCCAATATAACTATAAAATCATGTCAAACCATGGATCGGCAAGTTAATCCATGTAACGTAATGAAAAAAGCATAAATGTTGTGATGAAGTGTGTTAAATGAAAGTGGTGACTAAAATCTATGATGATTTTAAACACAGTTTAATGACAAATAGGTGGGTAGGGAGTGATCAGTTCCCAACCCGAACACTTGTATATGAATGGAATAATTGGAATATTTGGGCATCCTGCCGCTAGAGGAAGAGTTTAGGGAGAAAGATGTATTATTCTCCAATCTTTAACTACATCCTCAAAATCTAGTCACTGCAGATGGACTCAGATCAAATTTTGTGATTTTTGGATCCAATTTTTTTTATTAAAAAGTTAACCCATTTAAGAGTTATATAGGTAAGGAACTCTTGCAAACACTCCATGGATGTCCCTACAATGTGAAGGCTTATGAGTTAGGTCATCTGGAAGTGAACATGATATGAAAGAGGGCTTTAAAGTTAGGTCATTAGGAAACAAACATAGTATGAATGAGGTGGCTTCCAAGTTAGGTCATCTCGAAGCAAACACAAATATATATGATGGCTCCCCAGTTAGGTCATCTAGAAGCAAGCGCAGAATATAGAATAAATTCCCAAGTGATGTCATCTGGGATAGAGTGGTGAATGTAACTCCCAAGTTAGGCCATCTGGGATACCGCTTATAGATTTGAACTATATGATTTTTTATTTGAACACATTAATTTTGATTGGTTACTTGTGGGAGATATTTTATGCTAATTTTCTAAAGATTGGGTCATTAGGGGGAATCTATAGGAAGTAATGTGTGATTGTGTCTAGGAATTTTATACATTTGTTGCCCCCATATTAGGTCATTAGGAGTGAATTAATGGTGAAATATCATGCTATGTATTGGTAAATATTGGATTTGTAATGTTTGAACACATGCTGATGTGAGGGGGATTATAGGGGGACCCCCAATAATATGTCCCACCTTTTGGTGAAAGCTTGAGTGAATGAAAAGAATAGATGCTAACTTGAAAGTGATGAAAACGTGTATGTATTGAATAGAAGACAATGGTGAAAGGATATAATGTGTGTCAAAGGTGTATAAAACAATCGTAGGAAGAATTCTAAAAAGAATTCCATAAACGGGGTGTAAATCATGAGTAAAAACACTCAAGATATAAGTATGAAATGGTGTAGTGTGTATTAGTGGCGGTAATAAGCGCAAAATAGGGACCATAATAAAGGTAGTGTTGAAAATTAATTATAAATAGTAAAAGTGAAAAAATATTTTATCACTTCATTTGTCTTTTTCTCGAGTGTGATAGTGTATACGAAGTGAGTGAAGATGCCTCAAGCAAAACCATTGTGTCCTAGTCGGTTTGAGAGAGTGGAGACCACTATAGTGTCATGTACGAATGCGGAGTTGGTAAGTGCATTATTTTCACAAAAAAATAGGGTGTAATAAGTGTTTTAGTTGAATTTTTGACAAATTTGAGGTTTTTGACTTTCTCAGCTTTTGGGACATGAAAAAGAGCGATGAGGGTGCTAGTGACCCATGAGACTGAAGCACCTAGAATTGGGCATTATTGTCTTGCTTTGGGGCGACCTATTCCTACATGTGGGATCCTTCATCCCAAATTTGTGTATTTTGTGGATGGTGGTAAAAAATGTGTTTCAAGTATGTTGAATAATTGTGTTTGGTTGTATAAGGTGTTCTAACGCTTATGTTTATTATTGTTTGGTGTTTTTTTAAAGGGATATCCATTAGAGTGAGTTTTGTGGTGGTCGTTAGTTGAGTAGATTACTTAGACAAGGGTTATTAGATGATGAGTGGGATGTGATGGATCATCTCGTCCTGCGAAATATAGCACGGATGGGGGATGTGCCCCATAACATGACCATGTTGACTGCATTGTGCGAGAGATGGTGTTGCAGACACATGCATATTTGGTTATCTATGGGGGAGATGACAGTCGACACTAGAGGATGTATATCGCTTATTTCAATTTTCTGGTTGGTGTGGAAAGGGTACGAGTGATGCCAGTAGTGTATATGGAGTGGATGATGTGCTTGGTGAAGCGATATTTTACAGTGGATCAGGTACTTACAGAGACCCATATCATTTTGGATGCGATACTACAATCTAGAGTTCTGCTCTTGCGGAAATTCATCGCAGTGGTGATTTTTTCATTTATAGTCGTGGAGGTAGGAGGTGTCAACATCTTGTTTAAGGTGCACAACATGTGTCAATGGATAGAGGAGGAGGGGATGAGATATGCGTGGGCACGATGTGTGTCGGCCCATTTATACAAAGACTTGTATTGATTTATGTAGGATGAGCATGGTGGAGGTAAAGGAGCCACCACAATACTGCATGTGTGGGCATATGAGCACATATCTATATTGAGACCAGTTGCAGGGTTGTGAGGAGAATGGGCTCGGCTGGAGATATATGATCGATTTTGGGTGGATATTTGTAGTAGGAATATGGATATAAACACCTTCAAGACACTTAGAGATATGATGGGGCCTGATTCATTGGTATCGAGGCCATACCATGATTATGGGGGATGGCTCGAGGATGCGATATAGTTATGATGCATTGAAAGGACCATGTGGCTAGAGGATTGATTTCCAGGTGTGACAAGATTTTCCAGGTGGAGAGGGTATCATTGTAGTTTGGTATGGCAGAGGATGTTCCCCTAGACCCATACATATAATTGAGAGATATCACAACCCCTAAGAGAGTTGGTGCTAGGCAAAGGCCCATAACAGAGCAGTTGATACCATTAAAGCAGGATGGGATAGACCTAATAATAGCCTCTATAGATGGATACGACGTGGGGTACACTGAGGATTATCGAGTGTGGTGGGAAGCGCATCAGTAGGTATTACTATACCTAATATTTACGGGTGATATGGAATTTCCACCTAGAGGAGGAGGAGAGGGAGGTGTCCCCAACCCCTCTAGCAGCAGTTGTGGCAGAGCATATGTGTTTGTGTATGCCTATATTGTGTTTAACGGTTTGTCTAAGATTTTGTGTGTTTAAATAATGTGTGGTTTTTATGTTATGTTCGCAGGGGATGCATATTGGTCACTGATAGTAGACACATCGATCCGTACATTGATGTTGAATGTGTTGAATGATGTGCTATGTGTAGGGATGCTAGAGCGTGTTGATGAGATTATAGGTGAGCATGAACATCTTTTTGATTTAGTGTCTATAGCATTGGCAACACGTACAATGTTGCTAAGAAAGAGGGATGAGGTACATGAGGAGACTCAACGTGCCATAGAGGTAGTAGTGGTGATCCCTTGGCCCAATATGTTTATCGTATGGTATGTAGGATTACGAATTTAGTTTTTGGAGTAGAGTACATAGATTACTATGCTGCATAGGAAGGTGGAGAAATTTCGGGGCAGTGAAATGCAGTGTCGAGTTAGTGGATAAGCATCCAGTTCGAGGGTTCTCGTATTACACAAGAGCGATAACAATGATGAGGTCTGATGGTGATTAGTTATATATGATGTGGGGGCCTTTCCCCCCAATTGTGAGCCATGTTGTTGGGATGATGATTATATTTAATGATATGTGTATGGACACCTATTTTGTTGATATATGTTAAGTCGAAGTTGGAATGTTTTTCCATTACGATGTAATGGATGTTACATGATTTTATGGTCATTGTCCTAGCATGTGTATTGTTTGTATGTGATGAATATAAGTGCATGTGATGATGTTAGTAGTGGTAGAAAAAATGTGATGGTGAAGGATGACTATATAACTAATGTAATGTGATTGATGAAATATTAGATGAATAAAATATGTAGCGCGTAGGTAATGTAATGATTATAGTAAAATAGATGTGAAAATAGAAATATTTTTGATAGTGGAATTAATGTACCATAATGAATGTGTGAGAATGGAATGTAATTGTATTATTATATGGGGATAAAAGTAGTAGGGGGGAATAAGATTAACGATGCCCCCAACATGTGAATGAATAGGCTCATGTAATTAAGACCCCTCAGCAGTCAAGTATGAACTACGTAAGCAAGAGTGCGTCATTAGGAAATGATTGAGTGTGCTAGATGAAACAACAAAACATGTGATGAAAGGTTCTTAGAACTAATCCATTAACAGTCGTGTAAGAATCGTAAGAATGCAAGTGTGTCATCGAGGGGTAAGGTGATAATAATCACCTACCAAAGACCAATTCGACATGTGGCAGTGAAAGCATGTGGAATGGATGTAACGAGAGCATATGAACCAAATGGAATGTCATGTGTAGTAATCAAAGGATATGCAGAGACTAACAGAAAACCATGAGATGCAACAAAATGAAGTGGTGGATAGTGTGAATGTAGCATATGCAATGAATGTGATGGTAGAAATGATGGATGAGATGGATAACGAGCGTGTGACAGTGGAGCACGACAAATGAAACGAGCACATGATGGAGAAGACTCAAGTGGGGTAAGTCTATGATGAAGGGGTGAAGGAAACAATGACCACTTACGTGAGGTGAAGGAGATGATGTCATAATCCACCAATTGTTGTATCCTCTCATGTAGGGCAAGGCAATCATTGTCCCAATGGCTAGTGATGTGATGATAATTAAAATAGTGTTGGTCACGTTGACATTACAAGCGGTGCAGGGGATGATGTTAGTTAGAGGGTAACTGAAGTAATCACTCATTGAGTAATATGCGTAGCACATGATGTGGTCTAGTGTGAGGAGATAAATACAAAGGCTCTTGTGATGGAGGTGGAGTAGTGAAAGTAGGAACTTACTGTGGAACCAGAGAAGGATGGATCAATGGTGAAGGAGTGGGATGATCTTGTTTGGAATGCACTTTAGGTGAAGGTGGAGATTTATTTAGATGCTCAACTGGAGGTGGAAGTGGAAGACTAGAGGATGAAACTGTCAGAGAAACATGTGTGGGTTCAATGATATGTGAGGACAGAAGATCTTTGTCTAGATCAATAACCTTATAGCACAAGAGAATGAAGGATTCACAAGTATCATATTGTAACCTTTTCTTAAGTGGAGGAATGAGACCGCGAAAAAATATGAATTACTTTTCTAAGTCACTAGGTTGGAAGATGAGTTGGAGTATACATGCATTAAACCGCAAGATATAGTCCTAGATAGGTTTAGAGGAGCCTTGATGTAAAGTAGGAATTCCATCATAAGTAACTCTAGGGACATTTTTAAGAATGAAACAATGGAGAAAAGCATCTTCCATGTCAGAGAAAGTGCTAATGGACCCAGAGGGTAGATGGGTGTACCATTAGAGTGACTCGTCGGTAAGACTATAATGAAAGGACTTAAACAACAAGTGATCATTAGAGTAATTGGCCATAAGTGTGTGGTAGTGTAGGAGATGAGCATGAGGATCACCAGTACCATTAAAACATGTGAAAGTAGGCATGGTAGAGTCTTTAGGGAAGGCAGAATTAAGAATCTTTTTAGGAACATGATTTCCATGCAAAGAATTTTTGTCAATAGAGGCATAATAGGCTTTACTTTTTAAAGTAAGAGTATGAACTTGAGATTGGAGTTGTCCTACAACATGCATGAGAGAGAGAATATCCTATGAGAGAATGGTAGGAGATGGAAATAATTTATTAGGCGGTTGAATTTTTCCATTATGATTGATCATAGGGGTATCAAGAGGTGATATAGTGGATTCCGATGCTAAAGGAGCTATTGTAGGTGGTGACACATGAGATATAATATGACTAGTGTCAACAAAATACCTAGTAGGTGCAGTGATCAAGGAGGAAACCTCTATAGGCAAAGAGGAAGTAAGAGTTTTAGAGGATGTAAAGATAGAAGGAGAATAAGCAATAGTTGGCAAATACTCATGCACAATAGTAGATGCAACCTCAGGAGAGGACAACAATGGAGTAGGAAAATCAAATCCAATGGTGTAAAAAGAAGGAGACCCATGATGATCATCAATAGAATATGGAGTTCAGAAAGAAAGTTGTCACTATCAAAAGGATCAATAGGATCATCAATGTAATATAAAGGAGAATTTAAGCTAGAATGAGATGTGGGAGGAAGACTATTAGAAGCAGTAGAAGACATAGGAGTAACAATAGATGGAGTAGAGGGGGAAGATGTATGAGGTAGACCTAATTGTGGATCAATGCCTAATAAGTAATCAGGGATAGAGTCATCTAAAGCATTGAGTGGCATATTAGAAGAAGGACCACATGTAACCAGATGGCATGACATACAATGAGTGAAAGCAATAGGGTCATCAACAAGGCATATACCTATAGGAGAATAAAAAAGACTAGCTAACACATGTTGGTGACCTTCCAAGAGGACTTGTTGAGTATCATTGGGTAGAGTCATGAGGGTACTATATAAAGCCTTGAGTTTAGCTATAGCAGCCTCATCATATATATGATTGACACTAAAATGAGACATGACAGGAGAAAAGAATAACTACACTCAAACACTAAGGTATTAAAAAGGATTCAAAGGCAAAGTAATTCTAAAATTTGGGTTAACAAAAATGATTTACTAACAATAGAGAAAAATAAATTTTCATATTTTTTTATGAGTTAATCTAAATAGAAATAGAATGCTATACTAAGATGATGGATCTAAATATTTTACTTTATTATTTGGATGTATTGAAATAATGAAAATAAGAGGGATATGGTACTAACCTCGTTGTGTGTTGGGCTAAATAATATTGTTGTGTAGACTAGGAAAGTTATGATTGAGTGGCCTCGGGAAGGGCATAGGCTGAGTATCTGACTGGAATGAGGCACATCGAAGGATACTAGAGCTCCCTAGTCTGTGATCTAGGCGTTGTAGACTACAAAAAAAATTAGAACCCAGGTCTGGCAGTGTTGCGGGATCTCTGTAATACCTTCGTATTTGTCACACAAGTGTCACAATACTATCCATTTCTGTCATTGTAACCGCAGTGTGAAGATTCACCTACAAAACCCTATTCAAAGCATCAATTCCTAAGAAATAAAAATACATATGAATAGGTCAGACTGACCTTAACTACCACAATGGTGGAATTACAACTAGGTGTTGCACTACATTTGAGACCCCATGTAGTTTCGTATGCATGTGGGTGCAATTTTTTACCTAGGATTCCTTGGTGCCAATGCTGTAGAAGTAGGTGGAAATAACTAGATGTAAAGATGCAAATGGTGAATGGAATAGAAAGAATATAACCCTTTCCCCCTATGTTTGTGTGATGCAAATGTCTTAGTAGATATAATGAAATTACTTGTATAATTCAGATTAGGAGCAACAATAGAACACCAAATAACACAATATTTCAAAATAATGATCTCAATATGCAATTATAATAGCTTTGCCACTTCGAGGGGGCAACCTCCAAATCATATAATAAGACTCAAATGCTCAAATGATAATGAAATACTACCTAAAATCCCCTATATATACCATTCATATGTTATGGCCATCACCAAGGCCGACGACCTATTAAGCATGAGAAAGTAGAAATTGTATAGTAAAATGATATGGTAAGCCACAAGTCGGCTACTCATATCCTAATACAAGCAATAGGTTAAGGGCGTAGCATGCCCTTCCCCTTCAAACCAACGTTGTCCTCAACGTTGAATAATCTTGGATGTTTCTGTAGAAAAATTTCATCCTCTCAGGTGGCATCTTTTATGCTCATATTCTTCCACTTGATTAGATATTCCTTAATATCTCTAGTTCTCAGCCTCTTAGTACGTGTTTGCAGAATCTTCTCTAGCTCCAAAATGATTCTTTCTTCCTCGTCAAGTTTTGGTAACTATGTCTAGGCTTCAAATTTCGGTCCAATAACCTTCTTCAGGCATGAAACGTGGAATACTGGGTGTATGTGTGAAGATGGAGGTAACTCTAGTTTATAAGCAACACTACCAATTTTTTGCAGAACTTGATAAGGGCTATAATATTTAGGAGCAAGTTTGTTTTCCTTTTTCTGTTGCTTTAGGGACATCTGTTTGTAAGGTTGGAGACGTACAAAAACCTAGTCACCAATTTCAAAATGTCTTTCACTACGGTGTTGATTTGCTTGTTGTTTCATCCTGTTTTGTACTAATGCTAAATTCTCCTTCAAACTAGCCAAAACCTGTTGTTGATGTTGAATGTGTTCCTCAACATCTCTGACCTTAGTTTGCACCCTCAAGGAGGAAGTGATAGAAGGTGGATGGTAATCATATAATGCTAAAAATGAGTTCATTTGAGAAGAGGTATGAAAAGATGTGTTATACCACCATTCTGCCAGTGGTAGCCATTTAATCCATCTTTCCTGCTTATCTGATACAAAACAACGTAAATACCCCTCTAAGAATTTGTTGACCACTTTTGTTTTCCCATCAGTTTGAGGATGATAAAGATGAACTGTGAGCTAGCTGAGTACCCAAACATGAAAATAATTCCGTCCAAAAATTACTTGTGAAAATAGGATCAGGATCACTTACAATTATCTTTGGGGTTCCATGTAGCCTTTGAACTGTCTCCAAAAAAATAGCTACGACTGTACTGGATGCAAATGGATGTGATATGGCATAAAAAGGGGCATATTTTTTGATCCTATCCACAATCAGGAAAATAACATTCTTACCCTCTAAACAAGGTAATCTGGTGATGAAATCCATGGAGACCTGCTCCCATCTTTGGCTAGGAATTGGTAAGGGTTGCAACAGACCTGATGTCTTAATTGTTTCCCCTTTGTTCTATTGGCACACTAAACACTTTGATACAAAATTTTGCACATCCCCCTTGAGTCCTTCCCAACAGAATTCTCTTTTTATTCTATGATATGTCTTCAAAAACCCAGAGTTTCCTCCAATAGGTGAGGCATGTAGCTCTGCAAGAATCTTATGCTTCAACTCAGAATATTTACTCAAGCATAACCTATCCTTATACCATAGGGCATTTCCTTTCTACTCAAATTTGTTAGACGCCATAGATCCTTGTTTGATATTCTGTATTAGAGATTGTGTATCCTTATCTTGATTCCATTCCAATCTTTCTTCATCCACCCAATCAGCCATCAACATGGACATTCCACATAGTAAGGCATCTGTAGATGTATCCCTTCTAGACAACGCATCAGATACTACATTTTCTTTACCCTTTTTGTATATGATTTCAAAATTATAACCCAATAATTTTGTTACCAACTTTTGTTGTTCCTCAGATGATAACCTTTTCTCCAAAAAGTATTTGAGACTATCATGATCAATTTTTACCTTGAAGTGTCTACCCATGAGATAGGGCCTCCATTGCTTGACCACATGAAGAATAGCCATCATTTCTTTCTCATAGACAAGTTTGAGCAGATATTTTCCTTTGAATTGGTGACTCTCAAATGCAATTGGTCTTCCTTCCTGCATTATAACTACTCCCAATCCTGATCCTGAAGCATCACATTCAACAATTAAGGTTTTTGAGAAGTTGGGAGTAGCCAAAACTGGGGTGCTACACATGGCTTCCTTCAGCTGCTTAAAGGATTTAGTAGCTACGTCTGTCTAATGGAAGGCATCCTTCTTTAGCAATGTAGTGAGTGGGGTTTCTATTCTACCATAACCCCACAAAAATCTTCTGTAGTACCCTGTTAGTCCTAGGAACCCACGAAGATATTTTTGAGATTTTTGGGCCTTAGCCATTCCACCATAGCTTTGATCTTCTGAGGATCAACTTTGATGCCTTCATGGGATACAATATGACCCAAATACTCTACCTCTTGTACACCAAAATAAAATTTGGATGGATTTGCATATAGAGTATGTTTCTCTAAAACTTCCAACACGTTATTTACATGTTGTAAGTGTTCTTCCCATGTCTTACTATAAATCAATATGTCATCAAAGAAAACCAATACAAATTTCCTTAAAAATGGCCTAAAAATAGTGTTCATCAAGCTTTGAAAGTTGAGGGCACATTTGTAAGACCAAAAGGCATTACCAAAAACTCATAATGGCCCTCATGAGTCCTAAAAGCCATTTTATGAACATCTTCCTCTTTTATCCTAATTTGACGGTACCCCGAATGAAGATCTAATTTTGTGAAATAAATAACCCCATGTAATTCATCAAGTAAATCATCAATTAATGGAATAGGAAACTTATCTTTGATGGTGTACTTGTTGATTTCTCGATAATTTGGACACATCCTCCATGTTTCATCCTTCTTATGTACCATGACCACTAGTGAAGAATATGCACTCTGGTTATGCCTAATGATACCTACCTTCAACATTTCCTCCACCATTTTCTCGATCTCACTTTTTTGGGAATATGGGTATCTGTATGGTCTGATGTTAGGTGTTTGGCTCCCTTGAATTAACTGAATGGCATGATCATGATCCCTAACTGGTGGTAGTCCATTGGAATTGCATCAAAAATAGATGAGTGAGCATCCACAATATTCTGAAAGATCGGGTGGCATTGAAGATTCTATATTTTGTACTTCTATGGAAAATAGCTTTGCTATAAAGCCATCCACTCCTTTTCTGAGAACCTTCTGCATCTGATGAGAGCTAATAATCTATGGAGACTTAGCTATCATCCCATTCAATTTTATTGTCCTTTCATCTGAATGAAATTGCATGAAAAATTCTTGGAAATTCATCTCTATAGTACCTAAGGTTGTGAGCCATTGGACCCCCAAAACAATATCTGCCACTCCCATAGAAATAGCAAACATAGGTGATTCTAACATGTAGTCTCCCATGGAAAGCTTGATACTATGGCACTTTCCTGTGCACTTGACTATTTGACTATCCGCAATCATAACTTGCATTTCTGGAGCTAGGTAAATAAAACAATTGAGGTAGGTAGCTAACTTACTATTTATAAAGTTATAAGTACTCCCTGAGTCAATCAACACCGTCACCTTCTATTTTTTGAGATAGCCAATAACCTTGAGTGTTTGAGGAGTACTAATACCTGACAATGCATGGCAAGAAATTGTAGGTTGGTTATCCTCTACTTCATCTTCTACTGGTTCCTCAGCCTCTCCTATAATTTTAGCTTCCTCATCATCCTCATTACCTCCATGTCAATATAGAACAAATTCTTCTCAGCACATTTATGTCTCGGTCCATATTTTCTATCACATTTAAAACATAATCCTTTTGCTCTCTTTTCTTCCATTTCTTGAGGAGTCAGTCTAATTGGCCTAGCAAATGAAGGGGAAGAGATACTATGGTCTCTGGTGTTAATGAAAGGTGGCCTCCTACTACAAAGAACTTTTTCCTCTGCATGACGTGCCATGATAATAGAATCAGAAAGCTTCATTGAATTAAACATACGTACCTCATGCTCGATGTGGTCCTTAAGACCCCCAAGAAATAGGTCATTCAGATTCTCTTTTGGAATATTCTCCACTCTTAAGGATAGGTTTTGGAATTGATGCACATAATCTTTAACTGATCCTATTTGTCCATAACTTTTCTAATTGACTAAATTAGTTGTCTGAAACATTGGAACTATAGTGCAATTGTAACTCCTCGGTAAAAACTATCCAAGTGACACCGAGACCATTCTTCTGCCTCTGAGCACATAACCAACGATACCAAAAAAAATGGTCCGGTTCAAGATATAGGGATGCCAATGTCACCTTTTGTACTGATGGTGTTTGATGTAACTCAAAGAATTTATCCATTTGATTTATCCAATTTAGGGGATCCTTACCGTCAAATTTGCATATCCACTTTCGGCATCATGTTCTGTGGTTGTGAATAAGTTTGATTTTGATGGTAGTGGAAAAGTGATCCAATATGGTTAGTTTGTCCATGATTTTGAACTGAAGGTCCTCCTTGGTTGATATGGACTAGATTTGGGCCATACTAGTTACCCTTTACATGTTGCATGATATCATCCAACCGATGATTGATTTGGGCTATGTCTCCTTTAGAGGCCATCTCAGATTGTACATTTTGTAACTCATACTCAAGTTGGCTCACCTTATGATCAACTGAGGTAAACCCTAGTGCTGAGGAATCTGTATTTACCCCTTCTGACTCCATCTCTTCAATCACTACCCCATCTTTATCTAGGGTTTTACCCGGAGTAACCGGATTCTTTTATGCTCTTGTGGAAGGCCCCGCCATGATGTCAAACCTTAGGGTTTAGGGTTTCGATACAATTTCGGCAAAACAGGAAAAAACATAGAGAAGATACTAATACTATATTTTTGAGATCTTTATGAAAATGTAAAGAACTTGAAAATTTTCCACAATTTGCACCCTAGGGAGTGATTTTATGAAAAAACCTAAATTTGTAATAACGTTTGTAAAATAAATTTAAAAGTCTGAAATTTTTAGGAAACCTTACATGAAATGCTTTGACAACTTTGGTAAAAATATCTCCCACCAATTCGCTTTGGTTCGCAATATGTGGTGGAAACAAAAAATTAGGGTTTTTACCCTAATTTCAGCTCAGATCGCAGCTCTGATACCACTTGTAATGAAATTACTTGTATAATTCAGATTAGGAGAAACAATAGAACACAAAATAACACTATATTTCAAAATAATGATCTCAATATGCAATTAGAATAGCTTCGCCACTTTGAGGGGGCAACCTCAAAACCATATAATAAGACTCAAATGCTCAAATGATAATGAAATACTACCTATAATCCCCTGCTTCCCTGTTCTATTACTATTTCTAGTTCTCATATTTGCCACTTCGCTTCTTGTCAGTCCAAGTTTGTTCTGCATGTCTCTGGTCACTGCCAACTGAGCCAAGTTGTCGTCGACCCCTATCCTGTTAGTCATCCAATCCATCCAAAATCACATTTTCTTGCATCATGTTTGTTTCTCTATCTCATACCTTCCTCTGTAAGTTTTTGTTAGTGCTTACAGGTATTTTTCATCATCTGATCTACACTTAGATCCCTCTAAATCAATATTTCTAGCCTTTTGTCCAAATCTATCCACTCTAGTCACCGTTGACTTGCCCTCTGTACCATGGGTCACCATTGACCCAACCAAGTAAATTTACTTTGTGATTTATTTAGATCAGATCTACAGTTTTTATCCATTTCTACAATTTCCGGATTCTGTTTAGCTTTAGTTTTAACATGTTATTCAGTCCTTCATTATCGATTTTATCATCTTTTATCAAATACAAGGGTTGACATCCGCATAAGGAAGTTAATAATTCTTGGCACCCATCTGATCCATTTCCCTCTTAGTTACCTTTATTTTGCAGGTTCATCATATTTTTCACAAGGAAATCTAATTTGCTTCCATCCTCTCATCACTATCTTCTTCCAAGGTACCTTAAACCCTTGTATCTTTAAATTTGTTTAGTTTTATTTGGTATCTAGTTCACTAATCTGAATAGGAAAGATAAAATTTGATCAACACTATGACATAACACAATTTGACATGCCCATCATAAGGAAACATCACTAATAAGACATAAAAAACTTAACCAATGTTAGTTTATAACTCATGTGAAAAATTGTGTAAGAAATAGTAATATAAAGGCAAGTGTGTAAGAAGAAATGACATAATTATGATAGTGTAGTAATTAATGGACTCGGTGCTAGTGTGTTAAAATTTGTGAAATAATCAACGTGTAATAAGTAGTGATATAATAATGAACTGCAATAACCAAATGTGTCATGGTATGTTTGTAATAAGAAATGATATAATTGTGAAGTGTATCGACCAATGTGCTACGAGAAAAGAAATAATATATTAGTCAATATGCTTCAACCCAAAGTGTAAGAAGTAATAGAAGCAAGAAATAATTGTAGTGTAAATAAACCATTGGGCCTAGATCCAAAGTTATAAGAAAATGTTCAAAGCAAGTATTTCCATAATCCATGCATTCAAAACAATGTGTACAATATGCAATGTGTGTTAAATACATGTATGTGATAAAAATGTGTATCTAATGGAAATAAATCAATTGAAGTAAGCAATATGTTATATGATGTGCATTCATATCAAACAATATAGAAAGTAAAATGTCATAGTATATTCATTCCTTTATTAAGATATATAAAGTAACATTTTGTAGGAGCAAGTGGGGCACCTGATATGAACTTGATGCGAATGAGCATAAAATTAAAAAAAAATCAAATATCACATATATTAAACCATAGTATATAAAAAATAGAGCATATAACATATAAGCGTATAGAGAAAACAAAGCACGGAGTAGACACAACATAGAGCATACACGTGTACAAAGTAAACACAAAATATACCAAACAAGTGCATAAATAAATTAGAGTAGAAAATATTGAAAGTCATGTACAAATGTCTACAATATTAAGATAATATATTATTGCATATGAATCACACAAGTACAAAATTATTCAAAATAGTCCATGTCACAAAGGCATCAAAGCATGCAATCACACAAGTTCACAAAGTAGTAAAATCAATCAATATCATACAACAATTAGAGAATATAGCCATACAAGTGTACAAAGTAGTCAAATTATCCAATGTTATACAAAAATCAAAGCACATAATCACATAAGTGCATAGAACATTTGAATCAATCAATATCATAAAGGAATAATATAATGTAACACAAAAGTGCATGGATAATTTAGATTAATAAATATGAATAAAAAACCAATAGTGTAAAAAATAATATAGGTTAGTCAAAATAAGAGCCTAGGGCCAATAATAGTGAATTAGTATGAACAATAAATGATAAATGCAAGTAAGCATAGATTATGGTCCAATAAATGTCTACAAAAGACAAAATGATATAACACTTGTCATAAAATTAGTGTGGTGATAACAATGGAATCATGTGGAATTTTATGATTGTGATAAAACTAGGTGTGTAGATGCCCCCAACACACACACACACACACACACACACACACACACACACACACACACACACACACACACACACACACACACACACACACACACATACTCCAATTTGTTAAGTACCATATGGATATAACGTTGTAAGAAGATGTAATGTTCTAAAGACGTGCTAAAATTAGGTTCAATATGTAAAATTCCCCGTAATAGTCAAACCCTGAGGGGATATAATTGTATGATATGTTAAGTGTATAATGTCTATCAATGTTAACTCTTATTGTGTTCTATGAAGGACAAGTACCAGAGGTAGTGAAGAGTGCTAAATTAATTGATCACAAGGTTGACATCTCTAGAATGACTGAACATATCACATATAGGTCTTGGTTTTTATTGTAATCACGTTATGATGTTTTTTATTTTTGAAATAGAAGATTGAAATGTAAATTTCTAGGTACAATTGATACTAATATATTTGGGCATAGGATATAAAAGGTGAAAACAACAAGGTGGGTTCCTAGGTAAGTATTCCTCAATGTAAGCATATCATACATGTGAAATGTAGTGCATCATTGATAAGGACCTAGTTGATAATTGGGGAATAATATGTGAAATAAAGAAAATTCATGCTAAGAGTGCATGTTTGTGTGTAAAAGGTGTGATGTGGATAGTCTTAATGAGATAACAAATGATCATGTCAATGTGATATCCTATACCATACCATGGAAATTATAAAGAAGTTATGTCTGGTAATGGAGAATGCTCTTTAAATCTAAGATAGAGTCATGCACAACATGATACTTAATGATGTAATGTGAATCTATGCTTTGGTCAAAATAAGTCACAATAACCATAGGATATTTGTGAAAATGAGAGTCAATTAGTTTCCCTCAAGGGTCATGCGTACACAAGTGTTGCTAAAGTAATGTGTGTCGCACATGGTTAGATAACACATAATGCATGTAAGGAGATGTAGGAGTCATAAGGTGTTGATATTGATTCTATATCATGGGGTGTCATGGGATATGTATAGGAATATGATTAAATATCAAAGTATTAGTTTAAAATTTTTGTGCCTCAGTATGAGGCATTATCTGTAAAGAAAGGAAATGAGAATGTTTCAAGATAGATATAATAGGGTACTCATATAGTATGCTAAGAATAATGAAAACCATTTTGTTGTGCATGTAATTCAATCGTCTATTAAACATGGATGGAATAACATGCATGTCTTAGATCCAAGGGCATTTGAGTAGCATATTGACAATGGTGTTATAAGGAACTACAATGAACTAGGTTGTCATTCTCTTAGGTCTAACCTATACTATGAAAATATGCCTCCAAGTGGGTTTTTTTATTTTCCATCAAATACCTAAATTATATACATTGTACCCATAAGTTCTTGTATGATATAGACAAGAGAGACAATAAGTTCCATTATAAAAAGTTTGTGGTTAGATCTATTGTCTTCCAAAACAATTTGAATTGGTTATGAGGACCAACATGTGCATGAATTAATATAATTCTAGAAGCTTCATACTCATTTTAAGGAATGTCAAAATAACATAATGTAATAGGTGGTGCAATTAATGGTGTACCTCATGTCACACCAATGATACTATCAACTGGATGGACATCAACTACATAGGTTGTTAGAGGGGATAGTGCATGATAAGCCATATGCACTTTATTTTTTTGTTGGTTTTGAAATTATTATGTAACAAATTTATAAACACTGTTGCACATGAATTAGGTTGGGAAATTGTCATGTTGGAATTTGGGTCAAAGTATTGTATAGAAATATTCTTTTTTTAGAAACTCTTAGATCCTTTTATGTAATCCAAAACATATGTTTCTAGCACACCCGCAACATTGGCGATAGTTACAAGATAAATTTTTATCAAAATTAGGTCCTTGTTTCTTTTTCATGTTGACAAGAGTAGGTGGAGGTTGTTGTATTATATTTTACTCAAGGATATTTTGTAAGATAATACGAGAAGGTTGATGCAAATAATTATACCATTGTGTAGTATTTATAGTGAGAGCTACCGCATGAAATGATTAAACAAAATTTTTCATTTTAAATTTTTTATTTCTCATTTGGATTTCATTTGTATGAGGGATTTTTTTGGAATTTATTGGTTTAAGGTGAATGTGTGGTATCATTAGTAAACATGTTAGCTTCCGTGATATTAGTCTCATATACTTTGACCATGTGAAATAGGCACTTAGAGGTTATTTATTTGAGAAACATAAAATGTTTTTGGATATTCAAAACAAGACTAGTAGTTAATACTTCGATCAATTCATTTTCATCGATGTTCTGAGGTCCTTGTCAAAGTATATACTTATATCATAAAATATAATATGCAACCATTTCATGGGAGTTTTTCTCAACTAGAGTGATTTATGCAAAAGACAATATTCATCTAATATTTATTGAGAAGCAAGTTATAAAATTATTAGCTAGATCTTGGAATTCTATTATAGAACTTGGAACAAGTGTATAAAAAAACCAAAGTGCATATTATTTGGAGCTAATTAGTAAGAAAGGTATCATCATGCATATGTTACATAGAAGAGGCCATGATAGCGCAAAGGTGTTGATGTGGATTAATTTCAATGGAGCAAAGCTATGTGGAAGTGGATAATCAAGAACTTTAGTTGCGAATGGGTTATTAAGCACCCAATAGATCTTGTGGTGTAGTGTGATAGATTTTGTAATAAGAGAGCTATTTTTTCTTGCATATCTTGAAACTATTAGTGATAGACATTATGAATAGGAGCTCAAGACATATGAGATGTACCTAGGTGAATCTATGGAAGCCATGTATTAAGTAGGTATAGTATCTTGGGAGATCCTGTGTGATGACACCATAATTGGAACATTAAGTGTGGACAATGCTTGATTAAATTCAGGAGTAATAATACCTAGGGGGGGAGGAGATCCACTATAAGGTGGATTTGATGGTTTAATTGGAGTTTATTCTACTTTTCTATTTTGAAAATAATTTTGTGTGTGGGTTGTATGGAAGATCGATAGAATATTATCAAGGTGTTATGGATTACTTAATTAATCAAGAGAATATATAAATTTTTATTGTGGGTAGATTCTTTTGGATTACCCACGCTTGACTGAAATTAGCCTAATGTTTGTCACCTTCATGGTTTGATAAAAGTCTTGACGAACACTTTAATCTCCATAATGTGTGTAATATCACTAGAAATATAATTTGTGCCTCCCTCATTTGTTTTAGGAGTAACGTCAATGGGGGATAACATAGGAACTTCTGGGATATGGAAGATATCTTGAGGATATGGAAGAACTAGGGGTATTTTGTTGTGATCTATGTGGGTTCCTCCTAATCGATAACTATGATGTGTGGGGGTTGTGGATTTAGCTTGCTTAAATGGCATGATAAGATAACATGTGATTAGGCTCCAAAAGGTGGAAGGGTTTTGGAAAAACCACAAGAGAATAAATATCAGATATAAAACCAACAAAGATGGACTAAGATTTAAAATCCTAAGGGAAATGATGGAAACTAAAAATTACATATAATTTTAACTAAGGAGGTTCACAAAATGTAATATCAAAACTTGGGTTTAATCCAATTTAGAAAAATACTACATGTAATTATGAATATAAAATCAAATAAAAGCAATATAAAATAAACTTGCATATTCTAGAAACATGTATTGTTCAATTATATTAAAATTTCAAACTATATAAAGTTAGATCTAATTGAAATATTTTACTAATTGATTGTTTATAACTATGATATGGTGATTGTGATGATGGATATGGGCCATGTAGGAAGGGGGCTAGTTCTATATAAAATTAGGTGACCTGACAGTGTATTAAGGATGAATTTGTGCAAACAAGAAAATGTTGGTGGGTGTTTTTAACTTGTAGGAATGATTTTGTCCTATGTAAATGTATGCTCTTATGTGGCTATGGAAATTTGATATTTTGTGTTCTAGATTCTTGATTATGTGTTCAAATTGTGGCAATCACGTCTCTACCTGATATTAGTTTTTATTCTTCTTCGTAAACCCTAGCTCAATCTTGTAGACTTGAAAAAGGGATTAGTTCAATATGGATGAAATGATATCACTAACACACTCATGGTGTGATGGGTGATGCACTATATGAAAATACTATGAATAGGGATCAAGCCTCATAGTATTCTCCCTCCTGGTGAGTTTGTGTGAATGTGCAAAATAAATGTATTTGTGAGATCCTAAAAACACCGCTGACACTTGGAAATGATCTTGGGTATAAAATATTGCTTGTGACAATGACATAAGGAAGCCACACAATATGTATTTAGAATCGGTAGCTGATTGATATGCTTTAAAGAATGATTTTGTAATTGGTTGCTTTGTCTTCATCTCTTAGGTAGCCCAAATATGTATGAGATGAGGCCCATTGAATGGGTGGGGTGATTTTTCTATTACATGTGACTATTGCGAAAGGTTTTCTAGCTGAATTGGATAACAAATGATTAGGTTAACTTGTGCATTTGAAAAAGTGACTATTGCATGAGTGAAGGGTGAAAACATTTTCACTTAGACAAAATTGTAGATCGGTTTTGTCTAGGATAGGTGATTGTGTTATGGGAAAGTGAAAATCTTATTATGTAAATTTGAGAAGGTGGTCATAAGTATGAATATGTGCTCTATATTATATAAGTAGGTTTCTAATAGGTAAATGTTGAGTAAAAAATGTGACATAGTGTCCAAAGAGTAGTAAAATGAGTGAGATGCGTGTAAAAATAAGCCAATCAAGTGCACAAAAGGAAATGGATTAAGATAAATTCCAAATGTCTAGTACAAATTTAGGGTACTACAGATGTATGGTGGATATTGAGACTACTTATAGTTAGAGGGGTTTCATTAAAAATGATGTGGATTATTGTTTTTCTAACAACACATATCATCCTCTAGTTGGGAGGAACTTGAGACATAAATTGACCATATATCATCCTCTAGTCCTACTCCTCGTTTGTGAAGGAATATATGTTCTCGTAGATTCATATGTTTTGCATACTCTAGTGGGGTTTTCATATCGCATATAGTAAGGGACATTATATAGGATGTGGAGAAACAAGCAACTTAGTATTCACGGGGTGGACTATGTTGCTCCACATGTTTATTGCCTTGTATCAGTTTCTTCGAGAGGAGAATAATAATCAGATTGCGACCATTTATTTACTCCAAATATGGATTTATGAGAATTTTCTTGTTATTCAACCTATGGTTCTGCTAGCCACTTGGATAAATGTACAATGTTTTGTGGAGATAAACATTTAATCTCTACGCATCCCCATTACCAAGGACGAATTAAAATTTGATATTTCAAATCTAATTATATGTGATAATCCATTGCAATTATCTAGCAATAATATCATTCAAAAAAATTCACAATCAATAATTAGGGTTTGACAATTATGAATTTTAATTAAAATAATCACAATTTTGACAAGCACACATTAGTTTAAAATTATAATTTTAGAAATGTACAATGACTTGGGGTTTGAAATCAAATAAAATGGGAGCTAAGGTTATGATATTTACGAGGATGTAATGGCATAAGCCCCAGAAAATATAGATAGTTTCATAATTGACACTCTGAACAAGATTTAATCTTGGGAAGAATATAGAAATAAGATCTACTAAAAGTTAGATGTGTTTCGATATTTATAGTAAGATTTTATTTAAGTTGGGTTTAAGAGAGAACAATTCACCAAAATGTGTTATGAATGAATGGGTTTCAATCAAATGCATTACAAATATCCACAACACATGCAATTATGCTTAAAATAGATATACAATAATAAATCCAGCCTAGTTAATTATTTAAAGACCAAAGCAATATTGAAAACAATAGGGGTCAAGCTTATCTAATTCCCGTGAATGATCAAAATATGCTTCTCAACTTTCGACAATGAAAACCTAGGTTTTTCTGGCAGATAAAGAGAACCTATAAAACTCACGCCAAATGAAGGACTTTTTCCAAACCATGAAGTTACAATCTAGACAAAATGCAAAGAATTTAAGTTTTCTTTGTTGAATTAATTCACTCATTTCTTCTTTTTAGAACCTTTCTTAAACATTGCTTCAATCATTAAGAAATTAATCCTCTTTCTCCGAACATTAATTTTGTTTTTAAAATGAAATCATGAGGAAAACAAAATGTGTTTTTGGGTTTGTATTAACCAGGCAATAGTTGAGCAATCTTGATATTTGTTAGGCTCCTCAATGTTGTAAAATATCAAAAACACCACATGAATAATTACAATATTTCAATCAACTACACTGATGCAATGTAATGTGTCCTTAAGCATGAAATTCAATGCTATAATGAATTCTTATCATGATCACTTCATTCTTTAGAATGCTTGCTAGATTATGCCATAAAAATTAAATTCCTTTGATTGCTAAATAACATAGTATTCTTTGATTTAATTGCAAAATAACATAATGCTCCTTGATACTCTATGTTTCAATAAACTAGTGTGTTTGTAATATATAATGAAAATTCAAATTAGGACTTTATTGGTGTGCAAGGTAGCACAAATATTAATAAAAGGTGAAATAAACAAGACCGCAACTAAGGGTGCAATACCCTAACCAAATATGAACCTAAATTCTACCAAGAGTGTATAATTCAAGTTCATGGCATGTGAAAAATGTGAAGTACATGGTCTACAAAATAAAATTCTAAAAAGTCATGAATTTACAAGGTGAGAGAAAGGGAGGAGAGAAGAGGGGAGGGGGAAGAGAAGAAAAGGGAATAGAAACCAAAAGTGACCAAAATGACATACCAATATTGCCTTATTTTAAAAAATGATCAAGTACATAAACATTGTAGAAGTATGCCATTAATGAATGATATATGCTTAAGGGCCATATTTGGGTGTCTACATATTGGCAGTTCTCTCGACATAAATGTTCTAAAATGTTTATGTATTTCTAGGAGACAAATAGAATTCAAATTAAGACCATATTAGCATGTAAATTGACCTCCAAAAAGAAGAAGACAAAATACGAGACCTAAAAGGTGGGTGCACTTTTACTTTTGAAAACTAAAAAATCTAGGACATGGGTGGCCATAAGTGTCACCAATGCTCAATATAATCTGCCTAAAAATTTTAACAAAGAAAAATAAGAGAGAATTGAAATAGAAGAAGAGGGTGACATCAGGAAAACTTTACAAATGTGCTAATAATGCCTGCTTCAAACTGATTGTCAACAAATGGACAAGTACACTAAAGTGATGTAATTTAATGAATAATTAATTCCTAAAGGCCAGTTTTGGGTATCTACAAAAATATGATGATAAAATTTGGTCTTAAAAGTTAATTATTATGTAAAATATATACCTTAGTTAATTCCCATTCCTACAACAACACATTTCCCTCAACATTAAACATAAAGCCCATTATGGTATTATGCCTTCTGTAAGGCCCATTAATGTAGCCTAACAATAACTATATATACACATGTAGAACCTTAATTTTGGCATGGAACAAGCTAAAATTGCCATGGTGCTAGTGTATTTCTATTTTCACTGATTATTGGTCCAAGTTATGTTATTTTTGGCATGTGTTCCTTGTGTTGTTTGACTTGTTTCCTTCATGTTTTATGTGACATTCAACACTCCCAACCTTGTATTGTTCCTTTCTACTCCATCTTTTTTATTTTCGACAACTCTATCTTTATATTTGTTCTCCTCTGGCTTGTCCATGTCTACTTCTATATCTTTATTCTCTTTCTTCCATGGTTATTGTTATCCAATTTCACCCCACAGGGTTGAATTGATAACGTACATCAATATTCCTAAGTCCCAGGCTAAAAAAAAAAGAACGAGCTCTGAGAGAATGCGAGAAGTTGTAGAAAATAAGCCTGGGCCAGAAAAAATTGTGAAAATCGGCTAAGTCTTTGTTCTAGAACAGTCGGGACATTTGGGACGCAACGGCGCGGATCAGCCGAAAAGCCTTCAGGCGGCCCAAACAGTAAAGGAACAAGCGGGACAAGAGTGCGCGAAGGGCGCGAACCACCCGGATCGGCCGAAAAGGAGAACTTTTGCACCAAAAATTCGGGACATTTGGGCCGCAAAGGCGCGGATCGGCCGGATCAGGCGAACCGGAAGAATTTGTCCCACGAAGCACTGGGACATTTGGGACAAATAGACGCAAACCGGCCGGTTCGGCCGAAACAAGAAATTTTAGCGCAAAAACAAGTGGGACAAAGGGACGCGCGGGACGCGAATAGCTGAAGGAGCTGAAAGCCAATCAGATCACGACACGTGTCACTGGCAGAAAAGGGGCGTGGAAGCCCATTTCGGGTAAATTGGAATAATTTGTCCCAGACAGTTTGGGACATCCGGACAAAAGGATGCGATGGACGTGAAAATCCGGTAGGCCGTGGATGAATCACAGCATGACACGTGTCGCCAAGGAAAAAGTCCAAAAAGTCAAAGGGGCGAGTTCTCGAGCACTGATCCGAACCAATGAAATAGTGCCACGTGTCCAAGTTTAAGGGGGCCCACAAGAAAAGCCCGCGAAAAGGTGGAGAGAGGGAATTGCTCAGCGAATCAGAGCCTGCCACGTGCCGTCCAGATGGCAGAGCGTGGGAAAGGATTTTAAAACCTGTTCTTGCTTGTTTTGTGCCCTAAATCTTCAGATCTTCATATCTTTCAATCCAGAGCTCAAAATTGCACGTTCTTTATATCAACGGAAAGCTGTTGAAATTCTCTACATGATTGTGGGATCAATCTTGCATTTTAGTGCTGTTTGCAGGGAGAAAATAAAGAAAACGTCTCTGACGCATGGTGATAGACAGAAATAATGCTTCAACTACCAACTTTAATACAGCAGACAGCTCGCCGCTCCTGTTAGACAGCCCGCCGTTTTGCCAGGAGCCGCCGCTTCTACAATAATGAGATGATTTTAAATGCATCCAGAGGTGGTTGTGGTAGATTGGACTTTCCCCTCTCTTTCCTCTCTCATTCTAAATATATATTGTAAGGAGGAGCTTCTTTAGGGGGGGACATTCTTGTTTTTGCATCCTCCTTTCTTCCCTGCTTGCAGGAGAATTTGTGGAGCTTTTCCAAATCTCCCATATGGATGGTAATGCCAGTTTTGCCTCTTGGCCACTGCAATGTACTGTGTCGACTCTCGAGCAATATATATATGTTTGTGATTGATCCTCAACCCTCTCATGTATTCATTGATGTTATTTTGATCTCTTATTGCAGTTTGGTTACCTGTGCATAGTGTTTGTATTGCATCTATGTGGTCAGTGTTAGATTTGCAAAACGAGCGTCTAACATTCCTTGGTTTATCACCTCTGTAGTTTAGGTTTTATTCTATGCATTTTCTCACCTTGTCTCCTTGACAAGATAGATTAGGTTTTAGTAAACCCTTTGCATTTTTGTGTGCATCTGAACAGAGGAATAGGAACCAGCCTTCTCTGGAGAATCCTTTCTCATCTTTGCAAGTCCCACACTTGGAGAAAGGATTCCATGTTGTGCAATCACACTGGATGCCTGAACATCAACCTAGAAGCCTGATCTACATCCAGGGGTGCTGTGAGTCTGCAACAACAGTTTTGGCACATCCGGTGGGACTCTAGAGGTCTCATTTTTATTGCAACAAAGTTGATATGCATTTGCTGCAGTTTTCTTGCTTATAAGAGCTGTTATTTGCATATCTGGCGACTCCAAGGGGAAGAATCAACTGGTTTCAACAGTGCAAGCCTGAAAACTCATGAGAAGAATCACCACAAGGTCAAGAGCTGGAGAAGAAGAGGTGTTGTTTGAATACCTACAGTTATCTCTGAGAAGAAAGCAAAGAGGAAGAAGGATTCAAAGGTCTCCATCTCCACCAAACAGAACTCTCTCAACTCCTCCACCTGACAGGCCTTTCTTTCTATATACAAGGGTTTTAAGACCAATCAGAATGGCTCAGAACAATCCCTACGTCAACTTCACAGGCAGCAGCCCACTTGCTCTCAATACACAACATCCAGTTCCTATTGCAACCTTGAAGAACATTTCCTACTTCACTGGAGAAAATCAGACTACTCCAGGTGATCATGTTAAAGATATTGCTAACCTTTGTGCAATCCATGAAATCGATGAAATGCAAGTGGCTGTCAAGTTACTGGTATCCTCATTCAAGGGTAAAGCATTGCAATGGTTTAGGAGCCTTGGAGCTGGTTCTATTACAAACTGGAATCAGCTGTGCATTGCGCTTCACAAGTAATTTGGAGAGAAGGGAGACAACTTGTCTCTTTTGGAGCAGTTGACAACCATCAAGAGGGCTCCCAACGAGATGTTGACTGACTTCAACTTCAGATTTCAAAGGTCTTGGGATAGGATTCCAATAGCAGTCAGGCCAACAGCAGGAGGTGCTTTTCTATATTACCTTAAAGCTTTGAATTCTGATATTTCTATGTTAATTCAGTCCATGGGAGGCACAACAATCCCTATGGCTTATAGCATTGCCATTAGGGCTGAAAATTGTCTTATTCAAGCTGGTAAACTGGCTCCTAGGCCTCCCATGCCCTTGTATCCAAACTTAGAAAATCCAAGCACTAGTCAAGCACCCACTTTGGCTCCTGTTCCCACTCCTAGAAATCAGAGTTCAAATGAAGCTTCCACTTCATCTCCTAGTGCTTCAAATGAACTCCAAGAGGTCATGAAACAGTTGCAAAACCTAGGCAATGAGTTGGTTACTCTCAAGAGGCAGCAAGCCCAAGGTTTCAAACCTTCCTATCAACCCCAAGCTCAGCCTAATAGGTAGCCATACCAACCACAAAGACCACCTAATCCAACTGCAAATATGAATCAAAATCAAAGCCAAGTAAGGCCTCCTGCCAATAGACCATTCCAGCCCTATAATCCAAATGCCATGTCTGCCTCCAAGGCATTAGTGCCAACATAGAATAACATTGCCCAAGAATATGATTGGTGCTTTCCATGCAACGAGCCTCATAACCAATCCATGTGCTTCAATGGTGCTCTCAATCAAGCATTGATGGTGACAACTACCGGTGTGGAGGGCGAGGGAAGTCAAGGAAACAACCAACAACCAGAAACATTCCAACAGTAATCAGCCCCAAATGACACCACATTGGTGAACTCGTAAGCAGAAGATTTCTGTGGCATGAATCAGGCAGTCTCTCAAGGTGTTGCAGCCAACACAAGGTCAAAAAGGAGGAATCTGGGTGAAGAACAGCCATTAGCCCCAGCCAATCCACAACCTTCCACGACTCCACAAATGATTGGCAAGCAGAGTCCAGTTTCAAATACACAAGGGCAGCCAAGAACAGCCCCTAGGCCAACTCAAATGCCAGCTGTTGCTGCCCACGTGCAAGGGGTAAATGTGCAAACCAAGGGACAACAAAAGGATACTTCATCCCCATTCAGTATCATTGAACAGATGAAGAATACTAACGTCAATATATCAATGTGGGAATCCCTATCTATCCCAGGCCAAAGAGATCTGCTGCAAGCTGCCATGAACGACTGGTCAACTTCGAATCAGCGGGTTCAGATGCAAGACAAAGTGCTTACAAATGCTGCCCATCCTGAAGGAAAACATGGAGGACAACAAGGTAAAATGTTGAAGCCCCCTCCTTTCTATGTTTCATTAATCATTGGGGATAAACTAGTACACAATTGCATGATTGATTCCGGGGCAAGTAGCTAAGTGATGCCCAAGCAAATAGCTGATCAGCTGGGTCTCCAATATGAAGTAATATCTAAAGGGTTAGTGCAATTGGATGGGACAACAATAGCAACAGTTGGAGTGATTAAAAACTTGAGTCTTACCTTGCATGCATGTCCAAATGTTGTTGTCTTACAAGATATATCAATCATAGACCTTCCACCACTCTTTGCCCTTTGCTTGTCAAGAGACTTCACAGCCAAGATTGGAGGGTATTTGTCTGCTGATTGGTCCCACATGCTATTTAGAACAAGATATGGAACTAAGGCTACAATCAGGTCCGAACCCATTGCAAACTTCCATATTGAGCCTTGCACCCCAAGTCAGATTAATGCCAATTGCTCGGCATTTGATCAAGAAGATCACCCTAGCACTGATGAGGCTGACACTAAGGTTGGAAGTATCCTGGACCTAACTCTTGATGAATGGGTAGACAAGATACATGCTTTTGATCCCTATCAAGAAGTAGAAGAATATGAGCTAGGAGTCTATTGTATACACGAAGAAAATCAACCTGTTCCTAGCATCACCAAGCCAAGCCATAATGATGACAATGAGGTATGGCAGTTGTTTTTTGACGGATCAAGGAGTAGGCAAGGTGCAGGAGGTGGGGCCATGCTCGTTTCACCTCAAGGAATAAAGTACTATTCAACTTTTAGATTTCAATTTGCATGCTCCAAACACTGTTGAATATGAAGCTTTGGTGCAAGGGATACATTGGGCAATCAAGAGAAAAATAAAGAATCTGCAAGTCTTTGGGGACAGTGAATTGATTGTAAATCAGGTCAAGGGATGGCATGTTGCCAAGAACGATCTACTCAAGTGCTACAAGAACAGGGTGTGGGACCTCATGGAAGATTTTGAAGGTTTTGGCATCGAATCCATTTCCAGGAAAGAGAATCAAGCTACTGACAGGCTTGCAGCAGTAGGGGCGGCCTTTGACATTATGAAAAACATTCAACAAGACAAGGTACAACCAAACATCCACGTGATTGTGAGGCCTTCAGTGCCGGATAACAATGTCAGTTGGCAAGTGTTTGAGAATGACCAGCAAATCGTCAATTTCCTACAAGAAGAAGCTGAGTTCTCTACCAGGAATCAAGACAAGTTGCATTAGCAGTATGGTGACCAAGTGGTGCAGTTGAGAACTAACAAATTACCAAAAGGCCTCATAACCTTGGAGTCAATCTTCAACCTGAATGATCAGTTCCGGAAGGAGAAGGCAAACATTCAAGTAAAGGGTGAGGATTCAGATCCTATTTTAGTGGAAGAAGGCAAAGCATTGCAGATTGGCAAAGTAAGTACCTCACAAGAGAAATCTGATTTTGTTCAGCTTTGCCAGGAATTTCCAGATGTCTTCGCTTGGAGCTATGAAGACTTGAGAGGATTCAATCCAAATTTGGCACAACATACCATAGAATTGGATCCAAATGCTAAGCCCATCAGGCAGAAGCAGAGACCGGTCAACCCTCACATTGAGCCTCTGATGAAGAAAGAGCTAAATAAGCTAATAGAGGCAAGCATTATATTCCCGATCAAGCACTCAAGCTAGGTTGCTAACTTGGTTCCGGTCAGGAAGAAGAGCGGAGAAATCAGGTTGTGTGTGGACTTCCGCGACCTCAATAGGGCATCTCTCAAGGATCATTATCCACTCCCTTCCATGGAGTAAATATTGTAAGTAGTATCCGGTTCAGAGAGATTCTCTCTCCTAGATGGCTACTCAGGGTTTAATCAAGTGATGGTGAAAGAAGATGACCAGTTCAAGACGGCTTTCACCACCAAATGGGGGACCTATGCCTACAAGAAGATGCCATTTGGGTTGTCCAACGCTGGTGCTACCTTTCAAAGGGCAATGGACATGGCATTCAAAGGTTTGATCAACAAGATAGTGCTGATATATCTAGATGATATCACTGTCTTCTCAAAGAATGCAGCAAACCATCTCTTTCACCTCAGGCAAGTGTTTCAGAGGTGTAGAAAGTTTGGAGTGTCTTTGAACCCCAAGAAGTGCATCTTTCTCGCACATGAAGGAAAGCTCCTCGGCCATATTGTCTCAAATAGGGGACTGGCAATTGATCCAGAGAGGGTTGAAGCCATAAGAGCACTGCCAGTGCCAAGTCACAAGAAGGCTCTTCAAAGTTTCTTGGGAAGGATTAATTTCGTCCACAGGTTTATTCCAGATTTTGCAGCCCTTGTCAAGCCCATCACCAAAATGTTAAAGAAGAGCATGGCTTTTAAGTGGACGGCAGAAGGCAAGGAGAGCTTCGAAGCAATCAAAGAAGCTATCTCCCAGGCACCAACCCTCATCAACCCAGACTTCTCCAAGGATTTCATCCTCTATGCATTTGGAGGCAATGACACTATCTTTTCCATTCTGGTACAGCAGAACAAAGATAATGATGAGCAGCCGATTGCCTTTTTCAGCCAGAGCCTAGATGGCTGCGAGGTGAGGTACTCTTTTATTGAAAAGCATGTACTTGCAGTAATCAGAAGCTTGAAGAAATTCAAGCATTTAGTCTCAAGCAACAAGGTCCAGTTGCTGGTCTCACATGCTGGAGTTAAGGACTTCCTCCTCAACAAGGATTTGAATGAGAAAAGGGCAGGGTGGATCACCCGTGTCATGGAGTATGACATTGATATCAAGATCACCAAGCTGGTAAGAGGGAAAGGACTATGTGAGCAGCTGGTTTCGGGAAAGCAAAAGGAAGTATGCAACGAAGAAGAAGCTGTTTTGACAGTCGAGGACAACCATGAGCCAAGTGGCAATCAAGAAGAAGACAATGTTTCCACCACTCCTTGCTGGACCCAAGGTATTATGCACTTCCTAAGTACATGCCTGTGCCCTCCAGAGATGAACAAGACCCAAAGGAGACACTTCAGATTGCAGGCTGTCCTGTATGCCATTGTTGATGGAGTTTTGTTCAAGAAAGATGTGAATGGAGTGCTGCTGAGATGCATTAGCACAGATCAGATTCAAAGGGTGTTGGAAGAGTTTCATAGTGGACCAACTGGTGGCCATTTTGCACCAAGAGTGACAGCTCTAAAAATCATGAAGGCTGGCTATTATTGGCCTAAAATTTTCAGTGATTGCTATGCATGGATCAAGAGGTGTAAGAATTGTGCATTCTTCACAGGAAAAGAAAGACTTGCTGCCCTTCCATTGCATCCAATCTCAGTTGACCAGCCATTCATGCAATGGGGTTTGGACTTCATTGGAGTCATTAATCCCAATTCAAGCCAAGGGCACAAATGGATTTTGACGGCCACGGACTACTTCACCAAATGGACAGAAGCAGTAGCACTCAAAGAGGCAAATGAGTCTAACATCTTAGACTTTTATGAGGGGATAACAACCAGATTTGGTGTACCTGCCACAATAATCTCTGATAATGCATTGGCATTCATTGGATCCAAGGTGACTGAGTGGGCTGTCAAGAATGGTATTTACCTAAGCACTTCATCGAACTATTACCCTCAGGGTAATGGCCAGGCCGAGTCTACAAACAAAAACTTGTTGAAGATCATTAGGAGAACTCTTGATGAGAATCAGAGGTCTTGGCACACCAAGCTGAAATCAGCCTTATGGGCTGATAGGATCACTCCCAAAAGATCCACAGGTAACTCTCCATTCAAGCTTGTCTATGGAAGAGAGGCAATCTTGCCCATGTCACTTGAGTTGCCAACATTGGAACTCATGAAGTAGCTGGAGTTACTTGAATTTGAGCCCATGGAGGTGAGGTATGCAGAGTTGATGGAGCTGCAAGAGATCAGAAATCAGGCATCCCAAGCAATGGAAAAGGATCAAGCTTTGATCAAGAAGACCTTCGATAGAAAGGCCAAAGATAGATCTTTTCAAGTTGGAGATCTAGTGTTGAAATGAGATGTGGACAGAGCAAAACCAGGAAGGCATTCAAAATTTGATGCCATTTGGAGTGGCCCATACATGGTCATAAAGTGCAAGAGCAGCAATGCTTTCCAACTGGCCTCATTAGACGGTGAAGAACTGCAGATTCTAGTAAATGGAATCTATCTCAAACATTGCTACTGAAAAGAAAAGGTTCACTCTTGTAAATATTAGTCTAGATTTCAATGCCTCTAAGTGTGTATGCACATTGTCTTGTTGTAGTTAGGTTTCAGTTTCCCTAAGTGCTTTGACGCAGGTTTTGTTGCTCCTGGATTGAGTTTTTACAGTTCAGCGTGCTCTCGTAGAAGGAGTTGCGGTATCAGGCTCATTTCAGGTCATTGCTTATGACTCCCATGCCCAATGGATCGCAAAAAAGGGGCAACTGGTCTTTTCATCTAGCAGGCAGATGACCCCGCTGAGTCGCCAAATTGTTATCCAATTTCACTCCCCAGGGTTGAATTGATAACGTACATCAAGATTCCCAAGTCCCATGCTAAAAAAAAAAGAACGATCTCTGAGAGAATGCGAGAAGTTGCAGAAAATAAGCCTGGGCCAGAAAAAATTGTGAAAATCGGCTAAGTCTTTGTTCTAGAACAGTCGGGACATTTGGGACGCAAAGGCGCGGATCGGCCGAAAAGCCTTCAGGCGGCCCAAACAGCAAAGGAACAAGTGGGACAAGAGTGCGCGAAGGGCGCGAACCGCCCGGATCGGCCGAAAAGGAGAACTTTTGCACCAAAAATTCGGGACATTTGGGCCGCAAAGGCGCGGATCGGCCAGATCGGGTGAACCGGAAGAATTTGTCCCGCGAAGCACTGGGACATTTGGGACAAATAGACACGAACCGGCCGGTTCGGCCGAAACAAGAAATTTTAGCGCAAAAACAAGTGGGACAAAGGGACGCACGGGACGCGAATAGCCGAAGGAGCCGAAAGCCAATCAGATCACGACACGTGTCATCGGCAGAAAAGGGGCATGGAAGCCCATTTCGGGCGAACCGGAAGAATTTGTCCCAGACAGTTTGGGACATCCGGGACAAAAGGACGCGAAAATCCGGCAGGCCGTGGATGAATCACAGCGTGACACGTGTCGCCAAGGAAAAAGTCCAAAAAGTCAAAGGGGCGAGTTCTCGAGCACTGATCCGAACCAATGAAATAGTGCCACGTGTCCAAGTTTAAGGGGGCCCACAAGAAAAGCCTGCGAAAAGGTGGAGAGAGGGAATTGCTCAGCGAATCAGAGCCTGCCACGTGCCGTCCAGATGGCAGAGCGCGGGAAAGGATTTTAAAACCTGTTCTTGCTGTTTTGTGCCCTAAATCTTCAGATCTTCATATCTTTCGATCCAGAGCTCGAAATTGCACGTTCTTTATATCAACGGAAAGCTGTTGAAATTCTCTACATGATTCTGGGATCAATCTTGCATTTTGGTGCTGTTTGGAGGGAGAAAATTAAGAAAATGTCTTTGACGCATGGTGATAGATAGAAGTAATGCTTTAACTACCAACTTTAATACAGCAGACAGCTCGCCGCTCCTGTTAGACAGCCCGCCGTTTTGCCAGGAGCCGCCACTTCTACCATAATGAGATGATTTTAAATGTATCCAGAGGTGTTTGTGGTAGATTGGACTTTCCCCTCTCTTTCCTCTCTCATTCTGAATATATATTGTAAGGAGGAGCTTCTTTAGGGGGGGGGACATTCTTGTTTTTGCATCCTCCTTTCTTCCCTGCTTGCAGGAGAATTTGTGGAGCTTTTCCAAACCTGCCATATGGATGGTAATGCCAGTTTTGCCTCTTGGCCACTGCAATGTACTGTGTCGACTCTCGAGCAATATATATATGTTTGTGATTGATCCTCAACCCTCTCATGTATTCATTGATGTTATTTTGATCTCTTATTGCAGTTTGGTTACCTGTGCATAGTGTTTGTATTGCATCTATGTGGTCTGTGTTAGATTTGCAAAACAAGTGTCTAACATTCCTTGGTGCATCACCTCTGTAGTTTAGGTTTTATTCTATGCATTTTCTCACCCTGTCTCCTTGACAAAATAGATTAGGTTTTAGTAAACCCTTTGCATTTTTGTGTGCATCTGAACAGAGGAATAGGAACCAGCCTTCTCTGGAGAATCCTTTCTCATCTTTGCAAGTCCCACACTTGGAGAAAGGATTCCATGTTGTGCAATCACACTGGATGCCTGAACATCAACCTAGAAGCCTGATCTGCATCCAGGGGTGCTGTGAGTCTGCAACAACAGTTATATCTCTCCTCATGTTTCCTTGTTGAGGACATTTTTATAGAGTCATATAAGTTAAAATTGTGTTTGTACGACTTCGGTACTTTGTTTTTTGGGCCCTTTTAATCGGTGTGTTGGGTCTCCATTGATCTCTGTGATGCAAGGGCATCACTACAAGGCCTAATGTAGGATGTGTGTCATCAAATTTTGGTTTCTAGGTCCCTTAGGGTGTCTTAAGAGTCATTAGGTGGTCCATGTAGGTTTTAGTGTTCAAGAATTTAAATAAGGAGGTTTCCCTTCATTTTGCCTAGTTTAAAAATTTGAATGTTGTTAAAGCCACTTTTAGGCTTGCTGGCATGTGTAGGTAGATAAGAGGCTAAATAGATTCTTTAGGAGTTATAAGGTCTAAATGATTGTGTTGAGGGCTTCATCATGGTTTTAGTGGAAGAATTTGTAACTCCTTTCTCTAAATGTAACCCCTTTGCTTTTGTGACTTCCTTCTTATCATGTAACTTGCTCATAAGATGTCATCATGAGCCTGGAAAGGGCAGTTACACTCTTGAGCTCGGGTAAGAATGGATATGTGGACTCTTGTAACTATTTTGAAGCTATTGATGAATCAAGGAAAATTGAATTTGGAGCTCCAAAAACATATGTTGTAGGATTGTTAGGAAAGAGTTAGGAAAATGACTCTAATCTGTGCATGAAGCTTATAAAACTAATGAGTTTCATCTGTATACTCAAAAAGGAGGAGTTATTGAGTAAAGAAGTGTTGATTACCCTGTGATTAGAGCTTTTGTAGATGAGTTTGTTGATGGAATGCATTGGTGCAGTGTTGAATGTTGGGTCAGAAGAGAGTGAATGCTTTGTTGCCACAGTATTATGGCTAAAACCTTTTCTGTGTTAATCCCTTAGTTAGGTGTGGGAATCGATTGAGAGCCTGGTTTATCATTGGCATTGTTCATATTCACCTTCTTGGTCTATCAAGCTGCAAAGAATTCCCGAAGACCCTATGTTTTCTTTCAGACTGGAACAGAACACTTCTTACAACTGTAGACTTTGATACATCAAGTTGAAGATCATTCGAGGGGATAGTTCAAGGAGATTTAGGAGTGTAAGAAGTTTCTGCAGAGTTCATTCATACTTTTGGAGTCTTTGGATTCGGAAAAGATTAAAATTTGCTCAATAACCATGTAATTTTTCCTCCCGGGTTTGTCACAGTTGTTCAACCCTGATTCTAGGGCATAAGAGGAAGAAAATTCCATTTCTCGAGATTTAACCGAAAAAAATATCCTCGAATTTGGGAGTAATCTCTGTGGAGGGGTCGTAAAGCTAATGCAAAAGAAATCAAGTCGAGCCATTGCCTTCGAGAGAGAATTTAGTGACAGTCTGCAGTCACAGTCGGGACAGGATAGAAAAGACAGTGGTTTAGCAAGAAAAGACCGTTTTTAGAGTCTGTAGAGCCCTTCAAGCCACTACATAGTTCCAAGAGGTCAAGGGGAGAGTGAGGAACCTCTGATTCCGTTTTGAAAGTGTTTGGAGACTATCCAAACCATTGCAGATCTAAACTGAGCTAGGTTGACTGGTTAGCCAACGATACAGTCTTGTGTGGCAATTCCTTGAATTAGTTCCCTTCTCATAGTTGCCAATTTACCTCAAAGAGATTGTGAAGGTGTCTCCCAAGACAATAAGGTGTTGTAAGAGTGAAGAGCTCATGATTACTGAGATAGTGCTTGAAGACCTCAGGGGAAAACAGGTGAGTGAGCTAACCAATCCTTATGATTTCAAGGACGTAGATTGTTGAGATGAGTTGGGTAAGGGATAGCAAAGAGGAATGAAGCAATGAGTGAATGGGTTTAAGCTCATAGGATGCATTTACATGACTGAGCAATTTCCTAGCCTTGAAGGAAGAAGTACATTTTGCAAGATATAGATGAATTGAAGTAGTTTGTCTAACCCATCTTGTAGAGTGAGTGAAAGTCTTAGATGCTTTGCATCATTCCGGTTCCTTTTTAATCGACATTTCCCTTCCATTGTGTATAATCTTATATGTTAATAAGATCCTATTTTAAAGTCAAGAATTCTATAAATAACAAACTTACTATATTTAAAGACACATTAATACAAATGAATGTATTATAAGTTGTAAAAGTAAGTAATTCATTTATTTTTGAGGTATCCCCATTCTAAAAGAAGTATCAAACATTTAGACGAGCATATAACATTTACTATTTATTTCACATTTGAACGGGTAAGGGTTGAGATACTTGCATATCACTGAACTACCAATTGCATTATATTATATTTATGTAATGTTTTCAAGTCTTTTTCCCAAAGGGGTTTTGAATGAGGAAGGCCCCCAAATCCACTCCCTCACTTTTTCTCCCCCTTTGGTAAGCCAAATGGCCATACTGTAGAGTGCATTCCGTTGCACCGAAGGTCCGAAGGACAAGATAAAACAAAACCTTTTGTCTTCTGGGTTTGCTATGACTTGTTACTATCGTCCCTAAATTATGATTTTACCTTACGCGCTACCCGCCTTTCTTCAAGTCGCTCTTTTGCAAGGTGTTGATGCAAAATTAGGGTTCTAAAGAAGGAGAGAAATGTCCTAGTGACTTGTAGCGAATTTTGGAAAAGCGAGAGAGGTTTAAAGAGCCAAGAAGCAGAGAATCAAGATCGTCAAAATTGTTTTTGTTTACTGAAAGTTTCTATCAACATACAATTTGCACATCAATACTTCTACGGATCTAGTTATGTCACTCAAGTACAATTATGGTCAAGGTCCTTATATTTGATTTTTTTTAGTTTTATTCACCAAGCTATTTGGACATGTTTTCTACTATATGGTGTTGATGGATGTCTCCATAGTTGTGACAAATGAAGTATCACTCTTAGCAACCTAATTTTCAATCTTTTGAAGCATTTTAATCATTTATAGATTCTAGATTATCATTATTTTTATAATGAAATCCTGTGTGTGTGTGTGTGTGTGTGTGTGTGTGTGTGTGTGTGTGTGTGTGTGTGTGTGTGTGTGTGTGTGTGTGCTAGTTACGTTGATAGTTATTTTATAATGACAAAGGGATATAATATATTAGAGTGAGCATGTTCACTTTTTTTTTGACCTTAAATTTGATGTCCATTTGATCATCACACGACAATTTATTCTTGATCTTGACATCCACTTGACCGTCACTTTTTTTTTTGTTTTTTGGCTTGGAGAAGTCAATAAAAAAATGTATAGTTATGTTGATAGCTATTTTATAATGATGGCAAGGGATGGAATATATTAGAGTGAGCATGTTCACTTTTATTTTCGACTTTAAATTTGATGTCCATTTGATCATTGCACGACAATTGTATTCTTGATCTTGACATCCACTCGACCGTCACTTTTTTGGTTTATTGACTCGGAGAAATCAATAAAAAATTGTATTATCGTAGCCACATGGTAAAGTTCGGCCTATCTTAACTATATGGTAAAATTTGGCTGCCCAATTATATATTTTTGAAACCAAAACAATAATACAATTAAATTAATACCATTTATTTTTTACAAATTATCAATCAATATAATATATACCTAGAGAATCCAAGATACTAATTCAAGACAACAACCTTGAAATTTTTCGTAGGCATGCATTTAATTTTACGTACTAGTTGTAATATATGGAACACCAAAAAGGCCAATGAAAATGTCAAAAGGAGGAAGCCACGAGGGTGATGTTAAACCACACATTGAATTTCATAAAACAATTGGCGGTTTGGCCACCACAAATTTCGACCATGATTGGCAAATACAAGACAAAAAAAGCCATTCACAATGGAAGTATGTTTTTTTTGTCATTTTTGTTGGTGTATACGTTTGTGCTTCATCAATAAAAAAGTATATATATCCCGTATCCGTGCACTCACAGAGAGGACGTGTTGGACATGGTTCGAGTTCCCTTCACGTGAAACCCTAAGAAGCTTGACATTTTGTTTGGCATATGCTAAACTTGGCAATATGTTAATAGTTTTTCTTTGTCCATGGCGGCCCACATTTTAAAGTTCCTTGGGGTCATTACTACTAATAGTATTCTCTTTCCATTTTATATGACTTCACATGATAACTTTCCATAAATGGAGAGTTATGAGCATGTTTTTCCTTGAAAATAACATTTTATATGGATTAGTCAACAATTTAGTAAACCGACAAGGAGAGAGAAAATAAAAGGAGAGAAAAATTTGAGAGATGAAGAAGTATTTAATGAATGATAAGAGAAGAATAAAAGAATATGTCAAAATTTAAACAAATATAAGGAGCGCGCTCTAACAAGACCCTATCAATGATCATTAAACACACAAATACACTAGTACCATAACAAATAACTAGTTCCGTTAGGTGTCTATATGATGTATCACTTTGATGTATGCATGCATATAAACGTATCAAAGTAAAACAATCAACAAGACAGGAGAAGCCATATCAATTGTTTGGAAATTGTAGACACTTAAATTTATTCCTTGACACTTGGTAAGATGTATGTTTTGGCACATTTGGACGATTGCCATATATCTAACTCTTGAGCACAATTTCCTTATAAATGTTTACCCATTTAATGTCTTAGTCACATTCATCTATCACTCATACTTATTTAGGATCTACTTAGTATATATTAAACAAATAATCTCCAATTATCATATATGTGCTTCTTACCTCCATATAGCATCAAAAACCTAAAAAAATACCATTTTTCGATAGTGTTACACTCTGCTAATAATGTCATAGGTGGCCAACAACTATAATTCAAAATTAGTCATATTCACTAGATCATCCTAGAAATTTTATATCTAGGTCGACTATGGTGAGAAATCAACAAAGAGTCACTTATGTACTCAAATGGCCCCGGTCATTACCTACCTCTTATTGCTCAAGGAACACCCCCATTCCCTAAGGCACTCTTACACTTCTTGGAGATTGTTGACAATTTTTGCACTTGTGCAAAAATGGGCAACTCGAAACTTTGTTTTCGATGGAAGGAGTTGATGAATGAACCTAACTAGGGGGAAATTTACAGTTTAATTATGTTTTTAGTTAAGTGAATCAACAAGGAAAAATATAGCTATGTGTGCTGTTGCAGAATGCAACACCTCACGTATGTTGTTATCCCATGATCACCTTCATCAAAGTGCACAAAAGCCCTGAAGAACTAAAGTACAGCCTTGAGGAAGGAAAAGATAGATGCAAATTTGAGGAGTTGAACTCCAAAAAACAAACATAACTGTTGTTTCCATTACAAATGTTCATTATTAAGTTACAAGTATTTTCAATTTGATCATTTCCTATGATTAAGTGTTATTAAGTATGTATTGAGTTGTTTAATTCATTGTTTTATCATTATAAAGCATAAGAGTTGAAAGTAAAAATAAGTACACAACTCAATTACATAAACAATATCATTTATTCATTAAGGAAATTCAATGTCTCCCACACAAGTTGTGGGATGTAACTTATGATTATCGAAATAAATGATACATGTGTATGAAATTAAAAGCAAAAGAGTATAGAAAAATCCCATCATTGCCTTGGGTTTTCTTTCGTCCTTCATTGTTCTAGTTCCAGCTCCTTCATCTGCATCTGTTGCATCTTTCAGTCCATCAGTGTACCTGAAAAAGAAAAGAAAAGAACATTAGTTTTTGAGCTCAGGATTTAATCTGTACTCATGTGCTATTTAGCTTCAAACAAATGAACCATTTGAGATCAAAAAGCATAAGGTACATTAATGCAGCAATTTCACATTTGGAAAGTACTATCTGGTAGAATCTCATGGTATTCACATGAAGCACATATGATTCCCAGAATCAAGACAAAAAGAAAAGAAAGACTATGGAACACAAGAGAGGGAAAAAAGCCTATTGTTTTCAAACTAATTAGTTTAATTATGCAGGTACATGTAGCAGTTGAGAAAAACAAAATGTTTTGCATGTTTTGAATTATGTACTATTAAGTATATATTGCTTTTAGTGCACAAAACAGAATTCAAGGATACAAAATAAAAATTCATTCATGTCTTTCACAATAAGAAAGGTACAAGAGCTACCAGGAAAATATTTTGAGAAAACAAATACAAATGTTCAGAGGGTTTTTTACATCACTGAAAGAAAAGAAGTATAAATGCCAACAATACAAGTTTCAGTTGAAAAGACAAAGCATATTGCCAAAATACAAAACTTGAAAGATGCTTTCCAGATGGTGACAGATCCTTATCAAAACAAAGTACAATCAAGTACCATGATTGAATTAGATAGAAAAATGTTCAAAGAAGCTTATCATACCCAGATGTATAATACATTTCAAATAATTTCATCAAGCTTTAATTGCTCATTCTAGATTACATCAATCAGAAAACAAAATTCAAGACTACAGTCAAGAAATAAGCATGTTACAATGGACTCAAGATCATAGTACTTCAAATCATATCAACCGTCAATCCCCATATTACAAAATTCATCAATCAAGGTCAATCTTCAACTGAAATAACAGTATCAAGTACATGTACAAGAATGAAGGTTTCACAGATGCAGAGAATGTAAAAAATTACATAATTTAATATATGCAGATGAGAGTATAGAGTTGTATGCGGATCATATAACAAAATATCACAAACAAAGCAGTCTATAGATTTGATTTTCATGTATGGATTACAGAGTGCAACCTTCATTTATTAAGCAATTTTAGAAACCCAAGAATTTAGTCTCTTTTCAACTTTGAAAGAATACAAAAGGCATAAAGATTTCATTTCCAGCCAACTTCAGCAGTTCCAAAAGTTACAATTGTTCAAAGTCAATGGTGTTTGAAGAGGGAAAAATGTTTACAATAGGTAAAATTTGATAAATAGTGCAAGCATTTAGCTGGAGGGATCAAACAAACTCCCACAAGTTATAGTTTTCCAACATACATTCCTTAGATCAATTGTTTCCAGATGTTCTAGATCAAATTCATCACAACCAATAAAAGGGAGCAAGAAGTTTTTATTCAAAGTAGGGATGGAAAGTATTATCATGTTTTCAAACTATAGTGATCACATTCCATTGAAGGGATGCGTATAGATATTGAAACATGACCACTTTAAGTAATTCAGGGCCATCCAGGCTAATGATGTCAACAAATCAAAGGAGATGAACCATTTCAGCTTGACAATGTTATAATAGGACAAGCAAAAAGAAGTAACATGGGTTCATCAACCTACAAGTGCAAAATTTTTAACCATCCAATCTTATAAGAAATATTGATACAAGAGCCTGGTAAAGATTGCAGTCAGTCTAAACAAGAATTGCATCTTCTTAGAGCAACTGAAGTTATCTTTAATGAAAAGCAAAATGATTTTAAATGACATTCAAGAGTGCAAGTCTAATAAATGGAGTTGCAATCTTATAAGAAGGTCAGAGTGTATCTATTATCCATTCCAGTATTGAAAACAATGTTTCAGACCTGTAAATCAAAATACAAGATTAAGATTTCTTTATTCAATGACCCTGATACATATTTACAAAAGCAATCATTCGTAGATTTATTAAGTATGCTTTAAAAGGAAAGTATTTTCATAATAAAGCAGACAAGCTTCCAGACAAGCCAAAGACTCTCAAAGCATAATGAAATTAAAGCAACAATTTCGAGGATTGCTATTTTACATAGTATACATGCATTGCAAAGGTGCAACTTATCAAGATTTTTTGAATGCATCCTTTTAGCACATAAACATTACAAAGTCATGCATTGAATACAAAGGGAAAAAAAATGAATGCTCATTACAGTTACAACAAAAGTATAAATTTTTGGATATGCAAATCAAATCCAAAAAAACACTTGGTTTCAATAAATGGATGCTTTCAAATTTCAATGGAAATGATTTTCTGGATATCCTTAGAAGTATACAAGAATGATGAAAAACGAGTTATATTTAGCTCCATTGAGAAGACAAGTCACCATTTTAATGTGCATGCATTCAGAATAAAAAAATTATAATTACATATTCAGAATTCATTTCATCTTTGCAAGATACAAAATGAGCCTTTGAAAAGGATCTGAGTGTTCATCACATAGTTTGTTTTCATCATGTCTTCAGGAGGCCAAGAGAAGGTGAAGGAATATTCCTTGTTTGTAATGACACTGAATGTAAAATATAAGATTGTAGTTTCTTTACCATCACTATTGACACAAGGCAGACCACAATTGAATGGCTTAAAATCCAAGCTCAAAGCATTAAACAAATCGTGATCTAAGATCAAGCATTAATGAAGGCAACAAATGCTAATGGGAGTGGAACCATTGATTACTTCAAGTTTATCACAATAAAATCCCTCACTCAGATTGTGGGGAGCTATGTTTTAAGTTAAGAAAAGATATTCCATGTGGTACAAGACAATGCATTAGTTCAAAAATTACCAAAAACATCAGATTAAACAAATGAAGTGGAAGTTTTCACAGGCTAGATATTTAGGAAGCAACATTGGAAGCCATGAAAAATAACAAAAACTAAATGTAAAAGCCCTAAGTTCCATAAAAATATCTCAGCCCATGTTGCAGGGGTAAAGGAACAGTGGTTTCAAAGCATAGATATCCAGAAGCGTCCATAAACATAACTTTTATGGTAAAGATAGTAAACCATCAAACACGAAAAAAAAAAATAGATACAACATAGCGAGCTCAAAGATCTAAACCAAGAAATTCAAAGTCAATGGTGGAAAAAGAATGGCTAGTGGATTTAGATCATAAAAACCCTCTAGAATCAACCCCAAAAATGGCGAGAAAAATGAATAACAGAAAAGAAAAGGCAACCATTGATGCGGAAATCCCACAAAATTCTGGTGCCATTATAAATTACAGAGCTTTCTTTTGTATTTCATCAAGATTTATAGGTTCAGAATAGAAAATCACTTCAATATTGCATAACCAGAGCAGTGTAGAGCCTGAAATGTGTTAGTGTGAGTTATGTCCTCCTCTCATGTTGGAGGGTCATCTCACATGGGTTAGGTTTAGGGTTTCATATGTGTCATGCACTAGGGTTACTCTGCACCCTATATGTACCCCTTTTCTATTCATTTATGAGCATGCCAAGACACTTCGTTGTCTTTCCTCTACGCAAGATTTGTTTCTGTTGAGCATTTTCTTCCATTACTGATCAAATTTTTCCTTGCTATCGCTGGAGCTTTCACGATTCCGTTGGAGTGCAACTACTTCGTGGTGCCTCATTTCCAATTCGATTCTCGCAAACTCTTTTCATGGTATTAGAGCTGAGATCGGGGAAACATGCACTCGATTTGTTTTTTGTTGCTATTACTCTTATTTGGTTTCGTTATTTTACTCTGTATGCAAGTCTTTTGATCACTATTTTCTGGAAATTATCTTGCTAATATCTCTAACAAGCTTTCTCGGAAATTTTTTTGTGTTTTTTTTGTTGTGCATGTGCAGGTTTTTTTTCAAAATACCTTGAGAAATCAGGTTTTTTAAACTGATTTTTTGTTGGATGCATCAAAATCCAAAATAGAGATTCCTTTCATTTATTAAAATGGAAGTGAAATTTTTTTAAGCTCTCTGGTTTTTACAGGGTTTGCATGTTGTCTGTGGTTGCAGGATCCTTGAGTTCTTTAGTCATGGTTGCTCATCAACGAACTGCTGTCCCTCTGACCATTTTTGGAATGTTCAAACTGCCATCGCTGTTCATTCATGCGTGGCCTGCATTTTTTCTTCATTCCAGGTGTTTTGTGGACTGTTCTAGGCATTTTCTTGGACCTTCTAGGCATTTTTTTATTGTTCAGGCATTTTTTAATCATCTGCCACATTTTTTTTGGCCTGCTAAAACAAAAATGGCCTGACAGAAGCAAAAACGGCCCATACACTCTCTTGGCGCAGCCTGTACTGCTTTTTTTTTCTGCGGTTTGTTATGCCTGTAGGGTTTCATACATTCATTCCTCCTTTTGGAGCAGCCTGCCTACAGAATACCTTCTAAAAAGGTGCAGTTTTTAGTGTTTTTTTCAAGGTACAGTAGTTTTTTGGTAAGTTTCATTCCTTTCCTTTTTTAAACTTACTCAACAAACCGCTGCTTTTTGCAAAACGAGCCGTTGTTTTTTATTCTTGCTAAAGTTCTTTAGTAAAAACAATCAAACTTCTTTTTAGTAAGTTTTCTAAATCATTTCTAACTCTCTCAAGTTTCTAAAACCCATTTAGAATTTTGTTTTTTTAAATAGAAGTTTCAATATATATTTAAAAAAATCTTCATCTAAAAATCTTCCTTAGATTAGATCTAATTAGATTTCATTAAATTAGATCTAATTTTATTTAATTTCACATTATCTAAATACTAAATTTCTTTGGCACTATAATTTGGTCTATTAGCTTTGTGTATTTTTAACCTTCCGTTGAGTGCCGAAGACGAAGGGTGAGGTCCGAGATTGGCAGGTGGCTAATCCCCCCTCGCAATACAAACAAACACTATCTCAAATTCTGTGTTGTTTCCAACAAGCATACATACAACACCCTTTGCATGCGTTTAGGGCACTTTTTTAATCTGTTTGCAAGCTTATTGGCTTTTTCTCATCAAATTGCGGGAATTGGTTTTTGCTATAACTTTTGACTCATTGCTCGGTTTTGAGCACTTCTTTAGTCAAAGTTGCATGTTTTTTCACACTCTAGACGATTGGATCATTAGCTTTGTAAACGCACTAATTTTATAAAGTGCCGCATTCTGGGGGGGTGTCTTTGTATTGCTTAAGTCAACTCAATTTTTTGAGCTTTTTTCTATTCCTTTTTTTCGTAGACTTGTGAGCACGTCTGCCACAGTTTTACGACAAAGGGATTCTTTTGTGCGACATGAGACGCTTTTTCTCACCACCAGGGTTGGCTTTTTCCTCCTTTCTATTTTTTGCTTGTTATTGTTTAAGGTGTTCCTCTTTTTTTGCACTCCACGAAACACTGTTGTGGTCTCCTCTCTTGCGCATTATTACACTAATTACAAGACCAGTTACCAAGTGTTTCAAACCGCACGCACGAACCTGATTGTAATCAATGCACTAAACTATAAAGTGCCGAAAGCAGGGGGTTGTTATTGTTCTGGGGTGGTTGTGTTTCTTTTCTACATTTCCTTCTCTCTCTCTCACTATGGATGCACTTTTAATTCCTTTGCTTACGCCGTTCAAATTTTTCAAATGGAGATCGAAAATAATAATGAAACTAAGGGGTAGAGGGTTATACCGCATCACCATGGGAACTGAGACTGAACCAACTGACAAACTTGAAAAATTTAAGTGGTTAAACCGTAGTGATGAAGCTTTAGGTCTTCTCTGCATGTGCGTTTCTCCTGACTTTCTCTTCCACATTGAAGCGTCTGAAACGCCTACATCTGCGTGGAAAACACTGGATGTGATGTTTGGACAATTAGATGACATGAGAGCGCATGAGTTGGAAAATGAACTACTAGGGTTAAATCCTAGTGAATTTGAAAACCTACAAGCCTTCTTCTCGAAATTTGTCCACATTAGATTATTGTTAAAAGGATGTCAAGTAGAAAAGAAAGATTTTCAACTGATCTTGCCAATTCTCTCTGAACTAGGTCCCGAATATTCTGTCTTCGTGTCAACTTTCTACGCTACAAAAACTGCTTTGGGCGATACTTGGATGATGCCCTCCTTTGACTGTTTTTCATCCCAACTCATTCGAGAACATGACAAACTCATTCAAATGGGGTCTCTCAAGTCCAAGTCACATGCCCTTATAACAAGTACTAGCAAGGGAAAGAAGACTGAAAAGAAGAAAGAAACTAAGGATCAACCTAAGAAAGAAACCAAGATCAAACCTAAAAATGACACAAACACTTCGATTTCTGAGCCTAAGGCGCAGAAAAGCAAGTATTTGTGTTCTTATTGCAAGAAGAATGGTCATGACAAACAACACTGTTTTAAGAAACAGATTGATCACTTATCTCATTTACTTGAGAAGAATAAAATAAGTGTTCCTAAATCAATAAAACAAAGTGCTTTGAATGTCGAGTCTTCTGCTGCAAAAGGTGACTAGAAATGATAAGAAGAAAGGAAAGGCCCTTGTATCCAAAGTTGCTCCTTCATCGACATGGATTATAGATTCCGGTGCCTCGCACCACATGGGTTCTTCGCATGTTGAGTTTTCTAACATCGAACCTTGTGGAATGTCCCAAATCACGATGGGTAATGACACGACAGTGTCGGTTTCCGGTAGTGGATCGGTAGAGATGGATGGAGGAACATTCAACCAAGTGTTGAGTGTTCTTGATCTCTGTACCAATCTCCTATCAGTTTACCAAATAACTCACCTTGGTGAAGGAATGCGAGTGGAATTTGGTCCTAACTCGGTGATTATTCGTGAGCTTCATAATGACACTACAGTGGCTAAGGGAAAGGCAGATCACCGTTCAAAGTTGTACACCTTCTTCCACTTTACTTCTGATTCTACGCCCACTGCCTTGCTCACTTATGCAAATGAGGTTAGTAAGCTATGGCATGAGCATTTTGGACATATAAATTATCACTACCTTGAACAATTGAGTCAAAACAAAATGGTCAATGTTTTGCCTCACGTCAAGTTTTCTAAGGGTCTTTGTGAGGGTTGTACCCTTGGAAAGCATCCTGAAAAGAAGCTTTGACAAAGGAAAAGCTTGGAGAGCCACTCGTCCCTTGGATCTTGTTCACAACGATGTTTCTGGTCCATTTCCTTCTCCTTCATTTACTAGAGCTCTTTATGTGCTAACCTTCATCGATGACTATTCGCGATATACTTGGGTATATTTTCTTAAGCTTAAGTCTGAAGTCTTTGAACATTTTCCAGGACTTTAAGGCTCTTGCTGAGAAATAGGCGGAACGGTCTATCAAGGTTCTCCGAACCGACAATGGAGGTGAATATGTAAACAATAGGTTTCATGGATTTCTGTACTTCTAAAGGGATCTCTTTGTAACATACAGTTGCTTATAGCCCTTCACAGAATGGATTCGCAAAAAGAAAGAACCATACTCTGAAGGAGATGGCCACTTGTATGATTCACTCGAAGTCTCTTCCTCCGCAGTATTAGGCCTAAGCAGTGAATTGTGTAAATTACATTCAGAACCGTGTTCCACACAAGGCAGTAAGAGGGATGAAACCCTTTGAAGACTAGTTTGGACGCAAGCTTGATGTTGAACACTTTCGAGTCTTCAGATCCAAGGCTATGGATCGGATTCCCAAGAAGAAACGCAAGGCCTTGGAACCACAATCCAAACCTTGTATCTTTGTAGGGTATCCTGATGGCGTGAAGAGATATCGATTGATGAATTCTACTTCTCATGAGCTATATATTGAGAGAAGTGTTAAGTTTGATGAGTCTTCTTTGACTTCTAATTCTCCACCTATAAAGGTTCTTCGGCCTCACTGATTCAGATTCTGACTCATCAGATGATGATACTGTTGAGCGTGCTCCTCTTCCAGATCCTCCCAACCATTAGATCTTTGAGTCTTTTGATTCTGACAATACTGATGACAAGGACTATGTCCCTTCTCACTCAAGTGAAGAATCTTCCTGACTCTGAGCCTGATCCTCCTGGTCCCCTTTGGGCCAGGAAAACTTTGCAAAGTGTTGGAGATTTAGTTGGAGATACTTCGGATATGAGACGTACTCGCTCAGATTTCATTGGACCCCACTCTTTCTTTGCCTCTGCTTCTGATCCACAGTCTTTCCGGGAGGCTTCTGGTATTCCTGAGTGGGATTCTGCCATGGATGAGGAGTATTCCTCTCTCATGAAGAACGATACTTGGGATCTCACCACTCTTCCGAAAGGAAGAAAAATCGTTCGGTGTAAGTGGGTGTTCCGAACAAAGTATGGAGTAGATGGAGATGTCGAAAAGTTTAAAGTGTGATTAGTAGCTAAGGGTTTCTCCCAAATAGCTGGGGTTGATTATATAGAAACCTTTGCTCCGGTTGCGAAGATGACTTCTATTCGACTGACCCTAGCCATTGCTAGAGCAAACAGATGGAAAGTCCATCAAATGGACGTTAAGAGTGCCTTCCTTCATGGTGACCTAGAGGAAGAGATCTATATGGAATGACCTCCAGGTTATGTCTAAGATTCCTCCCTCGTTTGTAAGTTAAAGAAGTCTCTTTATGGCCTTAAACAAGTCCCTCGGGCTTGGTATGCCAAGATGGACTCCTTCTTACTTACATCAGGGTTTACTAGGTGTCACTCTGATCCAAATGTTTATATTCTACGGAAAGATGACTCCATACTCATTCTTGTTCTCTATGTTGATGACTTGTTGATCACAGGTAGCTCTTCCTCTATTATTGATTCTGTGAAGATCACCTTAGCCAACAAGTTTTCCATGACTGACTTAGGTTTGCTTCATTACTTCCTTGGGATCCAGATTTCACAATCTGACTCAGGAATCTTGATTTCGTAACCTAAGTATGCTCTTGATTTGCTAGCTCGGTTTCAGATGTCCGATTGCAAGTCTTCTCCTACTCCTTTTCTTTCCGGGGTTAAGTTGGTTTCAGATTGCTCTTCTCCCTTGGTTGATGGTACTCTTTACCGACAGTTAGTTGGGAGCTTGATCTACTTGACTCACACTCAATTGGATTTATCGTATGCTGTTGGGATCGTGTCCAGATTCATGCAGGAGCCACATGAGCTGCATTGGAAAGTAGCTAAATGGATCCTTCATTATGTTCGTGGCACTTATGTTGATGGCATTCACTATCATGGAGGGGTTGATATTGACTTGATTGGATTCACAGATTCTGATTGGGCCGGTGACTTAGATCATCGGAAATCTACTTTTGGCTACAGTTTCTCTCTTGGTTCGGGTCCTATTAGTTGGTCTAGCAAGAAGCAGAATGCAATTGCGATATCATCTACAGAGGTAGAATACAGAGGAGCAGTTAACGCTGCCACAGAAGCTATTTGGCTACAGGGTATTATGACAGAGTTTGGCATCCACTTTCGGCGGCCTACCATTATCTACTGTGATAACATGAGCACTATCTCTATTTGTAGAAATCCAGTTCAGCATCAGCGGATGAAGCACATTGAGATCCATATGCACTTCATATGGGAGCTTATTCATGATGGTATCATCAACATTCAGTACATTCAGACAGCTGATCAGATTGCAGATTTATTCACCAAGCCCTTCACTGAGATGAAGTTTCTTCACTTACGGTCTCTTCTTGGGGTGAGGTCTTCTGCAGCTTCCCATCTTCTTAGGGCTATGTAGTCCTTCTTTTTTTCTTCTTCTTCTAGGAAGATTGTGTTTGTATATGGGCACCTTATCAGGCCTTTAGTTGTCCGGGCCCCATTGACACATCTTTCTTAGTTGTTTAGGAGTGTCTTCCTCTTTCGTCTGGACTCATCACAGCCGCTACCCCCAACTTCGATGAAGGGGGGGTGTTAGTGTGAGTTATCCTATGTCATCCTCCTCTCATGTTGGAGGGTCATCTCACATGGGTTAGGTTTAGGGTTTCATATGTGTCATGCACTAGGGTTACTCAAACCCTATATGTACCCCTTTTCTATTCATTTATGAGCATGCCAAGACACTCCGCTGTCTTTCCTCTATGCAAGCTTTGTTTCTATTGAGCAAGTTCTTCCATTACTGATCATTTTTTCCTTGCTATTGCTAGTGGCTTTCATATGCGTTGGAGTGCAACGTCACTATGCGTCAGTGCCTCGTTTCATTGATTTCTTTCCATGTTTAGGCATGGGGGTTACACAACACCCCAAATTTACAAGGGAAATGACTTGAAACAAGTATATAGACAAACCCATATCTGGGTTATTCAGAACGATCTATTTGTAGTCAATTTTTTTGCAATAAGATACAAAAGCGTATCAAGATAGATCCTACCACTCACACTTTTCGATCAAAACCCTTGACAAATATCCTCGCAATATAGAGTGAAATAACGACCACCTGAATCGAACACAGAGCTCGAGAATAATGGCCATGCATGGAACAACCTAAGAAAATAGAAATATTTTAATGCTATGTAAATATTCGAAATGAATCTTGAAAACCCAACCAAAAGGAAGCTCAAAATATCTATGTTACAGGTTATAGGGTTTCCAGGAAGGGAGTCTCACCTTATCACTAACGGAAACCAAATTTTCCACAATGGACAATGTTTTTGCTAACAGTTTAATTGATTTTGATATCTTCGTTTCATGGTGGCCTTCTCTCAAATACATCGAAAGAAGTTTTCAGAAACAGACAATGGCCGAAAGAAGAGATACAATAGGACTCAAAGAGCCACAAACCATTCAAATCATAGAGAAAACTCCAAGAAACAAAGAAGCTACAGCTTGAAACAGAGGCATGAGATGCACAGGAGAAATATCAGATTCAAGCTCGAAATTAACCAAAATAATGGTGGCGTCTGGAAAAAATTTGCCAGGGCTTCGCCCTAAATTTTTCAACAATGCAAATCAACGAATGAAAGATTAGGTTTTGAGTATTATTTACCCAAGCTCGGCCACAGTGCAAACCTAACTCTCCCCAAGAGTTAAGGATATGATGGTGGAGATTCAAAAGTACCATATCAAATGATCAAGAGTCCAACACTCCAGCTTGACCACATAGTTGTCTAACTCAACCAGTGAGTCAACAAACTCAGCAGGAGGTTAAAATGTATACGTGTCACTACAACATCAAACCCTATTTTACAACATGGTTCAAATCCACCAACATACCAAGGGTCGCTCATCAGAGGTAGGGACAAATAATTAAACAAATGATTATGTATCATTGTGGACTTTAGTGTGCAATGATCAGATCAAAAAGGGAGCCCAAAAAGTATATGCCATGATTTTCATAAGGTTTTCTTGGGCCAACAATTATATGTGCCATGGTAAAAAAACTATAGTATATGCCATGATAAATCAGAAGGAGAAGTTGATCATTATCAACTAGTGATCTAATAATCATTACATGTCCATGTAATCAAAAGCCTATGTTTTTGAAAAACAAGTGTATATGAGTTATTCCAAGGACCACATCAGAGGATGAATATACCAAAAAAGGTGAATTATTACCTTAATATTTGTAAAACCGCCTTCTATCAACTATGTACATGCCATGATGAGATAACCAAGTGACAAAAGGATAATGCATCTTTAGAGGGTCAACATCAGAGCCAACATAATCAAATGGTGGAGCCTAATTACCTTATTTTTAGAAAAAACAGAGTATTATTTTCTTACACATTCCTACAGGTGGTCCCCATAGTGGGATGAATAATTTTTGCTAAGTATTGGAGATCAAAAGTATTTTTTTACTTACAAAGGATTATTTTTGCATGTGCATCAAAAGAGGTCACATCAGAGAAAAAGACAAATTTATCATTGCAAGTGGATAAAGATTGTAAGTGTCACATCATACAGAAGTAGACCAAGATACTACACTTGCATTGGAGGAGACTTGCACAACAAACAAGTGGCTAATATTAGTCAAAATATTCACCTAATGTATTCATTAATTAAAAATAGAGTAGTCAACTACACTTTGAATAAAGTGTATTTTTGTAACTAAGGCTATTATTGCCTTATTGTAAACTGCATGGTTATTTTTATTCCTTTATTTATTCATGATAAAGGATAAAATTAACATGCATGGGCGAGTAAAAACTACAACCTATTTTTAGGAGGGTTGGGTGAATTATTTTTGCTATATATTGTGTGCATTAAGCAAGGCACAAAGGAGGACTTTTTAGACATAGGAGTGCTGAAGCATATTTTTTCCAGTTTTTCCCTTGAATGAGAACCAGTTATTACCTTTCCAATTATTTGCAGTGGTATGTATCTTTCCATTAATTCTTGTGAATGTTAATTCCCTAATTAATTATCTTACCTTGCTGCAAATTTGGTGTTTTCTACATAGTCTTAGTGTGCATGTTAGCTTGTTGTGTTGTTGTGATTTATCCCTCAATACATAAGTGTTTTCCTTAGGATAAAACTAAAACCCATTGGTTCGTGCTTCTATAATTCATTCTCAATTTTATTGTGCATGTACTCAGTCAAATCCCTCAATAAATTTGGTGTATCACCCCATTTAAATTCAATTTACAATCATCTTTTAACCCTTAAAACTTCAAAAAAAAAAATTAGTTTAGGATACATCAATAAGGAACCAACCTTGATACCAGAGACTCACCTCAATAATAGGTATACCCACATACCTGAGGTGTTTCCATTATATCTACAAAAGTGAGAGATAAAGAAATATTAGAACCCCTGCTATCATCTCTCAATCAAGGGTGCACTTAAGAGATAACAATTTTTTGGCACGCCCGGTGGGACACATGGATCAGATTTGCAGCAGATTACAAAAATTTTACAGATTTACAAGCAAAAGAACATTCACTTTTGGAGAGAAAAAGCTGCAGACAATTCATTCTTAAAATGAAAATAATTTATTTGGCGACTCCGTAAGGCTGATTTCATACCATTTTTCAAAGCATGTTTCATGCCTAAAGTGACTACAAGATCATCGGTAAGAGGTATTCCTGCTGAGCTTTGTTTCTTTACCTTTGAATTCAGTGAGAAGAAGAAAAGTTGGTAATACCTTATGCTATAACAGGCCTGGCTTCCTTAACCCTCCTTCCCTTTCTTCACCATGTATCAAATCTTGTTGTTCAAATCTCAGTGATCACAATACAACAACCACTCGAACCACCTAGGAATTTTTTACCCTTTAATAATGGTAGCCTTTAAATTATTCCCATTTATCATGATATACCTGATGTTTCCTTAAAGTGTTTACCTACATTTACTAGTTAAAATCATATTATTCCTATTGAACACATTAAATAAATTACACCCCTTTATTTAGTTCATTTAATACTCATAAAGATGTAGCATTAAGAATTTTACCTGCATCATTTAGAGGACAAATATTGCAATGGTACTAAACTTTAGCAGTAGCGACAATAACAACTTGGGATGAATCAAGGAATCAGTTACATAAGAAATTTCAGGATCATTAAAATCATTTTTCTCTCATAGAACAATTGTCTAAAATCAAAAGAGATCCTCATGATTTTATGGCTAGCTTTAATATCAGATTTCAAGAATATGGGAATGAATTACAGCCCCTGTAAATCCTCAAGTTGATCATGCATTTTTATACTAGCTTATAGCCTTAAAAAATGATCTTCCAACCATGATACACTCAATGGGAGGAAATACACTTCCATATGCTTATGATATTGCTATTAGAGCTTAAAAAAACCTTACTCAGGCTGGTAAATTGGCTCCAAGGCCCTCTATGCCAATTAAGGTAGATTTTCCACCTATTCCTCAGCCTACTACCATAATAGAGCCTGATATTATAGCAGCTCAAGACGAAGTACTCAAGGCCTTGGAAAATTTGGGAATAAAGTAACATAAATTGAGAATAAAATAGCTCAGCCTAGTAGGCCTTGCCAGAAGAACGTATCAACAAAATAAACAAAATAAGTAGCCATACTAGAAAAATCAAAAATATAGACAACGTTATTACTAAAATAAATTTCATCCTAAAGCTACTAGTTCATCTAGTGCCTTATACAAGTTAACATGGCTTTATAAGAGTGGTGTACACCTTGTAATTAGCCTCATCCAGCTACAAATTATCCATTGATCCTTGTTGCACAACCTCAATCTGAAACATTCTTTACATGCCTCAAATGGAGGGTGGGAAGCAAGATTCTAAGATTCTAAAACCATGAGAATAAAATATGGTTAGATTTGGTGAGGAATATTTTATTTTTGTTACAACTAGGTCTCAGAAAAGGGTTCAAGATGAAGAAAAAAACAAAACGGACATGTTTTACCTAAATTTATCGATAAATCATCAAGTCCAGGTCCAACAACAACAAATAGTATTGTTTCATCTTCAAAAAATAGTAAGCAATTCAACCCCCAAAGAGCAGTAGAAAACATTGTAGCATGATCCTAGAATATTATTCATATCTCAGATTTAAAAAACTGTTGAAGTAGAGTAAATTTTTTCTAAAGCTTACCCTAAAATGGTTGCTTCTTCCTTTAATATTGTGGAGGATGAAAAATAATAACATTAATATTTCATTATTGGATGCTTTATGTATTCTAGAAAATTAAGAGTTACTTTCTCATGAGCTTGATAAGTTTGAGACTTCTTCTAATCCAGTAGAAAACGAAGCTCATAAAGCAGATATGGTCTTTAGTATGGCTGAGCAAGGTCATATGGAAGAGGTTAAGTGGATGGTACACAAATTATTTAATGCACAAGATATTAAGAGACCACCGCCATTCTATCTTTATCTTATTATTAGAGATCATTTAGTTCACAAATGCATAGTTGAAAGTAGTACAAATAACATGGTTATGCCTAAAGTAATTGCAAAAAACTGGGCATATAGTATGAACCAACGAAAAAGAGTGTATGGAAGCTTAACAGTTTAACAACCAACACAGTTAGTATCATCATAATTTTAGAGGTAACATTACACATTTTTCCTAATGTTTCAATTTTACAAGATGTAACTATTATAGGATCTACCTCCCTACTTTTATTTGTGTTTATCAAGAGATTTTACACCAAAGATAGGTGGTTATCTTTCTTCAGATTGGTATTTTTTGTTCTTTACTACAATTTTTTGAAATTAAATTTATAGTTAATTCAGATCCTTTGGCTAGATTTCATATTGAGCCTTATGCTTCAAATGTTGTAGAAAGTTATTCAGCCATAGATCAAACCGATTTTGATGTCATAACATAGATTTCTACATTAGATGGTGTTTCTAACTTTTTTATAGATGAAAAAATTCAAGAAGAACATGATTATGATCCATACAAGGAATTAGAAGAAGGATTATTTGGTGGTTACTATCTACATGAGGAAAATGCACCTATTCCCTTACTATCCAAAATAGAAAATATAGTTGAAGGCGTATGAATGCTTCATTTCGATGGAGGGAAGGGGAGAGAGAACGAATACTAAAAAGGACAAGTGGCATGTTTGATGCTTACTTCTCTTTCGAATGAAAGGTAATTTTTCAGCTCTAATTCTACAATTTTCATGTACTTGTAACGTAGCTGATATGAAGCATTAATTCATGGCCCTAACAATGGGGCTAGGAAAAAGAAGGTATCAACATGTTACAAGTGTTTGGTGATTCAAATTTAGTGATTAATCAAGTAAAAAACTTTAATGTTTGTAAAAATTCATTGCTGAAATCTTACAAGCATAGATTTTTAGACTTAATGGATAATTTTGAGGATATTAAATTGTAATCTATTCCAAGAGTTAAAAACAAACATGCAGACAAACTTGCAGCATTTGGTGCTAGTTTTGAAGTGCTCGAACAAATTGAAAACAATAAAATACAGCCACATATAAATCTGATTATTAGACCTTCAGTGCCTGATAATAAAGAAAATTGACAAGTTTTCGAAGATGATGAGAAAAACTTCATATTTCTGCAGCAAGAAGTTGAATTTTCTACAGTTAATCAAGAAGATTGGAATTATAAAGAATTAAGAGGCTTTAATATGAAATTGGCACAACATACTATTGAATTGGATCCAAAATCCAAGCCCATCAGACAAAAACAAAGACCGGTGAATCCTCACATTGAACCTCTCACGAGAAAAGAATTGAACAAGTTAATTAAGGAAAGAATTATTTTTCCTATCAAACACTCAAGTTGGGTAGAAAATATAGTACCAGTGCAGAAGAGAAACAAAGAGATCAGGTTGTGCGTGGACTTTCAGGATTTGAATAGATCTTCTCTTAAAGACTATTATTTGCTTCCCTCTATGGAACAGATCTTGAAAGTTGTGGCCAGTTCAGAGAGATTCTCATTGCTAGATGGCTATTCAGGTTATAACCATTATAAGATCAAAAGACCATTATAAGACAAATGACATAGGTTTAAGACCATAATTCTATTTGAAACTACAAAAAAAATTCTACTTTTCATTGGGTCAACGAGGCACACCTTTAAAGTTTGAATTGTCTCAAGAAATCATTAGACCTTGGATAATATTTGATGCTGAAATCATGTAGTGGATTATAATTCAGTGTTCATTTTAAGAACCCCATCCAATAATATATTATAGAATGGGTGGCGAATCTCTGAAATGGAATTTTGAAATAATTACAAATATCCAAAAAATTGTTTCGCGACAAAGGATATTTAGTAGCCCATAGTTTTCTACAGTTTTGTATAGTTAGATGGATGTTGGACACTCCTATATCTACTATTAGATGGGAACAAGGTTGGACAAATATCTCTTCACTATTGTACGACTGTCTCTGCTCTAGCTGATCCATCGGGATCCAAAGAAACACCCACTTCATTGTTCCATAACACCAGAAGAAGAAACAAGAACCATAATAAAATGAGTAAATGGAGGTTCTCTTGAAGGCACACCACTTTTGCTAGGCGGTGGTTTCATAGAACCACGACTAGGAGACGGTGGTCTTGAGATTGACTGTCTACTCAAGGGTGGCGGTCCTATTACTTTTGAACAGGAGTAATGATGCGAATGGATTCCAACTTGAAGCGCCCAACAAACGTCTCTTCCCTTCATGCCCTTTCCATCCCCCAATGCCACGGAGGACATTTCAAGCTTATAAATACAGAAAGTAACAGATAATGGGCATTCAAAGATCTAGGGAGATAGAGAACAAATTTTACTTAATGAGAGCAGGAGAAAGAATCTTCATTGCTGAATGGACATTGTCTGAGCAAGGTTAGAAATATAGCAAGTAATTGGAGAGAAGGTTTACATTTTTATTCTTTGCATATCTCTTTTCTTTTCATACTTAGTGTCAATATTTAATTTTCTATAGTAGACCATAAAATTGAGAAGAAGGGAAATTGCCCTTCCCGAATGGTTTTCCTCCATTGGAGTTTCTAGGATAAAATTGTTGGTGTTGAAGTTTTTGAATTCTTTCCTACCCTGCAATTTCCCTGTCTAGAGAACTATATGTCATTCAGCTAAGTTATAATTTCTTAGCAAGTTTTTTCATTGTCAAAGTTGAAAGTAGAACAGACGTAATTGTGGGATTTGTAGAGTTCCAAAGTAGACATTTACAATAAACAACAAGAACAAAAAAAAAAAAACATTTTGGTATCAGAGCTATTATCTATTTTAGGATTGTGGAATTCGCATCTTCTTGTTAGTTTGTATGACCGTGTAAAAGGTCCAAAAGGGGAAGAATTTTTTGACCTTGTGAGCTAGATATTTCTATGAGAAGGTGGAAAACATGAGCATTCGATCTCAAAGGGAGAAGAGAACTTGGCTTGTAGAGTCGAGATGCTAGACGCAGGCATGGATAGGTTGCATAGAAAAACAGAAGCGATCTGCATGATTTGGCAAACGACAACTTAAGTTAGCAATATTCCATGGACTTAGTGGTTCAAGAAATGGCCCAAAAACTTGGTAGGTATCGGAAAGAGCCTATGAAGAGGAAAAAGGGAAGAGCACATGAAGAGAACGCCAATTGTAGCGTGAGAAGGGTAAAATCTGCACATACACCTTTTAAAGTTGAAACGAAGTGGAAACTTAAGAATTTTGAAGGACAAGTAGATGTAAAATTACTGGATAAATGGCTAAAGTAGTTGGAAGTCTATTTTAGTGTGTATAATGTCACCGAGGAACAAAGGGTCACCTTTTCACGTCTCAAAATGGAAGGTCATGCTGTGGTTTGGTGGGAAACCCATCTAGCCACTTGTGAGAAGAAGAAACGTCCTATTGTCAGTACTTGGAAAGTTTTTAAAGAATTTATTAGAGATAAATTCTATCCTATTGGCCATAAGAATGACATGATGATTAAGTGGCATTACTTTAGGCAGGGTAGTGGTTAAAATGTGCAAGACTACACTATGAAATTTTGGAGACAAGCCATGTTACTTAATATGGACTTAGAGGATGAGGACATTATGACCAAGTATTTGGGAGGAGTTCACACTCAGCTTTGGAGGAAGGTAATCTCCACAAAGCCGAAGGACCTCAATGAAGCTTGTATACAAGCATACTACACTGATGACAAGAAGAAGCAAGGAGAAACAGAGCCAAAGGGAGGCCAGTCAATAGAACAACAAGATAAATAACAAGGGAAGGCAAGTAACAAAGGTAAATGGAAAGTTAAACATGTCACTATTGCTTTGCATACTTGTAAAGATCCTAAGAATTTATGTAAGAATTGTGATGTAAATAGACATAATGACGCCACATGTTGGAAGTTGCATCCAGAATTGCACCCAAAGCACCGAACCAAGGACTCCAAGAAATCTGTGGGCATTGTGAAGACAGAAAGAGAGGTGGAGATTGAGGATGATTCGGATGTAGATGAGAGGTTGGGATGCATGGCCACTAACATGTAGAGGGCAGCAGAAGAAGAGATGAGGAAGTTATTTCAAATCAGAATCCAAATCAAGAAGACTAAGGTAAACGCTTTAGTAGATTCTGGTTCTCAGTCAAATTTGATTTCTGATGAGGTTGTAGAACAACTTGGTGTATAAAATTACGCGCATCCACATCCATACCCACTGGGATGGGTGAAGAAGGGTGTAGAAATACAAGTTACAAGGAAGTGTAAGTTTCAGTTTGGGATAAATACCCAATACATAGATGTATTAGAGGTTGATATCATTCCACTCAATGCATTTGACATTGTCTTCAGAAGTCCTTACTTGTATGCCAGGGATGCTGTGTTCACAAGGAGGGAGAACTAGTACAGATGGGTTAAGGATGGAGTCAGTTTTAACATCTAGGTACACGAGAGAAAATCAAAGAAGGCTATGGTAAGTGCCAACCAAGCACCAATACTTATTCAGGAAAATCATCAGTTTTGTTTGCTTTCATTGGAAGAAAAGTAAAATGGACATGAGAGCACAAATATTTCTAAGCAAAGGATGGATAATTTGGATAGCACTTGTCAGTTTTTACAGAAGTATCCACCACAGGAACTACTCATTTAAGGAGTAGAACAAATGTCCGCTATACAGTCACCGTATCTACCTATGGATTCACTAGACTGGACCGTGGGGCAGCAAGAAGAAGAGGAGATACAAGGAATGGTGGTGACTATAGCAGCAGTGTACTTGGAGAGGATTCAACCAATCCATCTCAAGAGAAAAAGATAGGAAGGGACTAAACCACTATAGTATGGGACATTTTCCATACTTGAGTAGGTTGGAGAAGAAACCTTCAGGCCATACTTCATGCAGATGCACACAATAGAAAGTTGCAAGAGCTCACATCCTCTAACGTCATCTATGCATGACACATAAGGAAAGATACAAAAGTTGACTTCTAAAGAGGATTGTACTCGAGGTAACTCGGAGGAGGATGTAGCACTGGAGCAACAAATCAGAGATCCACAGGAGTCTTAGCAAGTTAGACGAGAGAAGACACCAAGGCATACCTAGTGGTACTCGAATGAGCACGAGAGGGATTTGATTCCTTTACCACTCCCCTACTAAGATTTTGTGGGACCAAAAGCCTCCTAAGTAGGGGAGGTATGATCCATAGGGATCTAGAGAAACACACAACTTCATCAATTCCATCAGCACCAAGAAGAAGAAACAAGAAAAATAAATAAAATGAGGTAAACGGAGGTTCTGGAAGTAACTACCACTCTGCAAGGGTGGAGGTCCTAAAACTGCTGCCCAACCAGGGCAGCGGTCCTGAGACTTCTGGTCTGCTCAGGGCGGCGGTCCTGTCACTTTTGAATAAGACAATGGAATGTGAATGGACGTGAACTTGAAGTGCCCAACCGTGTCTCTTCCATTCCATGCCCTTTCACATCCCCCAGTTCATGGGAGGACATGTGAAGGCTTATAAATACATGAAAGGAACAAGATAATGGGAATTCAAAGATCTAGGGAGATCGATAAGCAGAGTTTAATGAGAGGAGTGAGCAAGATCTTTAGTGCTGGAATGGAATTGTAGGAGCAAGGTGTAGAAATAGAGCAAGCAAGTAATTAGAGAGAAGGTTTACATTGTTTCTTCTTTTCATACTTATTGTAATATGTAATTTTCTATATTTGACCAATCAAAGTGGGAAGAAAGGGTAGTTTCCCTTCCCGACTAGTTTTCCTTGATTGGAGGTTTCTAGGATAAAATTGTTGGTGTTGAAGTTTTTGAATTCTTTCCTACCCTATAATTTCCTTTCTATAGCACTAGATGATCAGTCACTAAGTTCTAATTTTTTTAGCAAGTATGCCATTTTCCAAAATTGAAAGTAGAACAACATAATTGTGTGATTCGTAGAGTTCCAAAGTAGAAGTTTATAGATCACTAGCAGACGGGTCAGTTTGGACAGTCGTCTCTTCCCTATTGGACAAATGGCTGGATGGTCATCTTTTCCCTATTAGATGGTCATCTCTTCCCTATTGGATGACCATCCCTTCCCTATTATATGGTCATTCCTTCCGTATTGGACGGGTCAGGTTGGACGGCCATCTCTTCTCCATTAGACGGTTCAAGATGTATGATCATCTTTTGCCTGTGAGAAAAACCATGATAGATGGTTGTGTACCACCTATTAGGTAGACTAGCATGCACAATCATCTCTTCTCTATTGGATGACCATATTTATATCTAAGCCATCCATCTGATATAGAAGGATGGTTGTCTCTTAACTATCCATATCTTCTGAAATCAACGAGTCTCTAGACACATGTTGCCTCAAAAATATTTGTTATCCATTTTCACCTCCTAGGTGAAAATGAATAATGGGGAGTCTTTGTAATGGAAGCAGTTATAAAAGGGCCCATAGGTCAATCCAAAGCATACATGTAGCTATCAATGTTTTGAGGCATCACCAAAGTCTTTGGGAAGGATGGAAACCATTAGAGGATTTTTTCCTCTTCTAGGTTTTTATAGAATTCAAAGTTTTATTCAGATTGGAAGGAAAAACAATGAGACCCACTTATAGGAGAAAATGGGAAAAATATGATGTCTAGTCTAAGACCCCTTCAAACACCTCCACAAAACCCCTGGTGTACTTAAAACCCAAAATATTGAAAAACTTCAAAAAGGAATGCATAAATTTGAAGAAATGGTCTAAGACCCTTAACAAGCTCGCCGAGCTGGCTCCTAGCTCAGTGAGTTGAGCTTGCATCGAGTTTTTTATGGTGGCCGAGATATTTTTTATGATGAGCTGAGCTAGTTTTGGGGTGTCGAGCTGTGATAATGGTAGGTGAGCCAAATTGCATAGCCCTAAGGGAGCTATAATTATGCATCAGGGGGGGAGTTTTTAGGATCTTACATTGCAGGATGAGTTAGATCCATGGCTTCCGAGTTGATGAAAACACCATGTGGCAACTAGTTTCATAATCGAGTTAAAGTTTGGAAGGGATCTCATAGCAGGCTCATAGGGGAGACTTAGTGGCATGGTGAAGGATGAGGTTAGCTTGCCAAGAAAACTCTGCGAGCCGGGCCAAGTCCCGTGCAATAGTGGGATGCAGGAAAGTCAGCGAAGCGGGGTACTGAGAGCCCAAAGGAACTCAAGCCATGATTTCCTCATAGGCATGAGTTGGCTAAAGTAAATAGTGTACAAATGGACATGGGGTCAACGACCCATGTGAGGCAAGGAAACTGGGAACTTGGTGGGCACGGAAATCGGATGCAAGGAGTTCGGTTGCTGGGAGCACGAAATGGATGGGACGTCGGGGCCCACATTGGCCGACTCAGTTGATGTGGTGGTTGGAGGAAAAGGTGACATGAGCTTGGGGAAGCCGAGTTCCACGTAGGAAAAAATTCTTGCATTGCATGGGGCGAGGTGACCGAGGCATTACCGAGCCCCACCGAGGTGGCATGTGGAGCCGTCGAGGTGGCACAATGTGCGATGTCAAGTGGAGGAAAAGACCCCACTGAGCTAGAGAGGAGGTCATCTGGGATAGAAAAAATGACATCATGATCAATGAGCTTGCAACGTTGATAGCCCAATGTAAGGTAGGGACTTAGGGAATTAAGAGGAGGTTCTAGCTTGGTGAGCTAGTTGGTGAGCTGGCCGATCTGGCCCTCAATGAAATATTTAAAACATTCACCCCTCCCCATTCAAATTAAAAAATGAATGGGACACACCATAAAATTTGAAACCTCCCAGGCCATTTAAATGATGTAGAAACATTAGAGAAGATGGAAAATTAAAATGATCATTTCCCTCCAATGTAATTGGACATTCCCATGAAGAGGAAACAATCCTGAGAAACACAATCAACTGGTCACACTCAAAGGACCATAAATTTTTTATTTCTCAAAGAAATCATGCAAAATTAGACTCGTTGGAATTTTGGATCTGAGATCTACATAAAAAATCAAGAAATTGAATGATTGATGGAGTTTTGAGGGTTAAAATTGTAGAAAAAGATCCCATTTTTAAATAGAGACTTTTAGGTGGTTGAATTCCATTAAATGAGCATGGGAAGCCATTTTTCTTTTGCTGCAACTTATGGGACAACATGGGATGGCTCTTACAGGTTACCAATCATCATTTTCACCTACTTTTGGTACTTTACAAGTGGTTGGAAGGGAAAATCCAAGATTATAATTTCTTTCTCCTCTTCCTCATTCTCTATGAATTGAATTATCCTATCATTTTGAGGGGGGCATTAGATCTTGTAATAAAAATCTACCATTTTTGTTTTGGAACACCAATGTGTTGCATGCCTTCATATTAGAATTCTTACATGATGATCCAGGTCCTTATCTTGCTCTATAAATGAACTGTGCATACCAATGAAACAATAGATGCAAATTTGTGGATGTTTTCTTCCCTTGTTTGTGTTTATTTCATTCTTCTTTCCTCTTTATGTTGGATGCATGTGTATTATGTCTTTTTTATGCTTCTTACAGGATCTATTATTTTTGTGCCTCTATGGGAATGATGTTATGAATGTTTTAATTAGAATATGGTGGTTGTTTCACCCTCTTTAATATGAATTTCTTCCCATTTCCACACATTGGAGAGTATTTTCCATGCCCTTCTCTTAGTGCATCACCTATTTTAGTGTATATTTCTTTTATTTTCATACTGTTTCCCTCTCCCTGGTCCCTTGGAAACTTTAAGTTAGAGGTAGTTGATGGATTCCCCTTCACTAGAGTTAGTTGTTGCATTAGTTTAGGAAGAGGAACAAACCTTCTCTGGAGAGTTTCTTCAACTGTACGCTCCCACACCTTTAAGTAATTCTATGTTACCAGTCATATTGCTTGCCTGAACACACTCACATGCTAATCAATAAGAGGGTGATGTGAATCGGTGATAACAGTTCTTACACACTCGATGGGACCAAGAATTCTTCATTTTTATTACATCAAGATTGATTTTTTCTTGTTGTAAGTTCCAGCCTTTAGACACCTTATAACAACACATTTGGTGACTCCAAAAGGGAATATTTCAGTGGTTTCAGCAATGCTAGTGGTTCAAATTTATGAGAATAATTCAAACCCGATCAAGAACTTTAGAAGAAGGTGTTTTTAAATACTTGTATCTCTCACCAGGTAGAGGAAGGAGAGGAAGAAGAGTCCAAAGGTCTCCATCTCCCCCAAATAGAACATTTTTAACACCCCCAACTAGTAGGCCATTTATTCAATCAACTAGAGTCTTTAGACCAATCTGAATGACACATCAACAACCACCACAAGTACCACCAAATCCTTTTGAATATTTTATAGGAAGTATTCCACTTAACCTCAATCTAGTTCTGATGGTAGTATTGAAGAACATCTCATACTTCACTGGGGAAAACCATATAACTCTGATTGATCACATTCAAGACATTGTAAATGTCTGTGATATACATGAGATTATCGAGATAGATGTACCTGTAAAAATTATAGCTTCTTCTTTCAAAGGTAAGGATTTGCAATGGTTCAAAATATTAACAATGGGATCGATTAAAAATTGGGATCAATTATGCACAACTCTTTGTAGCTAGTTTGGATAAAAGTCAGATAATCTATCTCTTTTGGAGTAGTTGACTACAATCAAGAGAGCACCAAATGAGCAAATGGATTATTTTAACTTCAGGTTGAAAAGAACATGGGATAGGATTCCAATTTCCATAAGATCAGTAGTTAAAGGTCTTTTTCTCTATTTCCTTAAGGATCTTAATTCTAATATAGCCATGATGATATAATCTATGGGAGGAACAACATTTCTAGAGGCTTAAAACAAAGTTATTAGAGCTAAAAATTGATTGATCCAAGCCGTTAAACTTGCACCTAGACACAAGTTCTAGTCAAACCCCTACAATATCCCCATTCTTGCCCCAAAAAATTAGAATTCTGATGAAGCTTCCACTTCCTCTTCTGGCACCTAAAATGAGCTCTAGGATGTTATGAAGCAATTAAAAAAGTTAGGAAATGAGTTGGTGACTCTTGAGAGGTGAAAAAAACAGAATATTGGGTTATATCAACCTCAAGCCCAACCAAATAGACCTCCATATTAGACTAACATACCACTCACTCAAGATGCTAATCAGAATCAAGGGCAACCTCCTACAAATAGACCATTTCAACCTTATAATCCTAATACCACTTCAACATTCAGGGCATTGGTTCCAACTCAAAATAACACGACACATGAATATGAATGCTGTTTCCCATGAAATCAACCTCACAATAATGCAACATATTTCAATGGTGCTTTAAATAAAGAATTGACGGTGACAACAATGGGTGTATCTCAAGAATAAATTGAAAAAAGAAAATTAGTAGAAGAATAGTTCACCGAAACCACCTCCAAATGACACCACACTTGTGAATTATAAAGCTAAGGATTTCTGTGAAAAAAACCAAGCCTCTCTTCTCAAGGTGTGGAAGCCAACACAAGGTCTAAAAAGAGGAACTTATAGGAAGGATGGTCATCCAATCCAAATACTTCTCAGCCTTCCATCACACTCCAAGGAGTTAGCAATCCCAATGTAGCCCCAAATGTGCCAAATCAGTCTAAACAACCTCCTAAATCAGCCCATGTACTAGTTGTAAGAACTCATGTTCCAAACAAAGGACAACAAAAATATATCTCTTATTCTTTCAATATCATAGATCAAATGAAGAATTTTTTTTGAATATACCAATGTGGGAGTCATTGGCAATTCTAAGCCAATGAGACTTGTTACAGGCATCCATGGAAAACTAGTTCACATCAAATGAACCATACAAGGATCAAGAGAAGGTTATCACCAATACAAATCAGCAAGAGGGAAGTCAAGGAGGCTAATAAGGTAAAAAAATGAAGCCTCCTCCATTCTATATATTGCTAAATATTGAGAAAAACCTTGTACACAATTGCATGATTGATCCAGGAACAAGTAGCTCAGTCATGCCCAAGCAAATAGTTGATCAGCTGGAACTAAAGTATGAACTAGTATCAAAGGGAGTTGTGTAAATTTATGGGACAATAGTGGGAATAGTTGGAGTGATCAATATATTGAGCCTAACATTACATACATGCCCCAATGTCACAGTTTTGTAAGATGTATCAATCATTGACTTGCCACCACTATTTGCATTGTGTTTGTCTCGGTACTTCATAGCTAAAATCAGAGGCTAATTTTCTGCTGATTGATCACACATGCTATTCAGAACAAGATATGGAGCCAAAACCACTATTAGATCAGAACTAATTTCCAAATTTCATATTGAGCCCCATGTACCAATCCGAATCAATGCTAATTGCACTATATTTGATTAAGAGGATTATATGGAGACCCAAGAAGAAGATACTAAAGTTGGAAATATCCCATATCTAACACTTGATGGATGAGAAAACAAAAGGCATGCCTATGATCCATACAAGGATATTGAGGAAGTTGAGTTAGGTATTTATTGCTTACACGAAGAAAATACACCTCTACCAAACATCACCAAATCAAATCACAAGGATGAAAATGAAGTATGACAGCTATTATTTGATGGCTCAAGGGGTAGGTAAGGTGATAGAGGAGGGGAAATGCTTGTGTCACTAAAAGGTGAGAGATAATACTCAACTTTCCATTTTCAATTTGCTTGTTCAAACAACACGACTGAATACAAAGCATTGATCCATGGATTGCATTAGGAAAGAAAAAGAGGTATGAAAAACTTACAAGTGTTTGGGGATAGTGAGCTAGTTGTAAATCAGATTAGGGAGAAAAATCCAAGAAAAAATGATCCCCTTAAAATCTACAAACACAAAGTATGGGATCTCATGGAAGAATTTGAATCATTTAACATCGAGGCCATACCAAGGAAGAAGAATGAGGCTATAGAAAATCTTGCATAAATTAGGGAAGAATTTGATGTGGTTGACAATATTAAGAAGGATCAAACCAAGCCTCACATTAAGGTAGTGGTAAGGCTAGCTACCCCAAAAAACAACACAAGCTGGAAAGTCTTTTAAAATGATCAACAGATCATTAATTTCCTACAAGAAGAAGATAGATTATCCGATAGAAACCAGAAAAAGCTAGAACAATAGTATGGAGATCAAGTGGTTCAGCTGAAGACAAATAAACTCCCAAAAGGTTTGGTGACTTTGGAATCAATCTTCAACCCCAATGACCAATTCCAAAAAGAGAAGAAAAATATTCAAGTCAAGGGTGAAGATTCAAAGCCAATTTCAGTAGGTGAAGGTAAGGTGCTGCAAATTGACAAGATGAGTACTGATCAAGAGAAGTATGATTTTATCCATCTTTGTCAAGACTTTCTAGATGTATTTTCCTGGAATTATAAAGACCTGAGATGATTTAATGTGAAATTGTCACAACATACTATTGAATTGGATCCATAATCCAAGCCCATCAGATAGAAAAAAAGACTGGTGAATCCTCATATTGAATCTCTCACGAGAAAAGAATTGAACATGTTCATTGAGGAAAAAATTATTTTTCTGAACAAACATTCAAGTTGGGTAGAAAATATAGTATTAGTGCAGAAGAGAAATAGAGAGATCAAGTTGTGCACAAAATTTTAGGATTTGAATAGACATTCTCTTAAAGACCATTATCCTCTTCCCTCTATGGAACAAATATTGAAAGTTGTGGCCAATTCAGAGAGATTCTCATTGCTAGATGGCTATTCAGGCTATAACTAGATCATGGTGAAAGAATATGATTAGTTTAAAACAACCTTCACTACAAAATGGGGTACATACACTTATAGGAAGATGTCATTCAGACTATCAAATTCTGATGCTACTTTCCAAAGAGTGATGGATATGGCATTTAAGGGGCTGATTAACAAGATAGTGCTTGTTTATCTTGATGATATCACCGTCTTCTCCAAAAATGCAGCAAATCATCTTTTTCACCTCATACAAGTGTTCCAAAGATGCAGAAGATTCAAAGTGTCCTTGAATCCCAGAAAAATGTATATTCTTGGAACATGAGGGAAAGCTATTAGGACACATTGTTTCGAAGGAAGGGTTGGTAATTTATCTCGAGAGAGTTGAATCTATCCATGCACTTCCTTTACCTAGTCACAAGAAGGCTCTCCAAATTTTCTTAGGGAGAATCAAAATTTTCCGTAGATTTGTGTTGGATTTTGCCACTCTTGTTAAACCATTGACTATGATGTTGAAGAAAATCATGTCATTCAAGTGGACATCAAAAGGCAAGGAAATATTTGAAGCAATCTAGCATGCAATATCTAAAGCTCTAACCCTCATCAACTCGGATTTCTCAAAAGACTTCATGTTATATGCCTTTGGTGGATCGGATACAATTTCAACTATCTTGGTACAGATGAATAAAAAAGGTTCGTAACAGCCCATAGCTTTCTTAAGTCAAAGATTGGAATACTATGAAGTAAGGTATTCTTTCATTGAAAAGCATGTCTTAGCTGTGATAAGAATCTTGAAGAAACTTAGACACTTGATTTCAAACAACAAGATTTAGTTACTAGTGTCTCATGTTGGGATCAAAGACTTTATCTTAAACAAGGATTTAAATGAGAAAAGGGTAGGTTGGATCACACGTGTGATGGAACATGACATAGAAATATAGGTGACCAAGCTGGTCCATGGAAAAGGTTTGTGTGAGCAACTTGCTTCTAATCAACATGATGAATCAAATGGTGAAGAGGAAGCTATCCTAGTGTTGCAAGACAATCATGAACAACCAGCTAATGGTGTAACCAATCCATGCTAGACTCAAAATACGGTGCATTATTTTTAAACAGGTCCATGCCCTCTAGAGTTGAGTAAAGAAAAGAGAAGATACTTCATATTACAGTCCATTCCATATGCTCTCATTGATGGTATCTTGTTTAAGAAGGACGTGAATGGAGGTCTCCTAAGGTGTGTCCCAACAAATCAGACCAAGAAAGTGTTTCACGAGTTCCATTATGGAGAAGCAGGAGGCCAATTTTCTCCATGAGTAACATCCCTCAAGATCATGAAGGCCGGTTACTCTCGGTCCACGTTGTTTAGTGATTGTTATACATGGATCAAAAAGTGTAAAAAATGTGCATTCTTCATAGGAAATGAAAATATAACAGCGCCATCCCTTAATCCCATCTCAGTAGATCAACCTTTCATGTAGTAGGGATTGGAATTCATTGGGGTCATCAATCCGAATGTAATCCAAGTCCACAAATGGATCCTCATGGAAACATATTATTTCACCAAGTTGACCGAAGTAGTAGCCCTCAAATAAGTAAATGAGTCTAGCATACTAGACTTCTATGAGGGGATAGTGACCATATTTGGTGTTCTAGATACTATCATATTAGGCAATGCCCTAGCATTTCTTAGCACAAAGATCATTGAATGGGATATTAGGAATGGGAAATATCTCAACACTTCATTTAATTATTACCCCCAAGGTATTGGGCAAGTAGATTCTACTAACAAGAACTTGCTGAGAATCATAAGAAGAAATCTAGATGAAAACCAGAGGACTTGGTACATAAAGATCAAATCAGCCTTGTGGTTGGATAAAATCACACCAAAGAGGTCTACATGTAGTTCTCCATACACACTATTCTATGGAAGGGAGGTAAGGCTACCTATATCACTTGAACTACTGACATTGGAGCTTCTGAGGTAGTTAGAGTTGTCTAAATTTGAACCCACGAAAGCCAGGTATGTAAAGCTTATCAAGTTGGAAGAAACAACAGAGAATGCAATGCAAACCATGGAGAAATATCAAACCTTGATTAAGAGGTCATTTGACAAGAAGGCCAAACCAAGGACATTCTAAGAAGGAGACTTGGTGTTAAAGTGGTATGCAGATCGGGAAAAACCAGGAAAGCATTCCAAGTTTGATGTTATATGGAGTGGTCCATACATGATCACAGAGTGCAAGAGTAGAAATTATTTCTGACTAGCCAAGTTGGATGGTGAAGAATTATAGATTCTAGTCAATGGAATTTACCTCAAGAACTATTACTAGAAGGAAGATTCTCACCCTTGTACATATTAGTTTAAGGATTTTAATTCCTCCAAGTGCTAGTGCACATTGTCTCACTGTTAGAGTATTTTTTAATTTCCCTAAGTTCCTTAGGAACATGTTCTATTGCTTCTAGTGTTGTCTTTTTCATAGTTTACCATGCTTCCAGATAGATAAAATTACAGCAAGAGGATCAGATTTGCAAGAAACAATTATTATCTTCAAGAAAAATCAAATGTCGAGCAACTAAAATTAGGACATAGAACATATTTCAATGTTCTCATTATTTGCTTCTTCAGCAAAAAATTTGAACTTCTCACGCCCTTTAGAATCATAAAAATCTGTGTTGGGGCATCTTGTGGTATGGTAATAGATGGCAGTAATATGAGTTTGCAAACAACCCAACCATTGTGTGAAAAGTTTCATCCCTTCAACAATGTTTTGAGAAGCCTATTTGGAGGAGAAAATCATATTTTAATAGAGTTCCGTGATGTCCCGAATCAGTAGGTGTTTTATTCAAAACTCCGCAATGTGCTATGCATGCCAAGTAACCATTGGTTTCAGTGTGCTAGATGCTTGGTAAAAAATTAGGTTTGGGATAGCCCCAAGAGGTCACCTTTTTAGTATCACCAATAAAATTGCAAGAGGAAGTAGGAAAGATCCCAATTTCAAGTAGTTTTTGACTCACATAAATCTTATTCTCAATATTTTCTTACAAAGAGTTAGGAAATGAGAGAAAGAAACAACCAATTATTAGCCTCAAGCAATGTTTACAATGTTTCAAATTAGCTCGGGATGATCAGGGAGGACTCTGTGCCCAATGGATAAGGATGCAAGTCACTGATCATCCCATCTAGCAAGTAGATGGCCCCGCAAGTCACCAAATTGTTATCCATTTTGATGCAGGATTATCCTACAAAACATGTACATATGGTATTAAGGAGTCTTAGGAGTTGTTTAATCATAATGAACCTCATTGGAGGTATTAGAATTCCATTCTTATTCTTATAGGTCATTTGAGTGTTTTCCCTCCAAAATTTGTTGAACGTGTTGTAGCATTATTCAAGGTAAAGTGACTAATAGGATGTTAGGATGTGATATAGGTGAAATAAGGCTTACAAATCAACATAGTGTCTAAATATCATTATGGTGTTATGATGATCAAGTAGGAGGATAAAATTAGTAAGGTTGTTTATAGGTTGAGAGTTTATAGGAGTTAGCTTAGGACTTCACACTAAGTTGGGAATGGTCTGTTATACATAAATTTAAGAATAAGAATAGTCGGCCATGGATGTCTACAAGCGATTGATGATAGTTTGGGTCCTCCAAGATGATATAAGCTTGAGAGATGTATGATTTGATCTAATATTGAACCTGAAGGAGGCAGGATTTGAGTACACAACTCTATTTCTTTAGATTGCATTAGTTCTCATACTAATATTCCATTGATATGTAGTGTGATCTCATGATTGAATGGTTGTGATGATGATGGATGGAAAATGATCTATAGGTATGTACAAACGTGCGAGAGTTTATAGAACTAGAATCCATTAATTTTTGTATGGGTTATAATCTTTTGAATCTCTCGGGTTTTTCCAGGGCTACACCATCAAAAAAGAAACCAATGAAGTAGTAAATAGATATTTTATATCATTTTCTTGCTCGAGGGTAAGTAAAACTTGGTGATGGGACTGTTGTGAGGTAATTTATAGTGTCTATGTGTTTAATAATCCATGAGAGAGTTTGGAGAGTCAAGAAAGAGTGAGGAAGTTGTTTATGTAAAATGAACATGAATTGTTTGACGTAATGTTTGTATGGGAAAATCGATGTAAATTTTGTTTTAAACAATCAAATTAGCTGAAATTTGGAACATATTTTCTTTGTATGGCTATATAAGAGCTGTCAAATTTTCAAAATGATATGCAAAACAAAAATTTTCTGCAGATGTTTTGGAAAAACATGGTAGAATTAGGTTTTGACCTTTAAGAATGTGTTATACTGAAATAATGGTCATACAAGGTTTTTGGTTATTCATAGACCACTCTCAGAGCATGTCTAATGTGTATTTAAAGTTTGTATGCATATGATCTTTATTGATCCAAACTCTTTCTTAAGACTAAATGTATTGGCAATGTTTTTGGACTTCTCAATAGATCAATTAATGGATGCATTGAATGGTCTGATTTTTCAGTGTAGAGAACTAGGGAATGATCTCAATGTGGTTTTCACTTAAATAGAATGAAGAAGATCTAGGGATGGTGGAGGAACTATGAGGATTGATCTTATTGTCAAGACTGCATATTGCTCTAATACTCTTATTTTCAATAATGACAACCACTAAGCATCTACTATCTCCACCTAAGGTTATATCCAAAGGAATTACAAGAGCATTCAAGCATCCATCTAGCTTCACATAAGGGAAAAGGGACTGTCATTTTTGCATACATGCATAGGAGGGGAATTTCATTTTTCCATGTACACATCTATCTACATTTTCTACATATAGTTATTTATCACTATCAAGTGTGAATCACACAAGAGCCACCTAGGGCACGATTCTACACACACATACACACACATGGAAATACATGGAGTCTTGTTGGAAAGAAAATTTGTCAGAGGAAAAATTTGTGGGTTTCTTGCCAACGCTATGGAATTCTAAGTCCCTCTACTTAAATGGTGTAGCTTTTGTATATGCATGCATGAGTAAAGTGTGTTTTATCTGGGTGGCCTTGCATTCAGGGATCCAATAGGGGCACTCCATCGACCCTGCAGAAAAAATTGTAGATATGTGAAAGGCAGGAATTTTCTAGGAGAGTGGGAAAGGGAGTGAGAATGTTAGACAAGGGAAACTAATGTTGCAAGTAGAAAATAAGAGACTTGCATACAATAGCTAGAACTTTCATCACATGCACTAAAATTAAGAAGAAACAAATCTGCATAACAACAAGACCAAATAGAATTTAATGAGCAAAAAGTATCAATAAAATCCTTATAAAATGCTGGAAACACCTTCTTATATTGATGCTAAGCATAAATTATACATAACATAAGAATGGAAGACATTTTATAATAAGGGAAATGGAAGAAATTTTCTATATCTTTGTTCTCTTCACAAGGATCTCTCTCTCATGAATTCACAAAAAAAACTTAGAAGTCTAAGAAGACCCTCAAATGAGGAGCTTGTTACGATTTATAGAAGAGAGGAAACCCTTCATCTTCCTTGTGAATTTTCAAATACTAAATTTTTTAATTTAGACTGTTCTTTTGTCACACAGATTGTGCACCCATTAAATTGTTGAGTGATCCTGTGGAAGTTGAAACATCCCCAAGGTGTGGGACCTTGTTGCCTTTGGGATGAACCTATGGAGAAGGCTGAATTACTTTGGAACTTGGGGAGCTTGATTTAAGATCGATGTGCAAGGCCATAAAAACACTTTAAAATGAATGCTAATCTACTCATTTCATGGGGCTTAGAGTTATAAATAACATAAAAAGGAAATAAGGTGATACACCAAGAGAGTATACTTAGAAAATTTTTTGATCTTCACACCGGAGAGGGTTAACTTGGAATGGATAAAGTAAACATCAAAATCCAATTCATCTTATGCTGTTTAGACAAGGCATATAATATACCATAGAAAAAATAGCATTCATTTCCTTATATGACCCCTAAGGATACCTGATAGATAGATCAAATTTATTCAAATACACAATCAACAAATCACGAAAATATATGATATACACATGTCATACATCCCTTTCTCTTCATAAAAATTAATGATAATATAACTTTATAACAAAAGGAATATAATATTTCCACAATTGATATTGAAGATAACCATATAATTCTCCCACAGATTGAAATAAGATACTCTAAAATAAAGGTGGGTTAATCACTTATACTAAGGAGTTACACTTTCAAAAATCATACATTGATCAAATATTGACACAATAGATCAGACATTTCATGAAAAAATATTGTTTTGAATATAATTGAAAGGCTCAAAATTATTGCAAGCAATCTTCTAAGCTTGAAGAGTAACTTACCCAATGATCTCTATAGTATCTTTAAATTTTATACACCTAACTATTTATAAGTTTTTTAGGTTGAGCCATGTTACAGCTGAAACCTAACGAATCAAATTACTAAAATAGAATGCAATTAAGTTCCAGGGAATAGGCTCCCATAAAAATAGAAAAGTAGTTGCAAAGGTTTGACTAAGTCAAACCTACAACTTGGACTGATCCAAAGCTTGGAACTATCCTTTAATGGCTACGCCTAGGTTAGCTTGGTCTTGCAACATCTTTTCCCTCTTTGGTTTTCTATTGCTCTTTCTACCATATAACCTTCTGATGCTTGTAATAAATGAAATGACTTTATGATTCCTTGTATGCTTCCTCTTCTTCTATTCCACATGCGATTCACCACGTCTGCCGTTTCAATCTCTCTTGCCACTTTAGATGGAAACCTTTTCAACTTACCAATTTCTTTAGTTGACTTGTGAAATTATGACTTGAAACCAACCTATCAATTGAGTCACTATTGAAAGTCCTAATTTCCTAATCATATTTCTTTACCAAAAACTTGAAATTTGAATTTATTTGATCCACTGTAAGGGTGCATCAATATTATCATTGAAAAATTTGCAGTTGATATTATCAAACTCTTATAAGATATCATTTAGACCATCCATTATTTCTAGGTCATTTATCATCCAACTTCTTGATAAAATCTTGTAACACCTGGGATCTAAATTCCATATCCTACTAAAACTTGAAAATTTTTAGAAATATCATCAATTACTACTTCTTAAAGAATTAAATATGGATCCTCATCTCTAATCTTGCCCCACGTGGTTATATTTATATTCAAATTATTGTTATCCTTGGAGAGGGTCTTCATCTATCCTATGAATAAATGCTCTTTCGGTTTATAAATCATTATATAATTCCACATGATTATATAATCAAAGGATTAGATTCCTTAAGCATGCATTCCATCCATCCATTCACTGACCTTACCTTCTGACCTATCTTCTCAATCTAATGATATGAGATATCATCAAGAGCGGAAGAAATTGTTAGAGTAGTTATAGTTGAAAGATCAATGGTTGGAGTGGGTTGTGTTACTTTTCTTAATAGAGCAACGAACTGCTCAACCTTCTGCCTTCAAGTTCATCTTTAGAAGCTTTATCTTTATCATACTTCTCCAAAAAATTCTCAAGAGCCAATCGCACATATTGTTTGGCACCTTCGTGTGTTGCTTTCCCTAGTGAAAATCTGGAGATTTTATAGTTTTCTGCTGTGATAGTCTCTTTCGTATTCCCTTGAACGGGCGTAGAAATTTCCATGAATCGCTCTCTCCTGATTGGTTTACATATAAACTAGAGATAATATTTGGCCATTTGGTCTGTCTCCTTTGGAGCAGGTTCTAACACAATTAGATCTATCATGTTTACTAGAGGCATATTCTTCTTTTTCTTTGGAGTTTGGCTGGTATAGCCATTCTAGTATAGCAGGTGCAACAGATGAAAGTGGCATATGAGTGATTAAGCACATGGAGCACTAGATAACACAATAACACCGGTAACATTAGTTGTGCAATGAAATGGAGGTGGTAATGATGGATGGGGTGGATGTGAGAATAGCCTCATGGAGTGGATGCAATGATGCTATAAGCTAAAATGGAAGGAAATGAAAGTTGTTGAGGTAATGGAGTGGAGAATTGAAGAAGCATTAATATCCCCTACTAAGAGAACATAGAAGAGATAAAAATACTTGGGTCACAGATGGGGATGGAAAAGAAGAAATGAGTGAAGAAGTAGAAGGTAATGATGGAGGAAGTGATAATTACAGGGAAGGAGGGGGGTGGTATATTTTGTGATACAATTGGAGAATCAATAACTTCAACAACTTTTGATACATGGTATTGTAGAAGACACAATCTTGGAAGTAGGGGCCTTGGAAAGAGAGGAACTTCCAACAACAAATGAAATATTTCTAGGAATTATATTGTCCTTTTGGGCATACCTTTTTCCTTTTGTGGGTGTAGGGAGACCTCGATTGCTTGGTTGGGTTTTTACTCTTATAGATTAATCTATCCCTTTGGTTGAAATTCCCAAGGTAACCAACTAATCATATGTTCTTTGTAAGAATGGCCCCCGCACTTTCCTTAGTATCAAAAAGTTCTTCTCTTGATACTAATCTATCCATGGAAAAGGTTGATTAACAACATTATTACCCTTCTATACATTGGATCAAATACTTCATCATCATCTTCCATATCCTTTTGGAGTCTATGCGTGATACCATGAATCATCTAACGTCATTCAAAGTCAATCTTTCATATTCTCATTGCCTGATGATAACATCATCCCTGATCAGTGAATCAAAATATCCTCTAGCATGAGGCACGTGAGAACTGGTTAAACCCATTTCATTGAACCTACCCCAGTAGTCAAAGTTAGTTATGGGATGAAAAGGTTCACAAAGTAACTTCAAACATTCTTTGTATCCACATGTATTTTCTTTATAAATAATGGCACAAGTATACCTTTCGATTGAAATGGGAAACTGGACTCCCACCTTATGCCATTTGTTTATATATTTTATGATAATCCAACAATTGTCTGAACCAATTCTAACAAAACCCATTTGTTAGTAAGGCATCTTGGTAGCTTGCTAGGGACTCCCAAGAAACTGGGAATCCTGATTTATGTAAATGTGGGAAACTAAATATAAATGGCTCCCCACTCCCATACTTCTTTAAAGGCCTCATCATAAATCCTTTGATTATACAAATTCTTGTCAAAACGATAAAGAAGTACAATGAAAAAGGCATCATTGACCATGTAGAAATGTTTGTTTGCCTTCTTCTATTGTAATCTGGGGATAAAAGTGATAAATCTGTGACCCACTTCTGATACCTTTTTTGTTCAAACCATTGAATTTCCCCATGTCCACGACAACATAAACCAAGAAAGGAAGTCATGTAAGATTTTTTTGAAGACATTAAAACATTTACCCAATTGAAAAAAAATTGAGCTAGTTGATATGTCTCCCGCCATTGTATGAACTCCTTGTTTTTTCTTGATAGGAGAAATATATAGAAAAACATCCATTCCTGAAACTCCTTTGCAGAATCAAGACTTGAAATTTGACTCAAAAATATACAGTAAGATCACTTATTTTCTAGATGCATTCTGAGCGGAACAATGTTTTAGGAAGCCTAATGACACTTTTGGCCAAGTAACTCTTCATTATAACTTCCATACACCATTTCGGTTTCTTTGTCCTAATGTTTCATGATGGCTTCTAGTGAATTTTTTGCATATCCTTCAACATCCATAGAAGCTTAAATAAATCCTCAAAGAAATTGACATCCAGTTTGATTACGATGTTTCCGTCATCATCTTTTACCGATTTAGTGTCCTTATTAAAATGGGCTACCGCTACTAAGACAAACTTAGGAAAATGCATGGATGAAGGAAAGCTTGCAGCGAGACCGAGATCCCACTATTGAATATAACTTGCATCTAAGGCTTCATATTAGGGAGCTTTTAATATTTCCTAGAAATCTAAAAAATCTATTTGTCTAAGGTCGGTATCTCCTAATTATTACCCTAAATCTGAAGATATGCATGAGTGAAAGGAGAAAATCCTAAAAATGTGTATTTCATATTTTGTTTGGCCTTTGATGAGGAGGTTGACATTTATATTCGGAATTCATAATCTGAATGGCCTTTGGAAATTTTGTAAAAAACACTGTAAAAGATCCACGAAATGTCGAAGTCTGACAGTATGAAAATAGTAACTTTGAAAAGCATTCTGACTCCGAAGTTTAAATTTATGAAAACCTGAAATAGCAGACCTATGAAACTCTAAAATAGAAGACCTCTGAAACTCTGAAAATCAGATATCTGTAAAGGCAACTGTGAAATTGTGACCTTCAAAACCTCTGAAAAGTCAGAGTTCTCCAAAACCCCAAAATATCCTAAACCTCCGAAAACCTCAAACCTCTGAAAATCTTGAACCTCTAAAAATCCAAAAGCAAGGTTCTGAAAAAGTAACTACGAAAACTCTGAAATCACCGAAGGGCATAAAATGAAAATCGAATGCTTGTGAAGATATGGAAGAAATTAGTGTGCAATTTTGGACTATATGCTTGCACGTATTGGAATTTGCCATTGTAGGAATCAGATAACATGATTAAGGAAAATATGGCAGATGAAGAGGGTTCTATTTTCAAACAAGAAAAGAAGAACAAACAAAAGAGAAATAAACAAACGAATAAAACCCTAAAATGATCATAAACCATAGAAGAAATAACCCAAAAACAAAAATTACATCTTGAAAATGATGCCTCGAAAGGTAAAAAAATGGTTTGGTAAAATTCAGAGTATCAGAGCAAGACTCTAGGTGAAAATGATAGATAAAAATTTGAGTTTATATAGAAAAACCTAAAATTAATGCTCAGAATCCAACGCTTGGGGGGTGGTTGAACATTAAATGCTCATAGAAGCTCCAAAATCTGCAAACCTCAAATCTCCTAAATGGATATGCAAGTTTTGCAATACCGAAACCTCAGAAGTTTGAAAACCCTATAAGTCCGAAGTTCCAAAATTTCAAAACTACGAGCAGTTTTGGAGTTCGGAACTTGAGGTACAAAATTATCAAAAAGATGACGAGAGACTCCAAAACTCGAAAGTATGAAATTTCAAAATTTCTGGAACTTCAGAGTTTTAGAATTTGGAACTCTGATAAGGAATTTTCCAAAAAGGAAACACAGAACTCCAAAACTCAAAAGTCCAAAGTTTTGAAATTTTGGAACTTCGAGTAAAAAAAGTGAAAAAACGCCAAAGGTGATTGTGAAACCCAAAATTTTGAAATTTTAGAATTCTGGAGCTTGAAACTCCAAAGTCAAAACTTCATTTCGTAGTGATTTCTTCAAAGACCTCGAAAAATAAAAAACCTTCCAAAATATGAAGTTCGAAACTTCAGACTTAAGAGTTTCAGAAAACTTCAAAATTTTAAAACACTTTCAGGCAAAAGATCTAAGAAATAATCGAGTCAATTTTTTAAACATCTTCTTTTTAAGGTAATATTTAAAGGTTAATATGTTCATATTATAATTAAATATTTAAGTTCCTTTTATAAAAACAAGGTGACTTAAAGTTTACATTATGTTTCTAAAATAACTTAAAGATATATCAAAAAGTGCAAACTGCAACACAAAATTATAACATCGAAGAGAGAGAGAGAGAGAGTGTGTTGGGAGAGAAGAGAAGAGAGAGAAAGAGGAGGAAGAAGAATAACTATGTAGAAGAATGAGCTGCTGCAGTGGATTTTATCTCATTTGTTGATTGGTCTCCATCTTGCGTTGCTGAGAAGATCTCTGTCCTTCTAAATTAGTTACTAAAACGAGCCACTATAGGTTCCACTTTGTCAGCATGAGGGATGCGAACACAACTTAGGGTCTCTTTCCATCCATTAGACAAACTGTTGATATATTTTCACTTTCTGAACCATGATGGATGTTTCTCTGCGATAAGTGCAATGAAAACCCGAATATTTGAGAGGAATTCCAGGGTATACTTAGTGAAAGAAAATGAATTACCTACCTCTTTCTTGACATACTACTCAAATGGGACAATAAAATCATTGGAATTTGTGTCTTCTCCCATTATAGGTATTCCAAGCTTTTGGATTTGATGATTTATACTATCCCAAAATTTGTATTCTTGTTCCTCCTTTTCATCCAACTCAGTGATGGCCTAATTGAATGCTTCAAACCTAATTGCCAAGTCCCGAGCCCATACGTGTGAAATTTTTTTAGGATTATCAAAAACATTCTTATTAATCAACTCCTGAGGGTGATTTTTGCTCATTTAACTCATTACTAAACCCAAATGATCCTAGTAGTCCCTTTCTTTCTCCAAGTCTTCATTGAGTGCTCGTGTCCTGCTCGTAGTTACACACATGTTGAAATTTTTTTTGACTACCTCTTGGAGCACTGGATTCCCCTTTTTAGAAATTGAATTGATCCATTCATTATTAGCTCACGCCTGCATTGTGAGCTTGTGCGTCCTCTTGATAGACTCTGGATTGAAGCTGTTGATGGGTGCAACTTCTTCAATGGGAATTGTTGTGGCATTTGGATCAACTAGATGTTGCACATAGAACGAAAAAGTTTGCACTTGTTCCTTTAGCTCATCAATATTATTCTTATATTATTTATTCCTTTCCACCATGTGAGAAGAATATTGTTGATACATATGTAAATCCCCTTCATGAGTAACCATCCCTAGTTGTATTGTGCTCATCTAATAATCATCCGGTGTCATTTCATCCACTGGTTTGATCACCTTCGGCCGGGCTACTTAAATATATTTATTACTTGTTTCTCCATTGTAGAATGGTGAGGCCGTGTGCAAAAAATTCCTTTTCTTTCCCTTGGCCAATGAGGCAATCGCTGATAAATCACTGGTCATCACTTGTTGAACATTACGAGCATAGGGTGCTATTGTATCCTACATCCATGGAAAATTTTCATCAGATTTGGGCTCTACGATAGGTGCATAAATAATTCCTTGCTCTTGAAGAGGAGGAACATATTGGATGGGGGAGGCATTGGTGTTAATAAGAGGTGAGGCCTCCTATGGTGGTTCGAAGATTGATCTTGAACTATGTATTCTCCCTCTGCTTGTGTTTCTGTGATTAGATCTTCTTCTTGAATTGTTGCAATTGAGCCTTCTTCCACCCTAGATTTCTTTGGTGACCTTCCATGAGAAGAAGTCTCCAATTCTATGGATCTTTATTTAGAACTTGCTCCAGAATGCATTGAACTTGAGGAAATTTCCATGAATCTTGATGATGACTGCCAAGAGGCATGTTTTTGACCTTCGGGCATGGCTCATGATTGGATGATCATAGTTCTCTTCCTTTGGAAAAAATCCCTCGTCCTCCTGATCACCTTCTCAGTTCGTTCCTTTATATCTCCTGATTCATGAAAATTCCACTTGGCTTAAGGAAATGGAGAAAATTTTACTGTCGCGTACTCAGGATCATACTTTTCTGTCCCATCATCCTACAAAATATTTTCATACCAAGAGAAATTGAACATATTCATCTCATCAACTATCATCCTCATATGATATTTTTCTCGTACTTCAAATTCATCAACGCAATTGGCCCAATAGTCATTAATTTTCAGATCATGGCGTAAGTCTGGAATGTGGAAAGAATCAGGATCATCTCAGATGTTAAAATTGGGCCTGACTGTGTAGGAATGCATAGTCAAATGTGTAAAGGTGACCTCCAGATGAGATGCATCATTTGCATTCTTACATGTGAATATTTTGAGAGAGATGGGGAATGAAATAAAATTCTTTTTCTTTCTCTTGATTCTATTTTTTACCTATATGATCTACCTACAGAGCTCAAATAGTACAATTTGGTCACTAAGGTACTTGGGCAACCTTAACGGAGATTGGTTAAAGCCAGAAACTCGTAGATAGGAGAAGGTTGAGAATTAGATGAAGTAAGAGCCATATTTCTTGATTAAGGATGCTACTTGTGGCGAAATCCTTTCCTCTAAATCACCCTCCAAAGTTTGGACCACGTACATCATGAATGCATAATTCACATGGGTGAAATGCTTGTGGCTTTCCTCCATCACCAAATGTGGAAGTTTCTTGAATTGGGCACCTTGGAAACAATGTTTTGTGTGAGAGAAAATCCTTTGAATGATCTTGAGCTAGCAAGCAGATAGACCAAGTAAGAATTCATGTGAAACCTCTTTGTCATGGGCACCTGAAGCAATTGCAAATGTAGATTATCACTAATTATCTACCCCCAGTCAATTCTTTTATTTCCTTCAGTAACTATCAAAATGAAAAGGAAAATCCACTCCTGTAAGTCTCTCGTGTTTGATTCTACCATCACCCTATCGAGGAGGGTGATTGTATCTGAATATGCCTCATGAAAATCACACCTCAGAAGGGTCTTGGGAATCCTTGAGGGCTTTCCCCGAATCTTCATCCATGATCTAAGTGTAACCCCTCGTATATATGCATCCATCTTTTCCCACTCGTACAAGGCCCTTTATTTTGAGATGACAACCATGTTAGGTGATGTTGGGATTTGTAGAGCAAGTGAGATGGTTATGGGACTAATGAAAACCATTTTTGTAACATTTTTAGCTTGAATTTTCCATGTTTTAGGTTCATAGTGGTGTGAGCGACCCAAAACCAAATCAAGGATTTTTATAGACATGGGGTGTCTTGTAGCTGTGAATAATCCACTTGTGAATACTTGATCCTCAATCTTCCCTCTTTCCTTGGTTGTCATGCGAGCCCTTAGATCATTTAAGACCATATATGAGACATCTCTGTCTTCTATCTCATACTCAGAAGCAAAAGGCTATGCCGACTTCTATCTTATCTATTTGTACTTCATGTTTTCTTAGAAAAAGCAACTTACTATTTTTAGTAAGTATGAAAAATCACCTCCTTCAAACCTCAATTATATATTGCACTTGAATTCCCCTTTCTCCATGCACTTCTCTCATCTTCTGGACCAATTTCCTATTTTTAGCAGTCACTCGTTAGACTAATTACTATTTTTAGTAAGTGTCAATTCTGGACCAAGATGACCAATTCGATGAATTTTTGACTGTGATACCTCTTCTATGTTCACCACCTCCTTCGCAGGTTCTTCAGTTGGTGATTTTCCCAAAATAGTAGTCCCCTATGTAGAAGACCTACTATTTTTAGAAAGTGAGCTTCTGGTGGTCGGATCACGGCAGAACAAGTTTTCTGCTATGGATTTTTTCCTAATATCACCCCTCTGAAATATTAGACTTACCCAATCACCAATTTGTGAGATTTTAAAATTTAAAATTTTTGACCTTACGACAACTCTGGACACGGCAGCCATTACCAGAGATTGAAAGTTGTAGGTCTTGTTTTCTTCTCTGTTCATGACAAAAATCGTATTTTTTGGTGGGTGTTTGTTTCTAGTTCCACTGGTGAAATTTCTCTTCGAATCAGTTGCTGGTTTGACGGGAAATCTAGTTTTTATCTTCGTTGAGCCAAAAGAGATATTTATTTGCTGCGATTTATTTGTGTTGTGAAAGGTTTTGATGGCCTTTGAGAATGAATAACACAAAAATAAATGGTTCTCCGATTTGTGTACCGGTTTGTGAGATATGTTCGAATCTTTGTTCTACGGCAATGGAGTTTTCTGAATAATTTCTTTGCTTCTTTCTTCTTTTCTTCGATCCTTTGGATTTTTTGATCAAGCTTTCCTCTAAAACATGTGTGCTGTCATGGATTTGAGGGTTTGGTTGCTGTGGTAGAGTTGGTTTGGAGCAGTAATGGTGGACTGTGTGCAGGTAAGAGAAGAGTAATGTCAGGTTACAAATTGTGGAGAAAACGCTTATTTCACTAAATTGGGACATATTCCAGTGAATTGAGACTCCAATATTTCAAGTGTTAGAAGAAATCCATCTTCGTTTTTTGTGTATATTGGATTCCATTTTTGTCTATATCGGATTTCATTATTACTATTAGTGGAATCCAAAAATAGTAATATTGGATTCCAATATTGTCATTAAAGGAATTATCCTAGTTTCAATTTCACTATTATCGGATTCCAATATCACTATTATTGGATTCCAATATTGCTATTATTGGATTCCGATTTGCTAATATTGGATTCCAATAGTGCAAGTATTGGATTCCATTCCAAGTTCACCACTATTGTAATCCAATTTATAAATCCCGATTTTTGGATTTTAGTTTCACTATTTTAGGATGTCTTTTTTTGTTATTATTTTAATCCCCCACATAAGCCAAGCAGCCGCCATCTTACATAAGAAAAATGGATGCTATCTTACATAAGTCAAGCGGCCACTATCTTACATAAGCCAAACATACACTATCTTGCATAAGCCAAGTGTTCTCTATCTTACATAATCCTTGTTTCTGCTACCTTCAATAATCCTAGCAGTTGCTAACTTACATGATGATAGCGTATGTTAGATAAAATAAACCTAGCGGGTTAAAAGTTACATCTTTTTATTCGCTGATTTGTACATGTGACTTGATTTTACTTGTGTTATTGGCTACCTTTTTTCCTATATATTTACTATAAAAGCTATAAATGCTGACTTCGATTTTTACAACTGGTGGTACTATACTACACACTTCCAGTCCTATTCATTAGCTTATGCAAAGTCATTGGATTCTTTCCCCTATGGCTTTGAAAAGTTTTATAGCCTAGCAGTTCGTTGTGACGTAGTTTGTTTTCTTACACGCTGAAATTCAAATATTGACTCCAATGGGAGGCTAGAAGTTGGTAACCGCACTTCAATATGGGGGCTAGAGCAATTTAAAGTTTGAAAACTTGCACGTGGACATGACAGTGATAGCTCATCATAGTGCGAGAGAGTCGTGGCCTCATACATCTATCAAGTGTAATTCATCACATGATGAAGTGCGATTCATTACATGATGAAGTGCAATCCCTTGCACACCGAAGTGCAATCCCTTGCATGCCGAAGTGCAATGGATCACACATTAAAGTATGATCCCTCACACGGAGAGGTGTGATACCTTGCATGACAAAGTAAGAGAATTTTCAAGAAAAAGTGGGAGTATTCACAATTGGAATAATGGGAATAGGTTATATATTTCAAGAATAGGTTTACATGGACTAAATCCTATCCAATTTATTATAACCACTATTGTAATCCAATTTATAAATCCCGATAAACTTTTGGATTTTAGTTTCACTAATTTAGGATTTCTAGTTTGTTATTATTTGAATTCCCCACATGAACCAAGTAGTCACTATCTTACATAAGCCTCATAGCCACTATCTTCAATAAGCCTAGTGGTTGCTAACTTACATGATGAAAGCGCGTGCTAGGTGAAATTGGCTTAGCGGGGTCAAAGTTACATCTGTCTTGTGGCCACTAAGTTACATTTGCCTTGCGGCCACTAAGTGACATAAGCCTTGTGGCCTCTAAGTTACATAATACCACGATAATCCTAACAGCGGCTATCTTACATAAGCGTATCGGTTGTTAACTTACATAAGCCTAGTGGTCATTATTTTACATATGTGTATAGGTTGTTAACTTACATATGAGCCTAGCTGGACGCTAAGTTACACAAGAGTAGACTCATCTAGGTGAAATAATCCTAGCAGCTGAAAAGTTACACCAACCTACTGGCAGCAAGTTTCATAAGCCTACCCACCGCTAAGCTACATAAAACTAGTGGTTGTTAAGCTCCATAAGCCTAGGCGCGACAAAGTTACATAAACCCAGGGGTTAAATTTGGTGACCTTTTATGCCTATCAAGGAATTTTTAGATCACAGTAATTTTATAATATTACCCTTTAAAAAGTACAAAACAATAGTTATTGAAATTCTTTAAATTTAAATTTATTTAATATTTTATGTATATTATATATTGCTATAATTTTTATATAGATCTATATAAAAACAGACTATTTTATTGTAAATATGCAAGTTGTGTGTAATAAAGTGAACCACTTTTATGCTTTTTCATTCTGTAAATCATAAAGAACAATAAAGAGGTAAGAATTACATTAAACAATTTATTTTGAAGAAATGGACTTGAAACTGTATTTCCATAAGCAAGCAATCCTTCAAGAAAATTACATTGAAAATTACATAAGCATTGATCCCTTGCAAGGGTATTAACTATTTTTCTTGAATTTGTGCAAGTTTTTGTTGGATAGCTTCATGACCCCGATTCGGTATTTTAATTTGAAATACTTTCCATGTTTATGTTTGGACTCCATGCCCAGATGACGTTGTCTATATCAATATCTAATGTGTCCCTTTATTTTCGCCAACATTGCTTTTTCAACAAGCATTCCTTGTACCTTTCTTTTTTTGTATTTCCATTTCGTGTGGGTTCCCACTAGTGTACCCTTATCTTTTGATTGCTAGTGTGAACATCCTCTATTAGTTTTAGTTCTTACCTTTCCTATCCATATAGCTACATTATCATTAGTCGGTCTTACTAGAATCATTTTTCCAAAATTAACATCAACTACTGGGTTGAATTCCTCTCGAGGTCTATCAAAAATAGGTCCAACATATATATCACTTATTTGAAAGGACATTTTGACAGTAGTAACTATCCATTTCAAGACGTGGTGATACACCCACTATCAGATCATACATTACAATATCCTAAATTGTTTTTGGCCCAAAACAATCTCTTCTCGTCATTTCTATAATTAACAAACGGATTATCTAGGGCACGTAGAACATTTTTCCAATATGCAATGTTTGTAACATAGTATGGTTCTCCACCATCTGTTGAACTCTTTTCCCAGTGTGTGATGTATGCATAAATGCCCCTCTACATGTATGCCATCTCTTTGAGTTCTTTGAAGGGTGCTAATGGAGGATCCCCTTCAGGCTAGAAAGGTTTCCCATCCACTATTTTCTAGATCTTAATTGAGTGTGACCAGACGGACTCAAATATTGATGCTTTGAACTCCATGACTGGGCTTGTTGTCTTTAACATAAAACTTAAACATCTTTGGTTTTTTGATACCCACGATCATGTGGTTACCATCTAGAAGGAGAGGTTCCACAAATGCTTTAAAGTTCATAGATTTCCTCGATAAGGTACAGAGTGAATGTGCTAGACTCGTCTTAGAATGTTTTGTAAGTGTCAATTATTTGTGGCAAAAAGAATGTATCCAATTTGCACAATGTTGTTGATGATTGGTCTGAATGTCCCATCTATGTCTTCATGTGTGTGACCCACTGGAAGGAAACCCACATACACCAGTGTTGAAAACCTTTCTAGCTGTCAGTATGTATGCAAACTCAAAAACAATGTGCGATTTTTTTTATCACTTGGAGCATAATCTAGTTGCAAGTAGAGAGTTGGTGGTTTTTTTCTAAATGAACTTGAAAAACTACTTATAGTATTAGTTATATGAGCACCCTCATTTTTCTTCTTGTATTCCTCGCACTTGTCATATGCATCATTTTGCAACACTGCATCATGTAATGGGTTTTTTGACGTTCCACTACTATATAAAAAATCACCATACTGATTATGTAAGTGGTTCTTCTAGCTTCCACATACAAAGTGACAATGATGTTATTATGAAGTTTGCTCCTCGCTCAACAAAAAGGAAACCAAAGTGCCTGAAACTCCCATGTTTTGTGCTCATGTGTTAGTATACTAGTCAAGGTGACGAGGAGATTAATAGCATTGTTTATTGATTTTTCTTTTTTTGTTCATCCTTGGTATTGCAGTTTTCATCTTGTCCATTTTGTCATCCATAATGCTAAAATAGCTATTAGGATTTTGTTGTGATTACACTCTACGTGTATAGTAATTTACACGACAACTTTAAATGTAATTATTTTGTCATTTCTGGCATTGATCTAGTTGTGCCAGTGTTTCTAGACATGAGGTCATTGCACATATGTTCTTAAGCTATACACACTCATCAAATTTGGTGAAGAAGTTGTTCTTGGTGATTGTAACATGGGAGAAATGATCTTGTCATATTTTGCCAAGATTTGATTGTGACATTAAAGGAAGGTCCAACAGTGAAAGGGCCATTGTAACACTTATGTAGGTATATAAGCAAATGTATAACATGCAGGCAATAGTCTCCTTGTTACTTTAGTACCATCTTGTTCCACTAAACGAGACATGTGTGGAGATATATCAGATTTCTTCTCCACCATTTTGGATATCAATGCAATAGTTGCAAAAAGTTTTTGGCATTTTATTCTTTGTTTTCATATATTTCCATTTACTGCCCTCCTTTTTTCCATTAATCTAAGTTTGTTTGTATATGTAATTGGTGTTTTTCGGGACTCCATGACATATGTTCCATTCATTATGGCATACATCCCTTACACATAACTGTCAATTTATCTATATTATGTTCTAGAAGTTTTAATCTTAATCACAAATGATAGCGTTTGCGGTGAATGTATTAAATAAAAAGTTTTTTATGGTAGGTTCCTTCATACCTAGAGTTAATTTCTAACTATGATTGAAAGCACCTAGAGATACTACTGGAGAGACATCATTCCTTGCAGCAAGATATTTTCTCAACTTCAGACAAAAATTGTTCTCTTGATTTTTCATCACTTTCCCTTGCATTTGTTGTACTTGATGGAGTAGAATTTACCTTTTGGAGTTTGTAGGCATTGTAAGGTCTTATTATCAAGTTTTCATTAGTACTACATATAGAGGATTCATATGAAGTTGAGTATACTAGTTGAGGCAATGGGTCCTCAAATTCACTCCACATTTTTACCGGCAACTCTTATGGAATTTATTTTAGCCTTACTTCCATAATGGAAAACCATCTTGATAGGTCTAACTAGATGGCATGCCATTAGATGAGAGATCCTTCTGATACAGAGGAAACCTTACAAAAAGGTGTAATTAACTTATCAACATGTACCCCAAATGTATTGCCATATAATTTTTTTAAGTGCATCATGTCTCCTTCACAAACATTTTTAATTAATTCTTCTGCAACAAATTTTTGTTCTTTTGAACAAAAATGTATCAACTTGGCAGTCAACCCCTTGAACTTGAAATCGAATTAATTGTTTTATTTGATAGATTGTTTCTTGGAGTTCCTAATTTCCATTCACACAAAGTGCAGTTCTTGTTTCTAGATAAATTAAGTTTTTGATTAGCTAGGACAACTTCGTTATTGCATTGTAAACTTGGATAGACAATCACTTGCATGGAGTTATAGTATTCTCCACAAAAGTACCAAAGTGTGTGTGTCTCAACACCCACTCCCAAAATCACATGTTGTTCTTGCACCAGGGATATAAACCCTCCAGATTATGTCACCTTCTGTTCCAAGGACACTTATGTTTTAGCACCACGTAGGTTGTCGGAAATTCATCCTTGTGTTTACGAGTTGTTAAACAATGGCTATCACTAATAGAGTTCAAACCCTTATTATCATTAAATATATCCTTTGAGTCACTACTCATGATTTTTTGAATGCCATCAATCCCCCACATATCAAACATTTGAAATCACATGATTAATCATTTGTTTTCTTTCCCATACGATAAAGTGTCCCTTATTTTCAATTTCTTCCAAGATTTCACAAACATCAATTTTGTATGGCAATCTCGCTCTATGCCATTGGATACAATACTTATTGTGACAAATGACTAAGTTAGACCCCACGTCTCTACAATGGAGTGTATCTTTTGATGAATAAAATAGTCCCTTAGTAACTTTCACACCTTTGGATAGTAAATCCACATGTGCTCCTTCAAAAATAGATTTCATTCTCAATTGTATCCACAAATTAAAAAGAGAAATTTAGTACACAGAACACTTAAATCTTTAACATTAATATGGAGAATTGAAATCAGAATGAGAAAATAAAAATATACATCTTATATGAACATCTTTAAAACCTCATTTAATCGGAATCTTTAAACATATCAAAAATTGTATTACACCCTTTAGATTCCGCTATTGTGTGTATAATTTTATCCATAAACCACATAGCGTAGAGGAAAGATTAAGATTTTTATAATGCACACATTTTATTTTGTGCATTTAAATTTTGTTGAAAAAATATTTCTAAGGGATTAAACACAGGTAAGTTTTAGTAAAAATAAAATTAAAATTGGCCTCTTGCTTGTCAATGAAATCACCTTTTCGGGATAGCTGATGTGTCACATTTTTATTGTTTGCTTTTTACATGTGACTTGATTTTACTCGCCTTATTGGCTACCCTTTTTTCTAAATTCTTAGTATACAAGTTATAAATATTGACTTTCAAGTTTTATAACCAGAGGTACTATACTACACATTACCACTCACAGTCATTGGTTTATGCACATTCAGTCATTGGCTTCTTTCCCCTAAGCCTTTCAATAGTTATATAGCCTAGCGGCCGTTATGACGTAAATTTATTTTTTACATGTTAAAACTCAACTATTGACTAGAATGGGAGACCAAAATTTGGCGAATCACACTTCAATGTGTGAGCGCGTGTAATTCCAAGTTTCAAAAAATCGCTCTTAGAAGTGGTGACAGTGATAGTTGATCATAAAGCAGACAAGAGTCATGGCCTCGTACATCTTACCAAGTGCGATTCCTTCGCATGACGAAGTGTGATCCCTCGCATGACAAAGTACGTCAATTCCTCTCAAAATCAAGTGTGAATTTGCACTTGGCACCTAATGATCACTTGCATATTGAGGTGTGCATCCCTCACACCTACCATTCTAGTTAAAAATTGTCTATAGCCTAGCGGCCTCTTGGACTTAATATTGTAGGTCGATTATATTATGTCGAAGTAAATCATTCATGTATTTAATTCTCTAATTATATATTTATGTTTATTGTATGGTATAGAATTTGAGTTTTAGTCTTTGTTTGATTATCCATGTTGTTATATGTTTTGATTCAATTATGTGTTTTAATTGTTTCTAATCTTTTTATATCCTACATAATCTTTTAACAATATAAGTTTATTTTTAATAATTTAGACTTTATTTGATTAATTATGGTGGTATATGTTTTGTTTCAATTATGTGTATTTAATTATTTCTAAGCTCTTTTATATATATTGTTTTTAACAATTGCATATAATATTGATTAGAAGTAACACATACTACGATAATTTTTTATTAATAATTCTCAATATTAAGGACTTAATTTCAATTAAATTTTATTATTAAGTCTAAAAAAATGTCGAATTATAGTTTTCGTACATTAAAAAATTAGGTTATAAAAATGTTACATTAATTTTAGATCGCGTTATCAAGTGTATAATTTTATCCAGAAACCTCATAGTGTAGGGGAAAGATTAAGTTTTTTATAATACAATAACAATTACACTTTTCTTGTAAGGTCAAATGTTACATAATTAATATTGCACTTCCGTAAACAGTAAATGGACCATTAAACTGTGTAATGTAAAATTCACCAGTTGAGAGTGTGTTTTTTATTTTTTCATACTGCATTTAATAATAAATGGTACAATATTAGAGTTTAATCCACACAAAATATGCTAACGTTTGTATTTAATGCAATAAAATGGAAAATTGTATACTCATTTCGAAAGGCGACCACACCAAAACAAGGAGCACATACATAAATGGGGGAAGAACACATTTATAGAAAATTAATAGAGGTAAAGCATTGTTATTTTATTTCAAAGAATTTCAGCTTATACACTCATTTCACATTGATTATAAATATTGCATTTATTAGTAGCTGATTAACCAATGTTTCAAAGGTTCTCCACATGTTTTGATTCTGTGAATTTATAGAGCGTATGACCCCTCATATATTTATTTTTAGAAAATGGAAAATGAAATTAAGTTTAGATAAAAGATGGAGTACGTAAATTGTTTCATTTTTTATTATTTATAGTAACTAATAAATTTGTAGGACATGGAAATATCACCATTTTTTTTGTTTTCACATTTCGAATCACAAGTTTTCAAATCAACTCCAAGAAACTATGCTGACAATATGGTTTGTTCAACATAGCTAAGCAAATTGTCGTGTAAAGGACTTATACATGTAAAACGTAGATGGAAATATTGTCTCAAATTTGCAAGAGAATATAAATGGCACACAGAAATTTGGTCCTTGCATTCCAAATTCACAAATTGATCTAAATTCTCCATATATTGTTGATGATGTTGATGACTCAAAATTAGAAGAAACATTTTCAATAACCCATGCATATGAAAGAGAAAGAAATAAAGAAGAGATGACAAAATAATGCAAAAAAAATTTTTTGGTCAACATCTGATGTGGAAACATTTATTTCAAAATATGAAGAGGTGTATGAACATTTAAACCGTGGATATATCAGCAAGAAACATTGGGATACTATAGTATATGATTTGAATGAAGTTTGTGGAAAAACATTCACTAGGAAGCAATGTAAATACAAGATGAACAGGTTGAAGAAAACCCTCAAGAAGGATAAACAATTGGAAAACACAACATTAACAACACAGTAAACATGGAATTTCTATGAAGATATAGATCGCATTACACATAAAACACACAAGGTTATTGGTTTTAATGGAAAAGAGAGGGTTAATACAATCACTTCTACTTCTAAAAAAGACATGAGAGGGAAATCAGAAATCCCATCTATCAACATTAAAAATTTGGAAGGAGAAAAGATAGAAACCTCTTTGAATAAAAATGAAATTTATAGAAAAGATGTGAAGAGAAAAAGAAACGCTTATGGAGATTTGAAATAGGTAATCAAAAATACCATGCATATATTTAGTCAGACATTGAAAGAAATTGAGCAGGGAAGGCTTCAAATAGAGCATGAAAGAATAGAACAAGAGAGAAAGATAATGGAAAAAAAATTTGATGCACAACTTCAATTCGTAAGTCTTTTTACCTCAGTAAATTACATTTTTTAACCTAAGCAATATAGTATTGCATCATTCATTCCATCTTAAGAGAAAAAAGATCATGCATTGGAGTTAGCTAATACTTCTCTATTTTAGATTCTTCCTTTTTATTTCAGAACAATGTCAACAATCAAAATCATGGGTGCCACCAAGATCATTGACACACACATCCGAAGATACTGTTTGTGTAACAAAACAATTTAAAAATGATGTTGGTAAACATTTATATGTCTTTTTAGGACAATATGATAATTCAATATGTGAGACATCAGTTGAACCACATATCACTAGTAGTATAGTCAAAGTGTGGAATACTTATATACTCTCTACACAATTTATAAACGATAATATTGCCAATGGGCATGGTGTTCTTTTATTGATAATTTTGATATTATTTGTGTGTGGAATATATGATTAATATTTGTGAGTGTCATTAAAATGAATAATGTAAAGTTCGTGCGATATTCTAAATATGATAATTCAATATGTGAGACATCAATTGAACCACATATCGTTTTTATTATAGTCAAAGTATGGATTACTTATATACTCACTATGTAATTTAAAGATGATAAAATTGGCATTGAGCATGTTGTTCTTTTGATCATATTGTTGTTAATATTGATATTTTTTGTGTGTGGCATATATGGTTAATATTGTGGTTCCCTAAAAATTAATTGGTCATTAATCGAGCAAAGTAAAGTTTGCGCGATATTCAAAATATGTGCACCATTTGATAGCCATTAAATATAAAGAAAATTAATGGCTAGCAATTCATGTCTTTTGTAACTAGTGCACCGAAGAAAGTGGTGGTTAGAAGTGTCCATTTCATATAATTATAGATTTTCATTCATTAGTATATTTCAAGGACACTTATATTTGTGAATATTCGTGCAGAGAACATTGGCATAAGGGAAAAACTCTGTAAGCATAATAATTAATTGGAAAATAATATCACAGTTTGATTGCCAAAACTCTGAGCAGGGTTTATTTTTCATGAAGGCGTAAAAAATTAGTATGTATTCTCTCCTTTTATTCTTCCAAATTTTTAAAAAATTCCATGTATGTAGAATAGTATGTATCCTTTTTAACGAAACCCCATTTTCTTTTCTTTCTAGTAGTCAAACTTGTCTATTCTTTGACGCTCGTTAACAAATACTTCTCAGCTGATAAGGTTTGACATTGTTTTTACATTCTTTTTGCCAATCCATAAATTATTTTGCTAAATATGTGTGTACCTCGCTTACGAGTAATGTAAAACATGTAATGACCCTATTTTTTCCGCAAGAGGACTAAGAAATAATTTGTAAAATACTTGAGATGGACATGTAAGATTACTTGAAGTTAAACAAAATTGGTGTTTCTGAAAAGGATGAGGAAAATAGATTTTGTCTCTGTTAGGGTTATTAATCATTTAGGGCTTTTGGACCGTTAGTAGTCGGTTTCTATAGACATGTCATTTTAAATTAAATTGTACTAATGAAAGTAACAATAATAACTTGAAGTAGATGAAATAGTAACATTAACACAAATAATTGTTTTCTTATTTACAATAATTGTTTCATTACATAAGGAAATTGATAGTTCTGGAAAGACAAACACTATTTAGAGATTGTAATTACATAGCTCTGGTTGTTTTAGTTACCAATTAGCTAATGATATATCAACACTAAAAGTTTAGTAAGATGTCATGCCTTTTCTCTCTTGAATATGAGTGAATTAGGGACATATGATAAATAGGGATATGTGATATCATGAAAAATTATGAGGTTTAATAACAAGGGAGATTATGACATAAAGTTGCACTTTAGTATGTATAGTTCATGGACTAATACATACACAACATTTAGATAATAAAATTACATGATTGGGTTGTTTTAGTTAAATTCATTTACTGATAAATCAACAGTAAAAATTACAGAGATATCATGGATTTTCTTTCTTAATGTGATGATAAACATATGGAAATAGGGAGATGTGATATCATAAAAAATTATTAGGTTTAATAATAAAAACAGAAATTATACATAGGGTTTGGAGTCTACATTTTCATACTAACACTACAAAGAGTGTGTTCATTATATTTATTAGAGATTATACCATGGAATTTAAGACTTCATTTAATAACTAATTATAGATCACCATCTCTTGTGAGATTTAATTTATAATTAAAATGTGAAATTTTTATCTTCATTTCAATAACCTATACTAAATAGTATGATAACTAGTTAAGGCTTGATCCCTCATGAGGATATCTAGTGCTAATTTTAGCTAAAAAAAAATTGTCGAACAAACTAATGAGAGATAAATAATGAGTAACCCCTAAAGAAAACATGTAATGCAACTCTTTTCTCAGTTCAATAATAGATGGGTGCACTTTGCGGCAATGAAAAAGAGAGCAAAAGAACCAACGAGGAGCTCGATAAGACGGATGTTGCCCACATGACTGCATTGGGTATGTTTCATGCCTGGAAAAGAGTCAAGATCAGTATCGATAAAGTTGCCAAGAAGTAGTCCTGGATGCTTCTGCTGCTTTTAGTTGTTATTTTTGTTGTTTCTTGGCAGTCGGCTTACTGTTTTTTTGTTGTTGTTTTGCTATTATGTCTCGTTTGTGTAGCTGTTTCTGGGCTACGTAGAACTTCATTGTAATACTTGGACTTTGTTCCATCAGCTCTGTTTCTCACTCTTATTCCGGCTTTCAGGCCTTCTTTTGTATTCAAGGGTATAGTCCCTTTCAAAAAACTATTTGCCAATATTAATAATAATAATAGATGTCTAGTGAATGATGCCTTGCAAACACTAAGTTCAAAATATTTTGCTCGATGTTGATCATAATGACTGCTAAGCTTGTAAATATTTTGTTGTGGCTGACCTTAGAGACCACTAGGAACATATTTTTGTATGTGTTGACTACTCATTGTGATATTTAATGACCTAGGAGATTATACAATTATACTTAATTAAAGAGATGTATCCATTGAATGGTGTTTTTCTAACACTAAGTTCAAAATATTTTATCCCTGAGGATGTTATTGACCACTAAGATTTATATAGTTTCTTGTTAATGCATTAGTATTTTTCCTGTTAATGATGCCTAGTTGGACACTAAGCTATAGGTATATCCTTGGGGTTGATCGTAGTAACAGGAAGGATAAGAAGCACATATTTATTTGTTAATGATTCCTATACATTATTAAGCTCCAAAAAATATGTTGCGGTTGACCCTAGCCACCGCTAAGATAAGAAATACTTATGTTTATACCCCTTCGTAGTGATCAAATTGGCATTCTTTTGGTCATTGCAATAATTGTTTTGCTTTGAAATAAGCCTAGATACAAATAAGGTTTTAATAGGTCATTGTGGCTAAACTTAGTGACCGCTAAGATCAACACTACGTATATCTTGACCCCCCACCAGTTCAAAGAATGTAGAAACTTTTCTCATTCTAATAATAGTTGTCCTATGAATAAAATCCTAGATACGACCAATCTCTAAATATTTCATTGTTGATCAAATTAGTGACCACTAGGATCTGAACTACATAAGACTTGAAGCCTCAAGAGTGCTTGTATTGACAAGAACTTTCTCTTTGCATTAATATTTTTTACTAGAGTGACGCCTAATGAACGTGCCATGGTTAAAAAAACGTATATCTTGACCCCTCAGTGGTGATTGTACAATAATGCTTCTTTCATTCCATTAATAGTAAGTCTATGTGAATGATGTCTAACAATGAGACATATTCATGATCCTACAACGAACTAATCAGACATAAGTAAATGTTGATCCCTTACGAATACATGTATTACAACAATTTTCTTAATTCAATGATAGATGTCCATTGAATGGTGTTTTGCTAACCCTAATCTCTAAATATTTTTTCGAGGTGGATGTTATTAACCGTAAAGATTTATATATTTTCTTGTTAATGCATCACTATTTTTCTTGTTAATGATGGTCTAGCGACTAGCTAAGCTATAGGTATATCATTGTGACTGATCATAGTAACAAATACGATACGAAGTACACATTTATTTTTTAATGATTCTTATAAACTGATAAGCTGTAAAAACATATGTTGTGGCTGACCCTAGAGATATGCTAGAATAAAAAATAATTATGCTTTGTACCCCTCAGTAGTGTAAGGATTAACATTATATTGATACTGCAAATCTCTAAATATTTTAGTTGTGGCTTTGAACGTAGCCATCGTTAGGATCTGAACTATGTAATTATCTGAATCCTCAAGATTTCTTCTATTGACAAACTTATCATACCGCTTATATCTACACTACATGTGGATGGTTGTACACCCCAATAGGATAAATCCTTGGAAAAATATGTTGCGTGTGAATTATCAAGAACAGTTGTTTACATAGATAATTCATGAACTTAGCAGATCCACATATTTAATAAACTGTGATTACAATGGAAAATGTTAATGATAGGAGCCTAGGGGTCACTAAGCTAGACTAGTAATGGAGCTTAGTGGTTGTTAAGAATTCTTCTATGATAAAAAGAGAAAATATTGATCTATACTTTAGTGGATGATTAGTCATACAATGGATTGTCCTTCCAAACTATGTTAACGTGTGGCTAATTGTTAAGATACACTTAAATTGCATATTTGATGAACTTGACAATCAATAGTTAAATTTGTACAACTAGTGATTACTATGGAAAAGAGTTAACGAAAGTATCTCAACAGCTGCTAAGTTATACTAGTAATGGAGCTTAGTGGTCATTAAGCATTTTATTTGATATGAAGAGAAAGTATTGATCCCTCTCGATGGAAAATAGTGCAAAAATTGGCTCCACTAGGTAACGTGTGGATAACTTGATACAATTATAGTCATTGACAATTACAATCATTCTAAAGTTGTAAAACCAGTATTTTTTGTGACATGGAGGTAATGAAATCATCCCTCTTTTAAAAGTAAGAACTGGAAAATCATAGTGGTATTTAAGCCATTCCTTTAAATTAGTAATGTATTTTTGTGGTTGCGAAGAATTTTCTTTGATATGGAACAAATGTGAACTACGACATAATCTAATGTTTGATTTCAAATAAAAATAGGTAGGTATTTGAGGGGGCATACATTATTCTTTAAAAAAAGTTTTATGGGACAGCTAAACATTTATTTGTTTTAAAAAATTCTATCTTAGAGACAAATGGACCCATTATTGTGTTTTGTTTCTCGCACACTCTTTTCAAAATTTGAAAAATTAAATCTTAATGGCCTTTACACTAGTCCATTCAATTGGTGTTAATTACCAACAAGTAATGTTAAAAATTTCCATTCATATGTTGACTTAAATCCTCTCTGTCAACTAACATATATGTTTTCAAACTTTCCTTTCATGTTATCTACGCAATGTGGATGGTTGTTCAAAAAATGGATAATCCTTCCAAAATATGTTATGTGTTAATTTTCATGAACAATTTTTCATATTTTCTGAACTTAGCGATCGTTAGGATATGAACTACGTAAGTCTTTAAGCCTCGAGAGTGATTATATTCATAGAATTAGACCATTGCATTAATACTTTTACTACCGTGATTCCTAGCGAACACCCATGACTAAAACTATGTATATCATTGAACCTCTCAGTAGTGCATATATAGCCACAATTTTCTCATTACATTAATAGTAAGTCTGTTAATAATGCCTAGTGACCACTAAGATATAAATATTTAGTAATTGTTGACTCTGATGCAACTGCTAGGATCAACACTTCTTTCATTTATTTGGAAATTATTTTCTAAGCTTACCTAATATTTTTTATAAGGGACATATGAATGTTGCTGTAAAATAAATTACATCATTTTTCTTAGAATCAAATGTTTTCTCTTAATGATGTATGCAGTCGTTCGTGGCCCTTAAATTTTTCAACATGGCAAGAGAGAAGGAAATGGCAATGTTAGGTACTTATTTATATTCCAATGAAGATGACAGAGTAATAAGAGATATTATGTTTGATCCAACAGCCATTAGATGACAAATTTCAGCATTAATCAACTCTATATTCCACAGTTTAGAATGAAAGTGTTGATGTTGATGTCGTAGACATAACGGGTATACCGAGAAGAGCAAGCAGCTATGGTTTTGAGATGTAAGGGTGATAAAAAGAGCTGGTCTCCATTTAATTTCTGCTAAACCAGAGGTGCTTCCATTTCTAGATTTGTTCACTTCCTATCTATTTCATGCCAAGTCCAAGGATTTGTCATTATTTTCTAAATTAGGGAAAAAGAGAATAGGTTTGTTTGTTGGGAATGCATACAAAAGTTATTATAAAATTCCAGAGTCAGACTGTTTGTACAAATCAAACACAGTTGAGTCCTTGATGGCCAAAATGAGAGTAAGATATGTTTTGCAGAGTTGGGCATTTGACCCGTTAGATAATATGGATGATTCTAATATTGTTTGAAATCCTTATTAAAAGGTTTAGACCAGGAGTCCTCATTGGCATGGTACTAATGAATAGGATATATGGAAAATTTGTCAATCTCTAAGGTGGATGTTTCATGCATCCCATTACTTTATTTTATTATTGATGAATACAAGATTCCCTCCTTAGGTTAGGTGTTCTGTTTCAATTTAGTGACACAAACAAATAATTTCGTTCTACCATGGGAAACCATTTTACATGGATTCCTATCTTCTCAATGTTGTCATTGGTATTCTCAAATGTCTGTATTTCTGTCAAATTTGGTCTCCTTCGAGCCCTTTGAGGTAAATGACCAATATTCAGACTTGTATGCCCATTGTTTCAGATCATGCATATTCAAGATATATGTACTTATTTGTATCCTTCTCTCTACCAACAATTACATGAAACAATCGCCACTAAGAATATCTGATGTCATCCTCACTTCTATAAGGAATATGGGAGACATATTCTTCTATCTAGAATATACAATTATCATGATTAGAGGGTCTCCTTACACCTCCTTTTCAGTTGCCATATTATGTGCTAGAAAATTTGGTAGTACAAGAGGTTGCATATCAGATTTGCAATGATATTGACTTTAAAGTGTAAGGAGAAGAATCTTAAAACACATCCCTCCTTCCCACTCTTTGTGGGACATAAAATGTTTAAAAGGTGGCCTGATTTGAAGGCTGCCTCGGCCCATAGAAATTCATTTCATCTCCCTGAACACCCTTTAAGGCAATATGAAAAAGGAATATGGTTTCCCATACATCTTAATTCCCTTAAAGGAAAATTAAATATATTATATGCTCATGCGTGCATGATGATAATGACTATGGGTATGGATTACCTAAAAAAAATATATCCTTATTCAACAGAATATGAAGGAGACAGGGGTGGTTCCACCTCTGAGAGAAATTATTAAAAAGGAGGCTATGAAGAGAAAGAAATATTTGTATTTAGAACATTCACAACAACCATCGTGCTCCCTTATCTCCACCAAATGAATCTAGATATGATTTTTGAGAAGTCTTGTCTAAACCAAATAAATGCTCCATTTAGCATGAAGCCCTAGTGAAACCCTCTCAATCTTCTCCCTCCACTTCACAATAAGCAAGAAATGATTAGGGCAGAGCATTTTGTAATTTCCTATAAACAAACATCCAGATTGGGAGGCACAAGAAGATCTCTTAGTGAACATTGAATTGAATCCAAGGACAAATAACCTTGAAAAGGGTAACCAAAAAGAAGATGTCAACACAAAAAGCCATTTTTTGGCATGAAACTTCAGAAGACCTCTTCACTCTTACAAAGAAAAGGAAATCCAAAGGATCCCAAGTGGTGTAATATAAGGAAGATCCAAAATCCTTTATAAGGTCCACAACCGAAGTCAGCCGTATAAGTAGTGAGGGGAGTACTTGCTAGAAATATAGAGCTTGAAACTCAGTTAAAGACCCATAGTTCCTCCAACGAATATTTTTCTGATGTAGAAGAGGCATTGCATGGCTTGTATAGTAATATAAAGAATTACATCCGTGTAAAGAAGAAGGTAGAAGAGTTCTTGGAAAAAAATGAAAAAATCATTACACAAATGACATCATTGCAGAAAACATTATATAAAGATGGGGAAGGTCATTGAAAAATAAATTTGTAAAGACCCTACAATTATGACCATGGAAGATATTGGTATATGACCTAGACATATGATAATTATACAAAGAAAAGACTAAGGGAATGAAATGAACAAGTAAGAAAAACTTTATTTATAGTTTGATGAAATTATTTCTAGAGGAAATCATATTTTTTATAGAAGCTTCAGTCATGGAAATATTTAAAGGAAATCATGCATTGGTTTCTGCTGAATATTTTGTGACATCCCTTCAATCAATTCATGGTTAATTTTCAAAGGAGAATAGCTGAGGAAAATGAAGGAAAAAATTTGCATGTCATTAAGATTGTTTCCAAAACAAGGGAAAAATACAAAAAATAAAGATTCTGAAGGAAATTTACCAGAACAATACATGTGGTAGTTATAAAGGATTTTCTTGAAAATTCTATTATGCTATATAGAAGCATTATTATTGACATGGAAACAAGATATCCAAAGATTATCAAATTTACAAAAATTTTTTTTGAGGATGCACAACAACAAGATGAGGAAACATGTCCTAAACGAGAGAAATGAACCCAAGAAGAAACTATGACCTGTGAGGCTTGGATCAACAACAACCCTGTAGTTAAATGAAGCAATCGAGCCTATATTCTTGGATCAATAACACATTGTAGTTAAGGAAGAACCATATGAATCATAAGTTGTAGTATGTGAGATACATTAGAAAGCACTATGATATGTATGACATGTTAATAGATGAATATTTATAATTGATACAATGATCGTGTATATATTTAAAATTCTATACTTATCTAAACAAGAATTTTTTGTTTTGATATGTTCAAGACAAATGATCCAAAATTCGATCATTGTGGCATTAATTACAAATAATATGGTGCTGCAATACCTAACACAAAGTAGACTCAAAATATATTTCTCTATTTTCTTAAAATCCTAACATGGTCACTATGGTCCAACTATTATTATGTAGTAGTATCTTAAGAGTTCATAATATCCTAGCAACAACATATCTTAAAATAATATGTTGCAAAATAAGCTTGCAGACATTAAGATAAAAATTTAATTCGTTGTCTTGTTAAATGTTTCGAGACATATAAGAAATAAATATTCTATTATGAAAGCACTTAGATGTCATGTAGGTAAAAAATCCATCCACCTAGAATCTTAATGTAATGTGTTTAATTCTTTCGACCACTATGCTCCAAATTATGCTTTAAATACTAAAAGAATGTTAAGCGTAAATTTTTACATTGAGGTAATAAGTAGAGGCCACTAATTTCATACTACCTTAGTTAAATGAGTCAAATCCTAACGACTGCTTAAATCCAAATGATATTTTTCAACAATACCTAGCAAAATCTAATTTTTAAAGATCTTGCTATATTTTGTTCAATCCTAGTGGTTGTTATATTTAAAATATTATGATGTGGCAATGTATTAGCGGCATATCACTTCATGATAAATACGTTGTTAGGAACTAAACGCTAAGCTCAGAAAAATGTTTCTGATCCATAACCTATTTGTCACTAACCTTAGTAATATCCTACCTATTTTTAGTTGAATCCTAGTGATAACATATATTCAAATAATATGTTGCAACATAAGATAGTGGACTGCTAAGATAAAAAAAATGTAGCTGAATTTTTTAAATTTATTTTGTTAAAGCATACCACTGACAACTTGAAAACATTATGAGTATGCATATTCTAACTGGATGCTAGCCTCCTCTTATATTAATGTGTTGAATTCTTAATATTATGTGTTAAATCCTAACGAACACAAAGCTTAAATTATTACATCGTTGTAAAGGCTAATGGATCACTTCAAGCTCAAATCAATTTCATTTAAAATGGTAAATCCTGTAGAAATATCCTTTTTTAAATATTATGTTGTTGCAGTATGTAGAGGTTACTAATTTCATACTACTTTAATTTAATTTGTGAAATCCTAGACGACTGCTAAGGTACAAATAATATGTTGTGGCAATACCTAGCGGATGCTAGAAATTCCAATATCTTTCTTTATTTTGTGAAATCCTAGTGGCCACTAAGCTCAAAATAATATGTTGTGGCAATTTCTTACCAGTGTATAACTTCATGATATCCATTCTTGAGTACCAATCTCTAAGCTCAGAAAATGTTTTGAGGCATAACCTAGAGGTCCAATCTTGCAATATCTGATACATGTTTTTAGTTGAATCCTAGCGACAAAATATATTTAAATAATATGTTACACATAAGATAGTGAGACGTCAAGCTAAAATTTCATACTTCATCTTGTTAAATGCTTGATACATCCAAGCTTGAAATATTCTATTGTTGAAGAAACTAGATTCCATGTAGCTCAAAATTTGTTAATTTTATTTGTTAAAGCATACCATGACAACATCTTGTAAACATTATGAGTATGCATATTCTAGTGGATGCTAGCCTCCTAGAATCTTATGTTAATGTGTTAAATTCTTGTGACCTCTATGACCCAAATCTTATGTGTTAAATCCTAATAAACGCAAAGCTTAAATTGTTACATCATTGTAAAGGCTAGCAACTGCTAAGCTCAAATCAATTTCATTTAAAATGGTAAATCTTGTAGAAATATTTTTTAAAATATTATGCTATTGCAGTACGCAGAGGATGGTAATTTCATACTACTTTAATTTAATTTTTGAAATCCTAGTGACTGCTAAGGTATAAATAATATGTTGAGGAAATACCTAGCGGATGCTAGACTTCCAATATCTTTCTTTATTTTGAGAAATCCTAGCATGGTTGCTAAGCTCCAAAATAATATCTTGCTGCAATGTCTTAGCAACATATAAATTCATGATATCCATTCTTGAGTACCGATCTCTAAGCTCAGAAAATGTTTTTGAGGCATAACCCAGTGTTCGTTTAAGCTTCACAATATCTAACATGTTTTTAGTTGAATCCTAGTGACATACATATCTTCAAATAATATGTTGCAACATAAGATAGTGGGTGTCAAGATAAAAATTTCATACATCTTCTTGTTAAATGCTCGAGACATCCAAGCTTGAAATATTCTATTCTAGAAGAAACTAGATTCCATGTAGCTCAAAACTTGTTAATTTGATTTGTTAAAGCATACCACTGACAACTTGCAAACATTAAGAGTATGTCTTATTCTAGCAGATGCTAGCCTCTGGAATCTTATGTTAATGTGTTAAATTCTTGTGACCTCTATGACCCAAATATTATGTGTTAAATCCTAACGAATGCTAAGCTTAAATTATTACATCGTTGTAAAGGCTAGCGGCCAGTAAGCTCAAATAAATTTCATTTAAAATGGTAAATCTTGTAGAAATATTTTTTTAAATATTATGCTGTTGCAGTACGTAGAGGCTACTAATTTCATACTACTTTAATTTAATTTGTGAAATCCTAGCAGACTGCTAAGGTACAAATAATATGTTGAAGAAATACCTAGCAGATGCTAGAATTCCAATATATTTCTTTATTTTGTGAAATCCTAGTAGGCCACTAAGCTCCAAATAATATGTTGCGGCAGTGTCTTAGCGGTGTATAGCTTCATGATATCTATCTCTTGAGTACCAATCTCTAAGCTCAGAAAATGTTTTCAAGGCATAACCTAGTGACCACTAAGCTTGCAATATCTGACATGTTTTTTGTTGAATCCTAGCAACAACATATCTTCAAATAATATGTTGCATCATAAGATAGTTAACGTCAAGCTAAAAAATTTTCCATACTTCGTCTTGTTAAATGCTCGAGTGACATCCAAGTCTCAAAATATTCTATTGTGGAAGTAACTAGATGCCATGTACTTCAAAATTTGTTAATTTTATTTGTTAAATCATACCACTTCAACAACTTGCAAACATTATGAGTACACATATTCTAGTGGACAGACTAGCCTCCTAGAATCTTAATTTAATGTGTTTAATTTTTGTGACCTTTATGCCCCAAACATTATGTGTTAAATCCTAACAAATGTTAAGCCTAAATTATTACATAGTTGTAAAGGCTAGCGATACTAAGCTCAAAATCAATTTCATTTAAAATGGTAAATCCTAGAAATTTTTTTAAATATTATGTTGTTCCAGTATGTAGAGGCCACTAATTTCATGCTACCTTAATTTAATTTGTGAAATACTAGTGAATGTTAAGGTACAAATAATATGTTGCGGTAATACCTAGCAGACACTAGACTCATAATACCTTTCTTTATTTTGATAAATCCTAGCAACTGCTAGTGTTCCAAATAATATGTTGTGGTAATGTATTAGCGGCATATAACTTCATGATATCCATTGTTGATTACCGATCCCTAAGCTCAGAAAATGTTTTCGAGACATAACCAAGTGGCAATACCTAGTAAAAATGCTAGAATTACAATATCTTTCTTTAGGTTTTTTAGCTATCACTAGAATTATAACATATTTATTTATGTAAAACCCTAGCGACCTAAGCTCCAAATAATATGTTGCGGTAATACCTAACAGAATGCTAGACTACCAATATATTTCTTTATTTTGTTAAATCCTAGTGACAACTATGTTCCAAATATTATGATGTGGTAGTGTCTTAGTGGCGTATGAATTCATGATATGCGTTATTGAGTACTGATCGCTAAGCTATAAATATGGTATTAAGTTATACCCTAGCAGCTGCTAAGCTTGCAATAGCTTTCTTTTTTTTTGTAAAAATCCTTGGGATAACTAATATCCAAATAATATTATTTTGTGGCCTTCCAAATAGATTAATAATATTTGGCCTTCCACAACAACCCTAATGAATTAATATATATGTCAACACTCTATCTTCTACCAATAATATGTGGCCTACTGATAATATTGTTTTAAAAGAATTATATAGTGTCCTGATTAACATACATAGATACATAGTGATTGAAATATTTAATATATAAATTTAAATACATAGTGATTATAATATTTTATATATAAAATTTAGGCATATATATAATATGTTTAACCTTCCATTGCACAAAAAATTATCTCAAAATTGAAAACCTAATATGATTTTATAGTTTTAGACCATTTTGTTAACCTCGAATATCTTCTCACAAAGTTCAATGTGAGTAACCATATAAACAATGTACAATGAAATATTTACCTCAGGATTTGTTTCTATCATCATATTAAAAGGAAAAAAAGGTAGATGTAACGAATACCAAAACAATATTTTGAGAGCTTGTTAAACATTACATTTTTTTAAAAACTAGTGTTTAGGTGACTAGCCATCATTATGAGGAAAAATAATTTAGAGGGGGACATAGATCGGTGGAAAATTGAAAGCGTTCAAATGAAATAAAAACCAGAGTTGAAAAGGGATTAAATTTTCTTTGGTTAGGGCCCAAAAATTCCTTATTTACTTTAAGAACAAGGACGGTGTGACAAAATGATCAGAAAGGAACTAGGTAAGTAGAGATGGGCCACGGATCACATTTTCGTAGGGAAAATTAGGGATGGACTGATGTGAAAAATACAAGAACTAGTATTCACAAGGTGGTTTGAAAAAATTAGACCAGAAGGAATCGGTAAGTAGAGTTGGGCTGCGTGAAGTGCATTTTTGTAGGGAAAAGAAGGGATGGACTGAGGTTAAAAAGATAGGATCCAGTTGAAGATAGAATGACTATATAAGCACATGAATCAAAAAGGTGCACATTTAGTATAGTATAATTTTTGATAAATACCTTATTTAGATCTGATATTTTTTCATGCTTGGTGATGCCGTTCAAACCACCAACTGCTGCATCAAGATAACTATCTATGCTATTTTTTCACAACCCCTTTTGCTTCCCTAGTGTGTGAGTACCATTTTTGTTACTGCTTGATTGTTCCCTTTTTGTTAATCCATGAACATAGATTATAATTACTTGATTTGATTGTTCCCTGGCCAAAACGACCGAGGATTCTTGGATTTGGGCCTATAATCTTTAGGCTTGCTTGTATTGTTCTATGATTTCATGAGCTGCTATTCTGCAAGACCAATAGAAAAAAATCCAAAAACCCTAAAAACTAGTTCTCATGGGGTATTTAATATTTTTTTTGGCACATAATCCACATTAGCAAAAATTTTGAAAATCATAAAAAGTGTAGGATATGCAAAAATTTGAAAATTACAAGTGGGGGAAATTGTGTTAATATTGAAATTTCAAATTCTTAAAAAATATACAAAGAGGGAATTCACAATTGGGAATTTTGAATTTCTACTACTCATTGAGAAAAGGTGCATGATATCTTGTTGATAAAAAAATGAAAGCAATATTGAAAACAAATCAGTTCCTTTTCTCTTCATTGGCTATAGCTTAAAATAGTTGAAAATGTAATAAAAGTTTCTTATAATATTATAATAAAACAACTTTGAGAAATAAATTATATCAATTTATAGGCACATTTATTTTTATTTTTTTTATCAAAAATCACCTAGATAATGTTAGATGTAGTGTGCTAATGAAATATAATTCTCCAATTACTCTATGCCACATGTTAAGTTTGAACCTGATAGTTAGAAAAAATTATAATTTACACATTTATTATGAAATTAAAATGTAAAGAAACTAGTATAATATGAAACCACGATATTATAATATAAATAACAACCAGTAAAATGACGACACGTGGCTATAACTTAAAATAGTTGAAACACAATAAAAAATATAATATTGTAATAAAATAAATGAAATAAAGTGTACAAATGTATAGGCACATTTTAAAAAAATTTTTATCAAAATTGACCTATATAATGTTAGATGTAGTGCACAAATGAAAAATAATTATCCAATTATATTATGCCACATGGCATGTTTTGAACCTAATAGTTAGAAAACATTATAATTGACACATTTATTACAAAATTTAAATGTAAAGAAATGAATAATAAAATATTTTGAAACTATATGAAACACATGATATTATAATATAAATAGATACCATTAAAATGACGACACATGGCATGAAAATTCTGAAATCCTAGAAGGTGTTTTTTACATTAAAACAATGAAAAGCACTAGTGCCTCAAATCTTGTAAAGATAATATTTACAATGACAAGAGGTATTGGTATATAGCTAGCAGCCTGCTAGGCTATATCATGATTTTTTATTCTATCACTATTTCTAAATTAAGTAATTGTTGTGCAATGATTTATCTTATCAAAACTACAAAAAATATCACTTACTCTTAGAGGTATATATGGATTCCAATTTAAAAATATATATCTTGTATGAGATAAATATGTAGTGTAGTAATTAGGGCTTCCATATAAATTCCACTCAAAATGATACAATTACAATGACAAGTGATAATGATAGGATCCTAGTGGCCACTAAGCTAGACCATTGTTTGTTATAATATAACTATTCACAAATTAGAAACTATTGAGCCTACCGGCCACTACATTATTCCTTTCAACTATTAATCGAGCTTAGTGGTAGCTAGAACCTTTTCCTTGATACAAACTAAAAAGTCTTGGTCCCTCTCGATGAAACTTAGTGAAGAAATTAGATCCACCTAGGTAACATGCAAGCTGATTTGAAGAAATTATAATCATTGAAAATTACAATTATTCTAAAGGTGTAAAGATAGTGATTACTATGAACAAGAGGTAATGAAAGGATCCTGACGGCCTCTAAGCTATATCACAAGTTGTTAATCAATAACTACTTAGAAATTGATGAAATTGTTAAGCCTAGCGAGTCGCTAGGATTTTTCTTTGATATGAATGAATATGGATTATAATTTACAAATATATATCTTAGGAGAAATAAATAAGTCTTGAATCCTCTCAAAATTAAAATTGTTGAGCTCTAGCAGGTCACTACGTTATTCCTTTCAAAAAGTAATGAAGGTTGGCGGTCGCTAAGCATTTTATTTGATAAGAATAGAAATTCTTGATCCCTCTCGATGGAAAGCATTACACGAGTTGGCTTCAAAAGGTAACATGTGGAAAAATTTGTTAACATTTTAATCATTTACAATCACAATTGATCTAAAGTTACGTACAGATAGTTGATTTCTATGAAAATAGGTAATGATATGGTCATAGCGGATGGTAAGACCATTCTATGATTTTTTTATTTAACAGAATATTTTCAAATTAATAAACTCTTGAGCGTAGTGGTTGATACCTCTTTTACTTTAATAATAATGACTATTGATTACAATTTTCAAAGATATGTCTTAGGAGAAATAAATAATACTATATGCCTCTCGATGGGATGTAGTGCAGTAATTGAGTCCACCATGTGAAGTCTACTCAATATATCGAAACTTATAACCACTGAAAAGCACTAACCATCCAAAGTTGTACAAATACTGATAATAATGGAAAATGGTCATGATGGGAGCCCAATGGTTTCTATGCTTGACCACTGTTTTTTTATTATATATATATTATCAAATGTATAAAATCGTTGTGCCTATCGATCCACAATGTTATTCCTTTGATACGGAAGATAAAGTATTCATCCCTCTCAATGGAAAATAGTGTAGAAATTGGCTCCACCAGGTAATGTGCAGGTTAATTTGATACAATTATAGTCATTGACAATAACATTTTTTTTAAAGATGTACTTCTAGTGATATACTACGACTAGAGGTAACTGAAAGTATCGTAAGAGGCCACTAAGTTAGACCATAATTTTTTATTCAATGGTCATTTTTAAATTAAGAAATTGTAGTTTTTGCTAGGATTTTTCTTTGATACAGACGAATATGGCTTATAATTTAAAAAGATATATTTTAGGTGAAATACATAATTCTTTATCCATCTTATTGAAATGTAGTGTTGCAATTGGGTCTGACATGTGAAGTCTAGCCAATACAATACAATTACTATCATTGAAAAACAATATCAGTCCACATTCGAACATAAAGTGCTTACAATGAAAATCGGTAATCAGAGGAGCTTAGTGGATAAAAGAGGGTTTAAAAACCACAAGCAAGGATCATGAGGGATGATGTGCACATCAACGGATGTGCGAATGACAGTGTGAAGAGATCTCGGGAGGAGCGAGCATCAACTGAATGTGCATGCAAATATTTGAAACATGGGAAGAACCTGGTTAAGCCATAAAACTCTCATCTATCTCATAGATCAAATGGGGTGTACATATAGGAGGTGCTGAGTAACCCCCAGTCCTGCAATCATGACAACTTGAGTAGATAGGGGGAGTTACATTTATAGAATAGAAGTGTAAATCCCAATGACGCATATGATGCACTGACGCGTTGACGCGTAAGAGAATCTCATAATGACCCCTAAATGACACTTGGACCTATGATCTCACCTAAGTGAGATGAATCACTTGATGATGTGGAAAATAACACACCCCAACACCCCCCCTTCATTGTAACTTAGGATGAGGTGGCAAGTCAGAAATGAGAAATGGGTCCTAGCACAAAGCCTGATGAGGTACCCACATACAAGGAAAAGATCCCAAGCAGTGAAGGAAAATCCAGTGGGAAAAAATCCACCATAAGAGAAAAACACACTCTCTAATCTAAGAAAGATGTTAAAAATGGGTCCCAGCCATAGACGATCCTGAAAGGATACCCATGTACAAAGAGGAAATCTCTCGGAAAGAAGAAGAAGAGAGAAGAAGAGGGAGACGAGAGGAATGCAGAAGATACCATGGACGGATCTGAACTCTGTAGCTCTAAGAAGTCTCCCAGAAGAATGTCGATGACGATATCCTCTGCCTCTGGACTGAAGAAGAGCCAGCCACAACGAACTGTGCACCTGCCCTTAGGAAGGATAGAAATGACATGTTGGAAGTCTGCCCACTTTGCGAAGGAAACCGAAGGAAACAACACGAAGAACTCTAAGTCTGGTGCAAGGAAGTGTGACATAGGTCTAGCGAGTGAGTGCCAATTAACCGAAGGTAATGCCATGTGCATAGAAATGTCAGAGTGAAAAAGAGGAACACTCGCATAAAGGATGTCCAAGTGATGTGAAGGGAATAAAACATCCTCCACAACAGAAAAAGGATCCACAGCTGAGGGTGGATCAATGAAGGTCTTTGGAGATATGGAAGGGACATGATTCCCAGAAGGGGCACTCCCAACAACAAAGATGATGGACTCCTCTTAAACACCTGTATGGATGAGGAACCTATAGAGCATCACAAGTGGACTCTGTGAAAAGATGACTAAGGTCAGGTAGATACTCATCCCAATAAGAGGGCTCAATAAACAGAAGAGCGATGTCAGATAGTTATGAGTCATCCAATGAAGGTAGAGGAGTGAAGTGGGCCTCACACAATGAAGGTGGAAAAGAGGCGGGTGTAATGACTGCATGAGGTTGAGTAAGAGACTGCTTGATATTTGATTAGATGTGGGACGTGGCAACACTCTCTGGAATAGTGAGAGAAAGAGGAGAAGAGAAGTCCTCTGTAATGCTCTTTGCATCAGAAATGGGTGCACAATCCTCATCATTAGAAGTAGAATCAAGTGAGTCTGTGTCAGTGGAACTATCATCACATGAAGAAATGGAGGAGATGATTGAATTAGCAACAACAATGGCAAAAAAATATTAAGGGTCTCCATAGAGGGATTGAAGAATGATCCAGACACTGTGAGGTGGATTTGAGTCTGCCACATGAAACCAAAGAGAATGAGAGACATGCATCATCATGTGACCAAAGATGTGATTGCAAGTGCCGAGAAATTTCTCTAGATGACAATGATCAGCGGGTGTAGGAACTGGCCCAAGCAAGAAGGGTAAAAGACCCTCGTGGGCGAAGTAATGTTCCATGGAAGCACGTCAAGCTAAATAGTTCCCTCTCTCGGTGAGAAGTGGTGGAGGCTATAAAGTGATCCTATGATGCTCAAGTCTGGAAAGAGCACTCTCCATGATGAAAAATTCAAGATGGACAAAAGAAAGATGTCAGACTCAGATGATAATGTATCTGCGTGTGAAAACCCAAGAGTACTAGTCAACACCCCCAGAATGTGGAAATTTATAAAGTAGTGTGTTTACAAAACTGACAATGCCATCACATAAAGTGTGAGAAATCATGCAACTTTGACCAAGGAAGCACTCAAAAAGGAGCTGCGAGTAAAAATATATAGCATTATTACGATTCCCAAAACTGATGGAAAATGTAATAAACACTTCAAACGCATTAAAAAAGTGCCTGAAATGGATGCGAAGGGTATCGTGTGACTGCTCGTTGGAAACAACATCAAATTTTGGACATAGTTTGTTTTACTTGTGAGGTGGGATTAGCCTCTTGCCAACCCCAGACCTCACCCTCCGTCTTCGACACCCGTAGGAAGGTAAGTAAAACAAGCAAAATAAGAGCCTAAAAATCAATTACATGTCATGTGAATGTTTTTTGACCTCAAAACATTAAAAAAGATGTTTGTTTTAACCACAAACAAGTTTAAAAGGGAGGATGGATGGGCCCACATTGAGTGAAAGATCAGGCTGCTGTCAAGGACCACGTGCTGAGGTCTGCCAGGTTGGAGTTGTTGAGCGTGCGGTTTTAGTGCCAAAAGTAGGTTTGAAATACGTGCCAAGGGAGAAATGGCTAAGCTACGTGCCAATGTAGGCAGGTGATCCATGTGTGGGAGGGTTGGACCAGAATGTTTACGTAGAAAAATGTTTTAAATGGCCACACAAAAGGAGGATGCAGATTCCATGTAGGTTTTGAGCTGGGAGATGTTGCAAGGACTCCACGTCAAGCCTGGGGTTGGAGTCCAATGGTAGCTAAGTTTTAGGTAGGGTGCAGGGTTCGAAATGTGCCAAGGAAACCAGAACACAAGCTGCAACACCAATGCAAGGCAGATTGGATGGAGTCCAAACAACAAGGTCAAAGGCAAGTAGAGGCGAGGACAGAGAACCAGTCACAACAAAAGGCCGAGAGCTCAAGAAGAGGCGTAACACGATCAGCCAAGACACGTTTGAAAACAACCATCAAGTAGACTGAGGTGAGTTACAGGAAGAATAAGTGGTCAAAGTATTTAGAGTAGAAATCCAATGCAAAACACTAGATCTGAACGTATGAAACTGCAACCTGAACTTTAAAAACACCTCCAAAACATCCATGCAACCCTGGAAAACCTTAAACCTCAAAAATTGAAACCATGAACATAGATAAAACCCCAAACAAGAGGTATAAAGCCCAAATCAATGCAAGTAGAGAATGATCGAAATATCCATTATGACACACGCTGAAAGAGATTTGAATATCACACTGGAAGTTAGAAAACATGCACAGAAATGCCAAAGAGTGCACAGATCCACAAGATTCACTCTGATACCATGAAAGAGGTTTTAAAACCCGCAAGTGAGGATCACGAGGGACAACGTGCACATCAACGGATGTGCGAACGACAACGTGAAGAGATCTTGGGAGGAGTGAGCATCAACCAAATGTGCATGCAAAGATTTGAAACATGGGCAGAACCTGGTTAAGCCATAAAACTCTCCTCTATCTCATAGATCAAATGTGATGTACATATAGGAGGTGTTGAGTAACCCCCAGTGCTGCAATCATGACAACTCGAGTAAAGAGGGGGAGTTACATTCCCAGAATAGAAGTGTAACTCACAATGATGCATATGACGCACTGATGCACTGACCCATTGACACATTGACATGTAAGAGAATCTCATAATGACCCCTAAATGACACATGGACCTACGATCTCACCTAAGTGAGATGACTCACCTGATGATGTGGAAAATAACACACACCAATAGTGGCCGCTAAGCTTGACCATTGTTTGTTATTATATAGCTATTTTCAAATAAATGAATTCTTGAGCCTAACGGATACTACATTATTCTTTTATACTAGCTATGGAGATTAAATCTTAATGGCCTTTAAGCTAGTCCATTCAATTGGTGTAAATTACCAACAAGTAATATTAAAAATTATCCATTCATATTTTGACTTAAATCCTATCTCTCTCTAACATATATGTTTTCAAACATTTCCTTTCATGTAATCTAAGCGAAGTGGATGGTTTTCAGACAATGGATAATCCTTCTGAAATATGTTGCGTGTTAATTGTCAAGAAATGTTTTGCATAGTTTCTGGTATTAAAAATTTGATCCAAACAATATGATTTACAAAAACCAGTTGAAGGTAAGATATCTTATTTGATCGAAGCCTAACAATAGCTAAATTTTACATTGATTGCTCACCAACGATAAAAAATAAGGTATTATAGAGATTGGTGATTGCAAAGGCTAATACTTGCATTCATTAACATATGGTGAAAATAAAAATTAATCCATTTTTGAAGTAATTTTTAATATATTCTACTCCAATTGTAGATACAATGTCTTCCATTGGTCACAATCCATTATTGGAAATTCCATTTATTGAATGCGCTGAGAGCTGGAAGAAAAGAGATGACGACTAGTTTTTTGAAGTCCATGGTCCTAAAAACTACTACAACAAACTATGGTTGTTTTTTTGTTATAGATGACATACATGAGGAATTTAGAATGGTTATATCCTCTGCAGTCGTTGATTCGAGAACACCGCATGTTCAGGTCGAACGCATTGACTATGAAAATAATAAGTGTCTTATTGTGGATATGGAGTTGGATGTTTCTTTATTCAGGAAATGGGAAATGCAAGCCTCAGAAGACAAAACATGATGTTCCTGTTTAGCACATGGATGGGATTTGGCGTTGTTAGTAGATAAAGAAAAAACTAACTATTCAAATGCAGAAGAAATTCACAATGGCATGCTTGCAGTACTTAGAAAATTGTATAAAGGTGGTACAACCTCTTATATTTGTTATTTTTTGAATAGAAAAGGTTCGCTTTCACCGCCTAAAAATGCCAAGTTGTTTACTATGATGAGGATAAAATATTTGGTTTAATTGGAGCTCGATCCGTTTAGATAAAATTTCCATGGGTTGAAAAAGAATACTAAAAAAGTTGTGTTGCTGAAGAAAGAAACCAATATATTCATGAAAACATAACCTTCAACTAAGCTGTATTGTGATTACTTTTTGTTCAATGGTGAAGTATTTTCAATTGATGTTTCCAGGTGCCATGTAACACCTCCATTGTATTGGCATCATCTTGTTGATGATGAGAGTGTTGACCTTCTTGTGCACTCCATGTCGATAAATGTTATTCCTATACAGAAGGACACAATTCTTCTTCCCTTCTTGGAGTCTACGAATAAGGTTGTGGTGCTCCAAGATCTAAAAGACTTGGAAAGGGATGACGCTAAATTTTATATACTAAATGGTCAGCATATAATATGTGCACAAAAAATTATTTTGGGCTAAGATACTTATACAAGTCTTTACATATGAGGCTAGAGTTTCGAAGGGCTCGCATTCTTTATACAAATGCAACTAATGAAGACATTACTAATATTTACAAACAACAAAATGAAGTGAATAGAACTTGGATAGAAACCAAGTTTATTGATTTTTTGTACAAAGCTAGATCGTTTTAGAAATCACTTGGATGTCCACAATGTCCCGTATTGGAAAAACACAAAATTGAGGAATGGAAGGTAATGTATTTTAATTTTATTGGATTTGTTATTAAATTTTTTCTTCCTTATATAAAAATATAAAAAATTTAATTTTAATTTGAATGCAGAAATTTGAGAGTCAATGCCTTTTGATTTTCAAAATGGATACAACCATCAATCTATATGAAAAATGGAATTTTCTATTATTTCCAGATGATATATGGACTACAACATTTGAGTTTTTTAGATCTAGTGGCCTTTCCGGTTCACCTATTAAAGATAATCAGGATAAATTTCAGCGTAATTCATTGGCAAGAGTCATAGCCAATTCATCCAGGGATGTTAGAGGAATGAACGACAAATAACTATCAGTACTAGTAGATAAAGTAGAATCAAAGGATGTCTGGTTATTTGGCCTTGTTCAGGAAGGTGTAATAGTAGAGACATTTGATTCTTACTTCTGGAGAATAAAAGGATACAGAAAAATGAGAGAAAAGGTTCTAAAATATTTTAAAGACAAACATCCATTTATTGATCTATTGACATCTTGTAGTGAATCCAAAGTAATTAAAAGGGTTAAATTGCATGAATCATAATACAACCATTTGTCTGTACTATTGGGTGAAGAGAGGAAAGGAAAGAGAAAATTTTATTCCCAAAAAGGGGGAAAAAAGCTAAACAAAAAAAGGACCATGTGGTGGAAGAAGATCTTCCCATCAAGGCTTGGACAATATTAGACAACTATGTGGTGTCAATGGAAGACAATATACTGGAAGGGATGGAGGACACATAATAATTTACTTATCAATGTGCATATCTGTTCCATCTTTCGTCAACTCTGTCAGCTATTCCTGCCACTAATCCTTTCAATGCAAAATGTGTTATTGTTGATTTTTGCATTTTGTCTAGCTATATTTATTTTGAAGAAATAATGGAGCTACTAATAGTTATTAGATCCAGTGCACTGGAATATATTACTATTTTTCTCATACCAATTGAATATTCAAAAATATTGAGAGAAACAGTAAAACAAATACATGGAAAAGGTTAAAGACAATGAAGAATAAATTATGGATGGATGCTATAGACTATATAATAGTAGTGGGAAATTTAAAATTTTGTGTCTTATGTACATAATAACTGGAGTGCACAACTGCAACAAAAACAATGATGAAAGAGAAGAAATTACTAGGCATTGGATGGAAACACTGCCACAACAATTGATAACTGCAAGCGAAATTAGCCTAAAAGGAAACAAACATCCTTTTCCTTGTGAGCGATCATACGAGTTATGGTCTGATATGTTCACTCAATGTTGTTCCCAAGATTCTATAGTATTAGTGCTATACGACAACAGTGTCACACTGAGTGCATTAGTTGAATCCAATTAATCTTCTATTTTTATTGTTGAGACACATAGTCAAGAGATGTTTTTAAAACATTATTATTATCATATGAAGAAAGTTTGGTACCAGAATACAACTCAAACATGTGATTATGTTAAAATTATTTCAACCAAAAAAAGCTACTTACAAATTTATTATTTAAGAAGACAACCCAAGAACAATAGGAATCAATGTACAAACCTCTCACCTTGACTCTACAAAACCAACTCATCATCGTGATCGACCTTCCATCACTTTATAAATATGGTTAATGAGATTTTTTTTCAATTTCCATTATTCTCATTTTTTTGAAAATACTCTATTATCATCAGCTATGACCACAAATGAGGAGAACTTAGCCACATCATCCACGATTATGCAATAAAATCATGGTATGTTAGTCATGTGCATTTATAAATAACAACCATTACTAAGAACTAAAAATTTATAAAAAAAATTAATGGTTTATGTAGACCACCAACACCTAGAGAAAGTAATAGTGGAGTGCTTAGTGGTAGCCAACATGAATATGTAGACATCACCAAGTATGTTAGCCATGCGTATTTTTAAACATAACAATTTCTAAGGCTCTTACAGTTATAGAAATAGATATCAGCTAATTCTTGAAGTGGAATGATTTTGAAAGAAGGAATTACCAAATAACCTATTTCAAAAGTTCATAGTTACATCCAACGTACATAGTTTTTAGTTTCTAGATTGTAGGTTGTTTGCATAAACTATTAGTATCGACAGAATGATACAAACATTAGAATCTATGGTTATTCCATCCAATGATGGCATAGCCTAGCGGTCGCCAATCAACATCAATATCTCAAAAGTGTTGTCCACCAATGGGTGCTTTAATGGATATAAACAAACCCTAGCGGGTGCTACAATTCATTCAGAAGACATAGAACATTTTGATTTGTACTTACCATATTACCATGGAGACCAGTATGCTTTTCAATTATGATTTCATTTGCGATAACATGAAATTGATTTTGAATTGATTACTGTTGTTTGTAATACATATTTCATTAAAAAAATGAACAACTAGTAAGGTCTATGTAGGCCAATCCAGAAGCTCAGTCGGTAAGTGTTAGCTACCTAAAGTGCTAATATTGAATTACCATTTTACCACGTAGTTCAGTATGTTTTTTTCAAATACGATTTCATTTTCCATAGCAATAGCTATATTAATAACATTAATATTGTTTGAAACAAATATTTCATTAAAGGATCTAGCTGTGGGTAAAGAAGATGCAATCCTACATGCAAGGCCCATCTGTATGTGGTAGCCACAAGATAAAATGTTTATTTTTTCCATTGGTTAGAACTGATATGAGACCGATTAAATTTTTTTTACTTCACTGCAGTTATCCACAAGAAATACTTTCTTATTTTAGATTTGGAGTGATTTCTCTATGAGAAAAACCAATCTCCCTCTGGGGACATCACATTCAATTTTAGCATGGAGAGAATCAATGTGCAAGGTGACTTGAAAGAGTTTATAAATTCATTATCAGTAAAATTAGAAATGGGATTCTGGTCAGAAAAAATCACTTTAGCTGATGTTGAAAAGATGAAAAAGGCCTTCAATAAAAAAATATTAACTAAATTTAATCCATTAATCACCTATGGAAAAGAACATTGTAAAATGGTCGATGGAATTGCAATAAAAGATCTAGAAAAGGTTTGGAGTAGAAACGATGTCCCCTACAATTTTGAAGACACAATGTGTATTACATTAGGTGCAAAGGGAAAGCCTCCAACAAATTTTATGGTTGGGATGGAAAGAAGAGGAGAAAATTGCTCAAAAGATATGTGGTTGATGACCAATTTGCACAAAGACTTATCACAAATAGTGTCAAAGGTATTGAATGTGGTAGAAGGCATCAAATATTTGGAGCAAGTAAATGCTAAATAAAAATTTAGCATTTCAAAATGTTATTGTGATGATACAACTTAGCATTGTAAATAAAATACATTCATATGTTTTAGTGATGGTTCTGCGTAACTAATTAAATTACGATTGTACGATTATAAGTTGGGAGAATTTAAATCTTCCCTAATTATAAGTTCAGAGTGTGAGTATATAAGTTGCAAATGTGAATTAACATAAAATATTTAATGCAACGAATCTTTGAGAATTTTTAATTAATGAAATCTGAATTCCTAAATTAATTGCGAGCATGCTTAAATACTAATTTTTTCTTCGATATTATAAAACGTATACCACTTTACAATGTAATGAAATAACTACAATATGATATGTAAAGACTTGTCATGCTGAAACATTACATTCTATTCAAATAAGTTCTTCACAAAACAATATTCCTAGTATAACAATAAGAAATGAGGAATGCAATTAGATTTTACCTTTGTCACCAACTACAACCATTTAATTTTTGATATAACAATATCTAAAGGGATTTTTTTTTTAATTTTTTAATTGATTCACCACCCTCAACCATTTGATTTGATTTTATTTCATTTGCAGATATGAACACATGAAACATGAAAATAATTATATTTTATATAAATGGTGTTTTGGAACACACCCTCCACAAGACATCTTCGGAATTTAAAGAGTTAAAAAAGTTTGGTGGCATCGAGATAGAAACAAAAATTTAGTTTCTCAGACCTAATGTGATGGATTTCTTGCAATGATGCATAAAACATTTCAACATAGCAATATGGACATCAGTGAGAAAGTCAAATGTTGATGACATGATGCCTTCATTCCTTAAAAACATCAACTTGGAGGTTGCAAGATTCAAGTTCATATTTACATAGGAATATTGCATCGAGACCAAACGCTCCAATTATGAAGGTTTTGGGAATCTGAAATTAGATCTCAAGAATCTTAACTCCATTTGGTCACGGTTTAATGCATCATACAATTGTAAAAATACAGTGCTTGTAGATGACTCTTTAGAGAAAAACAAGTTCAATGATGTTGTGAACTACATAATTGTTGAAACATTTAACATATATTCTAAGTTAGAAGACACATACTTGTTAGATGTGTTGTGGCCTTTGTTGCAACCATTAAAGGACTTTGAAGATGTTTGGGATTATATTAGATCAGAAAAACAATTATAGGGAGATTTTTTATTGGATATTTACTATAATTTGTATTGTTGATTTAGAAGCCCGTCTTTAGAAATAATGTTACATTATAAATTAAAATTATTCATAAAATGTTTTACTATAATTCTACCTACCTTTAGTAAAGTAATTTCAATTTATTTTATAGCTATATTTAAATACTAAAATATATATGGGATATTTTTACAATTAATTTTAAATAAGTTCATATCCATATTTGAATATGAAAATTTTTATGCCATGTCTCTGTAGACACAAATATTGCACATTAGAAAATATTTATCCCGATCTTATACTAGTATTTTGATGGTTCTCAACTGTAAAAAGTACCAATTAATCCCACCTTTTTGCCATATTTGTTTTATATTTTACTTATTCTTTCCCACATATTTCCTGATACCTATCCACCCATTTCGCAACTTCCTTGAGATTCTAGCCCTAATTTTGATAGGCCTAACCTGTATTGGGGCACCCCCCAGGTGACCTGGTCCCACCTTGGGTTCCCCTCTCTATGTTTAACCTCTTTCACTCTTCTTTTGGTCACTTCTAGCCATTGGTCTCCCTTATCTTTTCCTCAGTCGGCATTGCCGGGATTAATTGCAAAATCAAACTTGAGAGCCCTATAAATATAAATCTTATAAGGCCATAATGGGGGTCCTAGGTCATTGCATCTTATCACTACTATCACTCTATCTAGGGCTGAATCCATTACACCATTTCCATCCACATAGCTCCATGCATCATAGCTAGCAAAGTATGCATCACATCCACTCACACATTCTTAGGGGAGGGATTTTATCTATTTTATTCTACATTTTTCATCTTCTATAGCTATCATAGGTTTCTACTACACAACGTGTGACTGACACGAGAGAACCTAGGGCACGACATACACACACTCACCATAGCTACACTAGGGTAAGTAATGCAGTGCGGTGCTCAGTGATAAGTCCATTGGTTTGGAAACTGAGGTCAGTCTGACCCCTTCTTCTTCTTCTATGCAGGGCATCATATGAGTTATCCAGGGAATCCAGAGCAACAGACATGTAGGGTTTTAGGCCTAGTGACGATAATGTTGAACATAGTTCCTGAGCCCCTACATAGTTCACAACGCCCAGAATCTAGACCAGGGCACCCCGGGGCGCTCCGGTACACTCCTAGGTTCCTGTGTCACTTTAGATAGTCCAAATCTACCCTTCACAGGGTCCTTGAGTGATCGTCTACACATTTGGGTTCTAGTATCAGATCTGTGACAACCTGTGACAGTCTTCCTAAATCAGCTAAGTCATTTCCTTACTCCCCTCTTGGGTATTAGGGTTTCTCTTTCACTTCGAGTAATAAATTTTAGTTATTACATATTTCTTTTCTTCATTTGCTACATTTATACAACGTTTTAGTCCTTCTATTTAGATTAACACTAGAACCCTAAATCCTCCCTTTAGGTCCTTTAGGTTACTATTTTGGTTAATTAGTCTCTTACAGTTGATTTTATGTCTAAATTTTAATATGAAAATATATCTGGTATGGTTTTATAATTAATTACATTCTCCTACACTAGATCATTGCCCTCTGCTAATTTCTTCATAAAATCTTCAGAAATTCTCTGGTTGTGTTGAGGTTCAATTACACCATAATAAATGAAGTAAATATAAGATCTAACTTTAAATATGAAAATATATTTGGAATGGTTTTCTAGTTAGTTAAATTATCCTAAATTGAATCATCTCCCTCTTTAAGTTTCTTCATAACATCTTCGGTAATTTGTTGGTTTCCCCAAGGTTCAATCCAACCATAGTAATTAAATCTAGAAGTGTCTCACATCTCGTGAATGTCATTAGCCTAGTGGTCGCTTACTTAATGGCATTTGAAATATTCAAATTTGCATAGTTAAATCTAAAAAACATCTTAAAACTGATAAGATCATTATTCCAAAGAAATCATTAAGCCTAGCAGTTGCTAGCCCTTATAAAACAGAACATGTATCTATTCTATATGGGTTAGTGGCCGCCAGAAATTATTTCTCAGATCAATGTTGGATTCCCTAAATTCATTAAACATTTTTTTAGATATCCATAAATTTAAATCGTGACCAGATATATTGGACTTCGGAAGGAGAATTAATGGATTCCAATATTTTTATTTTCGGATTCCAATATATGTGATTTTAGAGTAGAGTTAATTCTAATAAAGGTGATTTTGGATTCTAAGATATGTGATTCTAGATTTTAATATACGTGATTTTGGAATTCAATATGTGTGATTTTGGAGTGCAGATAATTCCAATATTTGACCTTTTGGAATCCAAAAATAACAACATTGGATTCCGCTATTGGCTATATTTTTAGCTGTTGGGACTAGAATAATTCCCAATTTAGTGAAATAAGTGCTAGAAGAAGAAGTGGGAAAATAAAGCTAAGTATCATCTTTAAAACAATTCAAAAAACTATCATCAGGGGTAGGGCACATTTTTATGTCCTTTATGTCCCTTAAGAACTAAGGGACGAAAGAGACATCAAATTGCACAATGCGCCTCACATCGACACTTGATGTAAATCCAACAGTGGAGTATTCGGGCCAAAAAGATGGAGAAAAGCACCTGGGGGCTGGAAGCTGATCATGTGAGGAACCCGGAGGCATACCTGGGGCTAGGCACATTTTTGTTTCCATGATGTACCTTAAGAATTAATGGATGAAATTTACTTCAATTTTCACGACGCGCCTCCATGAGACACTTGGCGAAGATCCGACGGTCGATCATTTGGCTCCACTAGCTTCTGGGGGATAGAAATTTGCACTGAAGGGGGTCAAATGGATGACCTGAGGGATTCAAGCAGCTAGGATAATTTTCATGTCCCTCATTTCCATTTTCCTAAGGGACATAAGGTTCATCAATGTACACATCGTGCCTCCATTCGACACTTGTCACGATCTGAGCGAGTGAGGGAATAGGCTCCGACAAGCACCTAGGAGTTAAACTGGTGATCCGAGAGGTTCCATGTGTGACAAAAGGGATTATTAGGGATTGGTGAATTTTATTGTCTCTCATGTCCCTTATCTTGAGGGATGAAAGGGACATCAAATTTCACTAGGCTCCTGGAGCAGACACATGTCCTCACTGAAATTTGACTAACTGCGAGAAGCTTACCTTAAGTGCAACTTGAAATGGTGATATCTTGAGATCTCAATGGAATATTTTGGAAAAACATTATATTAACATGGCTGAAAATGGACTTTTGAATAAAATGATGGGGGTCTCAACTCTTGATTCCTCCATTTAAGCCTTGAAAAAATGGACTTTTGATCTAGATCCCTTGCTAAATATGGAAAAAACAAGATATAAACCTATTTCTCCAAAGTTTTGTGAAATATTTGATTTTACCATTTTGTATATATTTGAATCCCCTTTCCGAAGATGCATCATTTGGCTCCTAAATTTATCTAGAGCTCACGAAATCACTTCACGAAGTTTAGTAGCTTTTTTGGCCCTATGCACTACCTAGGCCTATGAATCTTGTTTTTGATGAAATTGCCCCAACTCCTCCAAATCATTTCTGAATCTCCCTAAATAAATTCCTTGGTGTTACTATATATTCATATTTTCTCCATGTTGGATTTTTTTCCTCCATTCCGCTCCAGGGGGTTGCATCGGTCTTAGAAAGGCCAGTGGTAGCCCTTCCCAACACTACCCAAAAATAGTAGCTTGCAAGAAATCCTAAAATCACCTCAGGGACTAAGTTAACATCATCTGGGAGGTCATTAGACTAGATGAGTAGACCTGGGGTGCTTGGGAAGGGTAAAACTTGAAAATTTTGGCAGGGGTATCGTTGTCATGCTTGAAAATTGTTAACTTTCCTGTTGTACATTTGCATGACAACAAATGGATCTAGCTTGGGGACATGGTATGGACTAAGTCTAGTGAAGACATGACATGAAGAATCCTAGAATCTCAACTTTACAATATAATGACCAGTACCTTATACATTGGGCCTTGCAGAGTCATGTACAATCTGTAAGAAAGAGATAACAAGAAGAACACACACACACACACACCAAAAACAATGAAAGGAAACACACAACACAAACATAAAGGAAAGACACACAAAACAGATAGGGAAGCACACCTAACAATAACATATGGTACAAGGAAGGGGAAATCCTGATTTTACTGATGATACTGCTTCAGATATTTCCCACTGTGAGGCAATCCCAACGGTGTTCCATCTAGATATGAAAGTAGGATTACATTTTTTCCACAAGCTTCACGAATATAGAATGGTCCGAGCCATAACGAATCAAACTTTCCATGGATGCCTTTTGGTTCTCTCCTTTTTTCCCATAGTAGGACAATATCTCCAACTTTGAATTCTCTTGCCTTACCCTTTTTGTCGAATATCTTCTTCATTTTCAGATGGTGTTCTCTGATACGATCAACCACTTGGAGTCTATTCTCTTTCAACTTATCAAGAAAAAGGATCCTCTTGTCAATAGAATCCTTGTACTGTCCATCTTCTATTCCCTAGAGTAACTTAAGAGTTTGCATCTCAACCTTGATGGTAATTTCTTCTTCCGCTCCATATAGCAGTAAGAATGGTGACATATCTATTGCCTTCTTAGGAGTGATCTTGTCCACCCATAGTGCATCACACAACTTCTTGTGCCAATTCCTTTTATTTTCATCCATGAGCTTACGGAAAATTGTTACAATGTTGTTGTTTCTTGATTTGGCCTGATCATTTCCCTGTGGGTAGTATCCAGATGAATGAAACAGGGAGATTCCATATCCATAGCAGAACTCGGTCAACTCTCTTGAAGAAAAATAGGTATAATTTTCCGCTACAATATTTTGTGGCACTCTAAAACATACTATGATATTATATTTGATGAAACTACATACCATTTCGGTATTATCTTGCTTGACTGGGATGGCCTCCACCCACTTTACGAAATAATCTATTGATGTGAGAATGTAGGTATGCCCCACGCTTGAGTGAGGATTAAGAACACCGATGAAGTCTAGCCCCTACTACTGAAATGGTTCTTCAATGAAAAGTAGCCTGAGTGGTAGTGCTGCGAGCTCTGGTCTCCCAAAAAATTGTTGACATGATTCACACTTGGAAAACCATTCTTGAGTGTCTGCAAAGAAGGTGGGACAGTAATATCTTCCTCAGATAATCTTGTGTATAGTGACCATTGCTGAAAAATTCCCACCACACGCTTGGTCATGATATGCTTTAAGAAATTTTTCTTGCTACTCTTTTTCTACGCACCTAAGTAAGCATCCATCAAGACCTCTTTTGTAGAGCATGTGGTTCTAGATCAAAAAATTTGTTTCCTTGAGCTTGAGTGTTCTCCTTTTCTTATAATTGACATGAGGTGGGCATTCTCCATTGGTTGGGTAATAGGAAATTTCCACAAACCACTGGTCAATAGTAGTTACAAATAGGACCTGTGGGTTATCTTCAAAGTAATTTGAGTAAGAACAGTTATCTTCACCATGTTAAGCTTTGAGAGCTTCATCTTTAGCGATAAATCTACACAGACCATTTCCCCCCACTAAATTGGAGGGTTGGATCTCCAAGTCATACTCTTTCAGTTTTTGCAACCCAATTTCCTCTCTTAGCTCTAGGATCTTACTTTGTCAAGATGGACTTAATTGCACTGCGAGGGACCATCACCACCATATGAGAGTTGAGTATGTAAAACCTTAAATTTTTCTCAGCCTTGTCCACTGCATAGGCATGTTTCTCCAACTAGATGTAGTTTAGTTCATTCTTTTTCAATGGATAGCTCATGAAAGTAATGGGTGGCTCCACACCTTCATCATTATTTTGGACAAGAACAATAGAGAGCGTGTGTTTTGATGCATAACAATACATGATGAATTATGTTTTGAAATTTAGAGACATGAGAGTCGGAACTTTTGTAATGGATTTTTTGATTTCTTCAAAATCTTATGTTTCCATTGTCATTCCAATTGAAGCTTGCTTGAGGCTTCATCATGGTGGTGATGTGATTTGTTAATTATGCAAACTCTGGAGAAAACTGACGAATAAAATTTACCTTACCGAAAAAGGAATGGACTCCTTTATTGCTTATGGACAGAGATAGTGCTTGAATGGATTTGACTCTTTCCAAAAAAATATGTGCTCCATGATTGTTCATGATGTGCCCAAGTAGTTTTCCTTCCGTAACTCTAAAAATGCACTTTTTTGGATTTAAGTATATGTTGTGCTTTCTGCATTTTTTGAGTACATGTTCCAAATAGTGAATATGGTCTCCCCTTTTTTTTTAGAAGACCGTGAGATCATTCAGGTATATGATAATGTGATTCTTAAAATATTTAAATTCTACGTCCATCACATTTGGAACGTAGATCTTGCATTTATCAATCCAAAAGGCATTATGTTGTATGAAATAGTGCCCCATGGTGTTGTGAAGGTTGTCTTGGTACGATCCTCCTCTTCCACTTTTATTTGATTATACCTAAATAATCCATTAAGCAATGAGATAATTTCAGATCCAGTGACCATCTGCAAAATGTGATCCATGATGGACAATGGGTAATTTTTATTTAGTGATTCTTGGTTCAAGTTGCAGAAGTAAAAACATATTCTTATTTCGCCATTCTTCTTCTACACTGTCAAAATGTTCACCACCCATGTGAAATGATGGATGGGAAAGATGATTCTTGCATTGAGCATCTTCATCACTTCCTCCTTGATAGTGTCTGTTATCTTCGGGTTGTATGACCTTTGTTTTTTCTTGAATGGCTTGGAATCTAGCTTCAAGGGGATGGAGTGATGCATTTCCTTTGTTTGGAAGGATTTGAGTTCATCATAAGAGTAGGCCAAAACATCCAAATATTTTTTCAACAAAGAAAAAAACCTTCTCTTCTCTTTGGGTGAACAACACTTTCTGATATTGACCATCCTCAGCTGCTCTCTAGTGCCAATATTATCCTTCTCAAAATCAGCTGGGAATTTTGAAGATTGGTTTTCCTTCTCTTGGATGAATCTATCATTCTTATCAAAAAAGTTTGTTAAAGAGACAAGACCTTGTAGAATTTTATTTCCTTTCAATTTGATCACTCCCTCTTCATCAATTATTTCAATTCCTTATTTCTCCTCTTTGGATACCACTTCCCGGTGTGGATTCTCACTTCGTTCAAAGAAGATATTATTGAAATTATCTTTTTGTTCTAATAATACTAGGAGCTAATTATCATCATTGAAGACTTGTCAGTGGTTTACATTATCGGGTACGCTGGGTCTAAACACCATTTCAATGGTCACTTTATATTTTCTAAAAGAAGGATGGGGTGCCACTAAAGAAGATGATACCATGAGGGAATCAACCTCTTCATTTTTCTCTCTTGGAATAGACTCGATGGAAAATGCATCAAAAGACTCAATGTAATCCCACACTCTATTTCTATAATGTTTGAGTCTTGGATTTTTCACCTGGTATTGCTTTCAAAATTGCTTCACTGTCACCTCCACATCACCCTAACATTTGAATTTTTTGATCCGCATATCTTCTGCTACACCCATGCCCAAGAGGATAGCTTCATACTCTACCATTTTATTAGTATTATCAAATTGAAGCTTGTACGAAAATGGGTACAACTCACCAGAAGGAGAGCACAACACTACACCTGATCCCAAAATTGCACTAGAATGAATACCATCAAATTTCATTGTCCAAAATTGATCTTCTTCCTATTCCATAAGAAGAAGAAAATTCTCATCTTTTTCTGATGCGAGGAATTAGTTTATTAGCTCGCTATCTTGAAATAGAATGTTCACCCTTGGGTCATCAGAATTTCATACCATGTACTTCCTCTTCCTTATGGGAAGCAATTTCTTCATCTCGACCTTTACTGGAATAGTTGTAGATGACCAATCCATTTTGATTTCTCCACCCAGATCTCTGCAAAATATTTGGATTAGTAACATCCCAAAGGACGTTAGAATTTCTGCCACCAGGATGGTGAGAAGCACCTTCTTCTCGGGAAAATCAGTTAGTGCTACTTGTGCATCCTTAATTCTTCCTACCAATGGTACTTGTTTGGATTCCATGGAATAACAAGATCCATTTTATCAGGTCAGGGTGAGGCCTATAACATTTACAACTTTGACTGAAATCACATTATTTGAGGCTTTGGAATCTATGATGCAATTATTGAGTTGAATGCCTTTGATGAGAAGTGACAAGTAAAATGGTTCAACTTTATTGGTTTTGGAGGCACTGAGTGATAGCATGTTTTGTGAAGGTGGTTTGGATGGTGTGGGAAGTATACCTTTGGAATTAGAATTTGGTTCCATAGAGTTACCACCAAAAACTACATCAATAAACCTATTAAATTGAGAGGGATGCATATGGACTTTGGTTTTGCTTGCATGTTCCACAAATTCAAATGCGGTTATGATGGGAAAGGTAGAGGTTTCAGGGATGACATAATATTTACATGGTGAAGGTTTTGTTACCTTGGGGGTTATATTTTCTTTTACGTGTGTAGAGACTAACTTGGAAGGAGATGGGAATGTAGATTGTGATGGTACTTTAGATGGCTTTGCAAGAACAACATTTGAAGGAGAATTATTTTTAGCAATTTTAGAGCTAGGAGAAGGACTAGATGAATTACTTGGTACGGAAATGTGATCCTTTTTAACCAGTGGGTCTAGTTTTTATTTATCCAAATCCATCGAATGTGGTAGTGGCGATCCTGTACTGATAATTTGTTTTGTGGAATTTATATAGGAGAATATTATTTCTTTTTCTTTTCCTTCATTGTAACCGCTGAGGATGAGGCTCCTTTATTGGATTGTGCATGGGTGAAATTGAACACGAGAATATTATGGCTTCTTTATCATTGTCATCTTCATCTCCATCAATGTACTCAATTTGGCCATTATGTGTATCACTGTCAACTTCTTCAACCTCGAGATAGTTATCATATTCTCCTACATCTTCTTCTTCAAGTTCTTCTATCTCCACTTATTCCTAAGGCTCATTGGTGTCCTAAGAAGCATTGACAGGTGGTGCTTCGAGAGTGAGATGGAAAGGAGGTGGAGTAATTATTGGTCTATTAGGAGGATTTTGATTCCTTGGAGTATTTTGCATAGTGATCTGAGACAATTGTTTCTTCATGGAAATTAAGTTATTGGCCATTTTCTGAAACATTGGATTGGTGATAACTGAGACTAAACTCTGACCCTTTTTATTTCCATTCAGACCTTTCAATTTTTCGTAAAAAATCAAATCTTCCTTTGTCTCGATTGTGAAGTCATGTGCTTCCCTCAAATTTCTAGGTTGGGATCTTCTAAGGAAGAAAGCAAATTCCGGTGGAAAAAACACTAAAGAATAATATTTTTTAGATTTTTTTCGAGGGGCACAAAATCTTTGGGAAGTATCCTTATCACTCTGTTATATTTTGTGATGAATTCTTTCATTGATTCGGAAGGATCTTTCTTCATTTTTACTAGCTAAACCAAAACATCCTGACAGCCCTCCATGGACTAAACCTATGCTTGAATGCACTTCTTATATCTTCGCAACAGGTGACAAACCTCAGGGGAAACATGTAGAAACATTCATCAAATTTTTCATGAAGTCATTTCACAAAGATCCATACTGATATATCTTCATGCTCCACAACCAACACACCGCAAGCAGTGATGAATGCTGCTACATGTTCATCGGGGAGTTGATAACCATCCCCTCTAAATTTTGGGAGGTTTTTCCTTGAGCCTTTTGGCAGCTTGTGGAGTGGTTTTGCAAGGGAAATTATGCTGGTGTTCCCACCCCAAGATACATCTGTACTACGTTATTCATGATCATGATCTACCATTCAATTTCAGATTCTATCTTTCAACCTCTCTAAGGCTATGGATTCAGCTGCTGCTCTTACATCTAATTTGGCTTGATCTCTTTCAATATCTTCAATTTGGGATCTCATGTATGCTTCAGCTATTGCTTCTATTTCTCTAGATTCTTCTTCGGTCTCTATGTCAGTGAAATACTCAAGATTCTCATTGATGTATGGAAACTCAACCTCCAATGGATTGACCATGCTCGAGATCCTAATATGACCAATTGTGCGATAAAGGGGATACCTTTGAATTATTAGCATATATTTTATGCTTTGAATCTCTTCAAAATTGGGATCAATGTTTTGTCCTTTCCTCTATTGCTGGGTGTATCTTTTATTCGCTAGCTTGGAGATTTATGCTCTTCTTTGCGGTGAAAAATCCAAGAAATGAATGGAAACAATAATGGAAGAAGTCTGTTTGACAAAATGGGCTTGGATCAATGGTGATCTGACAACGTCAGTGGCAACCATAGTAGAATTAGATAAAGCTAAGGATGAATTGATGAGAAGGACAAACTGCAAGCTAAAAGGATAGAAAAGTAGGTTACTGGAGAAGTTGTGAGTGTTGTTAAGACTGATTTGAACCTGCTAAAGATGTTAGATTAAACAAGATAGCAATAGATATGATAATTTGATAAAAATCTCAATAAACAATATACAAAGATACCCGTAAGTCTCATGAAAGATGATCAGTGAGTGATGTCTATCCACAGGGCTGCAAAATGATGTGCCAAGATGATCTGTGATTGTTGTAAAAGCTTTTAGGTCACAGAGAGAAAGTTCAAATATCACAGATGATTCGCTGCTTGTTTGTTTTCTGCATACATCTGATTCTATGTTGAAAATTAGAAAGGAAGGATTCATAGTTTTATAGGGTCAACGGTGAATGGCTTGGGTCACTACCGATTGCAGCGGAAAGTTTCCCCAATGGGACTAGATTTTGTGATTTTGATCATGATATTATGTTTTTAAGGGTTGGCCAAGGATGCTTTAAATTCATATAGGTAGGAATAGATGGTTTTGAGGATGTGTCATGGGTAGTTAGGGCATAAAAATAGACGGGGAAGAAAATATATAGAAAAGAAAAGGGATGAATGTTAGGATAAAAACATCTTAAATAAGCAGGTTGGTTAGGGCAAGATGAAGGGTATTAATTAATTAATATGGAACAATTAATTAATAAGAATATTAGATTAACATGGATGGAATAATTGAGTCATGTAAGACATTAAATGATGATAGGATTAATTAATGTGGGACTTAATTAATTAGTTTGGATTGGATGAGTATTTAATTAGGAATAAGGAGATGAATTAAATAACTATACACAGAGAGGCGATTAAGGGTATACATACCTAATTCAGGTTTCTAAATTTTGCTCCTTTTTGTTGAGTGGTTTGAGCTAGAAAGCCATGAGACAAAAAAGATGATAGATTAAGAGTAAATGAGGGATTGACGAAAGGAATTGATGATAAGCTCCCCAATCAAACAGGGGAATCAATGACGTCAAGTTAAATCGATGATGTATTTGAAAAATGTAGATCAAAAAGGGCGGGTGGGTCAAGAAACGATGGGTGAAATGCATAAACAAGGAAAGAAACCCCAATAAACAAGGATCGCAATATGAACTAAAAAATGGTGGTGACTCCAATATCACATTGGTAGAGGAAAATTGTGGTCTCAATGGAGATGGGTAACTATAATATCACATTTCTAGAGGACAATTGTGGTCTCAATGGAGATGGGTGATAATGTTCTACTGGCTAGTGATTTGTGTGCAGATTGGATAGGATTGCAAAATAAAATTCCTGAAGGAAAATTAAGTATGGAAATGTTACCCAAAATAAGCCCCTTGCTTATTTTTGGGCTAACTCCTTTCATTCCTTCCTTCCTTGTGCCTCTGTCAGAATTTTTATTTTTCAGGCACTCAAAACTTTCTGGAAATAGTTTCATTAGATAGAGAATCTTCTCAGCTTTCCAGAAAGGTAAAATTTTGCCTCTAACTACTTGTATTTTTCAAGTTATGGCTCAGCAGAGTTTGGGAGGGAAATTTTCCCTAGGGAGGTCCACATCCAATCAGGAAGTGCCACGTGGCGGAGGAATGGCGGGTGGCGGAGGTAATTTTGAAATTTTACCAAGTTTAGGTCAAAGCAACAAAGAGAATTTTTGGTCTGAAGGCCCGCTAGCCAATGAGAAAGGGACACGTGTCTAGGAGGCCGTCGAGGATTGGAGCGGTAGAGAGAAGTTAGAAAAATTCCAAAAATGGGCGCAAAGAAGGAATCTCGGCCCCAAGGCCCGCAACGAATAGGAAAGGGACACATGTCCTCAGACTGATGGGAGGCGAAGGAGTGGAAGGAAATTTTCCCTTTTTCCAAAAGAGAAAATAATGAAATCAAATCCCACCCGTGGAGGCCTGCGCCAATCAGAGCATGACACGTGTCCATGTGGCTGGCAAAAATCTTAAGGCGGGTCCGCAGGGGGAAAAGAGATGGTTCAGACTCGAGCGAATGGGAACGTGCCACATGTCCTATTCTTGGTGGAGGTTAGGGGCATGGGGAGAATTTGGAAATATTTCCAAAGTGATCAAATGCATGATGGAAAATTTTGAAGTGGAGGCCCACCAGCAAATGAGAGAGTGACACATGTCATCGGGCCGTTGGAGCGGCGGAGAATTTTTGGAAATTTTTCCGAAGACCAAAAAGGTGTAAAATGATGTAGGGAAGGCCCGTGACCAATGAAAACATGCCATGTGGCATCGTAGTGGTGGAGGGTGGATATTTTTGGGGAAATTTTCCCAAGACCAAAAACGGGGAAAATTTTGAGTTTTCGGCCCGCCAAGACCCATTTTGCCCTAGTTTTACCCTAAATCTTCAGAAGGGCATAACTTTTGATCTAGAGGTCAGCTTTTCATGTTCTTTATATCATTGGAAAGATGGTGAAATTATCTACATGATGGAGGGTTCAATTTTGGATTTTGATGGAGATTCATGGGAGGAAAATGATAAAATGTCTATGGCATGGGAAAAAGAGCAGAACTAACATTCCAACCACCATTTTTAATGCAGTATGGCTTGTTTTCTTGTCTAGTATGGTCCAAATCATTGGGGAATGAACTGTTGAGGGTGCCCATGCCTTCTTTATGGATTTTTCTGGTGGTTAAAACATCCCTTCATGTTTTCCTGCGTTTCTCTTTCCTGGGCTCAAAGTTTCATTGTTAAAAGCTAGAATTGGCTCATTGTAAAAAGGTTGGACATATTTTTCTCTGCAAGCTCTCTTTTCTTCCTTAGCAGGTGGATTTGTAGAATTCCATACCTCTCATATAGATTACAGCAAGTGTTTTTTCTTCCTGGCCATTGTAATGGATTGTATTGAATCTGGGAATGATGATGTATGCTATGTGATTGATTTTTCCTAATCCTTTCATGTGTTATCATTGTTTCTTTTGATCTCTCATTACATTCTAGCAATCTGTGCATATTTGGTGTTGTATTTCTTATGATCTGTGTAAATATTTCAAGGTATATGTTCACCACTTCCTTTGGTGTATCACCTCATTTACTTGGTTTTAATTTTTCTTTTGCATCTTTCAACCCTATCTCCTTGGTAGTTTTAGAATAAGATTTTGAACCAAAACATCTGCAAAAGTCCATGTATACACTTGATCAGAGAAGTGAAGGAACCAACCTTTAACCTAGATATTCTTTTCCCATTTTTACAAGTCCCACACTTAGGGAAAAGATTCAATGTTTTGCAATCACACTGGATGCCCAATGTCAACCTAGAAATATGATAGAACATCTAGAGGGTGCTGCTGATTTGCACTAACAAGAAACAAAAGTGGACTTCGAGAGTAGATTAGATAAAGATGTCGAGAGGGGAAAAATAAATATGGCCACAAGTTTGGACTTTAAATGTTGGATTAAAATTATCGGAGATGAAAATAAATATGGCCACAAATGTGGACTTGAATGTCAGAGAGATTTGATAAGGTTGAATGAGGTGTAGGATAAGACACAACTTAACGATGGTGACCTATAGATATGAACGAAAGTACGTCATATCAAGGAATGGGTGAGGAAGCAATGCCTCTATCCATGTTTTAGGTAAACAAGAAGGGATCCGGGTGACACAAGGCACATGTGACCAAAAACAATGTTAGTATATAACCAACGATAATTGGTCATACCAAAGACCACAAGGGTGGTATGGATGACATGAAATCCCAGACCTAATGGCGACATGAAAAAGGGATATAAGATGTAAATTTTACATAGGGAAGAGGATTCTCCATAAGTGGTGTTCCCTAAATATATGCCCCAACTCTGGGAAGGGGAAAGAGAAAACTGATCAATGCAGGAAGTTTTCTAGAAGAAAGTTGCTCAATGCAAGAAGCTTTCTTAGGATGCTAATAATATGGGAGGCTAATCAATGTGAGAAGCTTTCAAATTCCATAAAATAGTAACCATCCTTTTAGGTATGGTATAATTTATACATAATATATATGGAAAGATTAATATATCTGATAGTCATCCTTCGAGGGATTGATCTATTTATCTGATTTGCTTTAATTTTGATTTTCATGTTTTTTTTGCATGAATATTTGTAATTCGAGGGAGCTGTCTATTTTTAATAAATTTGATTTGAGAATCCATGAATTTTTAATTTTACATGGGGGAGAGTTGGGACTAGCTAAGTGGACCACTTAGGAGGGGATAATGAATGTACAAGAGACACCCCTAGACCCTTTGCATGGTTCCAATAGGTGAATAAGAGAGTGATGGATGTAATGATCATGAAGTTCTCACCAAAGGGGAGAACCTATCCATAAGGAAAATGCTATGGGAAGTGTTGTGGTTCCCATATTTAAGGCCACATCTAGGAAGTGACGGTAGACCACATAATTCCAAGTCATTACAATGAGAGATGGAAAAAGGGTAAGATGGAGGAACAATATAAATATATGACTAAGAGAATTTATAGACATGCTAACAGTAGAATGGTCATAAGTGAAATGCATGAAGAGGTTCCACCTCTAGTTTACCATCAAGGTAGGCCAAATTATAGGCTCCTAACTCATACTTATGCATGATAATGTATGGTCCAATCTAGTTAAGGGAAAATTTTCCGCGTTGGCTCCTTTCTAGAGTGGTGATGTTCTAATTTTATTTAAGGACAAGTTCACTGACATTAAAGTCATGTTATTTAAGGTGTTTATTGTAATCAAGTTTAATGCACTTCTGATAAATATGATTGTGTTCAATATCAAGAATATGACATTCATCTAACAAATCAAGCTATGCTAGATGTTCTTGGTGATAGTGTTCATCAAAGATGAAGTCGCGAAGGGACAAACGCAAGGATGGAATTTTCTCTTCAAGAGGAAGGATGACTTCATAACTGTACACAAGGGAAAAGGGCATAGTGCTAGTGGAAGTACGAATACTAGTGTGATAGGCCCAAAGGGAAAAAGGAAGTTAGGGATGCCAATTACAACTTGGTTCATCAATAGTTTTGGAAACAATGTTTTGAAGAGTTTTATTGGTAGCTTTGGTTTGGCCGTTAGTTTGAGGATAATATGGAGAAGAGAAGCTAAGTTGGATGTTGAATGCATTTCATATTTTCTTAAGATATTTTTTTTAAAGGACTTTCCATTGTCCATAACAAGTTTTTGGGGAACACCAAATTGTAAAATGATGTGTTGGTAAATAAAGTTAATGATTGGACCAGATTTGGTTGAGGTGAGTGGGATTGTTTCCACCCATTTAGTAAAATACTTGGTTACAATAATGATCTAATTATGTTTCTATAAAGACTGAGGATTAATAAAATCGATGAGATCAAGACCCCATTATGAAAAGGGCCAAATGTTCTGAGCCGACTACAAAGCTTGACTAGGGATGCTAATAAGATTGGAATGTTGCTAGAATTTTTCACATTTCTTAACGTATTCACAATAGTCATGATTAAGGGAATGCTAATGATATCTGGATGTGCTTAGAAATATATAATCCACTAAAGTGTCCATCAAAAATACTGTCATGGACTTCTTGGATGGCCTGAGAGGCTTCGTGGGACTCAAGGCATCGAAGAAGAACACCATAAAATCCACGTTTATAAATAATTCTGCTAAGGATCACATAGAATTTGGCTCGTTGAAGGAAATACCTCTTATAATTCTTGGATATATTAGGGCGAATAATGGATTAGGATAGATAATCAAATATTTGGGAATACCAAAGGTCAGATGAATTAGATTTAACAAGAATAACTTGGGATAACTCATGAAATGGTTGATCACTGCGATGAACGATGACAAAAATCTTAGATTCCTCTATTGTCCATGGGATGAGAGCTTCAATGGATGTTAGCATATAAGTGAAATTATTGGTTGATCGAGGAAAAACCTAGATGGTGTAGGAATCAAAGGCTTTAAGAAGAAGATGAACAATGTTACAATATTTTTGAAGGGTATCATTTTTGCATTAATAGTCACCTGTGACTTGTTTCATTACAAGTTCAGAATCCTCATAGATGTCAAGAATTTGAACACCTAGAAAGGTAGTGGATTATAGAACTAGTAGAATAGGAGTTTCCCAAAGAGGAATGATAACGATGCCAATACCTCCCCCTTGCTAACACTTAGAGCCATCAAAGAAGAGGGTGAATTTAAGAGTGCCATATTCATGATGAAATTTTTTAATGGATTCATCTGGAAAATGCTCATGAGGAAGATGTGAAATAGGAAGGGGGGATTCCACTAATTGGTTTGTAATATCTTGGCCCTTAATAGATTTTTAGAGATGAAATCGAGGTAAAACTCATACATGATCATGAGCCACCAAGTGATATGATTGTTTTGATACCACTTAGAATGCATCGTCTTGAGGAGATGAAATATAGTAACAACATATGTCTTATGATTAAGGAGAGAGTGTCAAAGCTTCAAAGTGGCAAAGAAGAGGGTGCAACAAAAATTTTAAGCTTTAGTGTAGCGGGTTTCATAGTCATGAAGCGTGCGAGTGATATAATAAACAACCTAATCATGACCTTGATCATCACGACGTGATAACATAGCTCCTAGAGCATGATCTGTAGCATAGATATACAAATAAAAGGGAACCCCCTCACGTGGAGGTGTAAGCACTGATGGTGATAGGAGATATTTTTAAAGATAGTCAAAATCCTTCTGGAAATTTTGGTCCCAATCCAATTCTATATTTTTGAAGGAGGTGATGAAAAGGTTGACATCAATCTAAAAGTTGTGAGATGAAATGACGAACGGATTAGAAGCGGCATTGAAGGTTGCGAAGCTACTTAAGATTAGAAAGAGGGGACATTTCAATGATTTCCTTAATTTTCACAGGGTCAACTTCAATTCCACTAATAGAAGTGATAAAGCCAAGGATTTTACTAGTTAAGACTCCAAATACACACTTAGCTGGATTGAGATGAAGGAAAAAATGAATAAGGTGCTTGAAGAGGAATTTGATAACAGAAAGATGGTCTCATCGATGTTTAGATTTACCTAAAATATCATTGATATAATCTTCTATGATTTTTTGGATGAGATCATGGAAGATATAAGTCATGGCCCACTGATAGGTTGTGGTTGTCATCCATAACCAGAATGCCCTGTGCATAAATATATAAGTTCCATTCATTAGGCTGAGATGATAACATATGAGGAAGCTTGAAGGAGGTTCCATCCTTCATTAGATTACATACCCTTGAAACATGACTTAAACAAAATAATATTATCCCTCGATGTGAATCTTCAAACGGTACCCAATCAAATCATGATAACCATGAAAAGTTGAGAATTTTCCATGTTCTATTGTAAAAGTCATATCTCATCCAGTGATGACCACGATCATGATTTACAAGTATCCACAGATGTTTGTTCCTTGTTTCATTGTAACTCCTGAAGAATCTAGTGGAAGCCATGAGTTCTTTCCATTCCTTAGAAACTAGAGAGAACCTGCATATGGATTCTAATGGAAGCCAAAGCAATACGTTTTCCAAAACATCTTTAGGTAGTGAATGATATAAGAAAACATGATTTCCATGTTGTTCCTCATTATTTGACATTAAATCATCATCCATTTCAAGGAATAATCTTTTTTCTTTTCTCAGTGAGAGCTGAAAATATAAGACATAGTAAATTCAGTGACGCTTGATGATGCTAAAGGGCAGCACACAGGAAGCACACGACACAAGCAGGGGGTTGTAGGATAAATTTCAAGGAAGGGTTTTAGTGCCTACATTGGAAATAAAATAAAATGAATAACAAATTATGGTGTTTCAAGAAGGAGAAGACAAATCAAAAGGTGCAACATTGTACCAATGCAAGATAAATGAATCCTTTTTACTGTTAGAACTGTCCTTTATATTAAATAATTGAATCCTTTTTGAAATATATAACATCTAAAAATAATTTCATAACTTAATAACTTATAACATATATTTCAAAATTATAAGTTATTAAATTATTTTTAGATGTTACTAATTTTGACATTTATTAATTATTTGTCCATTTATTATATATTTGTCAATTCTTACTTAAGTCTTAAGTTGTTTTAACTGATAGAAAACATGAGTATGGAGGAAACATTGAGGAATATCTAATTTAAATATTATTGTTCTCAAACTAGATTTTACCTTCCTAACAAAAAAAATATAACATTTGCGTACAATTCAGGACATGTCACATACCTCTCATATATTTGTTGAAACATAAACATTACATTACACATATCATAACATTGGCATACCAATGAGCAGCTGGATTATAATGACGCTGCCCACATGACAAATTTGGGTATGTTCAAATCCTGGAAGAATATCAAAACCAACATAGACAAAGCTGCTAAAAAGTAGTTGTAGTTGCTTTTGTTGTCCTTGTTTGTTTTTTTGCGGACCCTTTACTGCTTGTTTGCAGTAATTTTACTGTTTTGTCTAGTCTTGGTAGCTGTTTTTTAGCTACTTTGAGCTTCACTGTCACATTTGGATTCTGATCCTTTTCTCTTTGGTTCTCTTTCTTATTCTGGCTTCTAGGCCATCTTTTGTAATCAAGGGTATAGTCCCTTTCAAAAAACTATTTGCCAATAATAAAAAAAAAACATTGGCATACCAAAAAATATATAACTATATTATAACATAAATATTACATATCATAATATATTTCTCAGTTCTTTTACCACTTTCCTAGCTGCATCGGTATTGATCTTATCCACTAGAGTGTCAGACAGGGTTAGTATCTTGACACTTTTTTTTATCAATGATAGCTCTGTTGGTGTCTATTAAGTAGGTTTTAAGCATTTCAAAAGCTCGCTGCAACTTTGAAAAGATGGAAGACATTGTTTCGACTTGACTCTCCATCTAAGGGGTCACCATTGAGGGTTGATTGGCATTAATTTCCACATCCACGTCATTTGTAGTAGCATGTGGAGAATCCATAGGTTTCGGGTCTGGGAATTCTGGATAAAGAATAGAGAGTTCTAGTAATACTTTAGGAATTGATTGCTCAGACAAGGAATCCAGTTGGATCTCTATAAAAGAAGTTCCAAGAGAATGAAGGGGGATAGTGTTAGTAGTCAATTGGATAGGAGGGGGGTGGAAGCACCGTTAGAAGGATAACTAGAAGCAGAGAGTGTGAAGGATTGCCCAAAAATAACCATGTCTGATTCAGTATCAGAACTAGAAGAAACCTTGACATATTCATGGCTTGATACTGGTTCGATGCACTCAATTTGGTGCCCCATAATTTTACAAAAGAAAGAAAGTGTAAAAAAATGACCATGGGCCTTGAATTTATAATTGTTAAGTGATTTCTTCAATTGGACCTTAACATGTGTCCACCAAACCTAGGTATACATTGATGGTTAATATTAAATGTAAACTGTGTTGAAAATTTATCTTTTAAACTAGCGTCACTAATATTAATAACTATCCCATGTGCCTCCACCTTTCAAACGTCCTTTTCTCATGACGAATATGATATCATTAAAGATATAATATTATACATTAAATCAATAATAAATTCCTTCTTAATAAACATATCAAAATTCGAGCAATATATTAAGGTAGAGGAGATAATCGTAGAGCATGGACCAATAAATTATAATGGTATTGGTGAGGGTAGATGTAAATACTAAAGATAGGGAGTCGAGACTAGTACTTGCCAATTTATCACTTAAAATTTAATACAAAAGTAGTCAATAAAATGTGTCACATCAAATCACATCAATCAAATGCTACTACAACTGTGAGCAATTATTCAACAATATTCTCATTAAATATGGAAATGACTTTTTTCCATAACTTTAGGATTTAAAGTGATGCATTTAAATTTTATTATTTAGATTTTTTAGATTTGTTTATATTTCATCACATATATGAGGAGATACGTTTGGAAAAAAAACTAACTACATATAAGAAATGATATTTTAGAAATTTGGAAGTGACATGTTTCAGCTGTCATGTCTATTCAAAAGTTACTAAGCTTTATAAAAAGGGCACTTGCCAAAAAAATATATTGAAATGACAATAATTACATTCAATGATAAAATTTTAAGGGCTCCCCATACTTTAATTTGACTAGCTAGGTTAAGCTTTACCCTTTGTAAATGAGATATTACAAAACACATTACCCTTCAACAGAAAAAAAATGAAAATGTTAATTTTCTTTCAATATATATATGATTAATTTGAATAAAATAAATATGAAAAATGTCAAAATTATGAAATATATAACATCTAAAATAATTTTGAAAACACTATATTTCATCAGTAATGACATCAACGATTATGAATTTTATTTAAAAATAACATTTTTGTTAGTTACTTCAATTCAAATAGTAAATAATATTAAGCAACATTTCAATTTATTCATATTCATTTTCTTTAGAAAGACTTCCTTTGATCTATTATCATCTATGGATATTTGGTTTTGTATTTTTAAATTTGAAATTGTGATACCTTTTTAATTTATTGAAAACTTTAAATTAATTTAAGAAAGAAAGAATCTAATTTAAGAAATCAATAATGTAATGTATATGAAAAGAGTTTGCGAGAATCAAATTAGAAATGATGCACCATGACGTAGTTGCACTCCAACAGAATCTTGATAGCTCCAATGAAATAGAAAGAAATAATCGATCAGTAATGGAAGAAATTTCTCAACAGAAACAAAGCTTGCACATAGAGGAAAGACAGTGGAGTGTCTTGGCATGCTCATAAATGAATAGTAAGAAGGTACATATAGGGTGTTGAGTAACCCTAGTGCATGACTCAATAGAAAACCCTAAACCTAACCCATGTGAGATGACACTCCAATATGTGAGGAGGACACATAGGATAACTCACACCAACACCCCCCTTCATCGAAGCTGGGGTAGCAGCTATGATGAGTCAGACGGAAAGAGAATACATTCCTAAAAAACTAAGAAAGATGTGTCAATGGGGCCCAACAACTAAAGCCCTGATAAGGTGCCCATATATAAACAACATCTTCCTAGAAGAGAGAAGAAGAAAAATGGGTCTCGACATAAAGCCTGATGAGGTACCCATGTACAAAAGATGTCCCAAGCAGCGAAGGAAAACCCAGAGGGGAAAACATCCACCACAAGAGAACAAAAAATTCTCTCTAATCTAAGAAAGATGCCAAAGATGGGTCCTGGCCATAGGATAGCCTGTAAAGGTACCCATGTACAAAGGGGAAATCTCTCGGAAATATGAAAAAGAGAGAAGATGATGGAGATGAGATGGATGCAGAAGATGCCATGGATGGATATGAACTCTGCAAATCTAAGAAGTCTCCCAGAAGAATGTCAATGATGAGATCCTCTGCCTCTGGAATGAAGAAGAGCCATCTGTACCGTACTGTGTGTCTTCCCTTAGGAAGGAAAAAAAATATGTGCGGGAAATCTACCCACTCCACGAAGGAAACTGAAGGCAATAGCATGAAGAACTCTGAGTTTGGTCCACGAAAGTGTGACATAGGTCTAGTAAGTGAGTGCAAAGAAGCCGAGGGTAATGTCACGAGTGTAGAATTGTTAGAGTATGAAGGGTGAACACCTGTAGAAAGAATTTCCAACTGATGTGAAGGAAATAAAACATCCCCAATGACAGAAAATGGATCCACAAACAAGGGTGGATTAATGAAAGTCTCCAGAAAAGTGGAAGTGGCAAGAGTCCCAGAACCTAAGAACGGAGATGATGAACTCCTCTAAAATACCTATAGATGGATGAAGAACCTGTAGTACATCACAAGTGTACTATATAAGAGACTGCTCAATATCTGATGAGATGTGGGATGTGTTAATACTCTCTGGAATAGTGAGAGAAGGAGGAGAAGAGTCCTCTATAGTACTCCCAACATTAGAACTAGGTGCACAATCCTCGTCATCAGAAGTAGAACCAAACGAGTCTGTATCAGTGGAACTATCATCACATGAATAAATAGAGGAGACAACTGAATTAGAAGTAGAGGCAAAGAAAGAGTGGGGTCCAACAAAATCTGAGTGAGTATGTCTCATATCTGAAGTATCTCCAACTAAATCTCTAGCACTTTGCAAAGTTTTTCTAGCCCAAAGAGGACCAAGAGAATCAAGCTTAGATTCAGAAGATTCTTCACTCGAGTGAGAAGGGACATCGTCCTCATCATCACTACTGTCATAATTGAAAGACTCAAAAGTCTGAGAGTCATGAAGAGGAGCACACTCAACAACATCATCATCTGAGGAGTCAGAGTCTGAATCAGAGAGCTGAAGAACCTCAGTAGGTAGAGAAGTAGAAGTCAAATTAGAAGTAAAGTGGGAAAAGGTATACAACCATGAATGGTGATCTACCTTTCCCTTAGCCACCGTAGTGTCATCATTAAGCTCACGAATAATCACCAAGTTAGGACCAAATTCCACTCACACTCCTTCACCAAGGTGAGTAATTTGGTAAACTGATAGGAGATTGGTAGAGAGATCAGGAACACTCAACACTTGGTTAAATTTTCCCCCATCTATCTCTACTGATCCACTACCAGAAACTAACACTTTCGTGTTATCACCCAACGTGATTTGGGACATATCACAAGGTTCGATGTTAGAGAACTCAACATGCAAATAAGCCATGTGGTGCGAGGAACTAGAATCTATAATCCACGTCAATGAAGGAGCAACTTGAGATACGAGGGTCTTTCCTTTCTTCTTATCAGATTTAGAACCTTTTATAGTGGAAGACTCGGCCTTTGGAGCATTTTGTTTTATTGATTCAGGAACACTTATTTTATTCTTCTCAAGTAAATGAGATAAGTGATCAATCTGTTTCTGAAAATAGTGGTGCTCGTCGTGACCAGACTTCTTGTAATAGGAACAAAAATACCTGTTCTAGGCTCAGAATTCGAAGTGTTCGTCTTATTTTTAGTTTTGGTCTTGGTTTCTTTCTTAGGTTGATCCTTTTTCTCTATCTCATTATCAATATTCTTTTCCTTACTAGTACTTGCTACAAGGACATGTGACTTGGACTTGAGAGACCCCATTTGAATGAGTTTTTCCTGTTCTCGAATGAGTTGGGACGAAAAAAAGTCAAAGGAGGGCATAGTCCAAGCATCACCCAAAGTAGCTTGTGTAGCGTAAAAATTTGAAACGAAGACATAATATTCAGGACCTAGCTTAGAGAGAATTGACAAGATCAGTTGAGAATATTTCTTCTCTACTTGACATCCCTTTAACAACAATCTAATGTGGAAAATTTTTGAGAAGAAAGCTTGTAGGTTTTCAAAGTCACTAGGATTTAACCCTAGTAGTTCAGTTTCCAACTCATGCGCTCTCATGTCATCTTATTGTCTAAACATCGCATCCAACATTTTCCACATAGATTTAGGTGTTTCAGACACCTCAATGTGTAAGAGAAAGTCAGGAGAAACAAACATGCAAAGAAGACCTAAAGCTTCATCACTACGGTTTAACCACTTAGATTTTTCAGGTTCGTCGTCTGGTTCAGTCTCAGTTCCCATGGTGATGCAGAATAACCCTTTACCCCTTAGTTTTATTATTATTTTCGATCTCCATTTGAAAACATTGAACAACATAAGCAAGGGAATTGAAAGTGCATCCATAGTGAGAGAGAGAGAGAGAAAGAAATGCAGAAAATAAACATAACCACCCAAGACAATATAACAACCCCCCTACTTTCGGAACTTTATAGTTTAGTGCGTCGATTACAATCGGGTCCATGCGTGTGGTTTAAAACACTTGGTAACTCGTCTTGCAATCAGCGTAATAACACATAAGAGAGGAGACCACAACAGTGTTTCGTGGAGTGTAGCAAATAGGACACTGTAAAGAAGAAAGAAACAAGGAAGGAGGTGAAAGCCAATCCTGGTTGTGAGAAAAAGTGTCTCACATCGCAAGTGAAAATCCCCCTTGCTACAGATTGTGGTGGACGCGCTCACTAGTCGCAAGAAAGAATAAGGGTAAAATACAGTGTTTTTAAATAAGGAACCCTAAGTAGTTCTAGGATGGGTGACCTCTCAGAAAATTCCTGGTGTCACTTCCTCCTAATGCTATTGGGCTTGATTGGGTGTATACCCGGCTCCATCATGTGGGAGGGTATTGGTGTATCAACTGATTAACATGATGAGATCGCTCTCCACCATCAGTTCGAGCTTTTGGTGTGATGGTAAATCGTGCTGCTCTGATACCATGAAAAGATTTTGTGAGAATCGAATTGGAAACGATGCACCACGAAGTAGTTACACTCCAACAGAATTTTGATAGCTCCAGCAAAATATCAAGAAAGAATCGATCAGTAATGGAAGAACTTGCTCAGCAGAAACAAAGCTTGCACATAGCGGAAAGACAACGGAGTGTCTTGGCATGCTCATAAATGAATAGTAAAAGGGTACATATAGGGTGCTGAGTAACCCTAGTGCATGACTCAATAGCAAACCCTCAACCTAACCCATGTGAGATGACACTCCAATATGTGAAGAGGACACGTAGGATAACTCACACCAACACAATATATATATATATATATATATATATATTGTATTGTATATATATATATTATATATATATATATATATAAATTAAATATTATATATATAATATATATAAATAATATATTTATATAATGTATATAATATGCTGGGGCCCATCATATATTCCATGACTAACAATGAACAAATAAACTCAGACCCAAAATTTTAATTCATCTCATGTAAATCCGGGAGGTTCACTTCTGTGGGGGCAAGGCAAAAAGAAATCCACGGAATTCTTCCGCGTGGCATGGGGAAAAGCGGCGGTGATGACTTTTTAATTTATTGAAAACTTTAAATTAATTTAAGAAAGAAAGAATCTAATTTAATAAATCAATAATGTTTCAACGGCCCACAAAAATTTCAATGGCCAAGTCATTAAATGCCCACACCTGTCACTGCAGACCCGAAACTTTATTGAATCGGTTCATTCTGCGGGCTTGGAGGCCGGGGAATGCCTTTGCCTCAAGGAGGCCTTGGAATTCTACCACGTGGCCTTCTGATAAGGAGGCTAAATTTGACATCCATAAAGTTCATTGAAATATGTAATCATTTATAGTGATGTGGACTGTGGTACAAGTAACTGCTTGCAAGTCACGAGATGATACTAAATGTCCATTGACACTTGAATTTCTTTTTCTATAAGCCATACTACAACAGAAGACACTAAATTCATAGAAGTTGCAAATTGTGTAAGACTCAAAATTTTGATATTTCTGAGTAAGTTTCATCCTACATTTGAATCTTGCTTCTTTGAATTTTATCTTTTTATAAGTAGCACTGTATAATCCTTCACTTTAAAATATTTCAATATAAGGGTTGAGGGTTTCCAGAGGTAGAATCTAAACTTCCAAACATGTCTACTTCCATAAGACCCCAAAGTAATGGTAAAACCCAAATCCCATACGTCCAAACTGCTTAGAACCTGTGGTTGTACAGATGAATATCATGATATTCATGATCCTGTAATTGACACAAGAACTTCACATCTTAGATACTCATCTGAGAAAAAGGAAATTGAAAGTAAATTTTTGGACCCATTAGGTAAAATGAAGCATAAAGGTTTGATAACATTGAGGTCTAGATTGGGACACATAATGCTCCATGAGGTAAATGATTAGACCTTGGCCTTAATTTTTCATTCTGAAATATGCCCATAAAGAAATGTTATGATGGGACAACATGGGGGTTTGGATTCCAAATGACACTATGATGAATCCACGATTTTTTTCCATTATGGAGGCCCTGAATTCTTGGCATTCTATGAGTTTGGTTTTGAATTACGATAGGATATTTAGCAACAATTATTGCAACATGGCACCTAGAGAAGACATTTGTCCATTAAGTGAGGTAAATCATCGCCATGCATTGGGGTTTGAAAGCAAAGATTTAGGAACCATCAACATAAACCTAGAAATTTTTGCTAGCGATTATCATGTCACCACTCAAAATACTAGAGATGATTTTTTGTAAAAATTAACAGTTGATGGAGTGGTACCAAAAGGGAAGCCTCCGCATGCAATTTATATTTTTAAACCATGGGCCAAAGATACCATTTCTATGTTAGTTTTTTTCCTTGTCTTTGATAAAGATGAGAAAGTGGATGGAACTCTCATGGAAATGGTATACAATATCCATTTCTTTTTTCCACCTTGTGCATACATTTTTTTTTTGGGCACATTGCAGAATCTATGTATAAACAATTATTAACAATCAAAGAAGGATCTAGACACTAAGACATTTAGTTTTGACTTCCTACTTGTGATATATAATTCTATGGTGGGTTCGCTGAATGGTTTGGTAAAAACAAACTTGCAATTCAACCCTGTAATGTTGAGGACCAGCGAAAATTGATTCATCCATTAATTGAGTGGACCCCCAAGATAAAGATGTTTGATAATAGAAAGGATTATAACCAATTTGTGGATTATTTTTGGGCTTCAATTTGTGAAATTAATTTCAAAAATTACATTGCCTAGATTGACTATGAATTGTAGAGATTACATTCAATTGGGATCAGAAATATAATTATCAAACTAGTACTTTATGGAGGAATATATTGTGCTAAGGTCTTATGGATCAGGAGTAAAATGTTACAAATTGCCAATACATGTGACAGAGATACTTTTTACCTTGGAATTATATACGGATAGATGGAAAAAAAAGATAAAATCTATTTTGTTACTAAACAAAAGATGAGTATATTTCCTTCCTTACTATTTTCATGTGCAGGGTTCACGTTTGAAAGAAAAGAATTCAATGTGGCACATGAAATATTAGAGATTTTAATGTTTGATGTCGAATTGTCATTGAGTGTATGACCCATGTGAGGTGATTAAAGCAAGGTTAGTGGTGAACAAGAACTATGCCACTAAAATTAAACATGAAAGAAAACCCTTGCTAGAAAAATTGAAAAACAAGAACTCCTGGGATGAAGTAAAAATAACAAAGGATGAAAATCTTGTTGATAAAGGAACTATTTTTCAAGAGTTGTTAACACAAATTTTTGGATTGCCTCAACCTCCACAAAAATAGGCAAAGGATTTTCAATCTACCAAATTTTATGCAAAATATGATAAAAATTCTTGTAAAAGCATGCCAAAGGCATTACAACATGAATTGCAAGAAAAAAATTAGAAAAGTTAAAAAATTACTACCTTTTGGTCTATGAGGCAGGGCCTTATGTCCATCTAAAATTTTTTTCAGACTATGCTTCTATTCAAGATAGATTCAGCGAACAAATTTTTTTGAAATGATGCGCGTCTTGGAAAGGCAAGTAGTGATGATGACATTGATTTTGAGGAATTACACACTCACCTTGGGGCTGGAACATATAAACAAATTATTGATGAAGTATTGAAACAAATATATTCTACAGGAGTAGTTATTGTTGAAACATATGGGTTTTAGTGGTGGTGGTTTGGGTTTAACAAGAAAATTCTTTTGGATTCCACCAGAGGCACGACCTAGAAGATTTTCTCATAGGTAAGGCCCTGGAAGATCTGCCTTCGGAGAAAGGACCACTTCATGACTAAAAAATTTATATAGTGGTAATATAATGCAATTTACTCTAGAGTCAAATCCTCATCAAACAATTCAGTCACATGTTGAAAATCCTACAGGATAAGTTGACCATGAATATGTTTGTATTGCTAATGTTGGTAGTTCTAGTGATGATGGTAGTATTCAACACAGTATTATAAATTTACATAGGCCAATACAAACAGTTGAAGTTCTTATGGCTATTGTTCAAAAAGGAACTGAGTAGAAGTGAAAGATATGTAGGTAGACACAAGGTATAGTTACTCTTGCCTCAAGGGAACTAATTACACGGAAGGCAGTGCCAATGCTACCTCTTAATAATTTTCCATTGCACGGGGAAGTTCTCCCCAAACTTCAATTAATCCTTTTCTATTCAACATGAAATCTGTATCATTCCTACAAACACCTCAGGTATTGACTATAAAGCCGCGTTTGCTAATAAATCACAAAGACATAAAACAACAAGAAGCAAATTCTATAGGCTACTCTAATTTTAGATCCTACCACAATGAAGGTATTGCCAACATATAACCCACTCACAGATACAATGTAATAAATATATGATGTGCTTAAAGTTGTCAAACTAGAGAATGAAATGGTTTCCAGTGATTACGAGGTAGACCTCCCGTTCAAATGGATTTTAAGGCAATGAAACCTTCTAACAAAATAAATGTATCGAAAAGGAATAGTGATGTGGTTTACACAACATCACTAAATGCAAGATAGGGATAATAATATGTTGAATAATAAGATTCAAAAGTTAGAGGCAGAATTGGAAAATGAGAAAGAAAAATGAAAAGCGACACTTAATAAGACAGATAAGTTCGAGAGGAAGGTAAAATAATCTTCCTTTATGATTACATTTACTGCGAATGAATAGGCATAGGTAGAAATATAAGAAGCCCAAGAAAAATCTATACAAGAAACAATGATTAAAAATAATAGATTAGAAAAAATATTAGGAGAATTGAAAGAGTTTATAAAGAAAGTGAAAGAAAATGCCAAAAAATGGGAACAAAGCCTAAATAAAGAGAGAAAAGGTCAGCGGCTGAATGCAAAAGGAAGAGAAAAAACAAAGTGAATTATTGTAACAGGATTTGGCGAAAGAGAAAAAGGATATACAGTCTTCCAAAATCAAATTATCTGAATTTTATAAAAATGCATTTATTAATATGATGAATAGTGTTTGGGGGCAAATAAACCAAAAAAATGATGATTTGATTAGATTGTTTGAATTCATTGTTGATCTATAGATAATCTATGATAAGCTCTATGAATACGTAACTTGTATCTGCAACAAAGTGAGGGCTTTAAGAGAGGATACAATAAGGATAAAGGTTCTGGAAGCTATCTACAAATTCAGTGACATGGAAATGGTATCTAGAGGAATTCAAAACTGGTTTGATGCCTCATTAAAGGTATCATATCGATCATTTAGAAGTGTTTGATGCTAGGTGAAGCACAAAAATTACTGAATAAGTGTCAAAGAATGTTATAGGAGCTGCATGGAAAGGTACATGACTTTACAAAGTTTAGTTTGCCAATTCCTTATGACAAAACACACCAATTCATTATTAAGGATACATTCCAAAAGAATATGAAATAAAAAATGATGCAAGAGAAGAACCAAATTCTTCAGAAGATAGATGAGACGATAAAAAAATCTAGCTTTGTTAAACCATTAATAACCCTTGTCAGTAAGTTTTTATACAATAGTAAAGAAAAGCTCCAATCTTAATTATAATTTGATAACAGAGTTACATGTTAGTCACTTTGATATACAAAAAAATGTAATTCCAATAGATCAAGAGTGGATTATGTTACAGAAGATGATATAATTAAGAGTAATTTAGATTTTGAAAATTGTTCAATTTGTTGCAACCTTCAATTTTTTCATACAAGGCATGTCTCAAGAAAGTTGAATGAGGAATAATTTTATTTTTAAATTGAACTTTCACTATTTTTATTTCATGTTTTATTTTACTTGTGCACCATCGCTCTTTACATTCTAGTTCGAGCTTCATAAGGAGAAAAAAATTTCATGTAACTATCTGAGATTCTTGGGCTTCTTTTTGGACTAGAGCAAAGAGAAAACTTAATTATTATATCATCACTATTACACTTGAAGGATTTCATCACACTAAAAACAACATTATTGCACTTGAAGGATTTAATCACACTACATTTCTATTGTAGGAGAGAAAAATAAATTCATGAAACCTGAAAAAGAAATTGAATTTTTTTTTTTAAAGAAATTCAAGGTTGAAGGCTTAAGACCAAGTGTTGGGTCTTTGTGAGACCAACTTCCAGCTGTTTCAATAAAATTGTAACCTTGGACTTTCTCCATTAACTCCAAGCATTCAGGTAAGTAGGTACAATGATGAACATAGATAACAAAATCCTAGGTGTTGAGATAATTGCACACTTGATGATCTTCAATAGTCATTTCAATTGATATTAAGGTTAACCATGACTATAACTCCATAGAAAATAGTACTAAATAAGGTTTCTATATGTAAAGGATCAAGGAAAGAGAAATAACTTCATGAACACATGAGAAATACATTGAACAACATTATTGCTAAATAAATTCAAGCTTGCCACACTAGTATTAACCTGTAAAACATCTAAAACCAACAATCTAAATTGTAAGAGAGAAAAAGAACTTCAATGAAACTTGAAAAAGACATTAAAAAACATATTTTGCTAAAGATAATTCAAGGTTGCAACACTATTACTGACCTGTAGACTATCTGAAACTAGTAATCTAACATGTACTTTGCCTTTAGAGACCAACCACCTACCAATTTGAGTTTGTAGCACATTGAAACCAAACTGGATACAATACCAATCAACCTTCATGCCTCCTATAGAGCATCACTTCACAACTCACTTCTTTGCCATCAATTCCACTTGACATCAATGACAACAACAATGACCTAGGGTTCAACATTTAGAGTTTATTTTCAACTAGATATTTCGTTAATTCATATAGATTTGGTTATAGTTTTCCTTGTCGAGTTACCTTTAGGCACATGTAAGTTTGGGGTGAATGATAATCTTTGTTTGAGGAATGTTAATATTTTTTGAGTAAGTTGGAGATTAAAGTTGGTTGGATGCATTCTCATTTCAGTACATACTACAAGAAATCAATGCAATGTATTTCAAGTGTCATTCCAAAGACTAAATAGACACAATGTTTAAAAAAATACAAATAAGGAAAAATATATTATCAAAACAATGTACTGAATTTTTGAATATATTAATTATTATATGAACATCTATATCATGGGATATCCACAAATGGAAGCTTCCAACTTGATGGACCTAGATCATCTCTATCATTTGATTCACCAGATCTCTGAGACTGAATCTCTCTTTGTTAACAATCAACTACTACAATAGGGTCATTTGTTGTATTTGTGCCATTGTTTTCAGCCCCTCTCCTTTCATTAATCGACTTCCATACTACAAGAGCCATGTCGTAGGTAAAGTTATCCACTTCGTACCATGATGTATAAATTCTCAAACAATTTATCAAATTTTTGTCAAGCTTGTTTCACAATTTTGACTTTATAAAGGCCAAGGCACTAAAAATTCTCTCATCTTCAAGTGATCCCAAAATCATTGTTTGACATAGATCAGCCAATGAGAAAAACTTAGACATGGTTTTCTTTAAAATAGTACTCACCCCAATTGTTTTCCACAGTTGGGTTATTTCTCCACACTCTAAGGGATTATCCAAATCTTTGAATTATTGAATCATTGTAGTGGAGAATTCATGAGATTGAGCAATCAAACCATCCTTTCTTAAAATACTTGGAATATTCATTCCATTGATATTAATAGGCTTACAAAAAATTTGAATCAATGTATTCAACCTCTTGAAGAAGTCTTCCTACATATGTCTTTCATTTTGGACATAATTCCAAAATGTGGGATTTACTACAGCCATTACTTTAAGTAAAGCATCCCTTCTAAATCAATCACTCCCTTATTTATTCTAGTAAGAACACTACAATTTATCTTAACCTCACCCTTGTTGATGACACGATGTTATCAAACAACGGCCCTGTGACTTTTACCTCCTCAACCTTACCGGCTACTACTTTAAACATGTACATCAGTGTCTCATATCCATGTATAGAAGCACATAATTCCCCAAATAAGTTGAACTTCAGAAAGCTACTTGCATTTCCAATATTTATCAAATCATTCCAACCATCAAACTTTGGACTTGTAAAATTAGTTTCATTGAGAAAAAAATGTATTGTCATACAAACTCATTTCCTCAAACTAGAAAAATCAACAATATAGATAGTTATTTCTTGTGCTTGTTCAATTAAATGATGAATTTCTTCTAACATGGGAAGGATACCAAAAAACATTAGCAATGACTCTATATCATTCAAACGATGTATAAAATCTTGGGCCTTGTCCACTTCCATACGATTCTGCCACATCACTCCTAATAAGGATTGATACTCTTCATACACCCTACAAACCGGTTGGTAGAATGAGATCCACCTGGTGTCAACATATTTTAATAGTTTATGACCATTTTTTAGTCCTTCTGAAAATATTTGGAATTCCATGAACCTTTTAGGAATACAACAGAAATAAGCATGCACCTCTCGAATAAGGTCTCCAACTTTTGCTACAAGTTTAAATTGGCCAACTATTCTGTAATCTAGGTTCATTCTATGAGCCATACAATGAATGGAAATAATATAAGGGAAATGATATGTTTGGAGTCTTACACATAGTTCATTATGATGACCTTGCATTACAGATGCCCCATCTACCCCGACACATACTAGCTTTGATGCAATTGCAAAATCATCCATGTCACTGATCTCCTTCAAAAGTTTTATCACCATCTAAAAAATGTTTTCAACATTAGAGTTCTCTCTCATCTTGTGAATGGAAAGTAAGTGAGGCTATCTCACATAATTATCAACAGTATACACATGCATACATACCCAAGAAATATTATCTACTGTTGTAACCTCATCAATAGACAAAGATATGTATCATGTAGACTTCAATTTCTTTTTCAAGTCTTCTTTCTCAATCATAGTTAGGAATTTTTCCCAATCCCAACCACTAATTTCTGACTAGTGAGAATGAGGAAAGTGTGGGACACCAAGAAAATACAACATTGTCTTTTATTTAGAAAAATATGTTATAGGATGACCTCTTTTAAAAATGTGAAAAATAGTAGTAAGCTGAACTGTTTTACCCAAAACACTGTTTTGAATGATCTTTTTGAATTGCGAGCTAATTGTCCCTCCATTCACTACAACTATTCTTTCATTTATCTTGTGCTCTTAAAATTCTTTTTCATACCTAATATGAAAATAATCATCCACATTTTTCCATCTAGAAACATTCTTCTCAACGCCATCTACAATTATCTTTTCATATATCTTTCCTACATGCTTCTAAATAGTATTCAACTTAAGTGGAATTGTCTTGTCTTTGCCCAATTTCCAAATACATATTGTACATTTGCATTCTTTGGGAGGTTCAGCTTTATTCTCATTTTCAATAGGTTCAGTAAAAAGAAACTTAGAAACCCACTCTAACCTGAAACTCCTTCCCAAGTCCCATTTTCTTTCCTTCTTTATTTCTTCCAAAAATAGGTGTTCGTTGAGTATTTGACTTGGTGGAATTTAAATTTTGTTGACTGCCACTGCCAGAAGTTTCACCTCCAACATTCACTTGGGAAATGGTAGGTGATGTAGTTTCATCTTCATTCAATTAGACAAGTGGTACAGTTTCAAACTCGACATCATTTAATGGAACTTCTTCAAGGGGAGGCATTTCATTGTTGTTTTCATCGACATCATTAGGAGAATAAAAAATGAACACATTCTCATTCTGAGTTTCATTTTAAATGTAATCATTATCCCTTGATTGTGATGATCATGCTAGAGAAGGATGGGTTTCCTTAGATGGTTTCTAAAAAAAGATGATATTTTCGAATGCCAGTACCACTACCAGGAGGGGTTGGAATAACATTTTTTCCTGAGGCTGAACTTCCCTTTTTAAGTGCCATTTTCCTGAATCAGTGACTCATGTAGAATCGAAAGGAAAAGAGATACAACATGTTAAATTAAATTATATTGATATGTGCACATAAGTTTCATGGTTTCTTGATTGACATGTTACATCAAATTGAATAAGGATTGCCTACCATTTAATCAGTTTCAATGAACTTGATCTGTATTGGTCTGATCTACATGTTTTAGTGCAAAAATCACAAGGTTTGAATCTTTTGAAATAAAAAAATGATATAGAAAAAATTTAAAGGATGAGGTGATAGTTTAGCTATCTCTCATATAACTTAGTTGGAAGGAATAAGAATATTACTACAGTCATAATTAGAGCATACATCAAGAAAAATGAAGTTGTATAAGAGGTTTGGGAAGAGAACAAGAAACTTAAATTATTTGTTGAGTAGCCAAAGACACTCTAATGTTAAGACACTCTACTGATAAGAAATTCTCTATTGTGGCTAATCAAACATAAAATAAGTGATCTCAAGTTCTGTGCTTAGTTTGAAATCAAAGTATATTATGTATCTTCTCATGATGGACTCTGAGTTCATTGATTCATCCAAGGTATGATCTATCTTTAGTAGATTAATGAAGGAGTCATGATGACCAAGCTCTGTCATAATGTATAGAGGTTCTAAATTTTGTCATCAAGCCAAATAATGTGTAGATCTTCTCATGAAGAGATTATTGATTCATTAGAGGTATGAATTCTCTCATAAGAAGATCCAAGTACCAAGAATGTTCATCATTTCAAAGGAAATGAGATAGAATATATGATCTTCCATCTATGACTCATTGTGGTATGAGACTATGAATTCAAGGTTGAGAATGTATGTAGGGTTCTTTGGCTTGACAACGAAATGTCAATGTGTCAAATGTAGCTAAAGTATCATTATTCTTGAGAGAAGCTTGAATTATTTGATATGGTGTTTCATATATGATACAATCATGATAAGGGTATTCTTTGTATACCGTCATGTTCCTACTTGGAGAATGTGTTCAAGAAACTTGAAGGATGTAGGAATTAAAAATATCCCCGGATCATGGTCTTTTTAATATCTAACTTCGTGCCATTTATATCTAGTCTCACATTACATCATGTTTTCCCTTTATATTAAATATTATAGACATGTTGTCTGGACTACAACAAGGACAAGAAAAAATGTCGAAGAGAGATCCCACTTTTGCAATCTTCATGGGGGAAGAAGAGGTGGTGTTAACCCCTACATTTTTTTTTGGAAAATTATTGTTGTGGAGAGATATATTCCAACTTTGTCTCAACATTAATAAAAGACAATTAGTATTACTAATATAGTTTCTGATGGATTTATAACACAATTATTTTCACAGGCAGTGCCAAAAGTGAATGTGAAGATAAAGAAAGCATTTTTTCCTCATTAGATTGTTGAAGGAAATCCATGCTTGGAGTATATTCAATACATTATGTTTCCATAGTTTAAAAAGTTTGAAGTACATTGCATTAAGGAAAATTGTGGTAACAAGTAAACATGCTTGTGACATGATGTCTATACTAACCCACAACTGCTAGTTTATCTCTTTTGTTTTTCCAAATACTAATTATCTAGTTTTTGGTTCATTGTTGTAACTTTTTTCCCTTTTGCATTTCTTGAATTTTTCATTTTAGACATCTTTGTGTGGTCTCTATTTCAATTTTCATACATTATTGTTTGTCAACATTCCGTTAACCTCCCATTCCCAACCAAATCCTCACAACAAACATGAACCCCGTAGAATGATCCGTAATTGATAGTGTTTTGGGTCCGGAGTGGGTCCTAGCTCCCGAGATGTCTATGCCACACGTCGTCATTCCGTGAGTCTCCCAAGAAAATTCCCCTGACGAACGTGAAACCTACAGAATGTACCACATTTTATATATCCTTTAGGTCTGTTGTGGGATGAGGCAGTGTTAGCGGATAGTGATAGAAGGTCATGGTCATGGAATAAATGGAAAGTGAAACCACAGTATAACTATATATATATATATATATATATATATATATATATATAATGCAGAAGAGACAACATTAATAAAAATATTCAAATAAGATACATTGATAAAGCAAAGAATATACAGCGCAACAACTCGTGGAGATATATGAAGTGATTTTAAATATAAAATTTATTTTATGTAGATGTATCTAAGATGAAATTAAAAATCATAGTGGTTATGAGGATGGGGATGTTCACCCTTTGTAATAACTTACAAAGATAAAATCACAGATAAGGCAATGCGACATGAAAGAAGATAGGTCTCGAATAGACTTAGGACTCACTTGTAGTAAGTGCTTCTAGGATGTAAACTACAATGCAGTAGTCGGGCCCTGACAAGACCTAGATTTATTTGAAATTTTGTAAGCAAATTGCAATATGCCGATTTGCTAAATCCCTTTCTACTACCACGCAAATTTGCAAATTGGAAAATTGTGGGAAAACATCACCTCTGTGTGTGTGTGTGTGTGTGGGTATATATATATATGGAGAATTTGATCCAATTCCTATAATAAAACTCTCGTGTATGTCGAAGAATGAGCCCAAAGAACCAATAAGTTTCCATAGATTTCTTGGTAAAACATTAATGTTTTCAAAACCCGGTGAGACGATTTAATATAAAAATCTACAGTGGGATTGGAAATTCCTTAGTGATTCACATGGGACATATTATTGTTTATGGAATTTTTGGGTGAAACCTTGGTACTATCGTTGCTGTAAAATTCACCAAAATAAAATTCCCGAAATTCTACTATTCACCAAACTACGAATATTCACTGCTAAAAGTTTCCCTGAACGAAGTTAGGAGGAAGTGGGTAAATAGGTATGGCGGGTGCAAAAGCAGTGTGAAGGAGTAACGAGGAATCAAGATATAGAGAGGAATGTGAAGTAGCTTATTATAACTTATAGATTTGAACTTAGACATCTATGTATAAATAAGCTAGGTCTTGGGTGCATGAAGAGGAGACTTGTCGTGTATGCGAAGTAATAAGATGGGTTAAATGATTGGGAGGAGTAGGCATAGAAATAGGAATAGTGGAGGTGGGTGGGAGGGAATAATTAGAAGGTTGTGTCACAATAGGAAGAGAACTATTATTAGAGGCTGGAGGGTTAAGCTCAGCTAGGTTAGTGGCTTCCTCATGGGTAGCAAATTAGAAGAGATCCCAATCTTGCGGGTGTTCAACAATATGGGCCTAGATTTCATGAATATATTCATCGATAAATGGTTTATAAATCTTGATGGTTACTCAAACGTGCACCCATGTCTCAGATTTTGGAGGGGCCAAGCTGTTTGAGACCACAATGGAACCATCCCCAAGTTGTGGGACCCTGCGTGCTTGGGACGGATCTCCGAAGAAGGTCAGTTCCTCTATCTATTTCTACTACTACCGCTACTCCCAATACAGAAAGGGAAGCCTAAGATAATAATGCCAAGGGACTAGAGATAGAAGGCTAATGTGGACAGAAACTACACTAAAAGGAAATAACACAAGAAAAAGAGGGATGAATGTTATCTGATCTAAGAGAAAATGAGAAGAGATACATAAAAGAAGACTAGGCACATGTAGCATGACTTAGAACGTATTCACCGGATCAGTTTTATGGAACACAACCAAATAAGGAGCTACAAGGGACGTGAAATGGCACAACCAACACACAACACAAAAGAAACGGAAAGAATAAGGAATGCAAACATGTTAGGACAAAGAATAGTCACAAAACGATGCTTCTCTTACTTCCAGAAATGCACAAAACTGTTACAATGGTGAAGGAGGCCGATATCCACATGCAAGAGCCAGATCTAGAGGTTTGCAACTCAAAATACAAAAAATATGAAGTCCTTAGCAATCTGCGTAAGGATTCGGATTGTCCAACATAAAAAAATGAGCCAAGCTCTTACATTTATAGATGAATCTGTGGAAGAAGAGAATAAGGAGGGAAAATCTAATATTGAAATACAACCACCAACAAGAGGTATTCAATGCCTACAAATCTGCCTGCTAACCTGTCAGATGTGCTTCCCCAAGCCTGTTATGCTTGTTGAAGAAGGAAGGAGGGTGAATTAGATTAAATCAAGTGGTTGGAGAAATCAGATCCGCTCATCAATGTTTAGAGAGACATTTTCCCATTTCTCACCTACTAAATCTTCCAAGAATTTTAATTTGAAGGTCTAGCACTGTAGCTCTCTAATAAGTCTAGGTGCACCTCGATTAGAGATCTGTAGCAGAATATACATCTATCAGTTCATTTTTTCAGAGCTTTCAGCACACACAAGACATGTGGCACGCGCAGATTGACTAAAATGTTGGTCAGTTGTGTAAATGTTTTGTTGTTTCTGCCATGTTTCGGCCATTAACCTGTTGTAAGGATTCGACGCCCTGTTGGCACGCTCTGATTGGTTATGTGTAGCAAACTCAAGCATGTAAGAAGATGACCTGGTGCAAAAAGCATAGAGAAGGGCACACAGGAATGCGCATGAAAGAATGAGGCACGGGAGGAGAGCAGAAGGATGTGCATGTGGAGCGCGTGTGGGGAAATGGGGAAAACTGGTGAGCAGAAAATTTATGGTCAACGTGCAACTATTACAAAGTGATGGGATCGGCATGTGAGAGGGCCAGTAACTTAGCTGCTAGGAAGAAGGTGGATGCTCAGAAGATACACATAAGGGGAAGATAGAAATAGAGGAAAAGGAAAGGGGAAGAAGGCAAAGCGCATGAGTGGAAAAGAAGGTGGCACGTAGGGAAACTACAACCAAGGGAAAGTGTCAAGTGAACTTGAGTGCATGCAACCTTGCAATGAATAGATCAGAGCCATAATATGTATACAAGTTATCTAGATAACTGGGAGAGCTATTTGGATAAAAAGTCTCAGCCATGGGAAAAGAATTAGAATAATTCCTAGAAGGAAGGTAAGGTTCGAGAGAATGGGTTCACCAAATGATTTAATAAAAATTGAATTAAATATTATTTTCAGAGTAACTACTGTAACAAAGGATGTACAAATGATAATATACAGTAAGACACAAGCAATAAAGCATATGTAATATGAAACCCTAAGCAAGAAGGAGAGATATGAGGACTTAGCTGATTTTCAAGAGAACATGAATTGATATGGGCAAATGAAATGTTGAAACAGACTGAGAGGAGTGTCACAAAGGCTCACTAGAAGTGTTGAACTCTGAAAATGCACAGGACAAGATCACCTGGGAGAGGACAAGAGTGTTTGGTGTTCGTGTCTAGATATGAGCTCTAGTGTCCAGGTAAATGCCGTGGATTTGCATCTTTCAGGGCCAGATAAGCTTCATTTTTGGTCTTTGTTTTTCGCTCTAAATTCTTGGTCTAATCTATGAATGTACCTATAACCTGCAAGAAGTAAGTTCACCTGCACATACCCACAAACCAAATCAAACATAAAAAGGAAAGTGTACAATGGGGAGTCGGACTTACCCTGACGATCATCCGAAGAGTGAAATTACTACCGAGTGCTGCACTACATCTCAGACTCCATGTAGTTCTTGTGTGTGTAGAAATGATTCCCTAGGATGCGCTTGTACAAGTTGCACACAGATAACAGACTAGATCTAGAATATAGCAATTTATAAAATGTTTGTGATGGAATAAAATGAACTTCCCTTCTTATGTTGTGTATGCAGAAGTGATGTAGCCCTTTTCCCTTGTATGAGGGTGAGATGGATTCCTTTGGTGCTCTTTATGCTTTTTGATACAAGCTTAGGTGGTAGTATGCAATGTCTAGTGTTTGGACCCTTATTTTGAAAACACAACTATGTATTTATATGATCCCTTGTTTGAATTTTGTAATTGAAAACTGAAAGGATGACCCAAAGTGATAAAAATTAATTAAGAAGTAAAAAGGGTCCAAAAGGATAAGAATAGGATAAAGAGGGACAAGGGCACCCAGGAGGACAAGAGCATTTGGCGCTAGTTTCCTAATTGGGTGCTAGTGTCTAAGGCCATAGAAAGATAAAAGGGTTAAATGTCAGAAAGAGCGTAAGATATATAAAGACAATAAAAGTGCATAAGACAAAGCAATAGGCTAAAGGGAGTTATCAGTTACTATTTTTCTTTCTTAGAAATTATGTAGATGCTAGCATGCTTTTAGGACTTGGAAATGTTCCTAAATGCATAGATTTTGTGTCTACAATATGGATTTGTATACGAGGGATGAAAATTTTAGTGTGGCATGAAAGGCGTGCATGCAGCCAGTGAGTGTTGAAAGGACACCTTCATTGGAGTATTTTGTACATGAATGTTTATTGTTCAGAGGAAAAAAGTGTAGATTCCTAAAGGATCAATGTAAGAGAATTTGGTGAAATAAAACATAGTAGAGGATCCACAAGACATTTTAGAGTGAACATGACTCTCACGCTGTTAGTAGATGTTTATTGTTGTTCATGGATGTTCATGGATGTATGCATATTTGTGCAAAAGTGTAGAGTATACCAATTGGCCAAAGGAAGGGCACGAGATGTAGGGTTGTACCAACCTTTTTCCATCATAAAGAAACCTTGTGAGGATATAAGTATGGATTTTTTCATGGGATTACCTAAAACACAGGGTAAGTGTACGAAGTTGGTGGACAATTTCATGGACATAAAACCTGAAATGAAGGTATCGTGATCACGGTTTAATATACCGCAATTGCGGAGTCGTTTTAGTAGGCTCGGAAATAACTGAACCTAAACCCACAATCGCGGTTTATAAACCACGATCGCGGGTATAAACCATGATCACAGAACTCTATGTAAATATTACCAGTCCCGCGAGCCCTCCTTTTCCTCATTTTATTATTGAAACCATGATTTATCCTTCACATTTTTCACTCGCGCTTCGAATACCACCTCAAAATTGCTCATCGGACTTCTAGATCATGATAGATTCAACCATGCCGCCAAGACGAGGAGATAAGCCCCCAATTTTAATCAATTTTTTTGCATTTTAGGTTGTTTTTTTGTATTTTAGGTTGTTTTTTTGCATTTTAGGTTGTTTTTTTTGCATTTTCATGGAATTTTTGAAATGTTTGCTTATGTATACAATTTTCTTGTCTTGTCATTTGGTCGGCAAGCACGAAATCCTACAAACCATCGAAACATTCCTCAAAACCCTCCTCCAAACATAAATCCGCCTCCTGTGGCTCCTTCTATCCCCACTGAACTAGCAGGAACACAAGATAACATCGTAGGAAGAATCCAAGAAAATAAAATTGTCATTGAGAACCTTATTCAGACTATTAGAAAAATTCATGCCACCAATCCATCGTGCATGGCTTTAGACAACACATTGCAAACATTGATTGGTGAAGTCGACTCTGTGATGAACCAAATACATAGATGGAATACCTTTAGAGGTGATTGTAGGTGGTGGTATGTAGATAAACTATCCCATGCAGCCATAAAAGACAAAAAAATTGGAAGAGACCTCATTTGTTGCATTATTTACCAGCCTAAGAACCAATGCCCCCCCCTCCCCCCGTAGTTAATTGTAAATGGTTTCCAATCCATTGGTGCCACGATGACAGAATCAAAATTTTTTTTTGGGACCAATGGTGGATGGTTTTTTATTATCCACCATGCAACAAAAATGAGGTTCCTCGGTATTTTTTGAAGAAATTATATTGTGAGTTCGTGCTTAATGAGGTCCCCAATTATTTTGACTTTTTTTATTTTTTTGGGCGAGAAGGTAGCTCTACACAGAGTAGACCTGGTGCATGCATAGGTCAACCAAGGATCCCCTATGCCCCAAAACCCCCACAATTCCTTCAATTATCCATCATACAGTGAAGGAAGTTGTGGAGATTTACACACTGCATGCATTGAGAGAGCTCACTGACACTCTGACCTAGTATAGTGACCAGATTACATCTGGTGATGTTGGTGGAGGTGCCAGTTCTAGTGCACCACACTGTTGTGGATCATGTGGTTTCCATATACACTGCGGGCGAGACATCATTTTCTGGTTCACCTGATTTCTTTTCTCTAGATGAGATGTTGGGGGATGTTTTTGCAACTGTTGCCACTAATATTGGTCTTTCATAGGTAAATTTCAAATAAATATGAATAATATATATATATATATATATATATATATATATATATATAACAATAGTTTAATTCATTTTTGAGATTTTAATATATGTGTATTTGATTTTACGTCATGTACATACATGTAAAAGTTATAATATTTTATTTTATTTTAAATAGTAAGAGCCGGTGAAGGAAACATCCGGCGTCAACATGCTAGCTACTGCAGTTGGGCATGTTTCAAGCGTAAGTTTCAAGTTGTACTTGAGTACATTTTTTAATTTCATTTGATTGCACTCTTATTATTATAATGTTTCACGTGTACATGTTGTACATATTAATATGTTTGTAGTTTATACACAGGAGCCTGGTGGGTCATCATCTACTCTAGGAACTAAGGCTATTGGCTGACATGTCTCACATGAGTTTTACGCTGGTTAGTTTCTCTTTACACTTTTTTAATTGTGGAAATTCACGTGGATTACATTCTTTGGACCTCTGTTATGTGGCAGTCATGTACATTAATATTGATTTGTACATGTTTTTTTTTTAGCTTATGACTGCCTGAGAGACTCCTCCATATATGCAGATTGTGGAGCCTGCTGTAGATACTACCATAGCATCTACATATCCACTAACTGAGGTACAATTTTTCAAATTTTTTAAATTTGGGAGGTTCAATATTTCTTATTACTTAAATCTACAATATCAAATTTTCGTAGAAATAACATTATCAGCTTTCCTCACTATCTAATTAACTCCCTGGAGAAATCTATAAGGGAAGTTCAAAGCCACTCTAGGGCTATCCCTTTGCACCAGGGCCTTATCCTCCTGATTCACCGCCATTTTTCCAGTTGCCCTCAAGTGAATCCTATCCCACCTCCCTCCTCCATACCTTCACCTGCCCACACTGCTCCCACTCCCCCCTGCTAAAAAGAAAGAATTGATAGATGTTGAATCCAACAAGACAAAGCAAGAGCCTCAAAGCTAAAATCCCTGCCTCCCAACGCATCCTAAGGAGCCACAAAGACTTTGAACTAGCCGAAAACCTCTTTCATATTAGCAAGCCAGTGGAGGAGCCCAAAGAGGAGGAATTGCTGGATAGGGTGGATATATTAGAAAAGGAGATACAAGACCTCAAAGGGACTATAAAAAACATGGAAAGAGCTAAGGGTAAAAGGATCCTTCAAAGTGAGGAGGAAGCAGGGGTTAGGTTACTGAAGCTGCTTCAAGAAACTATAGTCCTTGGATGGACCAGATTGGGGAATGCTAAAAGCCGTAATGACTGCATATTGTCTACCCTCAAAAGCATTTATAACTTCATTGAACAACATGTCCACAGTGTTTGCAATTTTAGTGGAATTAATGAGGACATATGGGGCCCTAAAGAGAATAGGGACATTGCAATTGCCCAAGCAGATATGCAAGACCCCTCTCAGGCCACTGCCATTTCCTTTTTCATGTCACTGTAGGCTATCAAGACCAAGATTGACAGAGCCATCAAGTAACGGGCTGTAGTGATGCTGTTTTTTGGCTGCGATGCGGCTGTCATCGGGCGGTTCTCGAGCTGTTTTTTGGCGGAGCTCTTTATGCTGTTTCTCTTTTGGTTTCTTTTTGATCTTGCCTTCTTAGTTCTGGATCTTTGTACGTTTAGATCATTTTTTCACTTATATATATAATATTTGGCTGTTGAGCCTTCCTTGGTTGACTGTTTTTCCCTTCTCTGGGGTGCTTCTCTCATCTTTACTATCTGGCTTTTGAGCATACTTTTGTATACAGGGTATAGTCCCTTCAAAACTATTTTCCCTTAATAAAAAAAAGATCTTTAATTTGAAAATTACATTATTTGTCATGTAGCTTACCCAGGCTGCGTCCAGTCACATTGTTGTCCCTGAGATGAATTAACAACAAATTGATAGGGATCCATGACATGTGTTGGTAAGATTTCACATGCATTTTAACTAAATTGTACAAGTTTCTAAATTTTGAATGTATTTTAAAATTTTGGGTGTTAAAAACTTGTTGTTTACGAATGTGCAGGTTAGGTATACAGAGCTACTTAGAGACGCCTAGGACCACACGAATGGAATCCATCACTGCATATCCCTCCACTACATCCCTAGGTAGTGGACGTGCTGACTTCTAACAAGGCGAAGAGAGGGAACCATGTTTCCCGGATTAGACTCATAGTGGACACCTGGATGGTACATAGATATATATATGGACCAGCAAAGTCCAAGTGTCCACATGTTTCTTCATATAGTCCATTGTATATATATAGCCTTTTACGACTACATGTGGTCCTATATGTATGAGGTGAACTTAGTTCATTGGATGTGAATGTACATGTTATGAACTAAATACATATTTTCAAAGAATGTGCGTCCAGCACACTTTGAGTTTGATTCTTCCATATATCCATGTGTAACTGGTTTTCAGTAACGATATTACTTCTATATGTTTGAATTCGATTTCATTGCATGTATGATCATCCTTCTATGTATGTTTGATTTAAAATTAACTCACCTTGTCCTAAGGAGCACGACATGGTACAATTGCTAAGCAAACCTATTTGACCATTAAGACTCAAGAGATCACCACTTGATTACTAATTTAGTGGAATAAGGATGAATGGCTATTGGATTGAAGGTTCGTGTATTGATAAATAAATTTTAAAAATGTGGTTTTGAGTTTAATTTTTCAATACCATTAACCAATCAGTGTATTCCCAGAATGCCACAGTTCACTAGGGGTCATCTAATTTTTATTCACTGGCCTAAGGACACTCTTATGAGATGTCCTAGCCATTTGACCATTTGACCATGTAGAATTAATAATCTGATTACTAACTCACGTATAAGGATGTTGTTATGGAGGAAGGTCTCATGTCCTGGTTAGAAAATAGAGGAGCTAACTCATCCTATCATATAAATTTTCTAATGATCAATTCTAACTAGGGGTCTAAATGTTAGAGCTAAAAGAAGTATGAATGCAAGAAAATATCTTGTAGATTAATCCTCTAATGCTATCTCACTCTCCACGTAGCAATGGGATATCTTCCTCTAAATATAGATTCCAAAAACATATTTCTCAATGATCAATTCTTAGTGCTCTAAATTCAGAGCTAGAACATTCATGTTCCCCTTCCTCAATGAAGTGAAAAAATAAGTTCTTAGAATGTGAGTGCTTTGTCAATTCCTACTCGTAAGTTTTAGATAAAATTGCTCTTTATAAATGACACCAATCTTTTTCTTCAATAAGTGAAGGTTGGGGGGTTAGAATTTAATTTTCCATCAAGGCATTATGGAAAGAGGTGTCATTTTGTGAATGATGCTTAGTGTTTCTCCTTAGATCAACTACCTCATTTTCCAACATGGGAAAGAAGTGTCATTTTTTTGAATCATTCTTAGTGTTTCTCTTATGAAAGTGGTGGAGTCATGTTTAGTGTTGCTCTTATAAACCATTTTTTCCACTCGGAAATTTTTTATGTATCCCCAAATCTCTGAGTTACTCCCTTTTCTTAGGTGACAATAGTATAAATAAATGTGCTTCCACTTTATCTAATCACGTTCCCATTATTCTTCAAATTTATCTTAATAACATTCACAATAACTCTTGCAAATTGCGTTATAAACTTAATATTCTTTATTTAAATAAAAAGTATTGTATGGATTCCCTTGATTCACTGTGGAATTCAATTACTAAACCTCAAGAGGAAAACAAATGGATCATTTGGTGGAAAAATTATATTGATAGATACAAATCCTTTCTTCATTTTTATATGGTAAAAATGTTGCATGGGACTAAAAGAGGAAGGAGCGGTATATAAGAAAGGCATGCAAAAGGGATTTACAAACTTATCTTCTCTAATCCCTTATATTAAAATCTTCAAAAAATAGTGGATGTCATGGAAAATTAGATAAGAGAATTTGAGCTTTATAAACCTGACAAGGGGCTAGAATTTGATAACGTATCATATGGATGAAGGAAGGGCGTAAAGGATCCAAGTTCTTCTTCTAGTACTTTAAAATCAAACATGAAAAAGAGAGGATAATGTCCATAGATCAAACCATCATAGGAATTTTTGTTATTCTCTTGTTGAAATTAAAAATGTTTTTATCCATCACTTTAGATGTCTTTTTCACCATGGATGGGTGATGTATGATGAAAAGCCCCTAAAGCACGTTAGTTAATTAAAAATGACCACATAAAAATAATAAAACATGACAATACCCTAAAAATGGCACAAAATGTGGTGTAATAGTCAACTTTAAAATATGTCATATTTTTCCTTCGATTTGTGTGAGGAATAAAGGGAGGGGGTATATCCTCTAATCAACTATCAGATAAATGTTTATTATAATTAAATATAAAATATCTATATTGAAGGATGTAGAGAGATCACCACAACAACATAGCTCAAGAGAGAAAACCAAGGACAGTGATGAAGTACCCAAGATGTCAAAGGCTTCACCATGGATGAGGTGATGTATGATGAACAAGTCCCCTAAAGCACGTTAGTTGAATCCTAAGAAATGAATACATGCAAGGAGTGAGAATTCATGCCTCAGGAACACGTGGCACCAATACCGACTAATTATCGGCAGAAAATAGATGGATAGGTGAATGCTAAATGGTGATCAACATTTAAAATGCACGTCATATTTTTCCTTTGATTCGTAGTGAGGAATAAAGTTCGGGGGTATATCCTCTTAATCAACTATCAGACCAAATGTTTATTATCGTTCAAATATAAAACAAGTGACTATTGAAGAACTGTAGAGAGATCACCTACAACAACATAGCTCATCTAAGAAAAACAACCTTGGTGATAGAAGCACTATGCAAGAGGCCTCTCTCCATTTTTTCCATCTCAGATCGGAGCTTTTGCTGCCCTAAGGTAAACAAGTGACATTGAAATAGTGTAGTTTGAGTCCTAATGTAAGGTAAACAGAGGCGAGGATTTTAGAAGTCATGCCTTAGGACCTCATGTGACACTGAACCAACTACGTGCTGACACATCTAGGTGGCTAGGTGAACATGCTAGATGAGATGTCATTTCGGTGCGTGACGTCGTCTTTGCTTCCAGGCTACTTTGTTCGGGTGTAGTCCCTTAAGTGCTCTAAGACCAAAATATCATTTAACTTTGACACGGGTGACTACTCAGACTCCGTAGCACCTAGATACGTCTCATCTGATCCAACACCTTAGTGTAGGGGCCCCCTACAATATCATCTCTCCTTTTTTTCCTTCTCAGATTGGTGCTCTTGTCTTCCCTATTATTTGCAAACATGCGCGAAATAGTGCAGCTTGAGTCAGTGTAAGGTTGTCAAATGCTATATTTTGCAAACGATGGGTCATGACATTGAACTGAGCTTTGCTGACACATCAGAGTGGCTAGGTGAATGCTAGAGGAGATGTCATTTTGGTGCACGACAACATCCTTGCTTCCTGGGCTACTTTTTTCAGGAGTAGTCCCTTAAGCACCCTGAGACCAAAATATCATTCAACTTCAACGGGTGACTACTCAGACTCTGTGGCACCTAGAGATGTTTCTTCTAATCCAACACATCAGTTTATGGGCCCTCTACAATATTCTCTCTACATATTTTCCTTCTCAAATCGGTGCTCTCGCTGCCCTATTGTTTGCAAACACACGAAAATAGTGCAGCTTAAGTCAGTGTAAGGTTGTCAAACACTATATTTTTCAAATGGTGGGTCATGACAACCGAACCAACTACGCTGACACATCTAGGTGGCTAGGTGAATGCTAGAGGAGACATTTAATTTTGGTGCACGACAACATCTTTTCTTTCCGGGCTACTTCGTTCGGAGCCGTAGTCCCTTAAGCGCCCTAAGACCAAAATATTGTTCAACTTCGACAGGATGGCTACTCAGACTCCATGTGGCACCTAGAGATGTCTCTTTTGATCCAAAACCTCAATGTAGGGGCTCTCTATAATATCCTCTCTCTGTAATTTCCTTCTTATATCGGTTCTCTTGCTGCCCTATTGATTGCAAACACGTGAAATAGTGCAATTTGAGTTAGTGTAAGGCTGTCAAACACTATATTTTGCAAACGGTGGGTCATGACACCGAACCGACTGCACCGATACAGTCCAGGTGGCTAAGTGAATGCTAGATGAGATGTTGTTTCAATGCATGACAAACATCCTTTCTTCTAGGCTAATTTGTCTCTGGCATAGTCCCTTAAGCGCCTTGAGACCAAAATATCATTCAACTTCGACGGGTGACTACTCAGACTCCGTGGCACCTAGAGACGTATCGTCTTATCCAAACACCTCGGTGTAGGGGCCCTCTACAATAGTATCTCTCCATTTTTTCCTTCTTATATTGGTGATCTTGCTGCCCTATTGTTTGCAAACGTGTAAAATAGTGCAGCTTGAGTTAGTGTAAGGCTGTCAAACGCTATATTTTGCAAACGGTGGGTCGTGGACACCTGACCTGACTACGTCGACACATCCATAGGTATGGCTATTGTGAATGCTAGGAGAGGATGTCATTTTGGTGTGTGACAACAGCTCTAGGTACTTCTGAGCTACCTCCTCGTTCAGGCATAGTCCCTTAAGTGCTCCTTCCACGGGTACCAAAATATCATTGTCAATCGCTTCAACGGGTGACTACAACGGACTTCCGTGACACCTACAGATTATCTACGTTTGAGTGCCAACCACCCTCAATGTAGTGAAGCTTTTCTGGCACCAATAGCCTACTCTCCATTTATTCCTTCTCAGAAATTGGTAAGCTTTCACTGCAAAACCATACTTGATATATGCAAAATACACAAATGTGAAATAAAGTGCAGTTTGAGTCAGTGTAAGGCTGTCAAATGCTAACAAATTTATATATACCAAAGAAATTATATCAAAGAAATGGGTCGTGACACCGAGACATGAGCATTGTGCGCACCCATAGGTATGTTATTGTAAACACTTGGGGAGGAACTTGTGGCACTAAAACTGACTTCATCGACACATCTGGGTGGCCAGGTGAATGCTAGAGGGAGATTTCGTTTCGGTGCGCGACAACGTCCTTGCTTCTGGGCTACTTCGTTCAGGCGTAGTCCCTTAAGCGCCATCGAAACCAAATTCCAGTAACTACTACTGACCCTGTAGGATACTCAATATCTTCACCATCTGTAATAGGAGAAGTCAACTTCTTTCTTTCCTCGATGCAATGACATAAGAAATAGTCAGTTCCTTCTTCATTGTTTTCTGTCGTAATAACTGCAAACACATGTCCTACAAAAAAACAAAGGTTGAACAACTCAAATTTAAATTACATATTAAATTTCAATGGACATAGTTCTCAATTTACAAAAATTAAATAAATAACCATAAATACCTTGTCACACCAAAATCACAATTTCGTCAAAGTCCTTGGATGTTGCAACTTCATCTACAGAAACAAGTCGTAATGCTTGTGGAGGTTGATAACTAGGAAGTGGAGTTAGAGGCCTACAAATCCATTCATCCACCCATTCTTGTGAATCACACTCAGCAGTGAAAAATTTGATACAAGATGCACAAAAACATGCCAACTTTCTTGTCCATATGACCCAAAAAGTAGCGTCTGAGCTACAAAATGAGTGCATATCACTCGACCCAGTGAGTGTCATACAATCCTCATAGTTAGCAATTTGTTGCTCCTCTATCAACCAAAAATATTTGTGAACTGTGGAATTTTCTTGAGAACCTTGGGCCATGTTTTCAATACACCATTCCACTATGCTCTTTGTATATTTTAATTTAGCACCATCTTTGTACTTCAACTCTTCTCTTACAAGAGCTCTTTTCACGCATGCCCCTGCACCGTCATGCTCTCCTTTTCCATGTCCAGTCTCAGTGAAACTCTAAATATGTTGCACACCCATCTTGACGTGCATCCTACTCATCCAATAAAACATTCGTGCAATCTTAAGTTGAGACGTGAAATTATCTGACCATAAATAATGTCATTTGAAGTGGATGTCCCTATCAGACAAATTTCCATAAAATAACTGGAAACATCCTTGCACAAATTCAGTAGAATGAGTATGATCATCACTGATATAAAAGTGGTACTCTCTTAAATTTTTTTGATCATTCTTTGTACTGTTAGGAGAATGTAGAAATGCTATATGCACAAAAATGACAACTTGTACTGAGTTGTAATATTGCGATTGAACCTCCATTTGTGGTTGCAATGTGTAATTCTCTGCAAAATCAACTACTGAAACAATAGTACCAATAGGAAATGTGTCCTTGCATATCTTTAACTATTCATCCAACCATCGAGCTCTATGTGTATGCCTAGCATACTCATAAACAATTTCATCCTTAAATTTTCTCAAAAATTGAAAAACAGGCATTTGTTCTGTAACTAGCTCACACCGTTTAGACTCTTTTCCATCTTTCAAATAGTATGCAACTGATTTATATTTATCAAACTCAACTAAATTATGTCCTATTGTACCTTCAATTTGCTCATGGATGCAACTTTCTAATTTAGGTAATTCGCCGCATGTACCACAACTTCCATCTAAACAATCCTGACTATAAAAAAATTGTCCAACTTCTTTTTCACAAAATATAGTAGGAATGAAATCCCTGGAAGAAATTGTTGGAACTTGAACACCACATTCTGATAACATAGTTTCAGAATGAAAATTAGAACAAACACGTAAAAATATAGCATAATGCATCACAAATTCAACATGTTCCCTATAACAACAAGTGGTGCGAGTGTGGTTGATTTTCACATAGAATGGTTTCAACATTTCAAAAAAATGTTGACTAATTTTAGTTTCCAGATTCTCTTGTTCAAATTTACAAAAAAATTGAGTTTAAGTCATATCTAAGAAATGTTTTGGATGTGGTTCACAATTAGTAGAACCAACTCTCCATTTTATAACATCTCGTGTATTAGGTGAAACTCTAGTGTTATCATGCCAAAATTGAATAACAATTTCTCTTATAGCATCAGAATTATTTCTGTCCTTACGCAATGCTCTAGCAGAAAATGCCCAAAAATCGGCGTTATTGAGTGATTGAAGGATATTACGTCTTTCAATTGTAATCATTAGATTTTTTTGATTAACTTGCAACATTCGACTTGTTTGCGTAATCAAACGTTGTTTTTTATTGATTCACTTACAACATTAGTAGCAAGTACACGACGCACAATATTACTATCCCTAGTGCATCTCTTGACACCAACAGTGTGATATGCATCATGAAGGTTTTCAACGATTGTAGAGGTTTGACCATGTATATTAGATGTTGTCAATCCTAAGGTGTTTAATGTAGGTCTCATTTTAATCAATTTCATCAAACTAACCAACAACTGACATCTTTGGGAAGCATTTAAAATTTCAAAATGATTATCCCAAATTTCAGTGGCTTTTCTTCTGATTTGTTGTTCAAAAAGTTTGTCAAACATTGGTTTCAAAATGTTTTTATCAATTTCAATAAAAAAATTAGGTTTCTTATGTAAAATCCTAGGAGGTGTTTTTGTCAAATTTTGCCTCTCTACATTTTCAACATGAATTTCCTTATTCACATTTTCATTGTCTCCTTCAATTTCCACATTTGCTACATCAAGAGTATTTAATTATTCTTCAACATTGACAGTAAAAACATCTTCATCATGAGTATTTAATTCAACTTCAACATTGACAGTAGAAACATTACCTGGTTCTTCATTGCTTACAATAGTTGCGGTTTATAAAGCGTGATTGCGGTTTTTGTTATAAAAACTGCGATTACGGATCTGTTTGCCAAACCTAAGCCTCGGGAAATCTTTTTTTTTCTCCAACCAAAGCTATGGAAGGTCATTATGAAGTGTAAAAGGTCAAAAAACCTCAAATCTGCTCTTCCAGAGACTTGAACCATGCTAAAAACTTGAATTTTTTTTTACCAAAATGGTGCCATCGCGTAGGGAAGACTGTTAGCTTCGTAGAAATATTGATTTTAAAGTGAATAGAATAAAATAAATATCATTTTATAATTTTTTACTAATAATAGGTCTTTAAGACATATTTTCCCGTGAATGTTCATGTCTATGTTTAAGACTGTAACTTTTGTTTCGCTTGTCAAAATGTTATAAAAATTATACCATCCCAAGCATGGACAAATTATATACACGTTAAAAAAAATTTATTTGATTTTGATATTTTTTGATATAGTTATGGCGGGCAAACGGAAAGTGCTCCGTTTTCTAAAAATTTTCAGACCACTTTCACGGAAAAAATCATTAAAAAAAAAATATTGCTCGAAAAAATACAAAATAAAATCCATCCCAAGATAGAAAACTACATCTAACTGTTAACCAAAGGAAAAAAAAATAAACAAGATTTGGTCATCCAAAACGCGGGAAAACGGACTACAATCTTATAAGTTTTTTCAAAAAAACAAACCAAGTCATATAATTTTAAGTGTTTAATATAGCTAAACTTGTCCGTTTTAAAAAAAAAATAGTATTTTAGAAACTAGATTCCAAATGCTACGATTCATATTCATATTAATTTTTCTAATTTTGAGTGCACGTATTGCTAATAATCCATACAAGTTGAGATTTTGCTGCTTTTTGCAATATGACAGAATTCATCTATGTTATAGTGGATAGTATATTGAAGATGGAACATTTTGTTGCTTATAGGAAGGCAAATGATGTAACACACACTACATATCTTTTCTTCAAGTATTTGAAGAGGATGCATGTGTTTTTGTGTGGTATTATGTTTGATAGTGACACCAAATATATGGGCCAGTTTTACGAACATCGTGGAAGAATTTGAATGCAAAGTTACAATTTAGCTCATCATATCATCTACAAATGGATGAATAGATAGAGGCGGGGAATAAAACTCTTAAGGATTTACTTAAATGTTTCGTAGGGGACAAACTAGTATTGTGAGATAAGGTACTGCCATAAGGAAAATTTACATATAATAATTCCAACAACAGAAGCACTGGGAAAATGCCATTTCATATAGTGTATGATGGTAGCTTGCAGGGATGACATAGTGATGGAATGTTAGTGATAACACACATAGGAGAGTAGAGGATAAATTTTTTACAAAACACACATGTAGAATGTGCACCGACAAGTACACAAACATTTGGTGGGGAAAACATGCATTAAAAAGAACACGCAAATGCAAAGAGGAGGGAGGTTGAATTTCACGTGGGAGGATTGGTTTTAGATCATTTATGGAAGGAAAGATTTCCTAGAGGCACATAACAAGTTGAAGTGGAAGAAATTAGGGCCATGCAGGGTATTGAGAAAGTTTATGACAAACACGCATGAGATTAGTTGCCAAAGGACATAGATATACAAAATATATTCAATTTAGAAGACCTATATCCATATCACAGATGGAAGAGAGATGCATATGTGAAGAATTTGATTAGAGACATCAGATTCTAAAGAATGTATACAAAGAGCATGTGATTGACAAGAAGATTAAAAAAGCACACAATAAGAAACACAGAGAATACTTGGTAAAGTGAAAGCGAAACACATCTTGTAGCATGTATAAGAAGGGGATAATGTTTTCAAATTTATCTGCAGTGTATGCTATAAGAGCATTCAAGTCCACTAACAACCTTGTATCAACCACAATAGTTGGAGTATATTTGTGTTTTATACATTGTTTTGGAGGTATATGTCATTCCATGATGGTCTACTGATGTCATGGAAGCCTGCCAAAGTTGCAATATTTTGTTGACGCCATGGAGGTCTACCAAATTTGCAAAAGTTTAGCAAATTTACAACGGTTTACCAAATTCACAACGGTCTGTTGATGCCACATAAAATTGTGGATAAAGTGTGTGGTCCAGTACAAAAGCTTAGGGTCAAGCTGATACACTTTGTATGGGTCTGTTAGGCCTTATTTTTGTAACATTTTATAATTTTAGGAGGCTTGATGGGTAGCCTATAGCTAAACATGAGGATGTCTTTGGGTGGCTTGCATGCCTTTGTAAACACACCCATGAACCTCAAAGTGAGGCACTTGGGCTAGTGACAAGAGATAGACTTTATAAATGTTGGGTTACTGGACATGTATTGATGGCACGAATTCTCTAAGTGAGATTTCCCAATTGTGATTATATGTCTCAAGGTTCCATCGTTAATGATCAGTCGATGTTTATGCTATATTTTATGAACAAATAATAAAGTTGTATTTCTGTGTTGTTATATTTTGTTTTGTGTGTTAACGTTGAGGGTTGCATGGTCGAAGAATTTCCTTAATTGGATTCCCAGACTTTGTCTACATCACAATCACTAGTTTGTCGTGAAGAGGAGTTAGGATCTCATGCTATGCGCACTTGTGGGATGATTGTGAAGCTACTGGTGGAGATGGAAAAAAAGCCACCGAGCACCCTCGTAGTGCTATGAATTGATTGAAACTCTAATCTGTAAGTCAAAAGTAAATTAAGATGGCTAACACAGTCAAACATAACATGCCAATTCTATTATTCCTTTCCTCTGCAAAACCGTGACGGCACAAATGTTATAATTCATTCATATGTACAAGATGTAAACGATCAAGACAAAAGTCATCCTCTTCACAAACTAGAAACAATACTCAGAGAAGGAAGGCAACTCTGTCTTGACATTACAATGAATAAATACATAAGAATGCTTCATGACATGTAAGGAAGGTGTTCCCCTCTCAGAAATGACTTGAACAAAACCAAAGATCTCTCTGGTTGTGAAAATGGAACTTCATGAGATGCTCCTCTCACTGTTGCATAGCTCAGCAATTTGCTGTAAACCTGTGTCCATCCTCCCACCTGCGCACCCCAAAAAAAAAGACCATTAATATAACTAGCTTGTGTTTTTCCACATACAAAAGAAAATCTAGCAATAATCGCCACTGAAATCCACCTGGTTTCCCTCAAACCAAACTCTGTATGGAGCTGATGTGTTTAATTTCAGATCAGCAGCAAGATTGTAAATGAGGGTACGTGTTCCTGTCAAGGGAATTACAGAATCCTGGTCTCCACTGCATCACAAAAATCATCTTCAAACATAGTTTAAAATGATTACAGAAGTGGAAGAACAGAAATAAACAATACAATAACACAGTACAATTCTTGTTCTCTCATAACATGTCATATACATAATCCCTAGTGATCAACAAAGTGTGCAATGGTTATGAAGCATCTATCTACTTGTCATGCTATTCACAGTGCTTGTGTAGAAACCCAGCTTACCTATAAACAAAAACTCTTATGCCTGCCTTCACCAACTCTCCAAGCAAGGGGACTGTGGATATCTCTACATCCAAATGATCATATTGCAGATTTCTGTGATATGAAACAAAACATATTTACAATCTTAATTTTATTTTATCACATCCAATCATGTAATTGGTAGTCAGTAGTTCAATGGTGGGATGACAACTTTTACAGTAGATAAAAGCAAATTGTTAAGAAACCCAAAATAAAGTCCAATACAATCAAGCAATTAAAAATGCACAAGAAGTTGTACAACCATTGCAAAATAAATTATATATAAAAATAAATTATAAAGTATAGGAGATGATGGATACATCCTTTGAGTTTGGGTTGACTGGTTGTTAACACAACTCTCACTTAAAACAGTTGGTGTGATTTTTTCTGCCACCTTTTTATTCTAATCATTGTGTATTGATTGTTAATATATTGACTGAACATTATTCAACATAAATGTACTGACTGTTTAAGTAGATGCTATATTGCTTGTATAGCTTAAGCCTACAATTAATGGCAAAGGTAAGAGGCTTTTTCTCAGTGTTAAGCAGGGATGTGTCACCTAGATTTTGGTGACATCCCAGACGTTTCGGGGACTTGGGAACTTTGAGGGGACCTCCCCAATTTTTAAAAAATATTTCAAAAGTTTTATGATGTTTTTACATTTAAAAAGATGTTATTTTTACCAAGAACATCAAATTATAATCTTGAAAGTACCTAAAATACATTAAATACAGCTTAAATCCCTAAATGTCATTGAAAAAAGTTAAAATATTAAAATATTAATTTCTATGTATTATTTTAAAAGGTCTCCATGCCGTCTCCAAAAACTAAGAATTTTTTTGCCATCTCAGAAACCCCGTCCCCCCTCCCAGAGAGTTACATAACTATGCTTTTTCTAGTTAACCATAACTTATTAAACATGGAATTGAATTCTGTTACCTGCTGCAAGGACTCCATTTTTTAGCAGACCCGCAGAAACGAACGTTCATTGCCTCTTGTACATCAAGCTTGTTAAGATATGTAGTAGATTCGTCCCCCACACAGACATCTGGTAATTGACGGCCTTTGTCAAGCTTCCTCTGAAGTAGCTACATACATGATCTCAAACATGGTTTAATTTAAACTCATAAATGAAATGAAATATGCAATCATTACTGTAATTGTTGCGAGAAATATTCATCAGATAAAACCAGAGAAAACACCATTAACGAAATTTACAGAAAACAAAACAGTGTAGAGAAAAATGTCTGCAGGAGAAAGGTAGGTTTGGCTAATTTACCATGGTTTTGACAGTCTTGGATTGCATGGCGATTGATGATAAGCACACATCCAGTGTTACGTCGTAGTTATCAATGAAATTGCTAACTTCATTGCTAACCACACTGTTGACCTGCTCACATGAAGCTGATAAGTTATGGTGATAGAATTCATGAACGTAGCGGCTGTAATTGCATACATAAACCATTTTCTTGTAACTCTGGTCACATATGAGCCCATGTGACCATAGGAATTCTGCCCTCGCATTTAAGTCGTTTTCGAAATTCAGCAATGGGTTACCTATCTGTAAACAAGAATTTCAATCAATGTAAGAATTACAGCGTGGCCTAAAGATCAGGTGAGTTCACAGATGACAATATGGTCAACGTCTGACAAAAAATTGTTAAAAAAATATTGCAACGTTAGTTGGGCATGTTTGTTGGATCTGGGATGACACTGTGCTGCGAACCTACGTGACAGTTAGGCTCTTCATAATTACAGACGCAAAGAAAAACCTTTAAAGGTAAAGAATTTTTATCATTTTCCACTTACTGCAACCCCTTTTAGATTGAAGATTTCAAAAAAAAAACTTGAAGTAAAGAATTTATTATCATTTTCCACTTACTGCAACGCCTTTTAGATTGAAGATTTTATGCTTTCTGTTGAGACGAATCATCAGATCTGCCAACTGAGGAATATAGTGCCCTGGAGTACAAACAATTCAGGGTTGAAGATTAAGAAATTTGGACAAAATAAAAAATTATAGCTACTGCAGTTCTATTGCACTTAAAATTTCTATTTAAATTGTTTCCCAATTATCTATACCTGCATAGCTTTCGCCTGTTAAGTATAGATCTCTTGTCTGGTAGGCTGGAAACTTCTCAAACCACCTTTTGAAAAATACTAGATTATCCAGTGCTGTGACAGAAATCATGACAACAAACTTAGGTCAAGAAATTATTGGGAATGTTAATTGTTTTATATATTTGCTTGATAGATTTTTCTAATACTTGTGTATAATTTTTCACAAGGTATTTAAGATTGTAAGTTTTCAACTCACCATCAACAATTAAACCCAGGTTACAAACCATAAAAAGGTATTTGAATGAAATTTTTGAAAAGTTGTGGAGTTAATAGAAGCGTAACATCTTTTATAATTTCTCATTAAGTGGTTTGTAGGTATGAATTCTTCTTAATTTATTTTAGGGCTGCGGCTTTGGTCCCATAAATTGTTTGGTCTTGTGAATGTTATTAAAATCTTTCATTTCATTTCAATAAGAACAACAAAAGTATGATAAAAATAAAGTTGTCACATATAGCAGATACCATTACAATTCATTTTTTGAAACGTACATAACTAAAAAGTAAATTAATGCTAAGTTATACTTTGTGAATTAGTGTTAAGTTATGCTTTTAGCATGAGAAATAAAGGGAACTGAATATGAAAGAAGGGGTTACATAGAAACAACTCTGAACATGGTTTAAAGTAAAGAATGCCTCGAGACAATAAGAAACAATGTTAAGAGTTGTTTCTATCTATAAGAGGAACAAAAAAGAAGAGAGGTGAGTGCTTAGGGATCTAGTTGGGTTCTGATATGTTATTGTCTATTGGCCTTACAATTGCACTTACAAGGACATTCGTTAATCAAGTACAATATAACGAATTGGTGTTACAATTGCTCTAGTAGGGGTATGATAACTAACCGGTTTTTTTGTCGTTGACGCCGTCGTAAAAGGAAGTTGTGTTGAAGTAAGAAAACCCAACTCCTGCTGGTGACTCTAGGTAGAGAATATTGGCTTCTACAGAAAGATTACCAGTAAAAATATTAAATCAACTAGAAAGTCCATGTACATATCCTGATAAATTGCATTCTTACCAATTGAATATTATTTGTTTGTTCATACAGTTCTTAATTACCTTTATTCCAGCTATAATTATTCTGAACAAGTACATTTTTCCTAGGCTGAAATGGACCGTTCTCAGAGAAAGCTCCAACTCCCAGCGAGGAACAACCGGGACCTGCCATGTTAGGATGGAACTCAGTATAACAATACTTCATAAAATGGGGTTGGCCAATTTTTAATTGACTGTAACTTTTTAAGAATAAACCATACAATTCATCTACTTGGTCTTTATTTGTTTCATAAAATTGCGATTACATACCTCCATTCAGCCATAATACTAGAGGTTTGGAGCTTGGATGCTCTTCTGCTTCTACAAAATAATAGAACAGAGCACGGTCATTCTTCTTGTCCACTGTTACATACCCACCATATTGTTTGAAGGGGACTTTGGGCTGACCAGGCAATTCACTTATAAGATCATGTTCATATGCAGCCATGAAACACATTCTAATGAACATGAATCCCACAATGGTAACAGAATTTGTGATAATTTTCCACATCTTGAAGCTTAATCAGACCTGAACTACTCTGCAAAATTACAAAAAATTGGTAATTAGTGATAAATTACAGTAGTCAATACAGTGAAGATGTAATCTAAAATCTAGAAAAAAAGGAAAACATACCTCAAAAATACTCTGAATCAAGTCTTTCTAAAGTATCGAAGAAATCTTTATTCAAGAGTTTTGCTCAAGCACTGAGTATTTAATTCATCTCAACTTAAAAAGATGATTTTATTTCCAACAACCAGCATTTGAATTTATTATATAACATGAAACTGCACCTAAGACAGTTCTTGACTGACTGATATTGCTTTTGGATTAACAAAACAACAATCTTATAAAAAAAAAAAAAATTCAAATAAGACAATTCTTATTAATAGCTGGCGCCCAGATTCAGTAACTACCGTTTGTTAAGAATTCAAACGACAAAAACTTGGCCTACGGCTGAAATGCAGGGCCTGGCGAGCCCAAAAAAATGAAACAGAAACTTTTTATGGAACGCAGAGCCATGCTGTAGCAAATCGACGGCGCAAACTTTCTCCAAAAAGGTGGTAACGAATCGTGGCCGTCGATTCTCCGCAAAATTTTCTGTAGCTTGAGCTTTACGTCTGCCGGCATACCCGCTAAAGTAAAGCGGTCAGTCGTATGACAGCTCTGTAAAAAGAATGGCATGCGCATTGCCTTCTGTTAAGAAAATAAAAGCATATATGATAAGATATGATGAAATTCATGTGACCTCCGCCTAAGGATGAGGTGATCTGCAACTTTATGGTATTAAAAACTGGCGCTGAAATTGGGATTCGCAGGCATTGCATTAAGAATGAATTTGTGCAAGAGAAGCGTGTGTTTTTAACAAACGCGTGACAGTGGACGCCATGAAAACGAGGGTAGCGGTGGCAGAAAGCTGTTATTGTTACTATTATTATTATTGAAATAGGTTTCCCACCACCATCACTTATTTATGGCAAAAGACAGACGATTACACTAGCTTTTCCTTCTCCCTGATGTTTCTTTAATGTAATTTAATGGAGGAGGTCACAATCAACCTTCTCAGATCATTGGCACCGGAGGTCAATGGGTATTTTTTATTGAAGGATAACCAACAATTGAAGTCTATGAGCACTCCGAGGTCAATGTGTTTTTATGATTAGAGTATCCCCTTGACAAAATTATCATTAACACCAATTGAACTCTAACTCTTTGGATAATTTTTTTTCTCCATTTTAAGAATCTATTAGTTTTAATTTCTAGTAATTTGATTTTTTTTGGAATGTCACTTTTAATTTTCTCCTAGGTGTTCTATCTAGTAGCATGTCATGCATTTATCTCCCGTATAATAGAATTGAGAAAATTCAACACCCAAGATCACTTCCACAAACCATTACTAAAATGAACCAAGTCATTATACACCCCACTGATCATCTCAAGATCATGTACAAATTTGTTTTAGAACTCTCCCATATGATCTGCTTTTATCTAATAGGGAATTTAGGTATAAATGACCTACTAAATTTGTTTCACAACAAATTATTATTATAGTGATTAGACATAAGAAACTATGTTTAAAGAAGAAACTATTAATTTTAATTTCGATAAATAAGAAACTATTAAACATGTACTCATACATTGTTCTTTCACATAATGAGTTCTCACTAAAAACAACTAAACAACCTCCCTAGATTAATTTTATCCCTATTCTTATGTGAACCTAAACAAAACCAAGGTAGATAGCTAAAGATAACTTCTAGACTAATGTGAACACACCAGTTCACACTTCCTTAAATGCAAAATTAGGAACATGTAAAAGTGAAAAGGAAAGAGATAGATCCTCAATTATGGGTCTTGAAAACTAGGTTTGATCAAGTATCCATGTACAAATATACATTGATGTAATATTAAGTGTCTTTATGGACGCCAATATTCCATCTTACTAGAAGACATAGATGTTGGGTTGTTATAATTGCCAAGTCAAAATAGGGCTTGGTAGTCTTTACAAGGATCAATCATAAGAGAAGAAGATTTCAAAATTTTGGGAAAAGTGAATTACTGCAAGGTTTCTAACAAAACTAGTAAAATAGCAAAAGTGTATGGAGGTATTGAGATATGTTGTAAGACATCCTAAGAAGAAAAACAACACAATACTCGAACACAATGCTAAAAAAGGTGCTTGGATGTAATGAAAGCCATCACACAAGCATTGGGTGGGTTGAAAGTCACTAAGGAACTCAAACCCGCACAAATTCTTTAGATCCACTACTCGATCACTGAAGAAGAGAATTTAACACTGTATTCACCAGAATAATTCCATATAAGGAGATTGTCAAATTTTTAAATGAGTTATTGAAAGTGCAAAAGAGTTCACCAAATTGAATGCGATCAAATTCTTTAAGTAGATGTTTTTGTCTCAAGGGGTTAGCAAGAAACTCAACACTCAAAGAAGAAAGATCTGTAGACACAACCCCATACAGTTGATAAGGCACAATTGATTAAAAAATATGTATGAGTGGACAAATACCAATCATAGATCACAAAAGAAGACACGTTGACATTGTATTCACAAGATTAAAGGAGACTTTCAAATTGTCGAAGAAGTGTTGAGGATAAAGAAAGAATATCTCTCAAGAAAGAAGATGGCTCTAGTAATGACAAGAGAGTCAAGCAAGTTCAATATAGAAAAAGTTCTCGGTATAGAGCACACACACATGAAGGTAGACTACAATAAAATTGTAAACCCTCCATGGACCTATATGACATAGTGTGACAAAATAATACACCTATAAAATAAGAAACCCCAAATCGTCTCGAGGGGACTCTAGAATGTTTCTAATCTATTGAAGAAGCCATCATAAATATGAGAGTTTCTTCAAAGAAAATTGCCAAAAAAAATTTGTACTAATAAATGGAGCATCAGAAGGAAGGAGAAATCTGTGGACTAAGAAGATGAATAATGGAGCTACTGGTACACATGTAGATACTATGCAAAAAATTCCTCTAATGTCGCTATAATTGATAAAAGAATCCATCCCATATGAATACATGTGGTAGGAAAAGATTCATGCATATGATTTGATGACATTTTCATAACCGGTGCTGTTAGAGTAGGTATTTACCTTAGCTCATGTTCACCTAGGTACTTTATTTACCTTTATTGTATTTATCCTCACCCAGTTATGTGTGTGGATATTTCTTTTATCTTATTTAGATATTAGGAGATATTATCTAGTTGTTAGGTATATTTCTTTCCTTGATCTATGGTATTGACTAGTTCTTTCCTTGAACTATGGTATTGACTAGATCCTTGATGTCTAGTTCTCTCTTAAATCTATGGTCTTGACTAGTTCTTTGATGACTAGTTATTTCCTTGATTTATGGCTTGATCTACGACCTTGACTGGTTCTTAGATTGTTATTCCTTGCTTATTAAAGCAAGGCCCATTCTCAATATATTGCATTCAGTTCCATTATAATATATGATATTGCTACTCATTTATCTGCAAAGGTTTTATGTAAAGCTATTCTGGCGAATTACTTTCATCTTATTGATCATGGTGTTTGATTAGCATCTGTGTTCTTGGCTTGGTACGATCTTGTTATTGTTCGAACCCATTAAAATCCTTAGCCTTTGGTCATATGGTATGGTCATATGAGGGTTTAAAGCTTGTGATTCCTACTAGTAGGTGCTTAACTTCAGCCCCCTTTAATTTTATTTGTGTGGTGAAGGCAACAACAATTTATTTTGTTTCAATGGCAACTAAAATAAATAACAGAGAAAAATAGTAAATAGCTTGTAACTTTTGATCGGTAACTCAGTTTTGAGTGTCGTTTTTTGCAAAAGTGTTTGTTTTTTATGCTCTTTCCATTGGATTTATTTATTTTGAGACTTGCACTATAATTATAAAGTGCCAAATATGGAGGAGTGTTGTAATCAATTGTGGATGCAATTTTGGTTGAGCCCGACGTCTTAAATTTTTGGGAGTTGCAGTTTGTACCTATCATGGATTCTGAGAATGATATGTTTTTTTCTGAAGTATGCGGACTTCAAGAGGATATTGTAAAATTTGTGGAAGCAAATAGATCGCTCAAGCAGCGAAATTCTCTTCTACAATCACTCATTCATGATAAGGATACAATAATACACTCCCTGCAGAACAAACTTGCTAGCCTACAACATCACCATCATATTGTGGACAACCATATCCATGCTCCTAGTCCACTTACAGTTGTTGCTCTTGTACCCACTAACATTGATTTTCCAGTCTTTGAGCCTAAACCTACTTTTGATGTTTCTAAACCTGTGAGGCTTGTTACTGCATGCTCTTCCACATCTGTGCCTATTACAATACCACATGTTGTGTATCCTACTTCTTCTCAACTGCATGGATTTTTTGAGAAGCATACCACTGCATTCAGATCTCGCATGCTCCATTCTATGGGTCTCACTAGCAGAATCATTGGTAGACATTCACAGGGTATTGTTTCCTCTATTCCACATGTTAAGTGGAATTCTCGTCATGACATTGGTTTTCGAGTAGATACTTCATTGGGATCACACATTGATAGAGCTCATTTTTTTGTTCGCTCGACTATTTATGAGGATCATGAGCAACACATGAGTTCTGAACCTTCACTTTGGCTTGAGAAACCTGAGATTTCAGCTATTAGACATGATAAACCTGACACACATTCTGATATTCTTTTACATGCACCCATTGTGCATATTGCACCAAGTCATATACATGCATCTTCTGCATCCATCCGTGTTGATTTGGGGTGGATATCTGATCACTCATGGTGGCGACATAGGCATTCATTGAGAGGACTCCACAGGCATGGCTCCTCCACCATTAGGCCTCTTGCTCCACTTTCTATACCTTATGCATTGTGATGCTTCTTGTTTTGAGCATTTTTCTTTAGCAGGTGTAGTGTATCTCTCTTGTTTGTTGAGAGATTTTGTATCTGTATTTTCGACACTTTTGACATGTTGATAGTATCTCTGGTGGGGGATCTATTTTGGTGAGGTCTAGTGTTATTTGGTCAGTGTTCGAGTAGTTGATTTTAGGCAACTCATACAGATTTGTAGCGTCACTTCACTCATTCAGTAGTATGGGAGGGTGTGGTGTTGATCCTGTTTCTTCGGGTTTCATGTCCTTACCTTGTTACCTTGGCTTTTCTTGGATCGTGACACTCTGGAGTCTGTGTCCTTGCCTTGTTGCTTTGGTATTTGTTGTTATTGGATCGTGGCACACCTATTTGTAACAGTTGATAGAATTATGTTTGGTGTTTTTTTTACACTTTTGACATCACTCCGTTGACAGTCTCCTTGTATAGAGCTATTCTAGTGGAGCCGAGTGTTAGTTGTGTTTGAGTTTTGTGATCGAGTAGTGGATTCAGACCACAGTGCACACCAAACTTCTTCAGCATTATACGAGTTTTTTGAGCCGAGATTCTTAGGATGCCTTGGAACGGGTCTTTACTCTCTTTAATTTGTTGTTACTAGTTTTGATTACCTTGCGGTGTCCCTTTTTTTCCCAGTTATTGTACATGAGTACCTCATCAAGCCTAGTTGCCGGGACTCATACTGTGGTCATGCCACATCTATTTTGGCCCCTAGCTTCACTTGAGGGGGGTCTTAGAGTAGGTATTTACCTTAGCTCATGTTCACCTAGGTACTTTATTTACCTTTATTGTATTTATCCTCACCCACTTATGTGTGTGGATATTTCTTTTATCTTATTTATATATTAGGAGATATTATCTAGTTGTTAGGTATAGTTCTTTCCTTGATCTATGGTATTGACTAGATCCTTGATGTCTAGTTCTCTCCTAAATATATGGTCTTGACTAGTTATTTGATGACTAGTTATTTCCTTGATTTATGGCTTGATCTATGACCTTAATTGGTTCTTAGATTGTTATTCCTTGCCTATTCAAGCAAGGCCAATTCTTAATGTATTGCATTGAGTTCCATTATAAGATATGATATTGCTGCTCATTTATCTGCAAAGGTTTTGTGTAAAGCTATTATGGCGAATTGCTTTCATCTTATTTATCGTGGTGTTTGATTAACATTTGTGTTCTTTGCTTGGTACGATCTGGTTATTGTTCCTTTCAGGTGCATGTAAGGATTCATCTATAGGAGTGTTATAAGGAACATATCTAATTGAATCAATCTCATGGTTCTGAATCCTGAGTGAAAGTGGCATAGAACTCTTTTTTTGCTCAATATCCTTACAAAGATAAGGGAATTTTTTTTTTGAATTTGAACTGACATCAAGGGATCTCAATGAGGATGAAACTCCTACTTTGTAAATAATGTTGTGGTGAGTAATCCATTGAATGCATTAAATACAAGAAAGAATGTCTTGTGATTGTTTACCAATACCTTTTATAACATGATCCATGGAACATAGTATGTGGGAATTGAAATATGTTGTATGTTTCTCATAATAAGTATGCAAATGGGTAAGTGCACAAAGATGGGGGGCTGAAAGGGGGTAAAAATGGGAGACCTTTTTCCTGAAATCAGCGAAACCTGAATTTCATCGAATAATTCGGCATGCCTATGCTCAAAATTTGACAAAGTGATAAGAATAAGTACCGTAGAGCTTAGAATCTATTTTCTTAACTACTATTTTTAAAAAAAAAGTTGAGATTAAGAGGGTCAAATGTGGTGCCCACACAAAGTATGCCTATTTTTGTGTAAAAAGGATAAGAACCTATTGTGTGTGTGCCCCCCTATTTTTTAAATTATACATATATACATATATATATGTATGTATGTATGTATGTATGCATATATATGTATGTATGTATGTATGCATATGTATGTATGTATGTATGTATGTATGTATGTATGTATGTATGTATGTATATATATATATATATATATATATTATATATATATATATATATATATATATATATATATATATATATATATATATATATATATATATAGACACACACACACAAAAATCCCTTTTCTATAAAGTTAGAGAAGACCATGTAAGAGTTCCCACTAAATTTTCATAATTTTTAGATGAATATCTAATTTTTTATTAATTTTCAAAGTGCGCATATCCCGAAAATGAAATATTAGTGTGTGTGCCCCCATAAATTTGAGAAAAAAAGTTGTGTTTTAGTTTTTTTTTGAGTGCGTGTAGAATGGAGTTTAGAAAAAAACACATTTTTTTAATTTCGATGAAAAAATCATAAATTGTGCACCAAAATGTATGCATAGGTTTTTGCAAGAAAACAAGGCACCAGTAAATAAAATTATGGATGAAAGCCTTAAACTAATCAAATTTTATAAAGAATTATATCATAATCAAGGTAAAAATGAGCTTGACATCGTAGTATAATTTATTTTTGAATATTATGTTTTAATACACGAGATATTGGGGTGCACACGTGAAATTTTTATGTTTTTTCTGTCAAACATAGTTTTAATCACGCAACACACAATCCAAACCTTTGGTTTGGAAATCAAAGTCTTTGGATTGGGTATTTCAAACCCCAACAAGATGAAACATGAGTGTGTTATAATGCATTTGCGTTCCTATTTCCAATGTGGAATATGCCCATTTGGGAGGGATAACGTGGAAAAAAACATATAAAACCATAACACAAGCGTGTTATAACGCTAACATGTTATAACCTGGGCAATTTTTGGCTTGGTAAACCTAAGCCATAACATGAACTAGATTTTCCCTTTTCACATTATAGTGTGACTGAGCCATAATGCGAGCGCGTTACGGCCAAAAAAGGCCAAAAAATGGATTTGTGTCCGCTTTTTGGCCACCCATCTTTATGCATATGCCCAAATAGTGAAGTGGATCTAAAGTGGAATTAGTAGCATGTGTAATGAAAGGAGAATTTGATATAGAAGAAGAGAGTATAAAAAATAGGAAGATCAAATATAGTAGTAGGGTCAAATGCTAACAAGTCAGAGTTAGTAGGTGTAGGAGCATTTATTGTAGGTGAACTATGAACACGGGAATGTAGGTCTAATATATCAAGATGATGCTATAAATGTAAAAATTCATTTGAATGTTAGAATATAAGGGAATCATTTCCAAGAGTGGGGGAGAAAAAAGAGTTCTCTGCTTCTTTATTTTCTTGTTCTCTTATATGTACTGAATTAAATTCATTATAAAGGGAAAGAAATAAAGGACTTGGAGAAAATAAACACGCTTAAGAAGGAATAATGTATATTTTTGAGGGGGTCTAACCACTTTTCAAACTAGGTCTCACCCTCTAGTCTTCAACAAAATGAGGTCAAAAGAATGAACAAAAAAAGGAAGTTCCTCCAAGTACAAAACAACTCTCTCATGAACTTAAAAAATATTGAGGGAAAGGTTCTAGGGGGAAACAAGCCCTAATAAGATCAAGGGGGTAGTGCCCTAAAATAAATTTTCGAGAGGTATCAACCTATGAAATATCAATGACACAATCCATTTACTTTAAAATGATCCCCTTGAACATATAGAAAATGTGTACTCCCCCTTTAAAAAAAATACCTTTTCAAAATTATATAACTCCTCTTCAAACAATATTGCTCCCCGCTTTTACAAAACGTGATTAAAAAAATATTATAAGTGGTTGTTATGATTACAATGAATTCAATTATTGCTATGATTTTGACAATTGAACTCTAGATTTAAAATTCTTATTAATTTTCAAAATTCATTCAAGTTCTCTTCCACATTCCACAAAACTCTTAATGAAAATTTTTAGTTGATTATGTTAGTGTAGGTTATTATTTATCCTTTTATTTGTTTATTAGGATAAGTCTTGCGCTTGTGTTATCTCTACACTTATTTTGTTAGCTTGTGTGTTGAGTTATCTTACTAGTTATGTTGAGTTAATTTATTAGTTGTGTGGCGTGAGCTCTATAACCAGTGTCAGCTAGTGAGAGTTATTCATCACTAATCTAGGTGATAATTGCACTTTCCTCCTCCTATATATGTACATCTTATTATTGAGATAATACATGGAGCAGATGATTAACTAAAAATGAAGATATGGATATGCTACTTAATCTAATCTCGAACTACATATAAACACAACAAATAAATGTAATAAAGAAGTATGTAAATCGAAATAGACAATTAAACTAATGGAAATAGAAGCCCTAATATGTAAGAGAGATAAGGAAAGAACTCAGTTGATTTGATGAAGTGATGGGATTGTGTTGCATGTGTGATTAGAAAACAAGGAAGTAGGAACGACTGTGCAAAAGCCCCAAAAAGTATGGATCTAGGTTATTTCTCTAGACTAGGGCACTTAGAGAGGGACTGGGGTACCTACTGACACTCTAGTCTGCAGAATGGGTGCCTTGGTCTGTGCAAAAGCTCCGGAATTGATTTTTACAGGTTCGATAGATAGTCTAAAACCTTTACTGTGTGTCACATCAAATTATCTTCCTCGCTTCAAGTGTCGATGTTATTCAAAGATGAAGAGAATACCTACAAAACCCTAAACAAGCATCAATCCCTAAAAAATGAAAATGAATATCCAAGGGTCAGACTAACCTCAGCTGCCAAAATGGTGGTCTCACTAATTGAGCGCTACACTACACTCTAGACCCAAATGTAGTTTTGTGTGTGTGATCATGCCCTAGGTTGCTCTTGTGTCAGTCACGCTTTGTGATGTAGCAAGCTAACTATGTGTAGAAAAATGGAATAAATGGTGCATGGAATAAAATAAATCCTCCCCCTATGTTATGTGTGATGTAGATGACCCAAGATTTTTCTCTTTGTGATGGAGATATGTGGATGAAATGATCTCTAATGCAATAGATGGATACAACTCTAGGTGGAGTGATAGTGTTTGGTCCCTCATTATGGTCTCATAAATTTATATTTATAGGTTTATCTTGATCTAATTTTAAAATTAACCCCGAAATGGCCAACCAATAAAAAGATAAAGACATAAAATGGCTAGAAAGAGCCCAAAAAGTGGTGGGACAGTTTAAAAAGGATCGAGATACCCTTGGTGCGACCAGGGCGCCCATGGGTGCCCCAGTCAAGAATAAAATGACTGAATATGACTTAAAATGAATGGGCATGTGGGTTAAAAGGTCGGGAATGATGAAATGCAATAACAGAAGATGACCAAAAGATGGGGGTTAATTAGTACTTTCTTCTCTCAAAAATACTCTAAATAGTAGTATGAGACCGAGACTAAATATGACCCAAAGTGCGTGATTTTATATCTATATTTTCCCCCACTTTATGTTGGTGAGCGGAAAGCTTGGTAATATAAGTAGATAGAGATGCGTACCTGAAAACCATTTAGATCGATGAAGAAGGCATGCTGAAGGACTAGACAAAGTGTGGAATGATAAAAAATGCAAAAAAGTGATGAGAGAAAACCTAGAGTGGAAACCCATGTATAATTGTTGTTGTGTGTACCTACATGGCTAGTATGTAAGGTGTGTCACCACGAAGTGTTGTTGTTGCCACCATTGTTGTTGTTTTTGTATGTTGCCCCCAATTTGATTGCTTATTTCTCATATGGCCAGACTTGCAATGAGATAACGATCAAGTAGTCAAATATATATTATTGGGGTTAAACCATATAATAGTATTGCATAGATCTATAATAAGATAAAGCATACAAGTAATGAATGTAGAAATAACCAGAAGATAAAATAAACAAGAGAAAGATTACACCAGATTTAACGTGGTTCACCCAATGTGGGATATGTCCACCAAGAAATGGCCAATATTATTATTTATTGTTTTACAGAGGAAATACAATGAAGATCTACTTTCTTCCAACACCTCATAGGATGTTCAATGTTTTTCCCTCACTCAGCTACTCTTTCTTTCTCACCAAGAAAACTTACATAAACAATTGCTATTTTTCTTCTCTTCTTCTTACTTCTTACCCTCATACAATGCATACATGAATATATAACTATTCTGGGTAACATAGCTATGCTTTTATAAACAATAAATCATATTTAAAACACGAGATTTATTCTAATTCTCATTAAAGAACAAAATCACCGTCACACAGGCAATTAATGTCAGTTCCTACCTAACCGATGTTAGTCATGCCCTGACCAATGCTGGTTATAACGTGACTAATGCCGGTCATCCCTTGACCATTGTCGGTTACTGTTAAAACCAAAAACATGTAAAAGTAAGCTTCTAGTGAAGAAATTAAGCTCCATACTCAACAATCTCCCACTTGGAGACCAACAGAAGTGGAGTGAAGCTGCAACTTATCCTTTATCAATGACTTCTTTAGCATGTCTACAGGGTTCTCATCCGAATGGATTTTCTCTAACTTCAGTCATCTATCCTCCAACACGTGCCATATGAAGTGATACCTCAATTGAATGTGTTTCGTTCTTGAATGAAATGTTGTGTTATTTTCTAGATGAATCACACTCTGACTATCACTGTATAATATGAAATCCTCTTGCTCCTTTCCCAACTCTTCCATGAACCTACTCATCCATATCATCTCCTTTCTAGCTTTTGTAGCTGCAACATACTCTACCTCTGTAGTAGACAAATTCACAACCTTTTGCAATCTCGAAATCTAGCTAGCTACCATTCCACCTACTATGAAAACATATCCAGTGGTGCTCCTCCTACCATCCAAATCTCTAGCCATATCTGAATCAACATAGCTGCGTAAAGAAGTATCCGACCCTCCATAGCATAACTCCACGCTGGATGTCCCTCTCAAATACCTGAGAATCCATTAGACTACTTTTCAATGTTCTTTACCTGGATTTGCCATAAACCTACTCACAACTCCCACTTCCTGTGTAATGTCTGGTCTAGTACAAACTATGACATAAATAAGACTTCCTACTGCTGAAGCATAGGGGGCATGTGCCATGCACTCAACCTCCTTGTGTGACGAAGGACATTAATATTTTCTCAATTTGAAGTGTCCAACCATAGGTGTACTAATAAGTTTTGATTTTTGCATGTTAAACCTTTCCAACACCTTATTGATATAAGCCTCGTGAGACAAATACAACTTCTTATTTTTCCTATCTTGGTGAATTTGCATGCCAAGAATTTTCTTTGCAACTACCAAATCCTTCATTGTAAATGTGTGAGCTAACCTTTCTTTAAGTTTACCAATGTCCTGCATACTAGATCCTGCAATCAACATATCATCCGCATACAGTAACAAAATAACATAGCTCCCATATTCAAGCTTCTTGAATAAACACAATGGTCAGATTCACATCTCATATAACCATGATCATGCATCAAATTGTCAAATCTTAAATATCATTTCCTTGGGGCTTGTTTAAGCCCATATAGGCTCTTTTTCAATTTGCACACAAGTTTCTCCTTACTCTTAACTTCATAACCAAGAGGTTGCTGCATATAAATCTCTTCCTCCAAATCACCATGAAGAAAAGCCATCTTAAAATCAAGATGATCTAAATACAAATCTTTTGTTGCAACCAAACTTAGAACAATACGAATAGAAGTCATCTTAAGTACAGGAGAAAAAATCTCATCAAATTAAATACTTACTTTCTATGCAAATCCCTTTACCACATGCCTCACCTTGTACCTTTTCAGTCCACCCTCTTCTTTCTTGATTCTATAAACCCATTTGTTATGCAGTGTTCTCTTACGTGCTGGAAACTTGACCAAATCCCATGTCTGATTGTGTTCTAAGGAGTCTATTTCCTCATCCATGCCATGTTCCCACTTTTCGTGGGTATCTACCTATATTACTTCTTCAAAGATTTTTGGTTCACCACTATCAGTCAATAATAAATAAGAAAAGGAAGGTGAAAATCTCTCTGGAGGTCTACTTACTCTTTGTGACCTTCTTACTGAGATCTGAGGTGTCTGGGGCTCATTATGTGCCTATTGCACATTCATGTCAATCTCTATTAGTGACTGATGTTGGTCACCTGTAACTGATCGTGGCTCCTCTGTCTACCGAATAATGTCAGTTGCCTTACCGATATCGATTCTAGGACTACCGATGCCACTTCCATTGGCTATCTATTTTAAACCTGATCTTGTCTGCCAATGCCAGTTAGCCTGAACAACATCGATTTCTATGGAACCAATGTCAGTGTCTATGGATGTCTTCTTTAGGTCTAAAAATTGATTTTCCTTCAAAATCTCCTCAACATGTTCATGTTTAGACACAAAAACCTGATCCCTATACATTCTTCTTTCATTCCAATCAACGTCACGACTCCTAACAATATTAGAATATTCTAAATCCCAAAATCAATATCCAAAATCATCAAAGCCATAACCAATGAAAGTACATCTCTTATATTTAGCATCCAACTTCCTCCTATTTTCTCAATCAACATGCAAAAAATATTTTGAGCCAAACCAATCTAAGAAAAGAAAAATCTACCTCTTTTCCAGACCAATCTTCTTCTGGTATTTCACCATCGAGTGCTGTTGAAGGCCCACAGTTGAATCAGGTTGATCAAGTATATTATTGTATCCACTACTTCTACCCAAAACTTCAAAGGCAAGCTGACATGTATCCTCATTCTTCTAGCACATTCCATGATTGTTCTGTTCATTCTTTTTGTAACTCCATTCTCCTGTGGAGTTCTAAGAACTGTTATTTCTCTTTGTATTCCATTCTCTGAACAATAATAATTAAAATTCTTGTTGAAGTACTCACCACCATTGTAAGATCTAAGGCACTTTAATTTTAAATTTGTTTAATTTTCTACAAGGGCTTTCCACATTTTAAAAGTTTCAAAAAACATCAGATTCACACTTAATACAATAGATCCATACCTTCCTTGTGGCATCATCAATGAAAGTCACATAATATTGGGATCCTCCAATAAAGTTACCTGGGTTGGTTCCCACACATCTGAGTGTACAAGCTATAATTTTTGCTCCTTTTTTGTTGACCCAACCTTGAGAAATCTCACTCTCTTCTACTTTTCAAATATGCAGTGCTCACAAAATTCAAGATCTAGTTGTTTCAAATATGATAATTTATCCTTAGCCTTTAAGATCTGCATTATCTTTTCACTCATATGGCCTATCCGATTATGCCACATGGTCGCATCTAAATTTTTAGTAGATAGCACAGAAAAGGAATCAGTAATACAGGTAGACAGATATAAATTTCCCACCTTCTTACCACTTGCCACAATAAGATATCCCTTGGTAAACTTCCAAGATTTGAATGTGAATGTAGCCACGTGTCCAGATTCACCTAGTTGTTCTGCAGATATTAGATTTTTTTTAGGCTTGGCACATGCCTCACATCTTTCAATACCCACGGTTTTCCATTCTACAACTTAAGATAAACATCACCTTTACCAGTAATATTGCATGGCTCATCATCTCCTAAATAAACTTGTCCAAAATCACCCTTAACATAATTTCTGAAATAAACCTTATTAGGGGTAGCATGGAAAGAAGCTCCAGAATCTAACACCTAAGATTCTAATTTATTATCCAAGGAGAGAATAAGGGCATATTTATTTACCTCACTTGCAATTTTTGCCTCTTTACCTTTTTCTTTACCTTTTTCTGATGTATTATCTTTGTTTTCCTTGGACCAACACTCCTTTACGTGTCCTCTCTTTCCACAATTCTAGCAAAGTAAATATCTATACCTGGATCTAGATCTTCTATGTCTTGAATTTGATCTCCCATTCTTCTTTCTCTTAGATGATATCTCCTTAGATCTTCCCCTACTTTCTACAGTTAAAGTTTTTCTAGATGATGCTTCTCCTGAGCTTTTCCTGCGTATTTCCTCATTAAGGATTACACTAACCACATCATCAAATTAAAAACCTTTAGAAGTAGTTTTTGTATCACTAACATCCATTACCAAGTAATCTGAACTATCTGGAAAAGATCATAAGAATAAAAGTTCTTTCAGTTCATCATCAAATGGAATTTCTACCAATTTTAATTGATTTACAATAGACCGGAAATCATTCAAATGATTAGATATAGATCCACCTTCTTGCAGCTTAGAATTAAACATTTTTTCATCAAATATACCTTATTCGAAGCACTAAGAGCTTTATACAAATTTGCAAAACAGTTCATCAAATCTACCGTGGTTTTTGCATCTATAATATTTAAAGCCACCAATGCTTCCATGCTCAATCTTATAGATCCCAGAGCCTTTCTATCAAGAACCTTCCATTCTTCATCAGTCATCGTGCTCGGCTATCCATGCTCATCCAACGATAAGTATATATCTTTCTGATACAAATAATCTTCCACCTACATCTTCCATAGTTGATAATTATGACCGTAAAATTTCTCTACTCGGTATTTACTATCTTCTTCCGTTGCTCTGCTCCCACTCAATCAGAAAACCCTCTGTGAGTAAATTCAATCAACACAAAAAACCTCCAAACAAATCTCTGATACCAATTGTTAGGGTTAAACCATATAACAGTATTGCACAGATCTATAATCAGATAAATCATATAAGCAATGAATGTGGAAATAACCAGAAGATAAAATAAACAAGAGAAATATTACACCATATTTAAGGTGGTTCACCCAGTGTGGACTACATCCACCAAGAAATGACCAATATTATTATTCAGTGCTTTATAGAGGAAATAAAATGAATATTTACTATCTTCCAACACCCCACAGGATGTTCAATGCTTTTCCCTCACTCAGCTACTCTTTCTTTCTCACCAAGAAAACTTACATGCAAATGATTGTTATTTTTCTTCTCTTCTTCTTACTTCTTACCCTCATACAATACATAAATGCATATATAACTATTATGGGTAGGTTATCTATGCTTTTAAAAACAATAAATCATCTTTAAAACAAGATATTAATTCTAATTCTCATTAAAGAACAAAATCACCTTCACACAGGTAACTGATGTTGGTTCTTTCCTGATTGATTTCGGTCATGCCCTGACTGATGCTGGTTATACCTTGATCAATTCTGGTCATCCCTTGACCGATGTCGGTCAGGGTTAAAACTAGCAACATGTAAAAGAAAGCTTCTAGTGAAGCAATTAAGCTCCATACTCAACATATATGTATGTAAAAAAATGTTATGTAAAATCCGCATGCGTATGTATGTATGTAAAATACATGTGAATGTAAAGTATGAAAATGAAAAGTGTAAATGGAACATGTGCACTTGATCCATGTCAAGAAGAAAGGGTGTAGAAGAATATCCTGTACTACCAAGATTTTTCCAATGATTTGACGCCATATGCCAAATAAGTACAGGGAGGAAATGCTCTATGTCCTCCAACATTTAACTGCTTCCCTGAGTTGTGAAGATATATTTGTACCATATTTATTTTTTGGGTGATTTGATGCTAATGGTAGATGAAGTATTGGTAGGAATTATGTTGTATCCTCCAACCATTAATTGGTCCTCTGAATTTTAAGGACTATCATGTCCTGTAAAATTTGTTGTGTATGGAATTTGTGGACTGGTCTGAAATCACTCGTTGTATGTAGACCCATAATGCCAAGGGTGGAAAGTGCACTGAAATGAATTGGTGTAAATGCACTGTGTAGACTGTTAAACCCCAAATGATGCCCCCCTCTTTGGGGGTGCATGTAACATCATTGATAGGAAAATGTGGCCCCAAAAGAGGACCAATCGTATGAACTCTGAAAATATTGCATGCAAGGGGAAGGGAATGCGTTTGGTAGAAACTAAGGTGCACACAAACAAGATGACTAGCCAAAACAAGAGTTAGTACGAAAACGTGTGCATGTATAAAGACAATGTGTAAACTATGCAAACAGTGTATAAGCTACCAAGAAAGGTAGTGAAAACACATAAGAAGACAAATAAGCCACACAAATTTGGTCACAAACATGGGACATCACTCACAATGTCGTAAGACATGCAAGGCCATCGTGACCACACAAAAACAAGTGTGCACATCAAACATAGGGAAAATCCCACAGATAAAAGAAAACAATAGCAGACAATGTAACAAACAAGTATAAAAGTAAATATCCCTACATAAAAAATGTTACACATGAAGCACCCATTAACATGTTAGAAAGATAACTAGTATGTCAAAAGTGTGAATAAATAAGTAATGTAAAGTGCTAAGTACAATTTGAAACAATAACACCTAAGAGAAACGAATGTGGATGCCCCTAGCGACCAATGTAGAAAGGGTAAAAGGTGAAAATCCATGTTGTGTGTAAGAGATATGTATTTGTGATCACAACTAGAAAATACATGAACGTGCATGTGTGGATGATATAGATAAAATGACATGTACAAGTAATCTAACTAGCATGTGTAATAAAGTGACCATGAACAAGCAAAAGTAAGAAAGAGTACAAGCAACCATAATATGCAGAATGATGTGGATGGATGGAATGGAATGCAAGATGAAGTGATAGGAGTCGTGTTCCCCCGAGTGAATGGAAATGTATGCAATGCTGTTCATTTAATTTCCCCCTTCAGTAGTCAATAATGAACCATAAACGAGAGTGTGTCATCGGGAAATGGTCGAAATGTGTGTTTTTTCTAATGTAATGTGATAATTGTGTATGTGTAGTCGTGAAATATGACCTAGCGATGGTGTGTGCATGAAACCTATAGCTGAAGTGTATATCACAACTTGATGAATAGTATGAGTGATGATTTATCCTTAAGTGTATATCACTATAAGATGAATGAACGAGTGATGATTTATCCCTAAGTGTTTGATTGATGAAGGAGGTAGTGATGATGTAACCTAAGGTGTATATCACTGCCAAAATGATATAAATGGTGACCATTTAGCCTAAAGTGTATGTAACTAAGATAATAATGTCACATGATGATTGGTTAAATTGTAAACATGTGATGAGTGTAAGGTCCATTTGATTTGTAAACCCTTGATAGTCAAGTATGGACCAAAGAAATAAAGTGTATCATATAGTGGTGAGTTTAGCTGACGTAGAAGACAAAATAATATCATTGATGACAACCATGTGATGTATAAAATATGTAAAAAAATGTAGTGTGTATAATGCGATGCTAGATGTGTAAAATGTAATGTATAACACTCAAAGTAAGATGTGTAGGTAGACAAATAATGTATTACGTAGGATGAAATAATGCTTAAACTCGTATGCAATGAAGGCTAGTATAGTATGTAGAAAATGTGTGAGGTGAAGACATACGGTATATGATGTAAAACATGTGACAATAGATTTAGTTTAAGCAACAAAATGTATAGAATGTGATGTAATATGCGTAGATAGACAAATAGTTTGAAATGTGTGATATGTATAATGGATAGCATGATGAGTAATATGCAACCCTAGACAATGGAAGGATGATATATGCATAATGATCCCTAATATGATGTATGATGTATAAATTTTCAAATTTCAAAATTTTATAGAGTAAATGTTGAATGTATGGTGTATGATGCGCGATGTGTGAAGAGATGCGATGTATATGACCTAGTGCAATGTGTGGGGTTCAATGTAGTAGTAATCCCTCAAAAGTCAAGTGTGAACCGAAGTGAAAGAGTGTGTCATCGAGTAGTAGCGATCTAAAACATGTGATGAGAATGCCTATATGCAAATGCAAAGATGATAGATGTATAAATGTTATGATGAGTGGGGGGGATTAGGTACTATGTCCCCCATGCCATGAATTGAACTAACCACTAACAACGAAAAATGGAGGTCCTTCATGCAATGTATGTGGTGATGAAGATGTATGGCTACAAGATGTAAGCATATTTATGCTGAGATGAGATGATACTAGGATGAAGTATGCATAAATGAGGAGTGTGATATAGTACTATCTAAGGATGTGAATGATAATAAGAAATATGTCTATAATGGTGAATGAGGGGGATGCGAATAATATTCCCCCAATGTATGTGTGGTGAAATAGGATATCATGTAATGTCATATAGAAGATCATTGCTCTTAGGTTCATAGTCGAATGGGTAAGCATTAGTGACCTTATAAGCAATAATGTCAGGTGGATCACATAATGAACCATTGATGTGTGAGTTGTACATGCCCATAACATACTCCTCTTTGGTGAATGGAGGAAGTGGAGAAATGTGTGCATACCAATGAGTGTGATTTTGTGTGTATCCTAGGAAATAGCTATTGTAGATGAAAAAATGCCCAAGAGGCATAAGAAAGGAAATGTTTATATGATCCAGATCTAGTGTATCCCTAATATAATCAAGCCATGATTTTCCTAATGTACATGATGAAGAATGAGGAATATGTGATAGATAAACTGTAAGATGAAAGACACAAACCATAAACAACAATGATATAAACAAAGGCATAATAAATATGAGGAGCACGTGATGTAGGATAGAGGTCCCCAAAAGAAAACCCTGAACGATTTATACCCTCATGTGTATAGATAGTGTCATTTCATGTAGGATCAAATAGAATGTGTTCCCAATATGAGTCATTCATGAAGAACATGTAATTAAATGGTGGGCATGTTGATATAGGTGGTGCAGATGATAGTGCGGGTGATAGAGTGACATTGTTGCAATGGATAGGCCCTTGATATGGAATCATAGTGGTGGTAGTAGGTGGCATAGAATAAAATGTGTCTATCACACAAATGGTACCATCGAGTGGTGCTAAGTGAGGTGGTTCTTCAATAGTTTGGGGCTCATCTGTAATGTTTGTACGTGGAATAGGAAGACTAGTGTTAAGAGCGTATTCACAATACTAGAAGGGCTCATGGTCATGAAAAATAGTGTACTCAATGCCTTCATGTAATAATTTGACACAACTATGCACAATTGAGGTGACAACTTGCATGGCATGAAGCCATGACCTACCTAACAGGCAATTGTAAGAGATAGGGAAATATACAACAAAAAGGGAGTGTGGATAGTATTTGGACCAATAGTGATTGGAAATGTAACATGACTAAGACACAGACGGAAAAAAAACCATTATAAGCATGTAATTAAATAGAAGATAGACTAACATCACAAGCGGAAATAACTAAAACTAAAAGGAATGACACGTGACACAAGTTGAGTTTAGATCCATTATCAATCAAAGAACATTTAATGCTGACATTATGAATATGAGATATTATATGCAGAGGTGGGTCATTATCAAAAGTATGAAAATAAGCTGAAAGATTGGACTTGAACACTATATGTGAAGAAAATGCATCAACGAATGTATGCTAAACCAAATTTGGATGCATGTCACCACGAATAGAAGTAGTCGCAAAATGATGTTGGATTCAATGTAATAAATCAGGATTTGCAAGTAAATAATCATTGATTGAGATACTCATGATGACCAAACCCTAGGGTGATAATGAATGAATAAAGATCCTAGAAGTGTGAATGGAGGAAGTGTTGAAAACTTGGGGTTCACCAAAATGATTAACTAAAAATGGAGATATGGATATGCTAGTTAATCTAATCTAGGAGGACATATAAACACAACAAATAAATGTACTAAATCATTATGTAAATTGAAATAGACAATTAAACTAATGGAAATAGAAGCCCTAATATGTAAGAGAGATAATGAAATAAGTTAGATGATTTGACAAAGTGATGAGACTGTGTCGCGGGTGTGATTGGAAAATCAAGAAGTAGGAATGAATATGTAGGAGACCTAAAAAGGATGGATATTGGTTATTTCTCTAGACTGGGCCACCTACAGATGGACTAGAGCACCTACGGGTGTTGTGGACTATATAATGGGCACCTCATTTTGTGAAAAATATCCTGAACTGATTTTTACACGTTTGACAGATAGTCCAAAACCCTTTTTGTGTGTCACATTAGACTTTTTTCCTCGCTTCAAGTGTCACTGTTATTCCAAGATGAAGAGAAGACCTAAAAAACCCTAAATAAACATCAATTTCTAAAAAGTAAAATGCATATGCAAGGATCAGACTGACCTCAACTTCCACAATGGTGGTCTTACTAACTGAGTGCTGCACTACATTCTAGACCCAAATGTAGTTCTCTGTGTGTGTGTGTGTGTGTGTGAGAGAGGAGAGAGAGAGGAGAGGAGAGAGAGAGAGGAGAGAGAGGAGAGAGAGAGAGAGAGAGAGAGAGAGGAGAGAGAGAGAGGAGAGAGAGAGAGAGAGTTCACGCCCTAGGTTTCTCTTATGCCATCCATACTTTGTGATGTAATGAGATAACTATGTGTAGAAGAATGTAATAAATGGTGCATGGAATAAAATAAATCCTCCTCCTATGTTGTGTTTGATGCAGATGACCTAAGATTTTTCCCTTTGTGATGAAGCTATGTGGATGGAATGATCTCCAATGCAATAGATGGATGCAACTCTAGGTGGAGTGATAGTAGTGATAGTGCTTGGTCCCTTATTATGGTCTCATAACTTTATATTTATAGGATTTTGTATGTCTAATTTCATAATTAACTCCAAATTAGCTGACCACTAAAAAGATAAGGACCTCAAATGGCTAGAAAGATCCCAATAAGTGGTGAAGAAGTTCAAAAAGGATCAGGGCGCCCATGGTGGGACTAGGGAACCCATGAGTGCCCCAGTACTAGCCTGGGTTCTCCAGTCAAGGCTAAAATGACGGAAGATGACTAAAAATAATTGGGAATGTGGGTGTAAAAGGTCAGGAATGATGAAATAAAATAAAAGAAGATGGAAAAAATATGGGGGTTAATTAGTAATTTCTTCTCTCAAAAACCCTCTAAATAGTAGTATGAAAATGGGAATAAATATGACCCAAAGTGCATGATTTTATATTTGTAACTAAGTATTGAGATGGAGCCATTTCTTGTTGTATTGCAATTATCTCATTATGCTTCATAACTTGTAGTTTTGTGTGTGTATGTCTATTCTTTCCTGTATGAAATTCACGTCTCACATTTCTCACTTACGTATTCTTTGATTTAGTAGATCCTTGACATTCCTGATATGGTATCAGAGCCAAGATGATATTAAGTGTGTCTAGTTTTATCCAGCAATTATTTCAATTGAGATTGTTATTTGTAAGCTGGTTGGTTTATATTAGTTGGTTTTCTTCCTATAAGGGTTTTTTTGCAGGTTCTTATGGCTTGTTTCAGACCTGTGAAGACATGTTGATAGATTTTATAATGTTATTTCATCTCCAAGAAGTTTAGACAACCTTATCATGGTTACAAAGCCTCTAAGAAGATTCTGGATGGCCCCTACAATCATTTATTAGGACCTACATCGAAGGTGCAGGATGAGGAAGATATTTTCTAATCTCTCCATAGGTTTATTATCCTCTTCTATGATTTTTAATCCCTTTCAAAACCTTGCACAAGCCTGGAACATCCTTATAGATTCCTGAATTAGACTGCATTGGAATTTTTTTGGTCTTCTACCACATTTTTTCTTCATTTTGGTGGAAATACACAACAAAAAACAACCTCCTTGTAACTCACTCATTCTTGAATTTGTCCTCATGAGAACTCTATTGCTCCATGTAGACTGAAACTCCTTTCTTTGCATTGATTTACAGTCCTTAATGGCACCATAATATCCCAGAACAAGGAAATCAAAAAAAATTTTGGTTTAAAATTCTAAATCAGCCTACTTAGGCATGCAATCTCCTCTCATGATCCTACAATCACCTTTTTTGGTGGTCTCCAAAATTTTTGATAGATCAACAACATTCTTTTGGATTCGGGCGGTGCCATAACAACAAAGAAGAAGAAAAATTAGGTTTTTAATAACCCTAAACATACAAGGCTTCATTTAGTGGACCCCACTTTTCCACTAGGTGAATGTTACTTGTTTTATATTAAAATTAAAGCTTTATATTCCTAATATGAGCATTTTATTGTTTTAGGGATTAAATTCAATTTGGGAAAATTACATTAAGGGAAATTTTAGAGTTTAGTTGCCTTGTATCTTTCTCCTGTTGAAGAAGAAGGGTGAGGCCTAGGTTGGAAGAATGGAAATTACCCATAAAAAAATAAACCATTGTAATCTACATTCAGTGTCGATTCCAACGAGTGGTTAGAAGGCTAGGTTCATCCTCATTTAGTGCATTTTTAGTGCTTTAGTGTAATTTTATTTTTTAATAACTTTTAATCAGTAGCTCAGAATTGAGCGTCATCTTTTGCAAAAGTTCATATTTTTAAATTTCCCATACATTGGTCCTATTTATTTTGTAAAACATGCTAATTTATAAAATTCCAACATTTCTAGGTGTTGTAATCACATGTGGACACATTTTCAGCTAAACCCTACGTCTTAAATTTTCTAGTGTTACATTCTTGCATCTATTATGGATTTTAAGAATGAGATGCTTTTCTTCTAAGTGTGTGGACTTCAAGAGGACATGGTAAAATTTGTGGAACAAAATAAATCACTTAAAAAGTGAAACTCTCTTCTTTATAACCTCATTTGTGACAAGGATAAGATAATAAACTTCTTTATAACATCAGCTTGCTAAGCTAGAACATCATCCTGCTAAGCTAGAAACATCATCCTCATTTTTTACTCCCATACCCCTGTTCCTAGTCCACTTGCAAATATTTCTCTTGTACCCATTGAACTTGATTTTTCATTTTATGAGCATGATCTTATTGCTGATGCTCCTCATCATGTTGTGATTTTTACTACATGTTCTACTGCAGTAACACATTCTGTGTATCCCACTTCAACACACCTTCTGATCACATGCATGAATCTTTTTAAAAGCATACTATTGCATTTGGCTCTCACATGCTCTATTTTATGGGATTTTATGATAGAGGTATTAATATACATTTAGATGGTATTTCTTCCCCTATTCATCATATTAAATGGAATTCTCACCATGGCATTGGCTTTAGGGAAATAAATTCATTGGGATCACTCATTAACAGAGCTCCTATTTTTGTTCACCTCGACTCATTTTGAGGATCATGAGCTACACATGCATTTTTCACCTTCACTTAGGACTAAGAAACATGAGATTTCATTTATTATAACGCAACCAACCTAACATACATTTTTTATGTTTTCTTACATGCTCCAGTTGTTGCACTTTATTCCCAGATCATATGAAGATATATTTCTTTAAACCATATAAGTTCATTTAGAATGGATATTTTTATTACATGTGGTGGTGGACATAAGAATTCATTGAGAGGACTCTACATGCATGAATCCTCCAACCATTAAACTTTTGGCTCCACTTTCTTCTCCTCTTACATTGTTAATGCTGTTTTTTTTTAGCTATTTTCTTTAAACATCTGTAGAGTGCATCTCTTGTTTTTTGAGAGATTTTGTATCTGTATTTTTGACACTTTCTAGGCATGTTTGATAGTCTATTTTAGGGATCTATTCTAGTGAATCCCAGTGTCATCTTATCATTGTTTGAGTAGTGGTGTTCCCAATCATAATTTTTTTGTAGCATCACTCCACCTATTCATTAGTATGGGAGGGTGTGGTGTTGATCCTGATTCTTTGGGTATCGTGTCCTTCCCTTGGTTATTGTTATTGGTTCATGGCACACCTTTTTATAGTTGTAGATTGAACTATGTTTGGTGATTTCTTGCACTTTTGAAAGCACCTCTGATAGTCTCCTTTAGTTTTTTTGAGCTTGTTCTCCTTCTGAAGGGTAGCTATTATATTAAAAATTATAGTGTCAGAGACTTCATTGACAGTATCCTAGTATGGAGATATTTTGGTTTTATGATAGTGTCTATTGATTTTGAGTTTTTTGATCGAGCAGTGGATCCATACCACATTGCAGAACAAACTTATTTTTCAGAAAAAGTATGAGTTTTTTAATATGATCTTCTTGGGATGCCTTGCAGTGGATTTTTTTTTCTCTATCTACTTTTTTTTACTAGTTTTTGGGTACCTTAAGGTGTTTTCCTTTTTCCTTTTTATTATACATGGGTACCTCATCAGGCCTTGTTGTCAGGACCCACCATCTTTTCCACCCACCTAAGCTATGCTTACAAGGGGGTGTTAATGTAGGTTATTATTTATCCTTTTATTTTTTATTAGGATAATTATTGCACTTTTGTTTAGCTCTACACTTGTGTGTGTTAGCTTGCTTAGGTGTACTAGTTGTGTTGAGTTAGCTTACCAGTTGTGTGGAGTTAGCTTACTAGTTGTGTGGAGTCATATTTACTACTAGTAATAATTAGTGAGAGTTATTCACCACTGAGGCAGTAGTTGCACTTTCCTCCTCCTATATATGAACATATGATTATTGAGATAATATATGGAGCAGAGTATTGATATGGAGTCATTTCTCATTTTATTACAATTATCTCATTGTTCTTTATAACTTGCAATTTTTGTGTGTATGTCTGGTCTTAACTTTGTGTAATTCACATATCACATTTCTCACCAATGCATTCTTTGATTTAACAGATCCCCGACATTTCTAATAGATGAATTTACTACCCTATCTCTCTCTCTCTCTCAAAACATCATTTGTTTCATCTATAATAATTGAATGTTATTTATTACTGAGTACGCCACTCATAGTTCATGAAGTTGTGGATTTCTATGTTCTCCATCGTAACCCCTACGATTGTAATTCTACCATTACCCAATTTTGTATCTTTTAGTATATATGTTGTAATAAGTGTTAAATGGAACTTTTGACTATCAATTTTATTGCATTGGATTATGATTACAACTATATTTTATTCTTAGTTACATTTGATATGTCATGTTATCTTTTTTACAGATATTTATATTTTTTGTATACACCTAACAATGGTTGCAAGTTAAATTATTTTGGGCATGGTACTTAGTCATAACATGGTTACGAAAACTGTTGTATATTGTTTTGTGTTCCCCGTGAGAGTTAAAATATATATGGTGGGGCATATGGACCTAGTTTATCAGTATACTGGAAAATTTTCATGGTTGTGTTTTATGCAACATTATTATCTCAACTTAATCCAATAATTTTTTAGTGAGATTTTTTTTTTTATTTCTGTCAAGCTAAAGGTAGTCTTTTTTTTTTTCATTTGGCTCATATAAAAATAGAATTGAGTAAGATAGTTGTGTACATTAGTATCAGTATAAGAGGATCAAAGGAAGAATGATTTTAAGATGAATCATGTGCAGAGTTTTACTTGGTTTAATAACATTGCTATACACATTTTTTTGAAAAAGAAATTTAAAATGTGTTGGTCATTCATTGAGTTTCTTTATTTTTGTATGAATGTGTCCTTGAATATTTTTTCCTATGGTTAGGAACTTTTTCATTTCACAATTGAGAAGGACTATGATTGAAGATTGGTTAACTATTATGTCATAATTCTATTAAGGGAGGGTCTAAGTTGGTTTTTACTTCCCTGAGAGTGATTAAAACGTAAGACCTAACCATATTTTCTAAATTATAATTGGTAGTGTACTTATCTATAATTTGATACATGTGAAAACTATAATTACTCTGTGAATTATCAATGCAAATATTAGGTCTCTTATTGATTTAGTAAAATATTGTTAAGAAGGGTTCGAAGGATGAATACAAATTAATACCTTCTAGGTATTGATGCACCATCATCCATTAAATCATGAATATAATGGAATTCATTTATGTATGAAAACACATTATTTTGACATCCATTTGGATCCATTTGATGTAAGATATTATTGTTGTAATCTCTCTCTACCCCCATATAAAAACATTAGCATTTAAACTCATTTATACTTCCTTGAAATTTTGGTTGTCAAGTATGGAAAAAATGGTATAGGATTAATGTGTCATGAATCTTAGTTGTAAATTATAAGCTATTTAAAAGTAAATTATGGAAAAAAACAACATGCTTGTGTGGTTATAAGGTTATAATGAACCTCTAAGTTAACTATTGTTTATTCTTAAGACTATGTTAGTATGCTTGTGAGAGTGCAAAATAAGGCCTTATTTATATGAATATTAACCATTTTTTTCATTATCATTTGGAAAAACATTGAGGGGAAGTTTTATTTAAAGTATTATCCACCTGTGTTATTATGAATTGATTTTGTTATCATGTAAAGAGTGAAAAGGCACTAATAGAAGTATTTTACAAGTGGGGGTCATTGTTAGCAGATTATTTTCAAATCTATGATTACTGTAGACACTCAAATTTTGAACATTCCCAACGTCTCTTGTTTATCCTTGCACACTAACTTGTCAAATTTTGAGATTACAATGCATAAAATCTATAGAAAAACATCAAGCGAAAAGTTACAAACTTCACATTGCATGTTTTTCCATCCCTATTTCAATGGTATACAGTTTGGTCATGATGTTATATGTAGTCCTAGTGGACTTGTACGGTATCGGGCCAATAATTTCTCCAACACTTTTTATTTCAATTTCATGTTCTTTTTTCGGTATTCTAATTCCTCTAGGTTGTCCTTTCTTTACTAAATCATGTACATAACCCTATATAAGCAAGTAAACACCACCTAATTTTCCAACTGGGGAATCCTATGGTACTATATTGATACACTCACTTCTAAAATTTGTAAAGGCACACAAGGATCTCTAAATAATGCAATAACACACCTACAATCATTAGGGCAGCAATAACTATAGGTTTAAATATTCTTACTAGGTCAACGCGTTAGCCTATCTCATCTACAAACACTCAAAACATCCCTTCCCTGGGTATTTTATAAAGATCCAATTCAACTCAAGTATGGTAAAAGAGATTTTCCAAATCATAATTGCATTCATTCAGATATCACATGCTAGGTGGAGAACACCATGTAGTTTGAGGAATCTTCAGAGTAGTGCCAAAATAAAAGATAAAATCATAATTCATCTAATTTATTATCATTTACCATGTTTGGAGATGGGATAGCGGGATCCTTTGCTATTGTTTTTTTCCAACTGAGTCCTTATTTCTTGGGCTATATAGACTATAGCCGAGCCTTTTTTTGCTACTGATCTGATAAGGTGCACAAGGGTGCCCCCACAACCAAACTATTGTTTTTTTATAGGGTCTCCCACCCATTTTTATGGTTTGAGACCTCATTCAAGATTTTAAAGAGCTTCACAAACATGATAAAAAATTAGGGTTTGACTCATGACAAACATTTCTAGGCATGAAACCATGTCAGGAAGTGTCCAACGAGTGGTTAGAAGGCTAGGTTCATCCTCATTTAGTGCATTTTTAGTGCTTTAGTGTAATTTTATTTTTTAATAACTTTTAATCAGTAGCTCAGAATTGAGCGTCATCTTTTGCAAAAGTTCATATTTTTAAATTTCCCATACATTGGTCCTATTTATTTTGTAAAACATGCTAATTTATAAAATTCCAACATTTCTAGGTGTTGTAATCACATGTGGACACATTTTCAGCTAAACCCTACGTCTTAAATTTTCTAGTGTTACATTCTTGCATCTATTATGGATTTTAAGAATGAGATGCTTTTCTTCTAAGTGTGTGGACTTCAAGAGGACATGGTAAAATTTGTGGAACAAAATAAATCACTTAAAAAGTGAAACTCTCTTCTTTATAACCTCATTTATGACAAGGATAAGCTAATAAACTCCTTGCAACATCAACTTGCTAAGCTAGAACATCATCCTCATTTTTTACTCCCATACCCCTGTTGCTAGTCCACTTGTAGATATTGCTCTTGTACCCACTGACCTTGATTTTTCATTTTATGAGCATGATCTTATTGCTGATGCTCCTAATCATGTTGTGATTTTTACTACATGTTCTATTGAAGTAACACATTCTGTGTATCCCACTTCAACACCTTCTGATCACATGCATGAATCTTTTTAAAAGCATACTATTGCATTTGGTTCTCACATGCTCTATTTTATGGGATTTTATGAAAGAGGTATTAATATACATTTAGATGGTATTTCTTCCCCTATTCATCATATTAAATGGAATTCTCACCATGGCATTGGCTTTCGGGAAATAAATTCATTGGGATCACTCATTAACAGAGCTCTTATTTTTGTTCACTCGACTGTTTTTGAGGATCATGAGCTACACATGCATTTTTCACCTTCACTTAGGACTGAGAAACATGAGATTTCATTTATTATACGCAACCAACCTAACACACATTTTTATGTTTTCTTACATGCTCCAGTTGTTGACTTTATACCAGATCATATGAAGACATATTTTTTAACCATCTAAGTTCATTTAGAATGGATATTTTATTACTTGTGGTGGTGACATAAGAATTCATTGAGAAGACTCTATAGGCATGAATCCTTCACCATTCAACTTCTGGCTCCACTTTCTTCTCCTCTTGCATTATAATGTTGTTTTTTTGAGCTATTTTTTTTAACATGTGTAGAGTGCATCTCTTGTTTTTTGAGAGATTTTGTATCTGTATTTTTGACACTTTTTAGGCATGTTGGTAGTCTATTTTAGGGATCTATTCTAGTGAATCCCAGTGTCATCTTATCATTGTTTGAGTAGTGGTGTTCCCAATCATAAATTTTTTGTAGCATCACTCCACCTATTCATTAGTATGGGAGGGTGTGGTGTTGATCCTGATTCTTTGGGTATCGTGTCCTTCCCTTGGTTATTGTTATTGGTTCATGGCACACCTTTTTATAGTTGTAGATTGAACTATGTTTGGTGATTTCTTGCACTTTTGAAAGCACCTCTGATAGTCTCCTTTAGTTGTTTTTGAGCTTGTTCTCCTTCTGAAGGGTAGCTATTATATTAAAAATTATAGTGTCAGAGACTTCATTGACAGTATCCTAGTATGGAGATATTTTGGTTTATGATAGTGTCTATTGATTTTGAGTTTTTTGATCGAGCAGTGGATCCATACCACATTGCAGAACAAACTTATTTTTCAGAAAAAGTATGAGTTTTTTAATATGATCTTCTTGGGATGCCTTGCAGTGGATTTTTTCTCTATCTACTTTTTTTTACTAGTTTTTGGGTACCTTACGGTGTTTCCTTTTTCCTTTTTATTATACGTGGGTACCCTCATCAGGCCTTGTTGTCAAGAACCACCATCTTTTCCACCCACCTAGGCTATGCTTACAAGGGGGTGTTAATGTAGGTTATTATTTATCCTTTTATTTTTTATTAGGATAATTATTGCACTTTTGTTAGCTCTACACTTGTTGTGTTAGCTTGCTTAGGTGTACTAGTTGTGTTGAGTTAGCTTACTAGTTGTGTGGAGTCATATTTACTACCAGTAATAATTAGTGAGAGTTATTCATCACTGAGGCGGTAGTTGCACTTCCCTCCTCCTATATATGAACATCTGATTATTGAGATAATATATGGAGCAGAGTATTGATTATGGAGTCATTTCTCATTGTATTACAATTATCTCATTGTTCTTTATAACTTGCAGTTTTGTGTGTATGTCTGGTCTTAACTTTGTGTAATTCACATATCACATTTCTCACCAATGCATTCTTTTATTTAACAGATCCCTGACATTTTCGATAGATGAATTTACTACCCTCTCTCTCTCTCAAAACATCATTTGTTTCATCTATAATAATTGAATGTTATTTATTACTGAGTACACCTCACATAGTTCATGAAGTTGTGGATTTCTATGTTCTCCATCATAACCCCTATGATTTTAGTTCTACCATCACCCAATTTCGTACCTTTTAGTATATATGTTGTAAGAAGTGTTGAACGGAACTTTTGAATATCAATTTTATAGCATTGGACAATGATTACAACTATATTTTATTCTTAGTTACATTTGAGATGTCATGTTATCTTTTTTACAGATATGTATATTTTTTATACACCTAACAATGGTTGCAAGTTAAATTATTTCATGCATGGTACTTAGTCATAACATGTTTACGAAAAGGGTTGGATATTGTTTTGGTGTTCCCTCTGAGAGTTAAAATATATATGGTGGGGAATATGGACCTAGTTTATCAGTATACTGGAAAATTTTCATGGTTGTGTTTTATGCAACATTATTATCTTGACTTAATCCAATAATTTTTTAGTGAGAAAAAGATGTTATTTCTGTCAAGCTAAAGGTATTCTTTTTTTTTGTTTGGCTCATATAAAAATAGAATTGAGTAAGATAGTTGTGTACATTAGTATCAGTATAAGAGGACCAAAGGAATAATGATTTTAAGATGAATCATGTGCAGAGTTTTACTTGGTTCAATAACATTGCTATACACGTTTTTTTTGAAAAATAAATTCAAAATGTGTTGGTCATTCATTGAGTTTCTTTATTGTTGTATGAATGTGTCCTTGAATATTTTTCCTATGGTTACGAACTTTTGCATTTCACAATTGAGAATGACTATGATTGAAGATTGGTTAACTATTATGTCATAATTCTATTAAGGGAGGGTCTAAGTTGGTTTTTACTTCCCTAGAGTGATTGCAATGTAAGACCTAACCATATTTTCTAAATTATAATTGATAGTGTACTTATCTATAATTTGATACATGTGAAAAATATAATTACTTTGTGAATTATCAATGCAAATATTGGGTCTCTTATTGATTTTAGTAAAATATTGTTAAGAAGGGTTCGAAGGATGAAGACAAATCAATACCTTCTAGGTAATGATGCACCATCATCCATTCAATCATGAATATAATGGAATTCATTTATGTATGAAACCCCATTATTTTGACATCCATTTGGATCCATTTGATGTAATATATTATTGTTGTAATCTCTCTCTACCCCATATAAAAACATTAGCTTTTAAACTCATTTATACTTCCTTGAAATTTGATTGTCAAGTATGGAAAAAATGGTATAGGATTAATGTGTCATGAATCTTAGTTGTAAATTATAAGCTATTTAAAATTAAATTATGGAATAAAAACAACATGCTTGTGTGGTTATAAGGTTATAATGAACCTCTAAAGTTAACTATTGTTATTCTTAAGACTATGTTAGTATGCTTGTGAGAGTGCAAAATAAGGGCCTTATAATTTATATGAATATTAACCATTTTTTTCATTATCGTTTGGAAAAACATTGAGGGGAAGTTTTATCTAAAGTATTATCCACCTGTGTTATTATGAATTGATTTTGTTATCATGTAAAGAGTGAAAATGCACTAATAGAAGTATTTTACAAGTGGGGTCATTGTTAGCAAATTATTTTCAAATCTATGATTAACTGTAGGCACTCAAATTTTGAACATTCCAGCGTCTCTTGTTTATCCTTGCACACTAACTTGTCATCAAATTTTGAGATTACAATGCATAAAATCTATAGAAAAACATCAAGTGAAAAGTTACAAACTTCACATTGCATGTTTTCCATCCCTATTCAATGGTATACAATTTGTTCATGATGTTATATGTAGTCCTAGTGGACTTGTACGGTATCAGGCCAATAAGTTCTCCAACTTGGATTTCAATTTCATAATTCTTTTTTGGGTCTTCTAATCCCTCTAGGTCATCCTTTCTTTACTAAATCATGTACATAACCCTATACAAGCAAGTAAACACCACCTAATTTTCCAACCGGGGAATCCTATGGTACTATATTGATACACTCACTTCCAAAATTTGTAAAAGGCACACAAGGATCTCTAAATAATGCAATAACACACCTACAATCATTAGGGTAGCAATCACTATAGGTTTAAATATTCTTACTAGGTCAACGCATTAGCCCATCTCATCTACAAACACTCAAAACATCCCTTCCCTGGGTATTTTATAAAGAGTCAATTCAACTCAAGTATGGTAAAAGAGATTTTCCAAATCATAATTGCATTCATTCAGATATCACATGCTAGGTGGAGAACACCATGTAGTTTGAGGCATCTTCATATTAGTGCCAAAATAAAAGATAAAATCATAATTCATCTAAATTATTATCATTTAGCATGTTGGGAGATGGGATAGCAGGATCCTTTGCTATTGTTTTTCCAATTGAGTCCCTTATTTCTTGGCTATATAGACTATAGCCGAGCCTTTTTTTGCTACTAATCTGATAAGGTGCACAAGGGTGCCCACAACCAAACTATTGTTTTTTTTACAGGGTCTCCCACCCATTTTTATGGTTTGAGACCTCATTCAAGATTTCAAAGAGCTTCATGACATGATAAAAAATTAGGGTTTGACTCATGACAAACATTTCTAGGCATGAAACCATGTCAGGAAGTGCCAAGATCATACAATATGGTCCTGAAAGAAGTGTATAGTCTCTGTACCAGGTTAGGTTCTAGACACAACTCAATTAATGAAGCATCACCAGTCCTAATTCTACATGTTCCAACATTATCTACACCAAGAAATTTCTAGTGCCATCAGTAATCAGTTAAGTGTACTCATACCCTTGTGTTTTCAAGTTTGTATCTTGTTTATTACATCCGTTTCAACTATTAATGCATTATTATGATATTGGTAATTATTTTTTGAAGTTAATTAATTGTAATAACCTCATTTTTCTAACCCTTACATACTTTAGTGTATTCATTTCACTAATGTTAGATTTTGGATAATCTAATTAGGGTGTAAACATTTTGGTGAAACCAATTTGTGTTCTTATCCTTTACATCAACCGTAGTTTCCATAGGGTTTATTTCTCCTTAGAAGTATATGATGATGTTCATATTATTTATAATTGCATATACTTTCTTCCTTTTCCCTTCTAGTGTAGTGTCTGGTTTACCAATAAACTCATTGAGAATATTGATAGTTTTCCTATTATGTGTAAGCATAACATTGTCATCACTTCTTCTTGAATCTTAATTATATATTTCTATCAACCCATCCATGCTTGATTATGCCCATGAGGTCTCGTTACATGACATGGAAACTAATAGTGACCATTCTTATGATTACAACCATGATGATGATATCATTGTGGATCATGAACAAGTGGAACATGTCTCTAATTTTTATGAATAGCTTCTTCAGAATCCCCACCATATTGATCCTATCACCAGTGTCCTTATTTTTACTAAGCTTGCACATGACAAAAAATCCCTTTTTTGTTATTCACAACCCTCTTTTCCTTTTTTGACATTTACTATTCTTACATCTATGGTTCTTACCTCCTTGGGGGAACCTCATATTTTAATGCACAATGTTTACATGCCTCTCCATAAAATCATTATTTCTATTACATATCACTACATTCACTCTTCATGGTTCTTTCCCTTATTCTTCTAGCACACAAGCACTTGAATCCCTATTCATACATTACAAACTCAAATATTACAATTACAACAAGGTGCATATGCTTCTACTCATTATATGGATTCTACGCAACTTTTTCACAATCCACTTGCACCCAAAGTGGTTTTTCACTCTTTTCCCATTGGGTTTGTTTCTCCTAAAATATCTAATTATGATAGAAAAGGATACCTAGTGGAGCATCTTCACTTCTTCCATGTGAATTTTTATTATTATTCCTCTCATGATATCTTACTCACCAAGCTCATTCCTATGATTTTTAAGGATTTCACCTTGCAATAATTCTATGATCTCCACACACATTTTGTGCACTTTTTTACCACTTTAGTAAATCAATTTTTGGCACAATTCTCAATTAACATTGGGGACAAATTTTTCTATACACAATTATCTAAATTTTGACAGGGATCTAATGAACCTATCAATGATTATGTATTATGATACAAGATCATGCTTACCAAAAGAGAAATATATTAGCTGACAATGAATTACAAGATCTATTCACATAAAGATTATTTTCCTTTGTAAGAATTAGTCTGATTTGATAAATTTTTATCTTTTGAACATCTATGTCATTCACTCAAAAAGCATGAAGCTAAGTTATTACATGTGAATAAACTCAAGTATGTTGCTAGAACTCATACTACATCTAATGCCAAATTTGCACGTAAATCCACATTCAAAGGAAAGAATAATGATGCTAAAATTTATTTTAAGGACACTATCAATGTTTTTTATCAACCAGCTAGGTTACAACTCCAATTCAAACGTTGGAAGTGTACCCACTTACCTCGTACCTAACACATTGTATTAAAATGATTAATTGAGTGAAATTTCATGTCTCTTGAGTGAAATATCTTGTCCCTCCCTCCACTAATTATGTCAATGATTATTGTGACTATCATCATTGTACCATTCACTTCACTGATAGGTATCTCAAGTTTCTCTATATCATTCAAAATCTCATAGAATCCAATGGTATCGAATGGGATGAGCCCATGGAATATTAAAAACCCCAATAATGATAATACTAAGCTAAAAATATTCAATAATCCACTTCCTAAGCATAAAAATGATAAATATACATTTGAATGTATAATACTTATCATGTGGTGACACCATCACCCTCTTATAAACACCCCTTGGAAGAAATGATTGGAATTATCACTTATACATCATCTTTTGCACCACTCATTAATTTTGATGACTCTAATATAAATGACATGCTTGTATATGATATTCTATATATTATTATCTCCATTAATCAAATAACTATTTGTAGTATTTTAGTTAATTCATACAACAAAAAGAATGCCTTCACTCTCACGCTACGTAAATATCTTGGCATTTCTACACATAATATCACATTTGAAACTAATCCTCAATATCGAAACATTACCTTATTCATCACTATTGGTTCTATCACTACAATGACTTCACTCTTAGGTGTTGATACTCTTAGTTTTTATGCACTATGTTTTGGTATCCCTTGGATATGGGTTCTTGGGGATATTCCTTATGTCATCCACCAATGTGTCAAGTTTAACCACAACCAAAAGGTTATCACCATTATAGGTAATCCATTTAAAGCTCCTTCCACTAGTTTTCATCATCATTCTTAAGCAATTTTTATTCCTAAACCTAGTGCATCTACAGATATATCTTTGGTTCCACATAATGTCCCTCACAACTCTATCCTTACTAGGCTTCATCCTAGATCTATGGTTCTACCTATTGATTCTCATATCTTTAGCTCTATTAGGTCTCTTAATAGGCCTTTGGTTGCACACACTACCTCTCATGGATCTCACTCTTCTAGGTCTTTGGATAGGCCTTAGGTTTGACATGTTTTTCTTAGTGGATCTTCCCCTCACAGGGTTTTATCTGGGTCCTCTCATACACACACACACACTCTCTCTCTCTACTCAATTTTCTAAAAGGACTTATCGTTCCCAAGGTATGTCTAGGAGTACTCACTCTTCTATCCCTCCACATAAGCCTTCTACTTCACACACTCCTCATGCATCTTCTTCATCCCCTGGACCCTATTTTACCACTATTACCATTATTATACCTCTTGTATTTGAGTCAATTCCTTCTGTATAATCAAGGCCTAATCCTTCACCCCCTTCACTAATTACTTCACCTCCTCCAAAGGATCTCATTGGGTATCTCAATGCGACCCCTATTTTGTGTACATAGATAAACACTTCAATAATACAAAAAGATTAACATTGTTTTAAAATATAAAAAACATTCATATATTTGTGAAAATAAAAAAATAAATACATGTACACTTCACTTGAGGTGTCATAACTTTACATAATACATGTTTTTTTAGTCGTCAGTTGAAGGGTTTGGTCTCTAGTTTGAGGCCATATCTAGATATAAGGTTCATTGGCCTATCTGTATAAATGGGAGTCAGTCATTGGTTAGAATCATAATATACAGATAGGGCAGCCCTATCTATATATCTACCATCTGTATCATATCTATGAGTCATTTTGTCAATTTTATTTGATAGATATCATGATTCTTTAGTCTTTACACACATGTGTGTTCATGAGTTATTTTGTGCTTGATGCAGGGAAAATACAAATTGGTACACAATGATAGGTGTTGTTTGGATTTTTATCCAGAATTCCTATACATTTGAGGGCATATGTTTATGCTACATATAGGTGTTATTTATCTATTATAGTTCCTTTCTAATTCCTCATCATGGTTGATTACATATATTGTGTACATGTTATTTTTTGAGCTAATAAGAATAATATATGTGTCTTGTGTAATGTTAACATCTCTCGTTTAACATATTTTAACCTATATTGGCCTTTATATCATATCATCATGTTCTAAAACTCATATTTTTAATTATTTCTTGTGTGTTTTATTATTTTTTTGTTTCACTTCTTGTGGCCTATATGCCTTGATTATCTTGCAACACTATGGGTGTTTCATGTTTTTGGTTTTATTCCTATCTTGTTTATTCTTGTTTGTATGCCTACATGCCTTGATTGTTTTGTGACACTGTGGGTATCCCATATTTACAAATTTATTACTTTTTGTGGCATTGATTTCATACTTATTACATTTGATTTCACTATTGTTATAGTTTTACTCTCCTACATACATCTGTACTATTTTTGTTATCATCTATACTATTTCTATTTATATCTATCATTACTTTTATTACACACTATGGTTGCCACCATACAAAAAACCATCCATTTTACAAGTAGATGTTCTTCAAGGTGGCCACCTCCTCATTATTCTACACTCACTTACCAATTCTTAGACATCTAGTGCATGGGCATACATATTTTCATTTGAGTCAAGTGCTCAACATGGTTTTCACAAATACCTCAAAAGAGGGTGTATTAATCCGAGTATATTATACACTTACATCAAACATAGGAAAAATTATGCGGTAATATACTACTCATAAATACATTTAAACATAAAAAAAAATCACACGTTAAAAACTATAAAGTGTGGTAAATCTCATCTATATGATCCTAACCATCCCACATGTTTTGACCTAAGGAGAAGTTACATGAACTTTCTGAGAAATTTTAAAATTTAAGTTACACTTAAATGTTTTTAGCAAAGATTTAGATACATTTCACTCATTTCATACTAGTTATAGAGGGAATTAAGTACTTCACTCCACCACAAAATTCAGATTCTACTACAATGTAAGTAATCTTGGGGGGCACGAGTCTCCTTTCTCCATTTACATTTCCATACAATAGTAGAATCTCATGAGTCTCTGTTACATTTCCATACATTTACATTTCCATACATTATAGTAGAATCTTGGGGGCATGAGTCTCCTTTCTCCATTTACATTTCCATAAAATTTACTTTGGTCCTTCCCATGAGTCTTCGTTGAAGTTACATATAATGTAAAATGTCAAAAACGCTATTGGTCGGTAACATATACTTCACTATCGGCCAGTAACATATGTTTATGCTACTGATTAGTAGCATAAATGTATGCTACCAACCAATAGTATAAATGTATACTCTTGTTCATTAGTATAAATGTATGCTACCAGATGGTTGCATACATATATTCTATCGGTATGATACCGTCCAATAACATACTATATGCTATCGGCCGGGATCATAAATGTATGCTCCTGACTGGTAGCACACATTATTCTACTAACCGGTAGCATAAATATATGCTAGTATATATTTATGCTACCATCTAGTAACCTATTGTATGCTACTGGATGATAGCATAAATATATATTATTGGTTGATAGCATGTATTTATGCTACCGACTAGTAGCATACATTTATGCTATCAACTAGTGGTAATTCTTAGTGATGTCATAAAAGGTGGGAAAAAAAGAATGAGATTTTTTTTCCTTATGCCATATTTTGTGAGGACAGATTTCTCATTAAGACAATCAGTTTAACTGTTATAAAAAAATTCAAATAAATTATTTTTTCCTGTACAAAACTGGTGAAATCTATATTTTTTTTCACAAAAAATCACTTTTAAAAAAAATTTCTCCATATTTTGTGAGGACATATTTCTCATCGAGACAATTGTTTTAACTACTCTTGTCAAAAAACATTTTTGAAAAATTATATATACTATTGGCTTTTAATAAATACAATTAACCGACACCATATATTGTTAGCCGACAATTGCTACTAGCTGACACCATTATTAAATGATTTTTAAACCATTTGAAACACATTTCCTTTAGATTCACCATAATTTTGAAATTCATTTTCATATATTTTCCAAGTATTATATACAAGTTTTTTCGAGGGGGTCTTAAAATTTTCCCTAGGAAGGGCATCAGGGAACTCATTCTTATTTCTATTTTTTTCTTATTTATAAAATCAAGCTTGGATCTAAATTTTGTGGTGTGGTCTATGGGGTTATAAAAGGTATTGAAACAACTAATTTCTTCATAGGAAAACTTTCCTTTCCACTTTCATTGAAAGGGGAAGATATCAGAGTCATTGAATAACTTTGATACGTGGTCTTCTTCTTTAGTGGAGTGTTTTGGGACTTTTTTCTTCTTCTTATCTCCTTAGAATTCCATGTTGGTTGCATGCACCTAACACTCCGGTTTCTCCTTAGCATAATTGGGGATCGATCACCCCAATCCTTTAGTAAATTCAACAATGAAAATCTGTAAGCAAAAAAAAAACATAGGATATTTATAGAAAAAGTAGGTGTATTTCTTGTTTAAATCTCTTTCTTTTCATTTTTATGAAAATACAAAATATTTCATGTTACACTTTACATTTTTGTTAAATTTCAATTCTCTATGATAGACATTGACTAAAATTTATGGTGTAGGTTTCATCATGGAGTATGTCAACACCAAGCATAACATGACTCTACAAAACAAAATCTGAGTGAAGAAAAATTGTGTCTACACACTCAACTATTTTTTCATTTAAGTACGTACTTTCATTTTATGCTTAAAGGGGGAAAATGTAGACACTAAAATTTGGTAATTTACTCTTTGACACTACTATTTTTTACAATGAACTCTTGCTAAGATAAAAATAACCTTCCGATTCACACTTAACATATTTTGAGGTCTATTGTTTAGATTATTTATTCTTACACACTGACCTGTCATCAAATTATGAGAGTAAAATGCATAAAATACATAGAAAAAAGCAAACAACAAGTTTCAAACTTAAAATTACATGATTTCCATCCCTGGGCAAGGTCGTATAATTTATTCAACATCTTATCTCCGGTCTTAGAGGACTTTTTCGGTCTTAGACCAACATGTTCTCTAAATTTTCTATAAATTTAATATTATTTTTAAGGTCTTATAATACATCTAGGCTAGTCTATCTCCGATAAATCACCTACAAAACCCTATATGAGCAAGTAACACTACCTCATTTACTAACCTTGAAATCATACGATACTACTTTGATACACTCACTTCTAACACTTACAAAAGGAAACCAAGGCTCCCTAAATCTTGTAATAACAAACCTATATTCATTAGGATGAAAATCCCTACAAATATGGGGCTTCTTATTAGGTAAAGGAGTCATCCCATCTCATCTACAAGTAGTCAAGCATCTATTCCCCAAGTATTTTTACAAGATTTAACTCAACTCAAGCATTGTCAAAGAGAGTTTCCAAATCATAGTTTCATTCATTTAGATATGACATTGTAAGTTGGATAACAACATGCAATGTGAAGGCTCCTCAGAGTAGTGCCAACATCAGTAGTCCATGGGGGTGCCCAAAACCCAAATAATGTTTATTTTTTTATGGTCACCCATGCATTATTATGGTTGAGAACTCATTCCATGTGTTAAGAGGGATTCAAAACATGATAAAAAATTAGGGTTTGGCATTGAAATATAATTCAAAGAAGGAAATCGTATTATGAAGTTGGTGAGCCTGAATCCAAACAAATATAATACCACACAAAAAGGTCAAGACCATATGGTACGTTCTTGGAAGAAGTGTATAGTTTCATACCAGATTAGTTTCCAGTCATAGTTCAATAAATTAATCATCATCAATACCAAATACCTATGTCACACCAATATTCACACCCAAAACTTCCCAAAACCATCTATAATTATCTAAGTGTACTCATATCCTTGTGTTTTTAAGTTTATATCTTGTTTAATACATCAGTTTTAAGTAATAATGCATCGTTTTGATATTGGTAATTACTGTTAAAAGATAATTAATCAGAACAAGCTCTTATTATTAACCCTTACATCCTTTATTGTATTCATTTCATTAATAATAGATTTCACATAATCTAATTAGGGTGTAGACAATCACTTTTATATTGATGGTGGTTATAGCCTCATTAAAATTCATATGTCATGGAAAGGACTTATAAATATTCTATGAAAGAGGAGGTTCACTAATGGACCAACTACCAATACAAAACATTTAGTCGAAAATAAAAATAACTACTATTAACCTATGTTTGTAATCAAGCAAGTGGGTATATAATTAGTTAATTAGTGCTCATGTAAACATAATTTTATTGTACTTAATGGTTTGAACCTAGAATTTTCTAGTGGATACATTCTAAAAATATAAAACCTAAAACGTAACTCTAGCCCTTAGTGATCTATGTTCACCAATCAAGGTGATGAATCTACATCACTTTGTATTACTAGATTGTATACAAATAGTGTCATTATTTGGGTCAATTTCACATTGTAAATTGACCTTTTTGGGGGTTTTCAACCGTGTTTCTTTGCATAATTGATGTCATGAATGTGATGCAAATTAAAACACAAACTTAATGCAAATAGATATTTTTAATTGTGCCAATTTTACATCACCTTTGCATCACTTTTTGTATTGTATTTTACACCATATTTGCACTACAAATACTGTTCGATAAATTATTATCAAGTGGCACAAAAGTGACACAAATTAATTCTATATATGTTTAAGAAAATGTAATATATTTATTTTATATATCAAATAATTTTATTTTTATGTTGATTTTTAATCATCTCTTGAGTTGTTGCAAGACATTAGAGACAAGTGTGATAACGAGCGAGATGAAAAAGGAATGAAATAGTACTAGAGCAGGAGAAAAAGAAAGGAAAAGGAAATGAAGGAGTTTTCAATGTCCTGGCCTGGTGGTAATTGATCCGAGAAGTAAGAGTGATGGTAGAACAAACCTCGAGGTTTAAATATTCCTAGAGAATCCACACAAAATGGTTTCAAAATCAAGGGTGTTTCCTCTAGCAAACCCTATTATGCACTACAAAAATGATATGGGGAAACTGTTAGTGGAATGTAAAAGGCCATGGATCCATTTTAGTATGATATTTTCTTTATCCCTACCCTTTTCTATGTTTTCCTAATCCATACCACGAGAATAGTGGATGTGGGTACAAGTGTAGAGATATGTTAGAGGGAATTCACATCTTTAAGATCCTCGATTCCACCTAGATAGGTATCCTATTTTTCTATTTTCTTTGATTTTTGGATCTTGGGTGAGGGGTACGAGGGGATTTCGTAACATGGCCCTTGCTTTAGTGCATTTATTACCTCTCTTTTATGGGAATTTTATGAGATTTATGGTTATTAGGTACACATCTCTTACTTACTTTATGTTATTGAGCATTCACTTAACAACATAATGTGGGGGGAAATGTAGACACTAAATCACTCACTTTGGTATATTTCTAAGTCTTGATAACATACCACTATTCATATGATTCGTAAGTGAGAAAATTACTAATTAACCAATTTCTTTGGCATTTTTACTTTCTTTATGGTTTTCTTCTTGGTCTTACACACTCTATTGCCCAATCAAACTTTTGATACCTCACATTTTCTGAGTCTGGAAACTTACGCCAAGCTAGGATGCCAGCTCCTAGGTTCCCTCACCCCCTTTGGATGCTCCCAACCTCTTTGTATCTTGCTCACTTTTTTTGGGCCTCTTCTAGCCATTGGGAATTTTTTTTTCTTATGGGTCGGACTTTTAGTGGTTAATTGCAAAATTTAAACAAAGGAATCATATTAATACAAAGCTATGTGATCATAATAAAGGAACAAACTCTAAACATATATTACTATCATCTAAGGTTGATTTAAAGAGCATTAAAGAATCCATATAGTTTCGTTCAAGGGACAAGGGAATACATTCTTCTGTATACACTTCATAGGAGGGGGCAAGTGCACTCAAAATTAGAAAAAGTTATATAAATATGAATCGTAGCATCCAAAATCTAGTTTCTAAACTACTATTTAAAAAATAATAATGGACAAGTTTAGCTATATTAAACACTAAAAATTCAATGACTTGGTTTTTTTTTAAAAAATCCTATAAGATTGTAGTCCATTTGCCCATGATTTGGATAACCAAAACTTGATATTTTTTTTTCCTTTGGTGAAAAGTTAGATGTTGTTATCTATCTTGGGATAGATTTTATTTTGTATTTTTTTAGAAAATTTTTTTCATGATTTTTTTCCATGAAAATGGTCTAAAAACATAAATAAAACATAAAACTTTTTCATTTTCCCACCATAACTTCATCAAAAAATATCTAAATTAAATACTTTTTTTGAACGTGTATAGAATATTGCCACGATTGGGATGGTATATGTTTTATTACATTATGACAAGTGAAACAAAAGTTGTAGTCTTAAATGTAGACATGAACATTCATGGGAAAAAAGTGTCTTCAATACCTACTATTAGTAAAAAATTATAAAAATCAATATTTCTATGAAGCTAACATTCTACCTTACATGATGGTACCACTTTTGTGACATGCTTTCAATTTTTTGGCATGGTTCAAGTGCGTTAAAGAGAAAATTTGATGTTTTGGCCTTTCACACACCATAATGACCTCCCAAAGCTCAGGTTTGAGAAAAAAAAAGATTTCCCAAGCATTGAGGGTAAAAGGAATGATAACCAGATCATGCCAAGCCAAGAACACAAATGCTAATCAAACATCATGATCAATAAGATGAAACCAATTCACCAGAATAACTTTACATAAACCTTTGCAAACAAATGAGCAACAATATCATATATTATTATGGAACTCAATGAAATACAATGAGAATGAGCCTTATTTATATAGGCAAGGAATAACAATCTAAGAACCAGTCAAGGTCGTAGATCAAGCCATAAATCATGGAAAGAACTAGTCATCAAAGAAACTAGTCAAGTCCATAGATTTATGAGAGAACTAGACATCAAGGATCTAGTCAATACCATAGATCAAGGAAAGAAATATACCTAACAACTAGATAATATCTCCTAATATCTAAATAAATAAAATAAATATCCACACACATAAGTGGGTGAGGATAAATACAATAATGTACCTGCGTGAACATGAGCTAAGGTAAATACCTACTCTAATAGAGGGTTATATTTGATGATACAGTTAGAACCGCGATCATGGTTCTAAATTTAATTATTGGTAAAATAACCATGATCGCAGTTCTTAGAATCATATTTACATGATTCCCAACATCCAATTAACCATGGGATTTTATTCTTTGACCAGACTATATGAATTTTTTTGCAATTATGCCACCTTCTGCACTTTTTTCTTGTCATCAGAAGCTATTTTTTAAACTATTTTTAAGGTGTCTGGCATCATTTGTAGTTGTCCTAAATTGATTGAAATATCATTGGAGACACAAAATAAAGTTCAAAAAGGAAATCAATAAGAAAAAAACACTGGAGGAACTAGAGGCAAAAAAATTACAAAATTTAGGGTGAATGCGGAAACTTCGTGAATCAAGAAGAGGTTCATCTTTAACCCCTACTAATGTAAGAAATGAGGAACCAGATAATGTTTTTACTGTCAATGTTGAAGATGAGTTAAATACTGATGATGAAGATCAATTAAATGTTCATGATGTAGATGAATTAAATACTCTTTATAAAGATGAATTAAATACTCATGATCAAGATGAACTAAATACTCATGATCAAGATAAATTAAATAATCATGATGAAGATAAATTAAATAATCATGATGTAGTTGAAGTTGAAATTGAAGGAGACAATGAAAATTTTAATTAGGAAATTCATTTTGAAACCGTAGACAACCAAAATTTGGCAAAAACAGCTCCTATGATTTTATGAAAAAGACCTAATTATTTTTTTTAAATTTATGATAACATTTTGAAACCAATGTTTGACAAATTTCTGAATGGAAAATCAGAATAAAAGCCACTAAAATTTGTGATAATCATTTCAAAATTTTAAATGATTCCCAAAGATGTCAGTTGTTGGTTAGTCTGATGAAATTGAATAAAATAAAACCTACATTAAACACCTTAGGATTGACAACATCTAATATATGTGGTCAAACCTCTGCAATTATTGAAAACCTACATGATGCATACCACACTTTTGGTGTCAAGAGACGCACAAGGGATAGTAATATCGTGTGTCATGTACTTGCTACTAGTGTTGTAAGTGAATTAAAAAAAATAATGTTTGATTAGGCAAATAAGCCGAATGTTGAAAGTTAATCGAAAAAATCAAATGAAAGCAATTGAAAGGCGTAATATCCTTGAATCACCCAATAACACATATTTTTAGGCATTTTTTTCTAGAACACCACGTAAATTGAACAAAAAATTCTCTTATAGCATTTTCTGATGCTATAAGAGAAGTTGTTTTCCAATTTTGGCATTGTAACTCTAGAGTTTCACCTAATACAAGAGATGTTTCAAAACGGAGAGTTGGTTTTACTAATTGTGAACCACATCCAAATCATTTCTTAGATATGACTCAAACTCAATTTTTTCGTAAGTTTGAATAAGAGCATTCAATAATTAAAATTAGTCAACATTTTTTGAAATGTTAAAACCATTCTATGTGAAATCAACCACACTCACACCACTTGTTGTAGAAAACATGTTGAATCTGCAATGCATTATAATAATTTTCAATGTATTCATTCTAATTTTCATTCTAAAACTATGTTACCAAAACGTGGTGTTCAAGCTCCACCAATATCTTCTAAGGATTTCATTCCTACAATATTTTGTGAAAGAGAAGTTGGAAAAAAAAATTATAGTTAAGATTTTTTAGATGGAAGTTGTGGTACATGCAGTGGATTACGTAAATTGGAAAGTTGTATCCATGAGAAAATTGGAGGTGTAATAGGACATAATTTAGTTGGGTTTAATAAATATAAATCAGTACTATACCAATTGAAAGATGGAAAGGAGTCTAAACGGTGTGAGCTAGCTACAAAAAATATACCTGTTTTTCAATTTATGATAAAATTTAAAGATGAAATTGTTTATGAGTATGCTAGTCATACACACAGAGCTTGATGGTTAGATAAAAAATTAAGGATATGCAAGGACACATTTCCCATTGGTACTATTGTTTCAGTGGTCAATTTTGCATAGAATTACACGTTGCAACCACCAGATGGAGGTTTAATCAAAATATTACAACTAAGTACAAGTTTCCATTTTTGTGTATATAACATTTATACATTTCTCGTGACAATATAGAGAATGATAAATTTTTTTAACAGAGTGCCACTTTTATATCAGTGATGATCAAACTCATTCTACTGAATTCTTGCAAGGGTGTTTCTAATTATTTTATGAAAAATTGTTTGATAGGGACATCTGCTCCAATCAACATTATATAAGGTCAGATAATTACACGTCTCAGTTTAAGAATGCACGAATGTTTTATTATATGATTAGGATGCATGTCAAGATGGGTGTGTAACATATTTGGGAGTTTCAATGAGGCTGAACATGGAAAAGGAGAGAATGATGGTGTAGGGGGGTTGTGTGAAAAGAGGTCTTGTAAAAGGAGTCAAAGTAAAAAGATGATGCTAAAATGAAATATGCAAAGATCATAGTGGAATGGTTTATTAACAACATGGCCCGTGGTTCTCAAGAAAATTCCATAGTTTGTAGATATTTTTGGTTGATAGAATAAAAAACAAATTGCTATCTACGACGATTGTATAACACTCACAGGGTCTAGTGATCTACACTCATTTTCTAGCTCAAACACTACTTCATGGGGTCACATGGACAAGAAAGTTGGCCTATTTTTATACATCTTGTATCAAATTTTCCACTACTGAGTGTGATTCAAAAGAATGGGTGGATGGATGGATTTGTAGGCCTCTAACTACGTTTCCCAGTTATCAACTTTGATAGGCATTAAAAACTTGTTTCTCTAGATGAAGTTGCAACATCTAAGGACTTTAAAGACATTTTAATTTTTGTGTGACAAGTTAAATGATAATTTACAATTTTTGTATTGAGTTATATCCATTGAAAATAATATTTAATTTAAATTTGAGTTGAAACCTTTTTTTAGGACATGTATTTATAGTTATTGTGACAGAAGATAATGAAGAAGGAACAAAACTATTTCTTATGTCATTGCATACAAGGAAAGAAAGAAGCTACCTTCTCCTGTTATAGATGGAGAAGATATTGAGTACCCTATAGGGTCAGTGGTAGTTATTGGAGCTTGGCTTCGATGGTATCCATTAAAATATTCCTCTAATTGGGTGTTTGAATACTTTGAGACACACAGGAAAAATACTATTTTTTATATTCACATCTAGTTCTAGCAACAAATATTCAGTTTTATAGATATCAAGGAAGGCCTAGTAACAATATTCTTTAGAAGGTTCAAGAGTTAGATCATGAAACAATCATGTCCGTATTCAGAGTAGATTTGATCCTGATGGTTAATTGGAATGAATTTACATGCTCATTCTAGTAAATGTTTCTTTGAAGTTTTTAAATTTTTCTGCTAGATTCAAGTTTATATATTTTGTATATATCTAGTATGGTTTTGATTCAACTTAAATTACTTTGACTAACACTTTTATACAGGTTAGTGGTGCCATAAAATCTTTTACCTTCATGAGGTTGGCACTATTAGTAGAGAGTTTTATATTCTTGAACGTAAGAGAATATTTCATTGTTTTCCAAGAAAAGAGAAACAACTAACAATGATTCTCAGTTTGGATGACCGAGTGCCAAGTTGTGACCGCTAGAAGTTTGTGCTGAAAATGTGAATTGGGATCAATAGGGAAGGGGTTCTTGGCTCCAGATTGGGTGGTCCGACTACAAAAATGGGCCTACCTGGAGCCCTTCATAGCACCTGAAAGTGTATACCCCCCAAAATGAATGCGTTGGCGGTGGTAGTTCTCTCCCATGACGTATCGAAGCATGAATTCTCACTAATCAACTCCATTCATTGCCTAAGACTGCCCTAGAAAAAGGTAGTTTGCAAAATAATTTTGCCATGAAGGGTCAATGAATTATATGACCCTGAATTATTGGGTGTGATTATAATCCTCATTTGCTGAAGTTTTGGCTTAGACGGTTCTCATTTTGGATGACCCGAGTGCCAAGTTTGTGACTGCCAAAAGTTTGTGCTAAAAACATGGATTGGGGATCAATAGGGAAGGGGTTCTTGGTTCCGGATCGGGTGTTCTGACTCCGAACCAGGCCTACTTGGAGCCTACCATAGCACCTAAAGGAATATACACCCCTAATTAGACATGTTGGTAGTGGCATTTCACTCCCACGATGCCCTAAGGCATGGCTTCTCGCTACTCAGGTTCGTTCATTGCGTAGGATTGCCTAGAAAAGGAAGTTTGCAAACAATTATGCCATGAAGGCTCAAGGAATGACTTGACCCTAAATTATTGGGTGTAATTAGAGGTTTCCGTTGAAAATGTTTTGGCTCAGATAGTTCTCAGTTTGGATTATTGAGTGCCAAGTTGTGACCACCAGAATTTTGCACTGAAAACATGAATTGGGATCAATAGGGAAGGGGTTCTTAACTCCATATTAGGTGGTCTGAATCCAAACTGAGCCTACCTGGAGCTTGAAATAGAACCCAAAGGCATATACCCCCCAACTAGATGCATTGGCAGTGGAATTTTACTCCCACGACTTCTCGGGGCATGAATCCTCACTACTTGGCTTCTTTTAGTGCCTAGGACTGCCTAAAAAGGGGTATTTTGTAAAAATTTATGCCATGAAGGCTCAAGGAATGCCACAACCCTAAATTCTTGGGTTTTCTTAGAGGCCTTCGTTGCACAAGTTCTGGATTAGATAGTTATCGTTTTGGGATGACCGAGTACCAAGTTGTGACTGCCAAAAGTTTGTGTTAAAAACGTGAATTGGTATCAATAGGGAAGGGGTTCTTGGCTCCAGATGGGGTGGTCCAACTCTGAACAGGTCCTACTTGGATCTTTCCATAACATCTAAAGGTGCATACCCTATAATCAGACATGTTGGCGGTGGCAGTTCACTCCCACGATGTCCCATGAGATGACTTCTCACTACTCGGATCCGTTCATTGCCTAGATCTTCCTAGAAAAGGTAGTTTGCAAACAATTATGCCATGAAGGCTCAAGGAATTCCATGGACATTAATTATTGGGTGTAATTAGAGTCCTCTTTTTCTCAATTTTTGGCTCGTACAGTTCTCAGTTTGGATAACAAAGTGCCAAATTGTGATCGTTAGAAGTTTGTAATGAAAATGTGAATTGAGATCAATAGGGAATGGGTTCTTTGCTCCAAATTGGGTGGTTCAACTCTAAACTGGGCCTCCTTGGAGCCGTGATAGTACCCAAAGGCATATACCCCCCCTACCGGATGTGCTGGCAGTGGTAGTTTTCTCCCACGATGTCCTGAGGCATGAATTCTCACTACTTGACTCAGTTCATTTCCTAGGACTTACTAGAAAAAATTGTTTGCAAAAACTTATGCCTTAAAGGATCAAGGAATGCCACCACACCATAGTGAACTTCATTTATGAGAAGCCTTTAAGGATATTGAATAAGGTAACAATAAAGACATGATTCTGCATGAAGCATATAAAGAGAAACAAAGACATAATTACATTACGCATATGAAGAGAAATAAAGACATGATTACATGAAGCATATATATGAAATTACAAAGAAATTTCATATGTGTGACAAAGTGAAACAAAGATGATTGATGTCATATCAATAATTTTTCCATTATTATGTAATATTCTAAAGTAAAAGATGATTATTATTCATATCAAGAAAAAAAGATGATTATGAAGAATATATATGTCTGGTCTGAAAAGAGTTCAAACAAAGATGTCAGATCATGTCATTACATCATCATAGTACATGTCAGTACAACATCATAGTATAATGTCATTTAATGAAATCATGTTGTCAAACATCATCATACTTAATTAAATCGCATGTATATACAAAAATTTCACATATCATCAAGTATGATCATATGTCAAATATCAGTACAGAAAAATATCAACACATGAGATCACAAGAACATCATAAAAATTATATCATAGTGGTCCCAGGAACAAAATCCACATATATATAATATATCTAGTACACGTGGAATACATGCACATGTGTTTGAGCCAGTTCCACGTCTCTAAAAATATAAGAATAATGTATCAAACTAAGCGTGCCATATATATATGAACACACGGTCGCATAAGACTATATACACATCTCCATGAAATGTCCAACACAAAATCATATATATCAATCCATATATAGGCATACAAAAAAATGTATGTATCACATGTCCAGATGGAATATATATCTATACATCCTATGAAGAATCATGAAACATCCTCCCTCTCTTGGCTCTACTAGTAGAAGCGTTTCCATGGCCTGTGGATGTAGTGGAGGGAGATGACACTAAATATTTCATCCGAATGGTCGTAGGCATGTCAAAGATTGCCTGCAAATTATCCTGTACATTCATAAACATCAAGTTTTTAACACCTAAATTTTTAAGAAGTGGATATATTGAAAATACATTCATAATTTATAAACTTAGAAATTCTAATGCATGTGAAATCTTATTGTAATATCACGATCCCTATCAATTCATTGTTGACACTCTATAGGGTTATGGATAGACTCATAAGGGGGAGTGTCTAGGGGTCATGACAATGTACTGCAACTCATACTAGGATGAATACAAATAAATAGTTAAAATTATTTCATGTACAATTTGATTATTGTAGATTTAGTAAGAAAACATTCGTCTAAAATTTAACAAATTTGAAAAATTGTACTTGTTTGAGTGGATCTGCAGACACTATGGTGACATCAACAGTAGCATCCATAGTCTACATAAAGGGAGGATTCAGTGTGGCAGTCATAAGCTGTATAAATAACATGTATGTCAAAATTAATTAAAAAATGTCCAAGAGAATGGTTTAAGGAACTAAGGGTCATGTATATATATTAAATTCTAGAGCACGTATAGATATGTATGTTAATAATAATTAAACAATCTTGAACATTAACTAGTAAAATGTATGAAACTAACATGCGTAAAGGTAACGTGAGGTGTTCCATTGGCCTCAGTTCCCACAGCAAATGATATCCCACCTAGCTCCTGCTTAAAAAAGATAAACATATTAATATGTATATACACATGAAACACATACACGAACATTAATGTGTATTTTAATTATAAACGTGCTATCAAACGAAATATGAAATGTAACTTGAAACTTACGTCTACACACACTGTAACATGGGCTGCATTAGCTATGATGTCCACAATCAGATGTGTCCTTGACCGGATCTTTCTATTTAAAATAAAAAAATATCAGTTTTTACACAAGTATAATGTAATCAAGTATATATATATATATATTAAAATATCAAATGAAATAAATTTTTTATATATATTATTTATGTGATATTTACCTATGAAAGACTAGGGACATTTGAAACACTTCAAAAAAAATCTTCCATCATATCATCTACAAAAAAATAGATCCTGTGACCCAGCAAAGGATATCTCATCCGCAGTGCATACGACACCACATAACCCTCAATGGTGTGGTGTGCTAGAACTGATGTCTCCACCAACATCACTAGATGAAATCTAGCTACTATATTAGGCTAGAGTGTCAATGAGAGACCTCACTGCATGTAGTGTGTTGATCTCCAAAACCTCCTTCACTGTGGGAGGGATAACTGAAGGCTGTGGGGGTTTTTTGACGTGGGGAATCCTACGTTGACCAACTACAATACATGCACCTGGTCTAGTCTGTGCAGAGACACCTCCTCAACCATAAATCCCAGAAAATTCAAAATAATAGGGGACCTCATTAAGTACAAACAATAAAATTTCTTCAAAACTAAAGAGGAACCTTGTTGTTGTTGCATGGTGGATAATAAAAACCATCCACCATTAGTCCCAAAAAAATTTCTTAATCCAGTCTTCATGACGCCAATGTATAGGGAACCAACTAAAATTAGTTGTGAGGGGGCATTAGTTCTGGGGTCTATAAATAGTGCACAAATGCGGTATTTTCTAACTTTTTGTCTTTCATGGCCGCATGTGATAATTTTTTCTACACACTAACAACTATAATTGTCTCTAAAACTATTCCATCTATCTATTTGGTTTGTTGATGAGTCAACTTTTCTAATCAATGTTTGAAGTGTGTTGGCTATAGTCATGCTGCTTGGATTTGTGGAATGATATTTTCTGATAGTGTGACTAAGGTTTTGAATTGTAATTTTATTTTCTTGGATTTTTGTAATGATATCAACTTGGGTTCCTGGTGGTTCTATTAGGATGGTAGGAGCCACAGGAGGTGGAGGAACATTCAGAGGAGGGTTTTGAGGAGGGTTTCAAGGAGGTAGAGGAATATTTGGAGGGTTTTGAGGAAGTTGAGGAACGTTTAGAGGAATTGGAGGATTAAAATTTTGCCGATAAATTGACAAAACAAAAAAAAATTATACATAAACAAAAGATTGAAAAACCCATGAAGACCACACAAAAAACCTTAAAATGTAAGAAAATTGAAAAACAAATGAGGGCTTACCTCTTCATCTTGGTGGAATCATGTAAATTATCATGATCTAGAAGAAAAAATTTTAATTTGGAAGGGTAATGTAGAGCGTGAGTGTTAACAATGGAAAAAAATGCGCGGTTTGGAGAAAATGGTAGGGAAAAATGAGGCTCATGGCTATATTTTTATATTAGAGGATCAAGATCATGGTTTAGAATTGCGGTCATGATTTATAAACAATGATCGTAGTTTATAAACCATGATCATGGTATTAGGTTCAGCAATTTCCCAAACCTGATAAAAGAGACCGCAATCGTGGTTTGTAAAATTCAAGATTTGATGTCCACTTTTTGGTTCCCCAACTTGTTGCGCTTACCCAAGGGGAAGTTCATTTTTCCATGCACACATCTATTTACATTTTTTACATCTAGCTATTACTTGATATCCTATACATAATGCACAAGAGCCATCTAGGGCATGATTTTACACACACGCTCGCGCGCATGCGCACACATATCATGGATCATAAGTTCAATTATTCAAGAGACCACCGAAGTCATTCTGAATCCACATTTACATTTTTTTCTTTTTAGCATTTTTTTTGTTTTGGGGTTTTGCAGATGTTGTTTCTCTTTGCAGGTTTTAGGAAAATTCTATGGCCATAATGCGACACACAAGCGATCAACAGTGAAGGGAAGTGACAAATAAGTGATAAATAATAAATCACTTTCTAGCCATTTTCACAGTCATAAGCACCTATAGAAGGTCCCTTCCACCTAGGTGCCCCTGACCCAAGCCAAGCACCCTAGTCTTGACATTTCTTATAGTTCAACATTTTTGGGGATTGGTTGCAATAGTATATCTTCTTGTTTCATCAATTTTAAAGCTCGTCATAACTTCATAATTATTGCAAAATCATCTTAGTATCTTATCCCTTTGTTTACACCTAGGGTTTCAAATTTAGTTTACTGATTTCGTAGGTCAGATATGTATTTTATTGCCATATCATTGTGTTATAACTCTGAAATTAATATTTAACATATATTTTAATATTTTCTTAGTCATTTGGTGAATCCTTCACTCAACTCCAACCTTGTTTTTAGGGTTTCTTCTTATGCCCATCACCCATAGTGGTTGTTTTGGGTCTCTTGAGCATCTCAAGCTTCCTTCGTCTTCCCGTAGGGTTTCTAAATCAATGAATGAAACTGATAATCCCTTCGCTAACTCTCAAAAAGTTCCTCTTGAAAACATTGAAACATATAATAGTGAGCACTCATATGATGAAGACATCAACATTGATCAAGAAAAATTAAACAAGCTCACAAAGTTTCATCATTTTTTACGTGATAATCCTTCCCATCTTTTGCATATTTTCCATGCTTTGATTGTTGTTAAAAACTCCCACAATGTTGCCTCAGTACCCCTTGTTTGATATTCCTTGGCTACCATAGCCTCCACCTAAATCCTTCCGATTTCTACTTCCCTTCCCGCTTATACCGCTCCCATCATTCAACCTAATGCTTATAATGTAGAAACTGGTGCTTTTTCAAATACTTCTGATTTAATTTCTTTATATCAGGACTTGCAAACTCAAATTCATCAAATTCAATGGCTACCTCTCATGCATCTCTATATTTGGATTCCACTTTACTCCTTCACCCTCCTTTTGCACCTGCCATTTCTTCTTATCTGGTTCCTCTTGATTTCATCACCCCTAAGCTACCTATCTTCAAAGGCCATGATGACCCTCAGGAGCATCTCTGAGAATTTCATATAGCATATCTAGATTATGCAGATGATCATACGTTACTCACAAAGCTCTTTCTTAGAAGTCTTGGAGATTATGCAATGCGTTGGTTCTATGATCTACCTATCAACATGATAACATATTTTACACATTTAGCTTATGATTTTCTTGTTCATTTCTCTATCAATATTGGCTCTAATATATCTTATGCTCAACTAGTGTAAATTAAACAAGGATCTAATGAACATCTAAAATATTATGTCTTACAATATAAGAGCAATTAAGTTAAGATTTATAATGTACTTATAGAATCTGAACTTGAATATCTATTCGTCCAAATTTTGTTGTCGCCTCTCCAGGAGAGAGTTATCTTTGAGACATCTCATTCATTTGATCATTTATGTCATACTATTAAGCTACACAAAAGTAAAATATTATCTATGGGAAAGCTTAAGTATTATAAGTAGGCTTCATCTTCTATGCGAATTAAAAGTAAATCCACTTTCAAGCCATCTACAAAACCTACTGAAGCTCAAGATACTATTAACGTTGTCTCTAATCCTGAAATGCTTCAATTGAAACTGCCTAAGTGTATGTTTACTAATTTTTCTGTTGCTCCGTGATGGTTTGTTTAATTCTCTTTACAAATAACTCATCTTATGTATTCTATTGAGCCATTTTTAGCACTGAAATTATATTTCCCTATGATACTGCAAGGCATTTACATCATAACTTGAACTCATGACATGAATATTAGTTAATATATTTATTACTAGTGTAATTTATTACGTGGGTTATGAGTATGAATTTATTCTATTGATTATAACATGATGTTAAATGATGTTTTTTATAATGTCAGCCTTATTTGTAAAGAACTTGTTATATGCAATAACTGACATGTAGCCAAAGGGAGCCTTCTACATCCAAAGGAGATCACACACATAATTAAGCCATGATTTTGAGGAGCTTGTATAACGTGGACATCACACCTAAGCTCACACATGTATTTATGGAAGAATCCATTATGAGAAATAGGAGAGGAATCAACGCCACCACATGATTATGCATTGTAACTCAACAAAGAAGTAGATGAGACCATCAAAGTTAAGATTAGAAGTTGATCCTATTGGTTCATCTTTTGAGATTTCAGAGGATTAAGATATTTTAGTGGCCTTGGTTTTTAACTTGCTGAATACTCCAAGGGTGAATAAAAGTGATGTGATTAGCAGCACTCAACTAACATGTTTTGTTTTCTTGGAATTTTTATTTTGGAGGATTTGGTGTATTTTTTTGCAAGAAGAGAATAGTCTCTTAAACAGGGAGGTAATGCAAATACTAAATGTTCCACTCACAAAAACATGTAGCAAATCTCTTCTTTATTTTCATGTTTATTAGACCTTATGATTTCATGAAGAAAATAAGGAACAATCTGCATGTATGAGTGTTGATAAAGATGAATGACACCAAAACGAGTCAGTATTCCCTCTCCAGGAATTATTTTATTTCACTAAGGATCCTTCAACATGACGTTTCATACACTTGCAACAGTATAACAACATATGCAACATTATGACAACTCAACATACAACATCATGACAAACCTAACATGCAGTAAAAGGTGAAATTACAATAATGCACATGCAATCATCATCCTATTTATATCTCAAGATAATGGCACTCATTTCACTTTAATAATGTATCTTGATTGTATGATTATTTTTAATTAATGTTTAGGATATGTCATGAATGTATTTCAATACCAATTATCCACCGCTGCCTTTAAACATATGAGTTGTCACTCCACGTCACCCCAGTTCGTCAAGCCACTTCACCTCACATGTTTACAACATACAAATCAATTTAATTCATTTCATTTTTGTGTTTCACATGATTCGGTCACAAAATTCAAAAATAAATTCCTCAAAACATTCCTCCTTACTCGAAACCTTTCATCATTATTGCAAACTATGATATTTTCCCTATCAGAGTTAAAATAATCTATAGAATTCACAATTGGAGGGGATTTAATTCACCATGAGTCAACTGATCATTCTCAAATCAGCAAGATCCATAGATATTTTAGTATTTTCATAATAGCGCATGGATGGAGTACATCAGTAAGTTTCAGGGTTTTAATGAATCTATGGCGAAAGAATTTTTGCTTCATTTAAGGATGGATAAGCTATTATCAAGGGTTTAGTATTAAGAGTAGATGATGGAATTTTGATTGCAGTTACAAGGATTCCTGCAGAAGGTGAAATTTTCCATAAGAAGGAAAATACGGAGGCAACTCGATTATATTTTGTTGATGCAAATGATAACTTTGTAACTAACTGACATTTCAAACTTCTCTCAAACCACTTTGGGTTGATATTACCAATTATATCATCAAATATTTTACTTACAAGGGTATATATTCCCGACTGAATATAGTCCATTTCAAGTTACTCAATCAATTGAATAATGATAGGCATGTTAATGTACCAAATTTCCTAAATGAAATCTTGAAAAGGATGAGTAGATAATCACAGAGAGGGAGGTTAGATATGTCCCACCATTGTCTCATCACTCTTATTGTCAAACATACATTAGAGAAAGAATAAACTGCATTGAAGTGGGAATATTTTGCAAGGTCAAAACATATTGATGATTTATTGGGTCATTCTCATTACCTGAGATCTAAAAATCCAAAAACATCAAAAGCCACAAAGATCGAAACCATATCACTTGATATTGATAAAGAAGATTCAAAAGAGAATATTGAGGCCACATTAATGGACATAGAACAGGATGGTAATGATGTTGAAATTCATGAGCAACATGGTCCTGGGGAGCCTATGGAGGGTATGGAAGAGAAGAGGGGAGAAGAAAGTGATGATTAGTTCAAGAAATCCTTTCTGAACAGATGGAAGAACATGCAGAGGAAATTCATGCTAGGGAGACCCATGAAAAACATGAAAAAGAAGGAGTTGCAAAGGAAATTGAAGACAAAAAATCATGTATCCACAAGTGAAGAATAAAGGATAAAGGGAGGACATAACCTTATATTTCTTGAGACACAAACTGATGAGATAGAAATTGGGATGATATACCCCATGCTATTGAAGAAATGATTGAAAATATTGTTCGTAGAATTGAAGCAGAACAATCATATGAGCATATTGAGAGAGTATTGGGGAATGTTCCAGCAGTTACTGAGGAGATAGTTGAGACCATAATGGAGCCTACTCCACCATTATTTCAAACATATTAGCATGTAAGAGTCCTATATGACCCCATTACAGCCACATGTTGTTATTAATGAAGTGGTCAAAGAGTTGACCAAACCAATTTGCAAGAACATAGGAACATAAAAAATGCCGCTGGACTATTGGGTTCATCAGTTTGAAACCTATGTTAATAAGTTGCAAGGAAAATGGGAGGAAGAAAAGAAATAACTCATCTTCCAACACCAACAAGACATGGAGGAGAAGAACAAGGAGATTAAAAAAAAAGATAAGGAGATTGAAAGGCTGAAGAAAAATTAGGAAGATATAATTCAGGCGACCAATGGCATACTTAAATGCATGCCACCTTCTGACATTTATGTCATTTAGTTAAAAGAAAAAATGTTACTGTTAAATTTTACTTGTATCAACTCAGATATTCCATTTGATATAAGCGGGGCCAGAAATTTCTTTAGAATATACCTGAAAATGGATCATGAGATTTAGTTGATGTTATGTAAATTGTATATGTCTAATTATGCCATTGAAGATGATAGAGAATGGATCCCAATAGTTTATATTGGAGATGTTTCAATTATGGAACTATGTTCTTATTTTAACAAGGAATTGTAAAGAGAAAAATAGATGGAAGAATAAAAACACTTATCAAAAGTGTAGCCATTAATGATCAGGGGTGAATCTATTAATACACAATAAATTATTGAAGAGTATGGAAAATACATAGAACATAGGATATTAGACAACAAATATACCATATGAGAAACAAAGCTCATGAAGAAGTCAGGGACCACATTAAGTTCAATACACATGATATTACATATGCTTGCAGGATACATTGGTAAGAGATTTCCCCTAAAATGCAAATAAAATAAATGCACTCTTATCATAATATCGTTCTAAGTCTGAGGAGGGAAAATGTGTACATTGAAGTTCCTAAAGGATGTGGAAAAAATTGGTTTCCCATTGGTTATCATCCCCCAATATTCCACTATCCTATACAACATTGGTCTGGTGACAAGCAATTGGATGATGACATACAGGACAGAGTCATGGAAAGATCTAGAAGGAATGGAGGTTACTTCTTCATAGATCTTGAAGGAACAACTACACCGGTTGATTTCAGACATTTATGCAACATCATTCAGGTGGACCCTAAGCTAGATGAGGAACCTAAAGAATATAGAATGATGACATTCAAGAAGTTAAGTTTGGGGGTGTGATGATTTGTTTAATTCTCTTTATAAAAAAAATCATCTTTTGTATTATGTCGAGCCATTTGTAGCCCTGAACTTGTATTTCCTTTTGATACTCCTAGAAATTTTCATTATAACTTTAACTCATGGAATGGATATTAGTGAATATAATAATTATTAGTTTACTTTATTCTATGGGTTATGAGTATGCATTTACTATTTTGATTGCAATATGATGTTAAATGATGCTTTGTATAATGCCAAACTTGTTTGCAAATAACTTGTTATATGCCACAACTGACATGTAGTCTAAGGATCCATACATAGAAACTGACATGCAGCCAAAGGGACTCATCTGTAGTAAAGCATCCATAGCCAAAGGAGGTCACACACATAAATAAAGTTGTGTTTCTGAGGAGCTTGTAAAATGTGGATATCACACCTAATATCGCATGTGTTAATGAAAGAAGACATTATGATAACTAGGAGAGGAATCAACACCATCACCTGATTATGCATTATAACTCAACAAAGAAGTAGTTGATTTAGTTCATAATTTAATAATTGTTTGATCAATTGATTGGTTAGTTAATTTATGTGATTGTTATGTAGACATCTACTAAGTAGTTCTGTTGCATGTATGTAGTTTCTGGATTCTTTGGTTAATATATTTTACTTAATCTAGATGAAACTCCTATTGTAACTATATCTCTTCATGCCTCTACTGTAATGAAAGATATAAAAAGGAAATGCTAATGCTGAAAAGAGGAGATCAATTGATCGATCCATACATAGATAATTTGTTGTATTTTCCAACTGTAATCTTCATGTTGATGAAATTAAAGTTTGAGTTCTTTTTATTCATTGTAGACATGGGCCTTAGGAAGGATTAGCACCAAAGGTAGGGCCCACTTGTAGTTTTATAACCCTCTCCTTTTGTTTGTTTCTTTAATTCATTACATGATTAGATTCGCATCAGTTCATTCCTTTATCTATGTTATGTTTTAACATACTTTTTTATTAGCCATAGTATTTACTTTCAGTTAGAATCTAGTTCATTTCCAGCATTGTTACTTCTTAATTGTAGTGACAAAAATTTACCTTTATACCTCCCAAATATCTGTAGTTGTGCATACATTACTGGATATATTGAACATTTACGTCTCTTCGTCGGATAATTAAATGAATGTATATTGATAAACAACATATTAATTGTTGCAAGCTAATTTGCACCACCACTCTACATATTTTATTGCCACAAATCATTGAGATTAATCTTAGTACGCTTCCTCCTCCACTTAATATGGACCCATCTCATCCTAAAGGTCATAATTACAATGAAATTTTTAGATGCGACTATTATCAATACATAGGAAATTCTACTAATCGATGTTTCAAAATTTAGAATCTTATTCAATATTTTATTAATAATAATGTTATTGAACTTCCTGATCCTATGGAATTCACACTAGTAAATGAAAATCATAAGCTCAATATCTTCAAAAATCCTATTCCTAAGCATGAAAAGCAAGTGGTTGATTCTTTATCCAATCATATATATCGTGCAGTTCCTCCTCCTTCATTTGGGGATCTTGATTTTTTGGTTTCTCATGTTGATGCATCTCCATTATTCATTATATTCTCTAACTATGACTATCATGTTACATTATCTTCTAAAACATTACATATTAATGCTTCTATCAGACCTTGTGCTATCAATATTATAAAGGTTGATCCATCAGTTCATATTTGTGTGTGATCTATTGCACTTCTTATTGTTATCAATTATCCACTATCACATATTTTGTATCCAGATCCTAAATCTTTTAGTTATGTCAATATTCTAGTCACAGTTGGGCCTATTACCATGCTTGTGCCAATTTTTTATGGCACCTTCATTCAAAGGGTGTGACATGCTCTTACTTCTTCGCTGATTCCATGCAAATCAGGTTATCATTTCAATGAGTCACTTGTGTCTAAAGTTCATTCACAATAATCAATTCATTACTATCAATGGTGCTCCACCATCCACACCATGACCACAACCTCATTTTGAGGTTTCCATTGCACTTGATAAGGAATCTATGTCCCCACAACCTCTCAAATCTAAAGCACAATATGCTCATATCTCATTGGTTTGCACACAACCTACTCGGTCTCATCAGTCTATTAGTCCATCGCATCAGTCTAGGTCTGCCACTTGAATGGATCCTTCACATGGGTATACATCACCTCCTCGATTTCCCTTACATAGGTGCACATCACCTTCACAGTATCCTTCACATAGGTTCTCATCACCTCCAAGGTCTCATACACATATGTCCCATTCAACGATACAACATCTATCACATACACCATTGATCTTAGAACATGGTCGCACACCTTTATCTCCACAAGGATCAGGTGGAGTACCTTCATCTTTCATTTTTATTGGATAATGTATTCATCGGCATACACTTGGAGGGAATCATACTTATTCCCCCCATTTATAGCATTATCAAGTGTCTTGCATTTATAATTATGATTTGCATATAGTCTTTCACATGGGTCTTACACATCTTGATACACCAGTATCATCATTACCTGATGACGCACTTTTTTGCTACTATTCATAGTTGATTGTTGAGGGAACACTACATTTATGAACCTCACACACAACACATTTCACACTTGGCATATTCACAACACATATTTCTAGCGCACAGTCATCACAACAAACTACCCTATGATGTGTTCTAGTTCTATGGTTCATACTTGACTATTGAGGGTCTAAATCTGAAATGAACCTCACAACACACTTACTCACTCTCTACGCTCTACAGTTTTTTGATCATATATTTTTAGCACACAATTCCAACCATTTTTTGATGACGCACTCTTGTTTTATGGTTCATTCTTAACTAATGAGGGGGAATTTATAAATGAACCTCATCTCATGTATACTCATTCACATTCACTCAGGGGGAACACGGCTCCCTATCACACACACATTACATTCCATTCCATCTCAATCACTCATAGCATACTATATATCGTGGTTACACATCGTTATTGTTAACTTATACTATATATCATGGAGTACCTTCATCTTTCATTTTTATTGGATAATGTATTCATAGGCATACACTTGGAGGGAATCATACTTATTCCCCCCATTTATAGCATTATCAAGTGTCTTGCATTTATAATTACGCTTTGCATATAGTCTTTCACACGGGTCTTACACATCTTGATACACCAGTATCATCATTACTTGATGACGCACTTTTTTGCTACTATTCATAGTTGATTTTTGAGGGAACACTACATTTATGAACCTCACACACAACACATTTCACACTTGGCGTATTCACAACACATATTTCTAGCTCACATTCATCACAACAAACTACCCTATGATGTGCTCTAGTTCTATGGTTCATACTTGACTATTGAGGGTCTAAATCTGAAATGAACCTCACAACACACTTACCCACTCTCTATGCTCTACAGTTTTTTGATCATATATTTTTAGCACACAATTCCAACCATTTTTCAATGACGCACTCTTGTTTTATGGTTCATTCTTAACTAATGAGGGGGAATTTATAAATGAACCTCATCTCATGTATACTCATTCACATTCACTCAGGGGGAACGTGGCTCCCTATCACACACACATTACATTCCATTCCATCTCAATCACTCATAGCATACTATATATCGTGGTTACACATCATTATTGTTAACTTATACTCACATGATACATCTTGCTTACTATGTTAGTTGGATACATTGTAGGTCATTATCTTTTCTATATATATATATGTGTGTGTGTGTGTGTGTGTGTGCGCGCGCTGCGCGTTAACTTTCTTTATACTTGTGATCATAAAATTTACATAGATCATTACATGCAACATGGATGCTTAGCACTATACCTCTTACGAGTACCACGACATGCTCTCGGGGGCATCCACTTTTGTACACACTACATGTGTTATTGTTTTGATTTATACTACTTATTATTACTATTTTGACATACTTTATATCTATATAACATGCTAACGGGTGCTTCATGTGCAAAATTTGTCTTGCAGGAATTATTTTCTACCACAATTGTTTGATATCTTGGTTGTCACTATTTTTCATAGGTTTCTATTGAATTCCATTATTTGTAGGATTTTCCCTGTCTTACTTGTTCATTTATTGTATGCTTTTGGCCACTTCGGCATTTATTTTATTTTAAAATTTTAAGCGATGTCCCATGATTGAAACCTGCATTTCACAGTCTATATTGTCTTCTTGCTTGCTAGCTTACACTTTGTCTTTTATCTATGTATTTGTCTTGTTTACACCAAAAATTGTTTTCAACCACTTTGTTTACATGTGCCTTGGTTTCTACCAAGCACATTCCCTGCCCTGCAAGGAATTAGTTTCAAATCAATGTTTGATTCTCCTTTGGGTTACATCATCCTGAAGACATTGCATGTACCCCAAACGAGGGGGCATACATTTTTTGAATCACTCATCCCATTCAATAGTTTACAATCATAGTAAATCACAATTCAACATAGAATTAACAGAGTATACTATCTCAAAAATGGCCCAGAATCTTACTTAGGTCCTCAACACAACACAGACGCCAACGTCAAACTCCAGATAGTAGCACCTGGGCACCCCTGACCCTTCCTAGGTGTCTATGACTAGGGGGTAGTTATGTAGATTTTCTCAAATTGGCATAAGTTACAATAGTTAACACAATGGTTTTCATAGAATAGGCCCAGTCCTCCAGGAGTCAAGATGCGTGTATTCTCCTTTTTTTATTCACGTTGGATAAAATGGGATCAAACTTGATTAAACTTGAACAAAGAAGTACCGCACCATCTGAGGTGGTGTATGAATCATTAGGAGGAAGTCAAAGGTTATAGAATAACACCATAACTTTCTCCCTAAACTTATTCTACTATAATGTGAGATCACCCAAAAAAATCGCACTTGGTGTGAGATTTCACAAAAAACTCAGTCTTGGCATGAGATCACCCAAAAAATTGTTCTTCTACAACATTTTTAGGATCCTTTATATATCCTTTTCACTCATTGTGGATCAGGTGCACATGCTCCTTTTAACATTTTTACATACTCTTTACACACTTTTTACATGTTTGGATTGAATTTTTCATATACATAAATTTGAATGCTCTTTTTCTCCTCTTTTGTAGTTCAATCTTTAAGGAAAGAAGTAGTCACATCATCAAGAATCAAGTGACATAGACAATAGGTACAATGCAACACATACACATACACTTTCCACCCCTAGGGTCACTTCCTCTTCTTTAGCTTCCACACTTCATTTTTGTCACTTCACACTCTTTCTTGTCTCCTCAGAACACTTTCACCATCCATCTACATGGTTATTAGGTATGCATCTCTTATCTACTTTATGTTATCGATAATTCATTCAACAACATAAAGTGGGGGAAAATATAGACACTAAATCATGCACTTTGGGTATAGTTCTAGGTCCTAATCACATACTGTTATTCTTATTAGTCCTAAGCAAGAAAAGTATTAATTGACCATTGTCTTTGGCCTCTTTACTTTCTTTCTGGTTTATTATTGGTCTTACACACCCTATTTCCCAGTTTGAATTTTGATACTTCATCTTTTCTGAGTCATGACACCAGCGCCCAAGCACCCTCTTCCCATCTGGGTGCCCCAACCTCTTTATATATTTCTCGCTTCTTTTGGGTTTCTTTTAGCCGTTGGGCATCTTTTTTTCTTTTGGATCAGACTTTTAGTGGTTAATTACGAAATTTAAGCAAGGGAATCAGATGAATACAAAGCTATGTGATCATAATAAAGGACCAAGCTCTAAACATATATCACTATCACCTAAGGTTGGATACAAAGGCATTTCAAGAGCATCAAAGTATCCATCTATCTTCATTCAAGATACAAGGGACTTCATTCTTCTACAAACACTTCATAGGAGGGAAATTTCATTTTTCCATGCACACATTTACTTACATTTTCTAAATCTAGCTATTTATCGCTATTTTGTGCATCTTGCACAAGATCCACCTAGGGTATGATTTTAAACACACACACATAGAATTACATGTATTCTAAAATGTAGTGTATCACGTGGATTGTAAATTCACTGAGTAAGGTGACTATTGGGGTTAGTCTGAATCCCCATTTGCATGTTTTTTATTTTTAGGATTTGATGTGTTTTGGGGTTTTATAGGTGCTCTTTCTCTTTGTAGGTTTTAAGTGAATTCTGCAGGCATAGTACGACACATAGGTGATCAACAACAAAGGGTAGCGACATAGAAGTGATATAGAAGAAATCAATTTCTGGCCATTTTCACAATCACAAGTGCCTATAGAAGGTCCCTGGTGCCTAGGTGCCCTTGACCTAGGTCAGGTTCCCTAGTAGCGACATTTACGACAACTCTACATTTTTTTGGGCTCGGTTGCAACAATATTCCTTCTTATTTCATCAATTTTCAAGTTTGACACAACTTCGGAATTATTACAATATCAACTGAGTATCTTATCCCTTCTCTTGCACCTATGGTTTCAAATCTTTACTTTATTACCATATCATTGTGTTTTGACTCTAAAATTAATATTTATCATATATTTCAATATTTGATTAATCACTAATGTTCTTACAATCTCTTTTGTACTTTCATGAAAGAAAATTTTAGGTCATATTTGTACAACATTAATTATATAGACATAAAAGATGTATCAAAATAACATGAAGAATAGATATAATTTACTACTAAATTACAGAAAAGAATTACCCATGACCAAAATAAAAATACAAACTAGAGAGAATTTTGTAAAAAAAACATCATCAATTTAACATTTAATCAATTTCAAGGATATAAATTAGAATTTTTGAAATATAACAAGATAAAATGGAAATTTATAATATCCATTGAAAATTAAATATAACAAAGTAAAAAACCATAAGGGATGACTATAGAAAAAATTATAATCACCTCAATAGTAAGATGAAAAACCTTTTTACTTAAATAAAATTAATATTCAGTAGAATACCTTATGGAGGCCCAAAAAAATGAGCTCATCTTCTAGTGATCTATTTATATATTTTTTAACGTTGAATCTTCTCTACATTAGTAAAGAAGGAATTTTACTATTAAAAAACATGAACTATAATTCAATCTTCCCTTTCAAAAAGGCATTTAAGTATAAATCCATGGCATAGTGTGAGGTAATCAACTTTGGGCATAAACCTCAAAAAGTATACTAGCAAGAAAAGCACATGTCATGTAAAAATGATTCCATCTCTAATAGATTGTAATAAGATAGAATCCATATATTAGAAAAAAAATTATATATTTATTTATTTATACTATATATATATATATATATATATATATATATATATATATCAATCCATATGAGTCCTTATAAAAGAATCTAAAATTTATATTTATTTATTTATATATATATATATAACTTATTAACACGCATATTATGTTTGAAACTGTTGTAATAACTCATAATGCACATATAAGGCAGATATGAAATTGTTGGAGACGTATCGCACGTATGAAACTAATATTAAAGAGTAGAAATTAGATGAGTAACATATCTCTAACACCTATATAATAAATCATCCTTCTTATCACTCTCTCCTATATTTTTGATTTGGTTAAACACTTTGAACATCATCGTCACATTTGGATTATGATCCTTTTCTCTCTGGTTCTCTTGCTTATTCTGGCTTTTAGGCCCCAATAGTCATTTGCAATTCTCTCACAACATTATTATCCTAAACTCCTAAATTATACAAGTTGTTAAAACAAATAATTTATACAAATGTATTAACCCACATTGGCAATCATGTGATTAATAACACACTAATTCCTAACAAGGAAGTGACAAATTAAAATACTCGTTGATTAAATGAATAAAGTAATTAATGATGACCATTGAAGTAATGAAAAACATGACTCAACATTTAGCTTCCAAAAACCCAAATTATACCATGTCCATAGCGATGGTATTGGGTTGATCTAGGAGGGTGGATGGGTTCCTGTAAGGCTATTGTTTCAACACAAATGTCTCTTCACTCACATATGATCCCTCAAGCTACTGGCGATGATCCTAGGATCAGGTCTATAGTTGAACTATATAATGTCAAGGGAGAGGAAGCTATTTTTCCCTTATTCCACTTGATATGTATTTGTTGGTGTGAGGGTTTATTTTATCCATTTATTAGTTTTTTTAGTTATTTTCACCTCACACATGATGAGTCATGTCACTTCAGGGAGTCATAGGTATTTTAGGAGTTATATGACATATGATAGATTCTGTCATACTTGTGATTTGTGTCATAGTTTTTATATGCTATACAAGAGTTACATTCAATTTATGAATTATAACTCATTTCTCCCTTTTGGAGGTAAGATGATTCTAGGCATGGCAGTTACATAGCACTCTCAATATGTACGTTCTCCTTTTTTATTTATGAGCATGAGTAGACAATTTTTTTTGGCATTCATAAGTTCATTGTGTTCATTTTTTCTTGTTAATTACTTGGATAAATTTCACGTTATCATTCGAGTGAAACTCCATCGATGTGCATGCCTTTATGGGAGATATGTTTTCCCTATTTCATGGTATCATATCTTTGTCTTGGTAATATTGTTACTTACATTGATAGTTGTTGATTACTCTCTATTTTTTTTCATTATTCTCTCCTAGTGCAAGTTTGGACCATATTGGAATATGTTCTAGATTTACTTGTTTTTATGCCATTTTTTTTATTTGAAGGTATTGTGTTTGTGTGTGTTTCCATTTTCATAGGTTTGTATGTTTAGTGGAAGAGCTTAGGAGTTTGTGCAGGTTTCAAATCAACAAGTATTAAAGTGGCGGAGAGTTTATTTTTTGACCAACTCGGCCCTAGATCGCCAAGATAGGAATCCAGCTATCCCAACTCACCCCACTTCCTTACATTATCCTTTTTTCTCAAATACCTCACCAAGCTACTCCAACAACTTGATAAATCTATCGAGATCCTTGGCATGTTGTGTATTTCTATCGATATGTTTTTATCTCTTCCCACTCACTCCCAATGTTCCTTCCATCCCGTCTCTCCATCATTTATATGCACATGAATTACATTGCTTCCCACATTATTCTATGTATATGTTAGCCTCTCCTCACCGAACACCTCACCCACTCCTTAGCTACCAAGATCAATTGTGATTTATCCCTTTGACTATGCTAGCTTGTTCCTCACCATCCATCCAGCACGCCAACCTCAGGCTCAAGCTTCCCCTGCTGCCTACTATGTCCATCCCAACATTATTCCCCTAAGATTGTTATTCTTGCAACCTTACTCATGTGTGCCTTGTGTCACCTTTCTACCCTCTCCAAGATTTCCCATGTGGGTTTCAACTCATTATACCTTTATGTCAACATCACCTAGGACTCAGCCTCATCTCCCATGACTCTACCTCTACAGTGTGTTTGGTCTTCATAATGATCATGATTTGGGGTCAACTCGTTGATCGTGAAATGTCTCTACATCCTATGGATATCTTTGAGCTCACTGAATCAACTCACCACATGGAGGCTATACCCAGTATGGAGATGACCCATCAACTCACCCACCTCGGTGCCTCAACTTGGTTTGAACCCTCTGCAGCCCATCAACCTAATTGAGTATCATCTCGTTTGGGACCAACTTGGCCCCCAGTGTTTCTCGTCCATAGATCATGTTCCTCATCTGAAGCCAATGTTTCTCATTTGAAGATGCTTTTATTTGGTTTGGATTTGGCCATACATTTGGTTTTGAGCTGCTTGTATTCGGCCCAGATCTGGCCATACATTTATTCTGTAGTTTTTTGTATTTGGTCTAGAGTTGGCCATAGGTTTGGTCTAGAATTTCTTTTATTTGGTTTGGAATTGACCATATATTTATTCTGGAGCTATTTTGTGCTATTTTTTCGAATATCATTATAATTAAATCCTTTTTCTTACAAGTTTGTGAGTGTATCCAACACAACTTTGTGATAAAGGGATATTTTTTGTGACGTGAGATACATTATCTCACACAGAACTCTCTTTTTTACCTTCTCACCTTTTTTTTGGCTTTTTATGGTTTCATCTCATTGTGCACACTTGAAATTTATTATGGTCTCTAAAATTGTGCAAATTCTGCCAATTGCAATGTGAGTGGCCAATAATTTCATGTCATATGAACACATCATACTATAATCAACACAGTAATTATAAAGTGCCACAAATATGGGGTAAAAATATTGTTATGGGTTGTGTGTATTTCCTTTCTTTCTGCATTTCTATTTTCTCTCTCCTCATGATGGATGCTATCAATGTTCCTTTTCTCACACTATTTAACATTCATGAATGGAAATCCAAATTTATAATCACACTATGGGAGTAGAGAAAGAACCAATAACCAAACCTGAGAAATATAAATGGTTAAATTGATGTGATGAATACTTAGGTATTTTTTGTATGTTTATTTCTCCCAACGTTCACTTTTACATTAAGTCTTATGCAACACCTGAAAAATCCTAGAAAAATCTTGATGGCATGCTTGGAAAACAAGATGACATGACAGATCATGAGTTCGAGAATGATTTCTTGGGTTTGACTCCTAGTAACTTTGATAACCTATAAGCCTTCTTATCCAAATTTGTCCACATGAGACTATTTCTGAAATAATGTGGAGTTGATACGAAGTATTCCCAATTGATCTTATCCATTCTCTCTAAGCTTGACCTTGAATACTCTTTCTTCATTTATACCTTTCAAGCCATGAAAGAAGCTTTAGGGACCGCTTGGAAAATTCCCTAATTTGACAAATTTTCATCCCAACTCATTAAAAAATGAGACAATTTGATTCAAATGGGAGGAATAAAGTCCAAGTCACATGACCTAATAGTAAGTAATGGTAAAGGAAATGGGAAGAAATAAAATAAAAAGGACCAACCTAATAAATAATCTATGTCCATCCAATCCAAACCCAATACAAACACTTCTTCCTCTACTTCTAAGCTTAAACCAAATAATGAGAAGTGTAAGTGTTCCTATTGAAAGAAATCAAGACATGAAGAGAATTAATATATGAGAAAAAAAATTGACCACCTAACTCATTTAATTTAGAAAAATAATATAGATGTTCCTGATTCTATCAAGTAAAATTCTCTTAAAAATGAGTCTTCTAAGGAAAAGGAAACCAAATATAAGAAGAAGAAAGAAAAATATCTCATAGCAAGAGTTCTTCCTTCATCGAAAATGGGCTATAAATTCTTGTGCCTCGCACCACGTGTGTTCTTCATATGTTGATGTTTTCCACATTGAACCATGTGGTAAGTCCCAAATCACTCTAAGTAATGACACATCTGTGTCATTTTTTTGTAGTGGATCGATAGAAGTATATGGTGGAACATTTAAAAATGTTCTAATTGTTCCTAATAAGTCCACCAATATTCTATCAGTTTACAAAATCACCCATAGTGGTGAGGTAATGCAAGTAGCATTTAATCGTAACTCGGTAATCATTATAGAACTAAAAAGTGGGGCTATAGTGGTTGAGGGAAAGAGGGATCACTAGGATTGATTGTACACATTTTCCCACTTTGCTTCTAAATCTTCTCCCATTACCTTTCTTAATCATGAAAATGAGGTTAATAAGTCATGGCATGAATGTTTTGGACATTAAATTATTGTTACCTTGAAAAATTGAGCCAAGATGAGATTTCTAATGGGTTACCTAGAGTCAATTTTTTAAAGGGTCTTATTGAGGGTTGTGCTCTTGGGAAGCATGGACAAAGAGAAATTTTGAAAGGGAAAATCTTGGAGATCTTATCATCCCTTGGATCTTGTTCATAGTGACATTTATGGCCCCTTTCAATCTCCTTCATTCACTAGGAATCTCTGCATGCTTACATTCATTCAGGAATTTTCATGTTATAGATGGGTTAACTATCTCAAAGACATTTTTTTATTTTTTTGACCACTTTGATACTTCAAGGTTCTAACTAAGAAACAAGCTGAAAGGTATATGAAGGTTATTAGAACTGATAATGGAGGTGAGTATACATGATCAATAGGTCTAATGGTTTTTACACCTCTGAATGGATTTTTGTATATCATATAGTTTTTGACAACCCTTTAGAAAATTGATTTGCAAAAAGAAATAATAGAAGTCTTAAGGAGATGGTCACTCACATGGTTCATTCTAAATCCCTTCATCCATACTGTTGGGATGAAATCATGAATTATTCTTGTTACATTCAGAACTACATTCCACACAAATTAGTAAAAGGTTTGACACCCTTTGAGGCTTGGTATGGAAGAAAATTTGATGTTGAGAACTTTTTTTCTTTGGTTAAACTTTAATGTCTTAAATACCCAAAAATATGTAAGGCCTTGGAGCCACAATCTAGACCTTATATATTTGTCGGGTATCCTAAAAGAATGAAGGCTTATAGAATTTTTAACCCCACTACTCATCATCTCTATATTGAGAGAAGTGTGAAATTATAAGAATCATCTTTTACTTCTAATTCTCCACCCAATGAGGAATTTTATCCCCTCTCTGGCCATGATTCAGACTCTTTTGATGATCTTGTGTATCCTACTTCTCCTCTCACTCTGACATTTACCAATTTTTATAGTAGTGATGATAAGGACTATGCCCCCTTTCAATCAAGTAATTATTTGATAGATTATGATACTGACTCTCATCCTGGTCCTCATTAGGCTAGGAAGACCTTATTGAGTTATGGTTATTAGATAGGGGATCATTCAAATGAGATACAAACTGATTCAAAGTTCATAGGACCCCATGCCTTATTTACCTTTTCTTCTGACCCACATTTTTTTGGGTAGGATAATGGGATTCCTGAGTGAGATTCTACTATGGAAGATAAATATTTCTCTCTCATACAGAATCATACATGAGATCTCACCCTTTCTAAGGGAATGAAAATGGTTCGGTGTGGGTGGATATATCAAACCAAGTATTGTGTCAATGGGAACGTCTAAAAGTATAAAACATTAATCATAGCTAAGGGTTTCTCCCTTGTTCCTAGGGTTAACTATTTATATACATTTTCTTCTGTTGTGAATATAAATTCTATTTAAGTGGCCCTAGCCATATCTTTCGTTAATAGATGGGATATCCATCAAATGGATGTGAAGAATTATCTCCTTCATTGGGACCTAGAGGAATAAATATATATTGAACAACCTTTGGGTTATGTCCAAGATTCCTCCCTCATTTGTATACTTAAGAATTCTATATACGACCTCAAAAAATCCCCTCAGGATTGCTATGCTAAAATGGAATGAAGTCATCTTACATCAGGGTTTACTAGGTGTCAGTCTGAGACAAATGTTTACATATTGCGGAAATATAAGTCCATACTTATATTAGTTATGAATGTCGATGAATTAATGATTATGGGAATCTCTTCTTCAATCATTGATTCCGTGAAGATGGCATTATAAAACAAGTTCTCCATGATCAACTTGGATTTTCTTAATTACTTCCTTGGGATTTAGATTACCCAATATGACTCAGGGATCATCATTACTCAACCCAAGTATGCCCTTGATTTTATTGCTAGGTTTAACATGTCTAATTATAATCCATCTCCCACTCCCTTCCTTTCTGGAGTCAAGTTAGTATCTGATTTCTCCACTCCCTTAGTCGATGGTACCCTTTATCACCAATTTGTGGGGAGCTTGATCTACCTAACTTATACTAGATCATATCTTTCATTTGTTATTAGAATCATGTCTAGATTCATACAGGAACCTAATGAGTTACATTGGAAATAAGATAAGTAGATCCTTCACTATGTTAGAAAAACATAAAATGATGAAATTAATTACTTGTGAGGGGTAGATATTGATTTATTTTAGTACACAAATTCTGATTAGGTCAGTGATCTCAATCATCATGAGTATACCTCTGGATACAACTTTTCTCTTGGTTCAGGTCCTATCAGTTTGTCAAGAAAGAAGAAGCATGTGATTTTTATATCTTCTATAGATGCATAATACATGAGTGTAGTCAACACTGGCACATAAGATATCTGGTTACAGGGGATTGTGACAGAGTTTGGCACACTTTCAGAGGCCTACTATCATCTATTAAAAAAACCTTTGCACTATATCCATCTGTAGAAATATCGTTCAACATCTTCATAAGAAGAAAATTGAGATACATATGCACTTGTTTTGAGATTTGATTCATGGAGACATCATTTATTTACAGTCCCTATCAAACTTCATATCAGGTTGTAGATGTCTTTACCAAACCCTTCATTGAAGCCAAGTATCTTCACTTGCACCCTCTTCTCACGGTTAGGTCTAATGAATCCACACATCTTCTTTGGGATTTATAGTCATCTTATCCTCTTATTTTTCTTCTATGAATATAACATTTTTTACATGGGTACCTCATTAGGCCTTTTTATTGGGACCCATATGATGCATCTTTCTTAGTTTTTCTAAGAGTGTCCTCTTTCTCTTTTTGGATTTTCATGCCTCTATCTAAGCTTTGATGAAGTGGGGGTGTTGGTGTGAGGTTTTATTTGATCAATTTATAAGTTTATTTCATTATTTACACCTCACACATCATGATTTATCTCACTTAGGTGTGTCATAGCTCTTTTAGGAGTTATATGACATATGATAGATTCTACAATGGAATTTTTCATACTTGTTATTTGTGTCATAGTTATCATGAGATTTACATTCCATTTCTAAATTATAAATCCTTTCTCCCAGATGAGTTATGATAAATCCATGCATGGAATTTCCACAACACTCCCAATATGTACTTTATCCTTTTTATATATGAGCATGAGTAGAATAATTTTATTTTTGCATTCACATGATCCTTGAGTTCATTTTTATTGTTAATTACTTGGAGAAATTTTGCATTATAATTTGAGTGCAAATATTTCAATGTACATGCCATTATGGGAGATCTTCATGCCCAATTTTAATATGTTATGCATGCACACCCACCCCTAGAGGACACCCCTCTCAATGAAACTATGCATTTTCTAGTTGCAGAGGTTGTGTTTGATTTTTCTCCTCTACATGTAAGTTTTTTATGTATGTATTCAAGGGTACTACAAAGGGACACAAACAAGTGGAACCTTTAGCATGTGGTATAACTACAACTTTAATAACCTTTAGAAAAGAAGTGTTGTAAAAGGAATGATATTTCATGAGCAATGGATTGATTTTCCACTTCAGTAGCTTTTGTCCTAGAATGTTAGACCTACGTTCATGGATTTCAAAGAAATGGAATCCCTTTATGGATGGTCAAGTGGATATTCACCCTTGTACTAGAGATATTTTTGTTGTTTTACGTTCAATCACTAACACAAATATCATTTTGACCATCTATATGGGATTTTCAATCTCGCCGCTTGTTTTTCAATCCCTAATTCCCCTCATTTAATGGGATATCACTATCAAAATTTCATTACTAAGCCCATGTGAGTTAGGTTTTCATATCTCCCACTCTAATTTTGGAGAAAGGAATGTTTTACATCTATTAGTAATGCATTATGCATCACTTTATCCATTGAATTAGAAACCATGGTGATTTCACACCTAACTTTTTATGACATTTATGTAGATTTAGACACTTCAAAATCAATCTCATAAAATATAGCACTTAAAATTATGGATAAAAATTGGGCCAAACAATTGATTATGAAGGGTTTCCTTTATAATGCAGGAAATTTTTTGCATTAGGAAACATGGCCTCATAATGCCATAGTCTAAAAAAAAAGGTGCATGAGAGAACACTTTGGTAAAAAAATGTTTTACCCTAACACTTAGATATGAGAGAATGCGAGGAAACAAATACGAATCCCAATTTAAAGGTAAGGGATATGGAAATGGCCTGAGTTACTCCTTTAGATGTAAAGGAGATTACACTAAAAGAATCACTATAAATGGAGGTTGTGTAAAATGAGAATATACTTCAGGAGCCGATGAGGGAGGATCATATGACCACTACACATAAAGGAGGAAATGTACTCATAAAATCACACACTTACTATTAATTTATACCGCCAATTATGTTATTTTGTATATGGATCTCACATAATAAAAGTATTCACTAACGATCCATCCCTTAGTCTTATCGTCAATTAACCGGTTGTTATTGTTATTTGTCTAGTATAGTCATCAATTGTCTATACAGTTTTGAGCATCTATCAGGGAGTCATAGGTGTCATATTTTTCTTGATTTTTCATCTACATTCGTACACTAGGTTGCTTAGGGCAGCACTGGGGAGCCCTGGGGTACCCTAGTGATCTGAAAACCAAATTTAATTAGCAATTGTGCACACACATTTTTCTTGCTTTGTATTGATTTTCGATGTAAAATTTGAGCATTATTTCTTTTTGTATTTTTAATAAAAGAATAAAAACTACAAGTACTATGCAAATATTGAAATAAATGAAGAGGATTCACCAACAATGTGACACAAGAATTGATAACGGAGTTCGGCGCTTGAGGCCTACGTCTCCGGGTCCAGTTGAATGGGACCGATCTATTAAAATCTTGAAAATAATTCTTTACAAAGAATTCTAAAAAATTCTGACCTTCTCACAGTCTTCCTCTGTCAAAAATAACATGGGTTGCTTTTTACATCTCCTTCAGATTCCACTCCTAGCTCAAGTTATGAGCATTACAATAATACTACATAGTCCCCGAATGCTATACAAATAAAATATCACTCCTTTTATATTGTTTCTACACCTCCTTGCATGCCGGCTGGACGCTTATCATTTTACATGGCCCACCCATGTTCTATTCTCCTCCCTTGCTTTTGTCTTATCCTCTTGGGATCATTATCCCACATTTGGCGCATGTAATCTTGGACAAGGGTTTAAATGGTAGGTGGGTGCGTTTTTTGAGTGGCTAAAGAGCCGCCTTAGCCTATGTTGTAGGCGCTATACTTGGGGTGCATTTCTTGGGGATGGCGCATTGTTTAATTTTAGGTGCCAACAATCCGATTAAATATGTGGTACAGTTTAATGCGGTGGACAGTTTACATATATGTGTGGAAAATGGAATATAGGTAATGCGTTGAATAGTATAGAAATATGCGTGGAAAATTGCAAATAGGTAATTAGGCTTGGATAATTTAAATAATGCATGCCCAATGTCCCACATGCATGGCAAAAAGGAAAATATAGAGGTTTATATACACAAGTTGGTTTAATGATAAAATGAGAAGGAGGCCAAGGCACCCCTCCATAATCGAGTGTGTCGAACTTGGCTGAGGGCCCCCAGCCAGTAAATAGCGGGGTCCATTTGTCCGAGAACGAGTGTCCAAGACCGACGTTCGAAAACCCATTTTTTTAGTACGTAACACAATTTGTCCACGTGTTGCAATATGATCGAAACACTTGGCGAGCGTGCACACGTCCAACCTGCACAAAACTCCAAATTTTGCCAGTTGCCCAAAAATTTCAGCGGGCTATAACTTTTGCATACGAGCTCCGTTTCCTGCAAACAAGATGTCGTCAGAATCTTATAATTTTTCTCCACGCTTTAAAAATGACTGCAACAATTTCTGAGAAAATCTTAGATCAGTGTTTCTCTGTGAGGATCCTCTGGATCATTCCTCCCCACTGAGAAAGTTTTGGACCCCAAAAGTCAACCTAATTGGTGAATAGGTGAGGGTATATCTCCCTCACCTTTCTGGTTTCCATCCATTTTGCCTTGTTCGGATGCATGCCTTTGAACCCAACATGAAGATACTCAATATCATCCTTTCACGAAGTTCTTACTTTCCTATCCAAAATGATGTCTTCCTGCAACTCATCAAGATACTCAGGAGCAAAATCATCAATGGAAGGCATAATGTTAGAATCATCATGATCAACAGTCATAGGCGGTTCATACAATCTTAAATTCTCAACATTTACAACTAAGTAGATTTGCATATATGGAGGTAAATCTAGCCGGAAAGCATTGTTACCAATTTTTTCAAATATTTGGAATGGACCATACCGTATAGGTTTCAATTTTTTACCTTCACCTGTCAGTCTTTCCTTGCTGATGTGAAGCCAAACCGAATCACCAACTTTGAACTTGTGATCAGTTCTATGTTTATCATGCCTAGCTTTGTACTTAGCCTGGCTTTTCTCGAATTGTTCATGGACATACTGATGAACCTGTTGTATTCTCTGCACAAATCTTTTATCCTTGTCAGAATCACTTGCACCATTAACAACAGTTTCATGTCCATAATATATATCTAATGGAGAGTTAGGCAGATATCCATAACAAGTCTCAAATGGAGACTTCAAAGTAGAAGAGTGTAAGGCACGATTATAAGCATGTTGCACATAATAAAGATGTTCATCCCACAATTTAGGATGTTTGTTGCTATAGCCCCTAAGTAATTGTACCACTGTGTGGTTTACAACCTCTGTTTGACCATCAGTCTGTGGATGAAAAGCAGTGCTCTTTTTCAGTTTTGTGTCCATTAACCCCCACAATGTTGACCAAAATTCCCCAAGAAATCTAGAATCCTGATCAGATATGATTGAAGTAGGTAAACCAAAATGAACCCAAACAAACTGAAAGAATAAATGTGCAGTTCCCTCACCAGTTATTTGTTTAGTGCATGGAACCAACACACACATTTTGCTAAATCTGTCCACTAACACCAAAATGCCCTGAAATAAGAGAAGTATGTGCTTCCCTAATCATATGCACACAACCATTTTCTGGAATACAAAGTTTTCCAGAATGATATAACAATCCTTCATGCAAATGATAATATTTTTCTCCTACTTGTTTCCCACTTACTAAATCCTCATACACTTCTCTAAAATCAACATCATTTGCAAATTGTTCCTTGTAACTAACATGAGCCAAAGAACTATGCTGCAAAAGGATAGATGCTACTACCACTGGTGGTCTGGATAACATGTCGGCAACCTTGTTTTGAATACCTTTTTTATACCTGATTACAAGATGAAATTGTTGCAAAAATCCCATCCACCTGAAATGTCTAGACTGCTGCAATTTGGTTTGTGTTTGTAAATATTGAAGCTGTTGATGGTCAGTATGGATAATTGTTTCTTTTCCCATTAAATAATGCTTCCATTTTTTAACACTTTGAACCAAAGCATACAACTCTTTATCATAAGTTGGATAGTTTCTTACCGCACTTGTAAAGGTTTCTGAATGGTAACACGCTGGTTGTTTGTTCTGCATCAAAACTGCCCCCATTGCGTAGTCACTAGCATCCGTCTCAATCTCAAATGAATGTTGTAAATCTAGAAGTGCCAAGATCAGAGTGGTACTTATCTTCTCTTTCAGTGTATCAAATGCTTTTTGTTGTTTTCCTCCCCACTGAAAGACCTGTTTAATACTTGTCAAAGCATGCAAAGGAGATGCAATATATGAGAAGTTAGCAAATAAATTTCCTCCAGTACTGAACTGCACCTAGAAAACTTCTAACTTCCGTCACATTTGTGGGTCTAGGCCATTTCACAATAACCTCTATTTTTGCAGGATCAATTTTCAATTCTCCATTTCCTACAATATACCCCAAGTAAATTAAAGATGTTTTTCCAAATTCACATTTTGACATCTTCAAATACAATTTCTCTCTCCTTAGTGCATCTAAGACTTTCTGGATGTGTTTAGTATGTTCATCCCATGATTTACTGAAAATAAGAATATCATCTAAGTAGAAAATAATGAAATTATCAATGAATGGTCTAAAAATTTCATTCATTACTCTCATGAATGTTTCCAGTGCATTGCACAAACCAAAAGGCATCACTAACCATTCAAACAATCCTTGTTTCGTTTTAAAAGTAGTTTTCCAAACATCACCTTCTGCAATTCTTACTTGGTGATAACCACTTCTTAAGTTTAACTTAGTGAAATAAATTACATTTCTTAATTGATCCAGTAAATCATCTATTCTAGGAAGAGGGTAACGCTTCTTTATAGTAATCTTGTTTAAAGCACAGAAATCAACACACATTCACCAAGTGCCATCCTTCATAGGAACCAATATAATTGGTGAACCACATGGGGATGTACTTGGACGAATTATACCTTGAGCCAAAAGTTCCATTACCTGTCTCTTGATTTCCTCGTTCTCTACTACTGACAACCTGTACATTCCGATATTGGGAAGAGGTGCATCCTGAAGCAACTGTATCTCATGTTGAACCCCTCTTTTTGGAGGTAGACCTTGTGGATCCTGAAAAACATCATCAAACTGAGAAACAATTTTTACCAATTCATCCTTATGTTTTAGATCGCAAGTCTCAAAAGCCATCTCATTTTCTTTTTCCTTGGCTTTGACCACCATGAGCACAAAACTTTTTCTTGAGTTTACAAGCCTTTTCATTTGACCTGCAATTACCAAGGATAGATTATTCTTTTCATGGTGAGCTCGAATATTAAACTCAATTTCATCCTATACAAGCAAATATTTATTTTCTTCCCTATAGAAAATTGCTTTACGATCATATAAATAAGGACTTCCCAAAACCACCCCACAAATATCCAAAGGAACTACATCCAATTCAACTCCATTAATAAACTTGTCTGTAATGGCAAATCTGAAAGTACAAGTTTTAGTTACCTACAGTTTTGCATCATCACAAACCCAGCCCAAAGGATAAGGCTTGGGATGTGGTTTAGTTTTGAGTCCTATTTTCTTAACAACCTCCTCAGAAATTAGATTAGCTTGAGATCCACTATCAAAAAGAGTATCAATTTTCCTATGTTTTGAAATTACTCTAATGTGGAAAAGCTCATTTCTTTTCTTATCGTCAAGTGTAGTTTGTTTACTAGAAGAAGATGCAACATCTGTAGTGCTATTGTTGGAAATTGAAAGAGTTGATTTACCTTGTAAACCCATAGCTGTGATTTTGGTTTCATCACCTGAATCAGAACCAAGATCATGCACTACGGTGGTTGTTTTCTTTTCTTTTCCTTTCTTAACCATCCATTTAGGCTTCTTTTCAGGATGTAATTTCCAACATTTAGACTCATCATGGTTGTTTTTACAATGATTACAAAATGGTTTTTCATCTTCCTTCTTAACAGTAGAGTTTGTTTTATGCTTACCCTTTCCTTTTCCTTGTTCTTTCAAACCTTTTCCTTCAGATTGCTTGTTATTCTAATTAAAAGAAGAGAAAGAGGACTCCTTTGTTAGTGCTTCTAGATGGGTTGCTTGAACACATACTGCATCAAGATTAGTAGGACCTAAAACAAGTATCATATGCCTTAGATAACTATGCAATCCACCAATATATTTGAGCAGTGTTTCTTCTGTGTTTAGGGAAATTCCTAGAATTAGAGCCCTTTTCCTAAATTCTTGTGTGTATTCCTGAACACTTTGTCCCTTAGTTTGTCTTAATGTTTGCCAATCCATCATAGCTTGTTTCTTATAACCAAGAGGATAAAATTGTTGCCTAAGATTTGAAACAAATTCAGACCAAGAAGTGATTTCTATACCTTTGTTTTCTTCCACTTCCTGAAGCTTACTCTCCCACAAAATGAGTGATGTTCCACCCATCCGAAGAGTTTCCAGACGAATCTTTGCTTCATCATCAACAATTCTTTGAACCCTGCAATATACTTCTATTTGCTTGACCCAGTTATCCAACTTCTCTGCATTTAGCTCTCCAGTATACATAGGCAATTCAAACTTGATATCTAACTTTAATGAAAGAAAATCATATTTTAAAGAGTCTCTTTTTGGAATGTCAGAACTAGAGCTTTCTTCTTTCTCACCTTCTCTAGTCCCCTTTTCCCTTTTCATTTCTTCGTACATTTCTTCCACCATTTCCTTCATCTGTTGGAAGGATTGATGAAAGTTTTGTTCCACTTCCTCTCGATCCACCATTGTAGGACTTTGAGATCGTTTGGTACCAATTTTGGGATCTCCTTCAACTAATTCTCCTTCACCCTTCTTATATCGAGACCTTGTTAACATCCAACACACAACTTGTAATCAAAAACACGTTAAAATGAACCAAAAATCAGTCAAAACCAGCTCTGATACCAATGATCTGAAAACCAAATTTAACTAGCAATTGTGCACACACATTTTTTTTCTTTGTATTGATTTTTGATGTAAAATTTGAGCATTATTTCTTTTTTTATTTTTAATAAAAGAATAAAAACTGCAAGTATTGTGTAAATATTGAAATAAATGAAGAGGATTCACCAGCAATGTGACGTAAGAATTGATAACGGAGTTCGGCGCTTGAGGCCTACGTCTTCGGGTCCGGTTGAATGGGACCGATCTATTAAAATCTTGAAAATAATTCTTTACAAAGAATTCTAAAAAATTATAACCTTCTCACAGTCTTCCTCTGTCGAAAATAACAGGGGTTGCTTTTTACATCTCCTTCAGATTCCACTCCTAGCTCAAGTTATGAGCATTACAATAATACTACATAGTCCCCGAATGCTATACAAATAAAATATCACTCCTTTTATATTGTTTCTACACCTCCTTGCATGCCGGCTGGACGCTTATCATTTTACACGGCCCACCCAGGTTCTATTCTCCTCCCTTGCTTTTGTCTTATCCTCTTGGGATCATTATCCCACATTTGGCGCATGTAATCTTGGACAAGGGTTTAAATGGTAGGTGGGTGCGTTTTTTGAGTGGCTAAAGAGCCGCCTTAGCCTATGTTGTAGGCGCTATACTTGGGGTGCATTTCTTGGGGATTGCGCATTATTTAATTTTAGGTGCCAACAATCCGATTAAATATGTGGTACAGTTTAATGCGGTGGACAGTTTACATATATGTGTGGAAAATGGAATATAGGTAATGCGTTGAATAGTATAGAAATATGCGTGGAAAATTGCAAATAGGTAATTAGGCTTGGATAATTTAAATAATGCATTCCCAATGTCCCACATGCATGGCTCAAAGGCAAATATAGAGGTTTATATACACAAGTTGGTTTAATGATAAAATGAGAAGGAGGCCAAGGCACCCCTCCATAATCGACTGTGTCGAACCTGGCTGAGGGCCCCCAGCCAGTAAATAGCGGGGTCCATTTGTCCGAGAACGAGTGTCCAAGTCCGGTGTTCCAAAACCCATTTTTTTAGTACGTCACACAATTCATCCACGTGTCACAATATGATCGAAACACTTGGCGAGCGTGCACACGTCCAACCTGCACAAAACTCCGAATTTTGCCAGTTGCCCAAAAATTTCAGCGGGCTATAACTTTTGCATACGAGCTCCGTTTCCTGCAAACAAGATGTCGTTGGAATCATATAATTTTTCTCCACGCTTTAAAAATGACTGCAACAATTTCTGAGAAGATCTTAGATCGGTGTTTCTCTGTGAGGATCCTCTGGATCAATCCTCCCCACTGAGAAAGTTTTGGACCCCAAAAGTCAACCTAATTGGTGAATAGGTGAGGTTATATGTCCCTCACCTTTCCGGTTTCCATCCATTTTGCCTTGTTCGGATGCATGCCTTTGAACCCAACATGAAGATACTCAATATCACCCCTTCGCGAAGTTCTTACTTTCCTGTCCAAAATGATGTCTTCCTGCAACTCATCAAGATACTTAGGAGCAAAATCAGAAATACCTTTTATTTTGAATATCTCATTCCATTTAAATATCAAAATTAAACATTTAGCATTCAATACTTCAGTTACATCATTTATTGCATTTTTTTAATCTATTTAGATTAACTATAGAATAACATTTAAAATTCCAATTTTAGTTAATAATTTTGGTGAACCCATATTTCTCGAATAATTTTCCCTAGGATACACTCCATGAATAATGTTAAAAATTCCCTCATCTCCTTCAACCATTTCTCAATTTAGTGTTAGTCATATTTATGATGAGGATTTCATAGTTGAACTCAAGGATTTATATAATGTTCTGCTTGCTACAACACTCACTCACATCCAACAACAACTTTTAGATGGCCAACAACATGTACCTACTAGTTTTAGAGATTCACCTATAGGCATTAGCATTTTCAATGATCCTATTGCATTTTATCATTGTACACCATACCCTATGGTTACTTGTGATCCTCCTTCTAAAATTTCACAAGAAACTTCAGATGCTTCCCTTATCGATTAATTTTTAGGTATTGACAATCAATATTCTTCTATTATTTTGGCCGTTGATATAGCTCCTTCACATGACCCTAAATCTTTTGACATTGCTTCCCCCCTACATCTCATTCTAGCTCACATTCACCTTTATATTATATTGATGATCCTATTGATATTATTTTCTCACCTACTCTTGATGAGTCAGATAAGGGTCATGAATCTCCTTCTTTCATACTACTAAGTGTCTTTCACCTACTCCATTATTTTCTACCCCTGAGATTACATCTAATGTTACTAATGATGTCACCACTATCTACTACTTCCTCTTCATTTATTATTTTTTCTCCTCTTAGTACATCTTCTATAAAGGTTTCCTCACCAAGTGCTTCACCTATTATGGAGGTTGTTGATGCTAGTCTTACTAATACCAAGGATATTCCACCTATATCACATGTTATACCTTCTTTACCATATACTATTAGTGTCCCTTTAACATCTGATCCTTCTCCTTCACCTTTGGATATCCCTATGATCACTCACAATGACAAATTATATCCTTTCAACACATTATTTCCATCTTCTACCATCCTTTCACAAGATATCCTTTCTCTCATGCACATTGTAGGATAGTTATAATCACAAGTTCAATATCTCACTTTAGAAAGTAAGGCCTACTATAATTCTATAGACAACAATTCATTGCATGAAAATCCGGTCCATAAGAAGATTCATAATTTGGAATTCCTCCATGAATTCACCATGCCTACTTTGATATGTTTTGATGGTACGGGTGACCTTCATGCTCACCTCTTACATTATCGTAGGGATATGGATTCCTATTCCAATGATATATTACTGTTTAAGGCTTTTCGTTATAGTCTTACCAATGAGGTGTTACAATGGTACACTCATCTCCCCTTTGGATCCATCAATATTTTTTTTATGAAATGGAGGAGACCTTCCTCTGTTGGTTTATAATCAACAATGGTCCTAAGGTTACTTATGATTGGCTAGCTACTTTACATCATGGCTCCACAAAACCTATTAAGGATTATATTCTTAGACTTAATGCTTATATCCATCAGCTTGTTTTCCAACCCATAAATATTGAGATGTAATTTATTTTATGTTGTGGCCTTATTCCTCCACTAAAACAATGATTGAAGTATGATACATGTGAGTCATTGGTTCACCTATGCTATAAGGTTATTGACTTCGAACATGATCTTCTATCTGCACACATCATAGATTCCCCACACACCTCTATAGCTAGTTCCTCACCTAGTTCTCTGATAGAACCTACGTTTGAGAATCCTACAAAATCTCCATCCTTACCTCCCAAGAAAATAAATAAGTCTAAACCCTCCTCACCACAAAATTATACTCCTCCTACCACTCCACCTTAGCTGCGCCATCCTTTGCATTTCTATTATCACTGATGTGTTATATATTTTAATTACCGAGTGGTTTATTCACCTACCTTACAACCAACATCATCCACAACATCAGAGACAATGTTCACCTGATCAACCTTTTTGTAACTTTCACCACATAAGTGGCCATATGGATAATGACTGTTGTGCTCATGTATAATTAACTAAGCTATAAATTGAAACTAATATCTACATAGCTTCAAAATAAAATGTTAATTAAACAATGAACCATCAAGACAAGAGATTAAAGGAAATGCTTCTTCAATGCATAAATGAAACTACATGCTAAGATATTTCCTAGTTTCTATGATTTATAACTTAAACTATGACCATATGAAGAACATAAGCAATCAAAGTGGATTGTTTCTTGATCTCAAGGTGTAGACACCTGTAGTTTGATCAAAGCACTATTATTCCTAATATTGCACTAATTATTATCCTTCTCACAAATTTATGACACCTCTTCAATTATAAAAGGAATGATAACCAGATCATACCAAGATAAGAACTCATATGCTAATCAAACACCACAATCAATAAGATGAACACAATTCGCCAAAAAAAATTTACACAAAACCTTTGCAAAATAATGAGCAAAAATATCATATATTATTATGAAACTCAATGAAATGCAATGAGAATGGGCCTTGCTTATATATGCAAGGTAAAAAAATCTAAGAACCAATCTAGGTCATAGATCAAGCCATAAATCAAAGAACCAGTCAAGAAAATAGATTTAGGAAAGAACTAGACATCAAGGATCTATTCAATACCATAGATCAAGGAAAGAACTATACCTAACAACTAGATAATATGCCCCTAATATCTAAATAAATAAAAATAAATATCCACACACATAAGTGAGTGCAGATAAATATGATAAAGGTAAATAAAACACTTAGGCGAACATGAGCTAAGGTAAATACCTACTCTAACAGCCCCCAAGTGAAACTAGGGGTCAAAATAGAAGTGGCATGTCCACAGTATGATCCCTAGTAACTAGGATTGATGAGGTACTCATGTACAATATATCCATGAAGAAATATTGAACCAAAAGAAGGAAAGAATCCTACTAGAAGGAAATAGAAAGAATAAAAAGGAAGATGTTCTCACGAACACCCCCCAAGAACAAATTCTGAAACCCTAAGCATGCCACAAAAATCAAGCTACCGAGGTGATGAAAAAGGCTTCACAAAGATGTTTGCAACCTACTGCTGTGTTAGAGTGTACTCCAAACAAAGAGATCCATCCTAAATGTGCTGACGAATGAAGTGGATGTGTATCTCAATATGCTTGGTCCACTGGTGCTCAACTGGGTTGGAAGAAATGTGAATTTCACTTTGGTTATTACACCAAAGTATAGTCAGTGAATCCTATGGGAATCCAAACTCTGTCAATAACTATCAAAGACAAAGAATCTATTGAATTGTTGTAATTGCTTCCATGTACTTTGCCTCTGAAGATGAAAGTGTAATAGCCTATTACTTTTTGCACACCCAAGCAACTGGAGAATAAACAAGACAAAAAATATAGCCATAAGTGGAACACTTTTCATCAATAGAACCTTCCCAATATGAATCTGTATATCCAACCAGCTGAGTAGAACCCTTAGTGTAGTGTAGGCCAAAGTGTTAAGTGCCCTGCAAACAACGCAAAATCCTTTTAAAATCTGCAAGTGATTACTATGAGGAGAATGTGCAAACTGAGATACAAGCCCTACTACAAATGAAATATTAGAGTGTGTATGGGTTAAGTACATGAGACCTTCAACCAACTACCTATATAATGTAGGATCTCAAAGTGGAGTGGTACATGTGGAAGTAAGAGTAACCCCATACTGAAAATGAGATGGACTTGGCTTGCAATTAGTCATTTAAAAGCATTGAAGAAGATCATGGGTGTTTTTTCGCTGACTCAAATGAAACCCTAAATCTGTCTGAGAAATCTACAAACTAAGGAAATAATGCAATAACCAAACATCTATCATGTCAAACTATGTGGAAAGAGCCCTCTGAATAGTCTGAATGTGGGAAGAAGAAATGTCAGTAAGTAATAGATCATCAACATACAAGACAAGTATTACAATATCCTCACCAACATGCTGAAGATACACTATATGATTAAAGTGGCAATGAACAAAACCAGTAGATAGAAGAAAATAATCCATCTTCTCATACCAATCCCAAGGGGCTTGTTTGAGACCATAGAGAGACCTTCGGAGCCTACAAACAAGAGAAGAATTCTAAAAAAATCCAACATATTGCTCTATGTATATTTCCTCTTGTAAATATCCATGTAAGAAGAAAATCTTCACATCCATCTAGTATATGGGCCACCCTTGTGATGCAGAAATAGCAAGTACAAGGTGTACATAATCCATCTTGGCAACGAGTGTAAAATTATCAGAGCAATTTATACCTTCAACTTGTGAAAAACCCTTTGTAACAAGATGAGCCTTATACTTGTCAATGGACCCATCAGCTATATATTTGGTTTAGTATACCCAATTACACCTAACCATCTTTCTTCCTTTAGGAAGAGATACCAAATCCCAAGTATGATTATTCATCAAAGAATAACAATAAAATGTCATCCCATCATCCCACTACTATATCCCATGAGCCTTTGAAAAATACTGTGGATCCTCAGAAACTTCTTGACACAAAAGTCCACAACCTCTAGAATGTGCGTGATAATGCCTAGTGGGTGGTAGATCCTGTATGAAATGTGTTGCCTCAAAAATTGTAGTACGATCCCACTTAGGCATAGTGGCAACCTCAGTGAAAATAGGATCCTCAACAACATCTATAACCTCCTTATTAACCTCCTCAAATAATGGATCCTCAAGATGAGATGAAGAAGAAAAAGGAGGCACTAAAGAAGATGAAGAATCATGAGGATTGAAGCACTCATCAGACTGAACATGTGTTTGAAAAATAACATCATGAGTATCAAAATATAGAATTCGATAATCTCTCATGTCCTCAAAATACCCTACTTAGATAAATGGTTTTCTATTCTTATCCAAAGCTTTCCTGTTCTTATTTAGCACAAAGGCCCAAACATGGCTCCTAAAGACTCAAAAAAATGAGACATCTGGCTTAGTGTTGGACCAAGCTTCCTCTAGAGTCAAATACTCAAGTGCTCTATGTGGTATGTGATTCTAAATATAGTTACCACAATTAACTGCTTTTGCCCAGTAGATAGGAGGTAAATCTCTAGAATGCATCACACAATTAGCCATTTCCTTCAAAGTTTTGTACTTCCATTCTTCTAAGCCATTATGTTGTGGAGTATAAGGAACAGAATGTTGGTGAATAATGCCTTCAGTTGCCAAAAAATTAGAAAAGTCATTGCTGAAGTACTCCCCCCACTATCAGTATGAAGGTTCTTTATGTAACTAGAATATTGTTTCTCGACCAAAGTCTTTAAGACTTTGAAATGTGAAAAAACATAACTTTTATACTTGATAAAATAAACCCAATTATGCCTCGAGAGATTATCAATAAATGTAAGTGCATACTTAGCTCTATTGAAAGAGGGGGTAGGAAAAATCATCAAGTCACTATGCATAAGCTCAAGTGGTGAAGAAACTCTCTTGGAAAAATTCTTAGGAAATGGATCTTGGTGTTGTTTCCCTAATGCATATCTAGAGAAAACTTCCTCAAGACAAGAAACTCTAGGAATACCATCTACCATACCATGAGTTCTTGAATCCTTTAAATATCTACAATTGAGATGTCTAAATATTTCATGCCAAAGCTTACTCTCTGAATATGCATAAGAAAAAAATCCTGTCCCTATTTACGAAGTGTCATCAAAATCCTCAAATTGATATAGTCTAGAACTATGATCAACAATACCTTAAGCAACAAGTGAATGAGGCTCCAAAAAAGTTCGTACTTCTGCCCTATGTGGTGTAAAAGTCACTGTTTTTCCTTAACCAGAATGAAAACTTTGATATATAGAAAGAAAAATTGTGGTAATGTTATGAACATACAATGCATCTTGTATACTACCACCATCAATGTGTATATCACCTTTTCTCCAATAGAAAGAAAGAAAGAATCTCCAACATCAATTTTGGAAGTAGAACTCAAACCTAGAGAAACAAAAGATTCCTTGGAGGAAGTCATGTGATGAGGAACACCAGAATCTATAACTCAACTATCTACAAGTGGTGACTGATATCTCCTAACAACATTAAGTGCTTTTCCATGTTGATCAGAAGGAGGTGGAGTGGAGATAAAAATTTTGTGTTTCTTTACTGTATCCTCTAAGGATTGTATTCACTTATAACACCTATGTTCTTCATGACCAATACCCCCACAAAAAGATCATGAAAGGCTAGACTTATTCTTGGATTTAGAAGACTCCTTGGGTTTAGAGTTGTTTTATTTGGGTTTAGGAGCACTTTGAGATGGAGATGGGGTGGATGTGGTTTTATTTTTTGTTTTCCCTTGCCCTTAGATTAGATGCAACTAATACATTTTGAGAGGTGAAAGACTTAAGGTGAGAAAATTTGGATTCTTCCCTAGTAAGTCTTTCACAAAATGTTTCTAAGTTAGTCATTTTGAATGTGTCACCTAAGGCATCCATGCTAGAGAAAAAGGTAGAAGAAAAGATTTGAAATTGTCCTCTCAGCTTAGATAGAATCAATTTAACACACTTTTCATCTTTCTTATCTCTTCCACTCCCCTTCAATTGTGTCAAAACATGCTTGAACTTGGTAAAATACTCTATAATTGTTGGAAAATATTTAGGATTAAGAGAGGTGATCTCAATTTAAAGTTGCATGGCTCTCATATGATCCACCTTACTAAATAAATCCTCTAATTTCTCCCATATTTTTAAAGGAGTCACATTTTTCCAAATGAAAAAAAATACCGTCACTTACATAAGTTCCTATCAAACCCATAAACTCATCAAATTTTCACTGGTACTGAAATTTCTCATATTCTCTAGTAAACATTGGTTTTTCTGAAGAAGTTAAAGCCCATAATCCTTTCCACTTGATTATTGTTTCCATTCATGGTTTCCATGTGTGGTAATTATGTGTTGTTAATGACTCAACATGATCTAATGCAGAAGTGGATAAAGATGTCATCCTAAAAAAATCACCAAAATAAATATTTCCAATGGAAAGAGCATAACAAAACAAGTAATTTTGTAAAAAATAGAACTCAAAATTGAGTTACCGATCAAAACATACAAGCTTTTCAGTAATATGCTCTACTATTTATTTTAGTTGCCACTAAAACAAAATAAAATTCTCTTGCCTTGAATCACAAGCTTAAGCCCTCATATGACTATACCATATGCACGCTAATCAAGAATGTTGCAACACAGAAGAAAAAACCCAGTTCAGATCTTGAAAAACCTGAAAAAACCTATAACTTTCTTTTCTGGTTTTTCTTCCTCGCTGATACTAATCCTGAGGTGAACCCGTGCATTGCTCTGCAACAACAAAAAAACTAAAAAATGACACCCTCAAGAAATGATCGAGTTTAGAGTCAAACTTAGGGTTTTTACACCTTTTGGATCCAATGGAAGGCTCTTTTTTGCATAAAAATGCACTCAACAACAACATACAAAAAATACTGAATATATGAATATACAAAAAAATGTTTTCAAAATGAAACTTACATACTGATGTCAACAACAATCGTCTACTCTGATACCATAAAAAGAATGATAACCAGATCATACCAAGCATATAACTCAAATGCTAATCAAACACCATAATCAATAAGATGAAGGTAGTTTTCCAGAATAACTTTAAACAAAACCTTTGCAAATAAATGAGCAATAATGTCATATATTATTATGGAACTCAATGAGAATGGGCCTTGCTTTTATAGTCAAGGTACAACAATCTATAACCAGTCAAGGTCGTAGATCAAGGCATAAATCAAGGAAAGAACTAGTCAAGACCATAGATTTAGGAAAGAACTAAACATAAAAGATCTAGTCAATACCATAGATCAAGGAAAGAACTATACCTAACAACTAGATAATATCCCCGTTATATCTAAATAAATAAAAAGAAATATCCACACACATAAGTGGGTGAGTATAAATAAAGCACCTAGGTGAACATGAGCGAAGGTAAATACCTACTCTAACTAGACTTCTTTAGACTTATTTAACTCATGATCAATAATTTAGCGCTTGTTACCTGGTCCAAGTTAATGTACCAAACTAAACACAAAAACCTTGAAAAACTCAAATGAAATTGATACCTGATGGACAAGATCCGAAGATGCAGATGGATAAGGAAGCCGATGTAGATGAGACGGGCGCACACGGGCAATTCTGCACAGTAGATCCGAGTAACCTGCGAGACACCGATGCTTGACAGAAAAAGACCACGTTAAAAGGTATTTAGGTGGACTGCCCGAGAAGCGGGTCCAGGAAGCGATAAGCTCCCTCGGCGGATGTCAGTCCACGTTTTCAATTAAGCAAAGAAGCATACATGATAAAAGATGTACGTACAGGACTAGATTTTCTGATCAAAGTAATAAACAGAATCTAAACAGCAGACAGAAAGCAACAGAAAACAGGAAACTGTGCAAACAAAACTGGATCTGTGTTACCTGTGTCCTTTTACCTGCCTGCAGGATGATCGGCGTCGATCATGTAGAATCGGCGTCGACTGATATAGATCGGCGTCGACTGATGTAGATTGGCATCGACTGATGTAGATCGGCGTCGATCCGAGACAGAGTGTGAGAAGGTTTGGGAATCACAGAAAACGGAGGCAAGATCGTCAATGTCCGCTGGATCTGTAGAAGCTGGAGAGACACTGGCAAGGCTCCACCTGTGCTGGATGCAGGAACAGAGTCACCAGAAAAACAATGGAGACGTGCGATGTTGATATGATAAGAGCAGAGTAACGGTGCTCCTCTCAGGGATTGATTTGGACAAGATTCGCTCTCACTCGATAGATAAAACTCAAACTTGATGTTCGGAACTCTCTCGTTCTCTCTCTTACAATCTGTGTCTAACCAGAACTGAGTTCTGGGCTTCTATTTGTAATCGGCGCCGACCGAGATTAAATCGGCGCCGTTCCGAAAAATCGGCGTCGACCGAGTACCGGTCGGCGCCGATCGGGGAACAGACTCCCGAAATGGCCAAACGGAGCGATTTCTGGGAAGATGAGAGTGATCCTATCATCTCAAGTACGGGAGATATCCCGCTACTCGGTTTGGGAGGAGGAGAAATAGGGGGGATATATGGATAAAATAGATATGGGGTAGATAAGTGGTTAGGATATATGTAAAAAGGTGTAATTAAATAGTTAATATTTAATTACTCATGGGTAAAACACAATGGGGTGAATTAAACTTAGGATAGGTGTTTAAATCACAAATTGATTAATACTCCAAGGGGGTAGTGGTGATATAAACGTGCCCCAGGTTACCTGAGAAGGTAAACGAATGTGAGGGACACTAAATTGAGTAACCAATTTTAAGTGTCTACATTTTGCCCCTTTTTGTCGAGTAACTTGCGATAAGCAAAGTTGCAAGACAAAAACAAGGAGGTGGAAGAAAGGAAGAAAAAGTGATGATGTGATCCCCCTCAAACTAGGGATGGGATGGGTGATAGAACAAACGATCCCAAGTTTGAAAGAGGTAGATGAAAACGTAGGATGCCCCAGCTGGATGTCTGGAGTAGATCTGATCATTAATGATGCACAAAAATAAATAAAGAGGCAGCAACCTAAAGAACTCACATTGGTAGGGCAGTCTAGACGGTCTCCTCATGAGACGACGTTAGTACCTACAGACCCATGAGTGTAAGGAGGGCTGCAAAATAGTCAGCCTCTAAAGAGAGACACATTGGTAGGGACAACTAGACGGTCTGCAAAGCAGATGACGTTAGTGCCTACAGACCCGTGAACCCTAAGCGGCCAAAAAAGTGAGTGCTCCACGCAAAGGGAACAAACTCGAAATGGATGGTAATATCAAAAATATGTGCCAAAAGGCAACATTCAGCGCACAATAATGACCAGATAAATAAGCCAAGCATCAACACTATGGCAAGAAGATATGGAAAATCGGCGGCGATCACGGGGGCAAGGACTAATCGGACAGCCACCCGACCATCAATAAAACGGGAGAGCCGAGGTGTGCATACCAAACAGGTGCGTCTAATAGGCGGCGCCGACCAGAGGAGGGTGGAGGAGATAGTGTCCTCCACGCATCAGATTTCACGATATAGAGATTGATGTATTTTGTATCAGTGTAGTATGTAGCCTCGATTGGAAGGCATTTTTTTATAACTTGATTGAGAGCCACCCATTTTTTGTTGTAGACACACATGTATATATATAGATTCACATTTCCTTTGTCATATAATTGTTCTCATGCTTTTGATTGATATACATAGATAGAGTGGCGTAATTGTGATGGATATAGATTTGAGATCTGATAGATGATGAATAAATGTGATTGGATAGATATAGACTGATAGAGGATATAAATAGATGTGATTTGATGTGATTTAGATATATGTTAGAGGATTTGAGATGTGATAGGATGGATTGAGATTTAAGCCTGGTCCATGAGGAAAATAGGGTATAGATAGATGTAATGTGACATGGATAGACAAGTGATTAGATGATGTGATAGATAGGTAGGAGTTAATAGCTGGAATGGATTTGATATTTTTGAGATTTTAATTATATTTTGATGAAAATAGATAGATAGACCCACATGTGTTTATAATAGAGGTGATGAGATGTGTTTTGGACAAAGTAGATCAGATGAACTTAGATAAATGATAGGAGTTTGATTAAATTAACATGTTAAATGTTAATTTAACTGGATGAAATAATTGGAAAGACTCTCGGTGAGAGTCAAGGACATATTGAGAACGACCTTGATTAGAAATAAAGGAAATACACCCAGATATGAAGAAAAATGATAAGTTGGACTCCCAACCGACCATAAACAGAATCTGGATAGGAAACCCAAAAGATCATGCATACAAGGCCCTATATGAGGTTAAAATAAACCGGACACTAACTAGCCGCAAACCAGATTTAGGATGGAAACGGAAGGAGCAGTAAGTAAGTATCTTGCCGAAATTTACAAGGGACAGAATACATGTTCATACTGGGAAAATAGGATTCTCCATATGATCGACAAAAGGTCTTATATCTCAGCTTCACGATTTCTGGCAGAAAAGCAAACTGATCAATGCGGGAAGTTTGCTAGATATGGAAAGACTGATCAATACGGGAAGTCTTTCAGCGATGCTAAAAAGTGTACAAACTAACTGAAAGGCTGATCAATGCAAGAAGCCTTGAGTATTCCTTTGAGAAACAACCGTCCTTCAAGGGAGCGGTCTGTATTTTGAATTTTAATGATAGCCATCCTTCGAGGGCATGGTCTATTTTTTTATTTTTTGATTCAGTTGATAATGTATGGATAGCTATCCTTCAAGGGATCAGTCTATCTTTTTTGGATAGCATCTTCTTTTTTTTTTTTTTTGAAAATCTTTTTGGAAGAAGCTGAGTTTAGACCTAGATAGATCAGATAGAGGGGAAGAAAACGTAAAAGAGCACGCACTCATGCCCCGAGTAGATCCGATTAAGATAAGCACTTGGGATAGATGAAGCGGTGATTAAGGTATTCCTACCATGAGGAGGAACATATCCAGAAGAAAAATGCAATGAGTAGAGCCGCGATACTCATATTTAAGGTAAAAGAGACAATAGGCAGAGAACCACATAGTTCCGAATCACCATGAAAGTATATGACTAGTTGTTAGATGGATGAAAGATCTGTCTTGCGACTAAATTTGTGTAAGATAGATTTTAACAGTAGAAGGGCCGTAGATGCAAAGCATTAAGAGGTTCCACTTCAGGTATACCATCCATGGAAGATAGACGATAAGCCCCAGACCCATATTTATGAGTGATAATGTACGGGCCCATCCAGTTGGGAGCAAACTTACCACGCTGACTCCTTTCGAGTGTAGTGACATTTTGGTTTTCTTTAAGAACAAGATCACCAATTTTGAAGTCACGGTGCTGCAAGTGCTTGTTATAAGCACGTTTGACATGCTCAAGATAGACTTGATGATGTTCAAGAGCGTTTAGACGCCGCTCATCTAATAATTCAAGTTGTGCTAGACGATTTTGACGATAGTCCTCATCAGAGACAAATTCTCTGAGAGAAACACGGAGAGATGGGATTTGGACTTCCAAAGGAAGAACAGCCTCAGACCCATAGACGAGAGAGAAGGGAGTAGCACCAGTAGGAGTACGAATGCTAGTCTGATAAGCCCAGAGAGCAAAAGGGATATGTAAATGCCAATCCCTACCAGCTCGACTAGTTACCTTTGCGAGGATATTACGCAAAGTTTTATTGGAAGCTTCGGCCTGGCCATTAGCTTGAGGATAGTATGGAGAAGAAAACTGAGTTTGATATTGAAAGCGTCGCAGAGGTTCTGCAAATCAACGTTCTTGAAAGATTTACCATTATCTGTGATGAGTTTGTGTGGAACACCAAAGCGACAAATGATGTGTTGATAGACAAAATCAACTATGGGTTTAGCCTTTGTTGAAGAAAGAGGGATAGCCTCCACCCACTTAGTAAAGTATTCTGTGGCAGTAATGATAGAATGATGACGCTGTGAAGAACGGGGATTGATGAGACCAATGAGATCAAGACCCCATTGCGAAAAAGGCCACAAATCCGCTGCAGGTTGTAAAGCTTGACTAGGGATATGTGTGAGATTGGAATGTTGTTGACACTTGACACATTTCTTAGTGTATTCACAACAATCTCGATTAAGAGAAGGCCAATAATATCCCAAACGTAAGATGCATTTAGCTACGGCCAAGCCACTAAAATGTCCACCATAGATACCGTCATGGACCTCCTGGATAGCTTTAGATGATTCATGGGTTTTGAGGCACCGAAGCAAAATACCATCAAAGCCGCGTTTGTAGAGGATCCCTCCTAGAATAGTATAGCGATTAGCGCGTTGGATAAAAGATCTTCTACCATTGGAAGTCAGATCTGGAGGAAGCACCGAATGAGATAGATAATCGACGATCTGTTGATACCACTCATCCTGAGTATCGGTTGTGACAGCATGGATTAAAGTTAGTTGCCGAAGATGAGATGGTTGATCTAATCGTTGCACAGCCACATAAAGTCGCGAGTCCTCGGTAAAAGGCGGGATAAGCGAAGCTAACGAAGCCATTGTATCCGCGAATCGATTCGCAGTGCGAGGAATGGCTTGGATAGTGAATTTATCGAAAGATTGGAGTTGAACAAGAATGATATCACGATATTTTTGAAGGATATCATTCTTGCATTGATAGACGCCCGTGACTTGATTAACGATGAGTTCAGAATCACCAAAGATGTCAATATGACGAGCGCCGAGATTAATGGCATTTTGAAGACCCAAGACAAGAGCTTCATATTCAGCCATATTATTGGTGCACTCAAAGTTCAATTTGTGTGCGACTGGGATAGGCGTACCCCAAGGAGGAATCATTACGAAACCTACACCTCCCCCTTGCTGACATTTGGATCCATCAAAGAAGAGTTTTACCTTAAATGGAGACAGACCAAAATCAATTTGTTGGATATATTCATCGGGGAATTGAGCAAGGGGGACTTGAGTGTCCGGAAGAGGAGCATCAGCTAATTGATCTGCAATAACCTGACCTTTGATAGACTTTTGCGGGATAAACTCGAGGTCAAATTCTGTCATAAGCATGAGCCAACGAGTGATACGATCATTGTGATAAGGCTTCGCATGAATTGTCTTGAGTGGATTGACACTTGTGACAATGTAAGTTTTGTGATTAAGGAGGTAATGACGAAGCTTAGAAGTTGCGAAGAAGAGAGCACAACACAACTTTTCAGCTTCGGAATAACGTGTTTCATACTCATGGAGGGTGCGACTGATGTAATAGACAGCTTGTTCTTTACCACAAGTGTCCCAATGCGAGATCATGGCTCCCAGAGCATGGTCAGTCACAGAGATATAAAGATAGAAAGGCTCCCCCTCGCGTGGAGGTGTAAGCACAGGTGGAGAAAGAAGATAAGCTTTGAGATCATCAAAGGCCTTTTGGCAATGCTCATCCCATTCAAAATGAACATTCTTACGGAGGAGATGATGAAAAGGTTGACAACGGTCCGACAATTGTGAGATAAAACGACGCACTGATTGAAGACATCCTTGGAGACTGCGGAGTTGCTTTAAGTTAGAAGGGGGAGGCATCTCAAGGATAGCTTTTATTTTTGCGGGGTCTACTTCAATACCCCTAATGGAAATGATAAAGCCTAAAATTTTACCAGTGAGAACGCCAAACACGCACTTAGATGGATTTAGACGAAGACAAAAGCGAATAAGCCTCTCAAAGAGAGGTGCAAGAATGAAAAGATGATCCTGACGACGTTTTGATTTACCGAGGAGATCGTCGACGTAATCTTCCATAGTTTTGTGTAAGAGATCATGGAAGATGTAGGTCATTGCTCACTGATAGGTTGCTCCTGCGTTCTTAAGACCGAAAGGCATGACACGATAACAAAAGGTCCCCCAAGGAGTTATGAAAGAAGTCTTATGTTGGTCTTCTGGTGCGATGAGAATTTGATTATACCCAGAGAAACCATCCATAAGAGAAAGCATCTCATGACCCGCAGTTAAATCCACGAGTTGGTCGATATTAGGTAGAGGGAAATCATCTTTTGGACAAGCAAGATTAAGATCCCGGAAGTCGGTACAAATTCAAATTTTCCCAGTAGCTTTAGTTACTGGTACTACATTGGAAACCCATTGTGGATAATCGATGGGTTGGATGAAATTAGCCGAGAGCAAGCGCTGCAATTCTTCTTTAACAAGAAGGGCTACTCTAGGGTGCATTTTACGCAATTTTTGTTTAACCGGTTTGATGTCGGGAAGAGTAACGATATTGTGAACCACGATATCGGGATCGAGTCCTGGCATATCCTCATATGACCAAGCAAAGGCTTGACGATGGTTGGAAAGAAAAGTGGTAAAGTCTCCTAACTCCTGTGGATTAAGGGATTGGCCGACCTTAATGATGCGAGGGTCTTTAGAAGTCCCTATATTAAGGTCGACAGTGGCTTCGTTGAGAAGCGTAGACGTGTCAGAAGGAATGGTTTTAGGAAGATAGGAATCCTCTGCCCCCAGATAGGTGAGAACAGAATCATCATCCGCACAGTGGATAGTGTTGATAGTAGGAGAGTCGTCTCCAACTATTTCAGGGAAAACTAACGGTATGGAAGTGGACCTGTCATTAGTCTTATAGGCTAGTGGCCCTAAGGAAATGGTATTGACTAAAAAAAAAAGTTAGACGGGATGGAAATGGCGTCGTCCACATCGAGTGATGCTTCTGACCTAGCGGGAGAAGATGGTTCCTCAATAGGAAGAGGCTCATTGAGAACAGTGACGGTGGCTTTTGAAAGAGGTTTAAATCCTAAACCAAATTTTTGATGTGGCATGAGAGTTGGAATGGATGCGAGGTCATGCACACCTTGTTCATATTTTCCCAGGCCAAAGCCCTTCCACGCGCATCGATATAAATAAGTTTTTGCAAACGTGGGATTCTGTAGACAATCGAACCCTGTTAAATAAGGTTTGGTCCTAGGAGGAGAATCCGGGCGATAGTGAGGCGTATCAAGACCACCGTAAATGAAATTAGTCTGTTGATTGGGCAGACCAATGGTGACGATGCGACCGAGACCTGGCTGATATTCAGGTTGTTTGTCTGGTCTACCATACTCACTAGGTTTGAGATGGGCGTCAAAAGAAAGGAGAGGAAGCTCTCCCAGTGAGAAACGCTGCAATGTCTCTTCTAGATTTTGTAAATCCGGTAGTTTGGTTGCAGGTATGGAAGAAGATGAGGCCCCGTCAGGAGAACAAGCATTTTCCTTTAGAGGGGCAGGACCCTGTGGTCATGTCGCATTGTGCGGAAGGAAAAGGATCTCCTGGATGAGTATAGATTTTGCCCTCATATTGATATTTTAAGCATCGATGGAGGGTGGATGGGACACAATGCATTGCACGAATCCAGGAGCGTCTGAGGATCATATTATAGTGGAATTTCCCTTCAACAATGTAAAAGAGTTCGTGAAGCAGCTTCTTACCTACTCGAATGGGTAGGACCACAGTTCCTAAAGTAACTGCTAGCTGATCGTTAAATGATCGAAGAGCAAAAGGCGGGGGTGACACTACGTTCTTTGGTAACTTAAGCTGTTCGAATGTGTGCGAGGAGATGACGTTAAGTGCAGCACCACTGTCGATCATAATGCGTTTTAATGTAGTGTTGTCGATTTGGACTGTGATAAAGAGGGGAGCCTCCAAATCCTCGGAAGAAAGGGAAGGAATTTCCGAATCTTCAAAAGAAATGGTGGTTGATGGTCTATTCAATCCAACAACCATCTCGAAAGGCTGGGGCTCATCTGAATTCACTGCGATGCGACGCAGATTATCAATCAGAGCCTGGCGATGTTGCGGAGAGGATTGAATGAGGTCAAAAAGAGACATTTTGACCGGAGCCTGGGTGAGTTGTTTCATAACACTCTCCTCAACTGATACATGGGAACTTGAGCCCGAGGTGCAGCACGAATAGAGACTCGGGGTCTCGAGGCTAATGAGGAAGGAGAAATTCCTTCGGGGGCTGCAGAAATGACAACCCGATGGTCGAGATGCTGTAGATGAAGATGGATTATCATACTGTTGGGTTCTAGTGGCGATATGAATTGTGTCGATTTGAGAAGGTGGAAGATCATTTGGAGTGGAATCACTAGAAGTAGAGGTCTGAGTAGATCGTTGGGGCTCAGATGGAGCTATGATGACAGGAGATACTTGTTCCTCATCCTCCAGCAAAAGATCACTTTCTTCCAAAAGGTTGTTGACAACAGATTGAAGAGCTTTACACCTCTCAGTATCATGACCCGGGGTACAGTGGTAGGCGCAAATCAAATCAGAGTTAAACCAGGCAGGTTTAACTCCTTTAGGGTTATAGGGTTTAATCGGAGGAAGAGATATGGATGAAGATTGGATAAGTTGGTGAAGGATTTCAGTATAGAATCCGTTAGACAAAGATGAGGACAGGGATGATGAAGGCACCTCTTCTACTTTAACAGACTGCCGAGGTAAAAGGACTTGCATGTTAGGTTTGACAGTCTTTTTAGGGATCATCTTATTTTTTTGGACATCTGGAGGAGCAGCCCTGGGCACTTGAGGTGGAAGTAAGTGAGACATGATTGATTTCGATGGAGGAGGAGCCCCTAAAATAGATTTTGAAGATGATGGAGATGTGACAGGTGTCGCGGTCTTCAGAGGTAAAGGAGGCTGCTTGGTCGAAACTACTGATGATTTAGATAATGTCGATTTAGATGAGGAAGAAGCTCCCAAAGTAGGTCTAATCGGAGGAACAAAGGGTGCCCTGGTTTTTGGTAATGAAGATGACGATTTTGATAAAGGAGGTGACGTCTTTTTAATAGGTAAGTCCACTTTTCGAGGTGCTGGTGAAGAATGTGTTGTAGAAGAAGATGATGGTTCTGATAAGTTTGCAGGAGAAGACGCCTTCTCAGTGGATAAATCCAATCTTTTATGAGGCGTAGATAGAGATTTTTGCGGGAAAGCACCCAGAGTCTTGAATACGTGAACTATAGGCTTTCCCTTTTCAGGGATGGTGACAATTTCAACCGCATAAGGTGATTGTAACCTTTCCGGAGAAAACAAAGGGGGAGATGCTGATGACGCAATGTTAGATTTTGGTTGTCTCGGTCTAATTTCGGGAACCGAGTGTATAGGTGTCGGTGCTACTTCTTTAGATTTTCCTTTAATGGGCGAAGCAGCATTGGTGATGGAAGAAGTGAGTGATGAAGAAACAGCTCCTTGCAAAGGAACTACTTCTGGTACAGTAATTGTGGGTGAAACTACTGTAGGAAAGGAAACAGGAAGAGTCAAAATCGAAGACGCTTCCGTTGAAGTTGGTACAACTATAGGTACGTTCACCAATGGCATAGTCACAGCAAAAATGGGAGAAACAGAAGTAGGTGTATCCGTGCAGTGGAAACTCGAAGGGATGTAATTGCCTCGAGCACTGAAAGAATGTCCGACGATGAGACAGATGAGGATGACACTGTCTCGGGTATGGATGGAAGGTCAAACAAAGAAGCGGAGAGGATGAATCTGTATCTAGCAATGTAGGAATATTCGAAGATGAGCTATTTGAAGATGGTGGAATCCCAGCGATTAGCGAAGTAAGAAGGAGGTTCTGATTCGGTCGATGTGTTCGCAGATGGCTTAGTTTCAGAAGAAGATTCTTCAGTAGAGATGAAGTTGATAGTATGAGTGTTTGGTTTTTGAGACTCTGAAGCATTATGGTTCGGGGAATGATTAGGAAAAGGTTGTTTAAAAACATCCAGCGCTTGATTTGGGGGAGCATTTGGGTTATCCAGAATGAGCTCACCTCTATCAATGAATTTCTGGACAAGATTTTTGAAGGTCTGACATCGTTCAATGTCATGACCTTTGGTTCTATGATAATGACAGAAATCATTTTCCCTATACCAGAATGGACGTTCTTGGCTTTCATCAATATTCCGAATGGGGGGAAGTTCGATCATGCGAACTTCCAACATTTTCTCTAAGATAGAAGCATATGATTCCCCCAATGAAGTGAAAGATCGAGATGACGAGGACCCTTTTCGAGAAGATGAGGAGTCTCTCCGTGGTGTTTGATTAGAAGTGTTATCGGCTCGTGATGTTTTTAATACGATAGCATTGGTGGATCCCTGTTCTTGTCTTTAGAAGTGGAAGGATTTGATTTGGTAAACCGAGAAAAATCTGGTTTAGACTTAGAGTGAAGTTTTAACTTCCCTTGTTCAATGGCGCGAGACTCAAGTTTGCGTGCCATCGTAAAGGCTTCTTCAAATGTATGAAAGGTCTGGATCCTTAAAGTGGAAGAAATATGATTAGCACAAGATCGAGTAAACAACTCGATCTGTTGGGGTTGAGGAAGGGAGAAAGACAATTGGTTTACTATCCCTCTCCAACGAGTGACAAAGTCTGCAATAGACTCATCATCGAATTGACGAATGTTATAAAGATCTGTAATCGAGATCTTATGCGCGATATTTATTGAAAAGTTTTCAACAAACATCTGAGCCAATTGAGAGAAAGAAAACAAGGAATGTTGAGGAATGTTATTGTACCAGTCTAAAGCAGGGCCTGCTAGAGACATAGGAAAAGTACGGAGCATAAGCTCCTGATCTTGGACTATGAGGTAGCAAGCATGTTTGAATGCTCACAAATGCTGTTGAGGGTCCTCCCGACTATGGAATTTTGAGAATTTAGGAAGTTCCCATTGGGGAGGATAAGGCTTAAAAGCCACTGAGGGGTGAATGGGTTCATTACACACTTCTTCAAAAGAGTATGAAGGACGAGCCCCTTTGGTGGAGGCTTCCAAGTCTACGATTTTCTTGAAAAGAATTTGAACCACGTCAGATTGAGGAGGAGGCATAGTGGCATGTCCTACATAGGAAGCAGATGGTGGATGTTGTTGAGGTGTCAACGGGGGATTCATCTGTTGATTGATAGGATGATAAGAGGAATAACCAGGTGTTCTGGGTGACGCCTGGTGAGGTATTTGCTGTGAAGGAGCCTGTGTATAGGCAGGCTGTGAGACAATAAGTGGTTGAGAAAATGAAGGTTGGATGACGGATACGGAGCCTGTGATTGGTGGACTCCTATGCTTGTTGACTGAATCAGAATAGATTGAGGAACATGGGTGTCGATTTGATTGGACATGGTGGGGAACAAGACCTGAAAGAGGAATTTTTACTGCCGGATTAGTTATTAAGGGTGCCGATGCTAGAGGATGGGTGAAGGTCACTGTTGCCGGAACATTGGAAGAAAAACCCACTGGGGGCCGAGAAGCAGGAATCAACTGACTAGTCGAAGGGGGTTGACTCATGAAGAGGTACTGACCCTGGGATACAATGGACGGCATAGATGAATTAACAACAATATGTGGGTGAGCAGACGCACCCATGATAGCCAGAGAAGAGGACTTCTCAGAAGTAGGTTGTGGAATAGTTGAGGTAACTGCGGCATTAGGAATAGGTAAGACTATTTGAGAACTAGTCGATACAGTCGGTGGAAGAGAAAAAGGAGGCACAGGTGCGCCACCCTCTTCCGTGGCTCAAGGTGAGAAAAATGATGCTAACTGTTCTACAAAAGCCTGGGATGGTTCACGAGGATAATCGTACACTTGTTGGATTGGTGGTCCCTGATCAGATATTTGAATAGATTTGTGTACTAGGTAGTCCATGAGGGCTACCGGATTGCGATCAAGGAGCGCCTGAAATTCAGGATCCCCACGAGGAACATACTCTAAGTCAGAAGCAGATGATATTTCTGAAGGACTAGGGGAAGCTGGACGTGATGGGGTTGCTTTGGCTTGATAGAAAGGATTATATGACCAGGATGGGGAACCAACTAACAGTGGTCCCGAGGAAGATCTGGGGGGTGCCGAAACATCCACACTAGTGGTGATCTCGGAAGAAGAAGGGGCTAGTTGAGCCATTCTTCTAGATTGTAACCGAGTGATGACCGTCATAAACACGCAGAAAAGAAGATTGACCTAACTAATGCACAGACAATTCAAGCAGCGTAGGTGATTATCTCCTTTAAATTTTGATGCTTTTAAGAAAGAAAATATTAGGGAAGGATTTTTAGAACAGGAACTACTCAGATAGCCAAACTAAGGATGGTTTGGGGAATGTTTGGTGAGGAGTCCCGAAGGCACTTCAGTAAAATACCGGTACGTGGCTTGATATAGGGGCCTACCCCCGCACTTCACACACCGCTGCGATAAGGGAGTCGGGTGCTTTGCCAATATATACCAGAACTTCGTGAATTTATAGCGCGGCCCGAGTACCGCGTAGGCTCTTCCTCTTGGATGTCACTTCCAAGTAGGCGAGGCCAGGGAAGGAATTTTTGTTTAAATGCTTTATACCTAGTGATTTTGGCTTTGTGTGCAAGGGTGAAAAATAAAAATCAAATAGTGTCACTACCGATTTTGATCAATTTTCCAGCCTAATTAAAACTAGATGAGAAACATACAACAGCAATGACAAAGAAAGAGTTCTTTTTAAGCACTTAAAAATGAAGTGTTTGATTTCGATGAAGACAAGTCAAACAGATTCTTTCCCAAATGCGATTAAATTCTTTTTAAGCACCAAAAATTGAAATGTTTGAATGTGATAGAAAACAAACAATTTTTTTTTATTTTATATTATTTAGTTCCTAAAAGGAGAAAACACCGTAAAAGAGAAATACCTGTAGATTTAGCTCTCCAAGGTGTGTGGACTTCAAAAAGTGCACGTTGTTGAGCTCTTCCCCTCGAACAATCCCATGAACAAGCAAAGTGCTCCGCAAGAAAAGGTTAAGAAAACACCAAACAAGATCCAGAAAGATATATCCAGATAATGGTGAAACGAAAAATTTCTATTTTAAGGAACTAGAAAAATTTCAAGATAATGATTTCGCATAAAGAGCAAGATTGAAATGATGAAAAGAAATGCTCAAACAGAACTGATAAAAATCAGTGAGGAAAAAGAACAAAGCTCAAAACTAAAAAGAGATGAACTTACCAATAAGGGACTTTGGTTGGGTCCCACCGGGCATGCCAGAATGTAGATCAAGAATTTAGCGCTTGTTACCTGTCCAAGTTAATGTACCAAACTAAACACAAAAACCTTGAAAAACTCAAATGAAATTGATACCTGATGGACAAGATCCGAAGATGTAGATGGATAAGGAAGCCGATGTAGATAAGACGGGCGCACACAAGCAATTCTGCACAGTAGATCCAAGAAACCTGCAAGACACCAGTGCTTGACAGAAAAAGACCACGTTAGAAGATATTTTGGTGGACTGCCCGAGAAGCGGGTCCAGGAAGCGATAAGCTCCCTCGGCAGATGTCAGTCCACGTTTTCAATTAAGCAAAGAAGCATACATGATAAAAGATGTACGTATAGGACTAGATTTTCTGATCAAAAGTAATAAACAGAGTCAAAACAACAGACAGAAAGTGATAGAAAACAGGAAACTGTGAAAACAAAGCTGGATTTGTGTTACCTGTGTCTTTTTACCTACCTGCAGGATGATCGGCGTCGATTATGTAGAATCGGCGTTGACTGGTAGAATTGGCGTCGACTGATGTAGATCGGCGTCGACTGATGTGGATCGGTGTCGATCCGGGGCAGCGTGTGAAAGGTTTGAGAATCAGAAAATAGAGGCAAGATCGTCAACGTCTGCAGGATCTGCAAATTCCAGAGAGACACTGGCCAAGGTCCACCTGTGCTGGATGCAGGAACACAGTCACCAGAGAATCAATGGAGATGTGTAATGTTGATGTGATAAGAGCAGAGTAACGGTGCTCCTCTCAGGGATTGATTTGGACAATATTCGCTTTCTCTCGATAGATTAAACTCAAAATTGATGTTCGGAAACTCTCTCGTTCTCTCTCTTACAATCTGTGTCTCTTTCAATCTATGTCTAACCAGAACTGAGTTCTGGGCTTCTATTTGTAATCAGCGCCGACCGAGATTAAATCAGCGTCGTTCCGAAAAATCGGCGTCAACCGAGTACCGGTCGGCACCGATCGGGGAACGGACTCCCAAAATGGCCAAATAGGGCGATTTCTGGGAAGATGAGAGTGATCCTATCATCCCAAGTACGGGAGATATCCCGCGACTCGGTTTGGGAGGAGGAGAAATAGGGGGGATATATGGATAAAATAGATATGGGATAGATAAGTGGTTAGGATATATGTAAAAAGGTGTAATTAAATAGTTAATATTTAATTACTCATGGGTAAACAAAATGGGGTGAATTAAACTTAGGATAGGTGTTTAAATCACAAAATGATTAATACTCCAAGGGGGTAGTGATGATATAAACGTGATCCAGGCTACCTGAGAAGGTAAACGGATGTGATGGACACTAAATTGAGTAACCAATTTTAAGTGTCTACATTTATCTAGGATTAAGAGCTTCTTTTCATTTTTTCTATTGAGCTATCTTGCTTTGCATTTACACTACACATTTCATCTAAGCATTAGATAAATGGGAAGAACCATAAGGCCTAGAAGCCATTAATGGTGAGATCCCATTCTCATAATCACAAACTGATTTCTTAGAATCCTTACTAAGTTCATTTGTAAAAGCTTTCAAGAATAGAGGATAACTAGGTATGTTAGATTGCTTATTTATTTCAAGTTTAATATATACAAAGTGATGAATCCTTACTTATTTATTATCTGATGGTCCATTGACTTGTTTGTTTAAATCCCTTGGGTTTTCTTAAGTGTTCTTACCCCATTTTATAGCTTTTACAAATTTTCATTGAACACATTTGGCACGCTCGGTGGGACTCTTAGTCCATCCTCCATTAATGGAGTCATTTTGAAGCTTTTATTTCAGTTTCTAACCTTTTGCATGTTTTCTGTAGGGTTAAATATTTTTCCTTGGGATTTTTAGCTAGGTTTTATGTAGTTAACCTTCATTTTTCATGCCACTTTGTTGGGTTTATGTTAGAAATTACATTTAATGGCTAAATTATAACGTGTTGAAATTTTTAGAATTTCATTTTCCGTGATGTTTGGTGGTTTTTCATGCACGTGTGCAGACACCACCAAATCAATGCACATGAATATGATAGAAAGTACACATGCTCAGATTAGCATGTGCACACACTTGAATCAGTGTGTACAAACCTTTCTGGATGTGCAAGCACCCCTTATGTTTTTGACCCTCTGTCAAAAATTTTTCTAGGCACGCGTATACACAATCTGTAGTGCGCACACACCCTGATCAGTGTACATGTATCTCTCTACCTGCGTAGGCACCTAGATGACTATCATTTTTATCAAAGGCACGTATACAAAATTATCCACATGTATAAACCCTGAAGGGTGCACATGTGTCTCTGTTTGATCTGGGCTTTTTTGATTTTCTTGGTTTTCTATATTTTTTGCAGGGTTCTAATAGTGGTTTACAGGTTTCTTTTCAAACATATTTTTCATACTAACTTAGTTAAAGTTTTTTCATTTTTATGTGTAAAGGTTTGAAACACGTATGCTTCCCTCGCACCTTTCTAGGTGATCTTAGGAATAAAAAACATTTCACTACCTTCTTCATACTTTCAAAACGATTCAATTAGCTTTCAAAGTTGGTTAAAAGGAACATTTTTTCCCAATTTACTTAAGTATTTTCAATTTCTTGAAAAATATAAGTGAGATACCTTGTTGTGTATGCTCTTTCCTTACATTTTAGGATGATCTGGGAAATCAAAAACAACATCTTGTCTCCTTTATATGACGTATTGGAAAATTACTAATCTTGGTGTATAGGACCAAAATCATGTGTCAAAGAATCAAAATCAAAACCATGCTAACATGTTTGATGTAAGTTGTCAATTTTTTGCAAAACTTCATCAAGTCTAAAAAGATAAAAAAACACACCACATTCATCACACTATATATACAGGGTCATAAAAGGGTACGTCCCTATCCACTTAACTAGAATGTAACCCCTTTGGCATAATACCTTAAGCTACAACAATGGGGGGGGGGGGGGGTGTTCTAGGAATCCTAAAGTAGTTCACCGCCAAGTAACCTCATGGAAAAAATAGTAAGTGCTGTAACTTATCTACTTGACTAGTTTTTACATTGTGAGATAGAGTCAAAGTTGTTCATATCGCAACCCCAGTGACGGTAGAACTGAATGCACTAGTTTATCATTATATCAGAAGGGGGTAAAGCAAAATTGAGATACTCCCAAACTATTCAGTGTGAATTTTTTGGGTAAATTGCCTTGCATCTAGACAACTTGTGACACCTATTGGTGCTTGATTTTATCCTTTCCAAGCCTGTTTGAAAAACTGTGGAGCTGTTCAGATAAAGTGAAAAAATTAAGGAAGTTGGAAAAATTCATCTCTTTGAAGTCATTTGTAGTGATCATTAGATAAAATGGGTGAAATTGTCCCAAATGTCCCTTAGGTTGTTTGTGCATCAAATGACCGATTTTGCCACAAGTCTTTCTTCATTGAATTTTTTGGAATTTTTTTCCCAAGTGTCCCTTGGGCCATCTGTGCATCAAATGACTGATTTTACCGCAATGCTTTCTTCATTGGATTTTTCAGAAAAAAATTTCCCAAGTGTCCCTTAGGCCGTCTATGTGTCAAATGACTGATTTTTCCACAAGTCTTTCTTCATCAGCTTTTTTGAAAAATATTTCCTAAGTGTCCCTTGGACCATCTGTGCCTCAAATGCCTAATTTTTTCACACGTTCTTGTAAATCGGCTATTTTGGAGAGTTTTGTTCCAAGTGTTCCTCATGCAGCTGATGAATCGGAAGAGGACATGTGGCTGGCTTAGTTTAAATAATTGTAAAAGTGTCCCGAGGCCCGATTCCAATCTTATTTTTCCATGTGTATAGCTCAGATTAAAAGATGAAGAGACCAAGATCAACGGTAGTTTTACATCTCATCAATTTGACTACCGTTAGAGTCTCATGATGTTTGGAAGTGTTGTTTTTACATATTTCTTCATCAAATTTTTTGGTAGGTACATGTTGTTCCGGTATGCATGGAAAATGGAATCACTTTAAGAGCTCAATCTGTGAATTTGAGGGACTTTCGAGGTAGATCTTGCTCAAACTCATGTGTAAAATGTGAAGTACCAGATCCAGAAGTTACAGAGTGAAGTTGCTAAGGAGAAGAGGAGAAATGGTGAAAGGAAATGGGTCTATATGTGCCAAGGATGGAAAACATGCCCCAGTTAAAGCAATGATGACATTATTTGTAATGATTCACCTTTTTGAAGCATCTGGCAACCTTTTGGGCATTATTCTGTTAAATTTCCCTTTCTACGAATCATGATGAATTTTTGTAACAAAATTGATGCTCAAAATATTCCTTGCTTGGGAAATATGGCTCAGATGTAGTAGAATGTTATATAAGGCATGTTTTAGATATGAAAGAGGTCGGGATTTCATTTTCACAAGAAATTTTTGAGAAAAGCTCATCCTCTGAGAAAACTTTTCTAAAAAACCAGGTTAACTTTCTTTGTGTTAGATTTTCATTCATGTTGAGTTGGCTACAAGTGTATAGCTATCAACAAGCTCTGAGATTGTTTAAATAACTCTCCCCTGCTGATGAATCTAATAAATTTTGAGTTAATTTGTGTCAAATATCTAGCAATTTTGTGTTTATTTCATTTTCAGAATGCATGCAAGTAGTTTTTCTTGTTCCTATTGCAATCTTGTATCAAAATATCTCTAAAATCACACAGATCTCAATCCTTGTGATAGTTTAGTGGCATCTGCAATTTCATTTTTTAGAAGAGCTTTCATCTGGGAGTGAAATAAATGGTTTAAAATCACTTTTCTTTCATATATTGATACAGATTGTTTGTAAGCCTCTGGGTGTACCTCAGGCGTGATTTATCTTAGACTTTGATGTTTCATTGGGTCTTCTAACTCAAGCCTTCATGCTAGAATCCCAGAGATTGTGTGAAAAATTGTAGATCTAGGCCTCCATTGATGCACACCTTCTGGTTGAAGGAATTTTTTAACTATTCTGAAGCCTTCTGTCATTGAATTATCCATTATTGTGAAGTTTCTCAAGGACCCGACAAAGTCCAGTCTATCTTGTTGATTTCCCACCAAAACATTATTCAAAACAACTAAATCCTACTTGTACTACCCCTATTTTTACATGTGTATCAACAAGAGACCAAAATCCAATTGTTAAAGTATGCATAAGCAAATCAGGTCTCCAATGTCTTTAGTAACCTTAGCCTTGTTTTGAGAGTATCTCCATCTTTTAGAAGCGAAAACTCTTGAGAGTTAAATTATGGAGTATTGATCATTCTTTCCCAAGTTTTTCTTCATAAAATGTGTGAAAAAAAAGGAAATATTTATCTTCTTCATCAAATAGAGGTTACACAAGGGTCCTCTCACCCTGGTTGAAGAGGCACAACCTAAAGTAGTGAGGATAGGTCAAATCCTCTTGATGGTGTTATCCATCTCTCCACAATCTGAGTGATAAAGGGCCAGTTAGATCTCATCTCTGGCTACAAAATGGTATACATTATGATCTATTTGTCTCTAAGCTTCATGTAAAATCTGTGATGCTACTTTGCTTGAAAAGGAGAACAAATTTGGATACCAACAACACCTAGTTGAGTGAACCATTTTAGGAAATCCATTTTGTCTTGGATTCCACTTTTTCTAGTCCGTTGTCATATCTTGTCTAGCCTTCACGAATTAACAACTTACTTGAATTCTAAACCTTTTTTTTCGAACAAGGAAAAGAGTCCACTTGAGTTAGATGTAAGTTCCTTTCATCACAAAATTAAATGACGTATCACTTAGCTTAGTTTCTTTCTTGCCTTCGGACAAGGCGAAAATCTACCCAAGTGGTGCTTAGTTTATTTTCATTTTTTGATCTATATCCTTGCATTATTGTTGCCTATTTGGGACAAAAATAAGGTATATCTCATGAGTCTTATCATAGACAATATTCACCACTTTTTTTTCTATTTACGCCCATCCATGTTTGCGGCTGGATTGTTAAACTTCTAAAGTGTGTGAGTACATTTTCACATCTTTGATAGTCCTTTAATCTTGATTTCAACATCATCTTCATTGCTAGGATTTTGGTTCATCATTATTTCTCCTCAAATTTGTTATTTTTTCTCATATTTTAACTATACAATTACGGTTATTACATCATGTTTTCATTTTTGTGAGAACTCAGTATAAGTCCCTTTATTATACCGTTACACTGCTCGCACAACTAAGAACTTCTTGCTATACTTATACCTAGTTTTAGTTCCAGCGTCGTCTAAGTCTTTTGGGAATGTCAAAGTTTCTTTATGTATATCGTGGTAACATCATCTTGATATTAACACCTTTATTTCTAGGTTAACATGTCAATATAGTGATTTTGTGCTACCTACATTCGCAACTTCCATTTTTCAAAAGTTTGGGTCTTGTCAGCATTTAAATTGGTCTTAGTATATCTCATGGAGGGATCACGTCAGTGTCACTTTAGTACTTAGGCCTTGTTAGTATTCTAACTCGAACTATGTGTTGATATGATATTATCGCTATCTACCTTGAACCCTTCATTGAAATCATAGTTTAGGTTATAGTCTAGCTAAAACAAAAGTTTGAGTGATTGTTTGGTTTGCTGGCATGTTCATATGATTGTTCTTTGAACAATAATAGTTGCATAACATTTACATATAGAACACACTAGGATATTTTAAATGTCATATGACTTACACAACATACACATAGGTTTCATACAACGTTGAATTTTTTTTGAACAAAACCTAGTATAACGTTGACTAGTAATGCCAATAATCACGAAAATGGCATCTAAACCAAATGAGCTTTATTTAGAAGAAAATCCTTTCACATAATTCCCATTCAGTGGTAATAACTTAAGACCTCTCTTCTCATAGGTCAAAGACACAAAACCTTTAGTCGATCATATCGGAGAAGAATTTGATTCTTCTAAGGAACAACATAAGTTAGACCTAGTTTGATTCGATGATCCCCTTTATTATAACAAAGATGAAGTACTCGCAAAAGTCCTCAAGTTAGGAGCTAACCTTCCATAGGGACGTGAAGCAAAGGTCAAGATCATTAACTATAAAACAAAAGAGTGAACATCCCTCTTAGATATGGATAATCCCTTTGGCATAGGGTATGCTTCCACTTCTAGACAACACAATAAAAATGTTGAAGAAAACCCATCAAAACCAATTGGCAATTCACGAAGACCTTATTATAAGGCTTCACATAAAGTGAAAGTTGAGAATGATCACAAAGGATCGTTGCTTCCTAAATTTGATGAGGAGGACGATCCCTTAGTTGAAAAAGAGATCCTCCAAAAACAAATATTAAAACTCAATCAAAATTTAGCATAGCTAGGCTCTTCAGTAGGAACATACCTAAATATAAACTCAAGACAAAATCTAGTGAGTTCCGCTTTGATCCATATGATGAAAAAATTTTTAAAGTTACTAAGGTAAATAGACCGATATCACCTACAAAGAAACAAATAATTCAACAGGAATTACAATCAATAAAAAATACACTTACTATACTACAAGAAGGTAATATAGGGAAAAGTAGGAAGTAATTATATGAAGAACTATGTCCTTACCCCTTTGATAAGGACATATTTTGATAACCATTTCCAAAACATTTCACCATTCCTAAGTTTGAAAAATATAATAGAAAATGTGATCCTCACAATCACATCAAAGAATTCTACATGGCTTGTCAAGAGGTTACATACAACAATAATTTCTTAATATGATTATTCCCTCGTAGCCTAGGAGTACTGCCATTCAAATGGTATTTTAGTATACATAAGGGAACCATTACAACATGGCCCGCACTAGCTGAAAATTTTGTGTGACATTACTTCTTCAATATGGAGAATGATATCACAATGAACGACCATTGCACAGCAAAATAGAAACCTAACGAGACCTTTGCAAGTTTCTTATTGTGATGGCATGGATTTTCAAGTCGTTTCCCTTGTTCCCTACTAGAAAAATAGCTCATAAGCATATTTGTTCCAAACTTAAACCCAGAGATAGTTTTTCATTTACAAATGCACTGCGGTTTTAACTTCAAAGAAGTTATAAAGAAGGGTAGTAAAATCGAGAAGGCTCTCACCATGAAGGGTACACTTAAACTGGTCATCAAAGACAAATATGAAGCAAAAAATTTAGATAAACCAAAGTTATTTAACAAGAACAAACATGTCTTTGGCGACAACATTATGGATCCCAAAAGAGACCAAACAGTGCAAACCGGTCCACTTTTAAAACTCTCACAAGGACCTTGCCCAAAAGCACCCACCAAACATTCATTCACACCACTACCTGAATCACTCTCTACCATACTTAAATAGTTAGATACACTAAATATGGTGCAATACCCAATAGTCACAGTACCGTATCCATAGGATGCTCTAAAACTAGGTTGGTTGAAAGAGCATGAGTACTGTGATTTCCATTATGTCAAAGGACACAAAACTGATAGGTGTTTGAGACTTCAACATTATATAAAAGACCTCATGAAAGAGGGAAAAATCACCGTAGATTCACCCCCTGACTCAGGACAAGGTCCCAATGATAAAATGGGTATCTTCAAAGAGAAATTTCCTAACCATGCAGATAAGAATAACAAGAAGATAGATCATGGAAAAACTTCCAATGAATATAAAACTATTTCTTTTGTATATCTGACTAATGATAGTCCCTTCAATTCCCTTATTGATCGTATTTGTTCATCAGATGAACAAGTTAATACTATTAGAATCTTAGAAAATAGTTTTTTTGTAGGAACATGATGTAATCATTTGATCATACTAGATCCCTTACCTATTCCTCAAGAAGGTTAATATAATTTAATAGAACAGTTAGAGAAGACACCCGCTAGGGTATCAATTTTAGATCTCTTCAAACTATCTACTTCCCACAAAAACATATTGTATAAAACATTGTAGAGTTCAAGATTCTCTAATGATGTAGATTCCACGCACCTACAAGGTATTATTGCAAACCTAGATTCAAATGATCACATCACTTTTGATCATATTACAATCCCTTGTAACAACCCAGAGAACAACCTACCCTTATATCTGGAAGTAGTCATTACCCATTGTAAGATCAAGAGAGTACTTGTGGATGGTGGACCTGGTTTAAACATTTACACTTTGAAGCTATTGAATCAGTTGGGCCATTCAGAAATGGATCTAGGGGCTAAGACTATTACAATCATGGCCTATGATAATGAGGAGCATGAGTCAACAAGTACTATAGTATTTCCTATGGAAGTAGGGACGACATGTCACAATACGACTTTCCATGTCCTTGACTTGGATCTTCCCTATAACATGCTCTTAAGATGCCCATGGATCCATGTCATACAAGCCATTCCCTCCATCTTCCACCAATGTATCAAGATGTGCCATGGAGGAAAAATTATCACCATTTAGGGTGATCCAGAATCGTTCACACATTGTAGAGCATTGCACAATTTTTCTTGTGCAGCTTATAAATGTCCTTTTACATATATTGTTGTTCCTTTACAAATAGAAGCTATAAAGGAACTGGTGGATCTAGACACACTCACTCCATGTAATTAGGAATTTCCATCATTATTCAACCCTTTCTCATCATGGGAGGTGACATCGGAAAAATATGGCCTAGGTGAGCAATTTAGCCTACAACAGGCCTTACTAATATCAAACTTTTTAGTATCACCTAGAAAATGGGGAAAACCTTACTTTCAATTCAAAAGCACTGGAAATAGATGTCCTAAGCCATTTGATATATTCATCCCTAGTGGTCTCTTGTCTAAGGAAAATATGTTAGAAGATCCTTCCATAAGAGTACCTAAGGGTACCATGACATCATACCATTAGGCCCTACAATATATCAAAGGCCACCGCATGATGTATGTCATGGGTTATGATGGGTTTGTATGAGGAATAAATGCACAAGGATGGTTAGAACCCATCCCCATTCCTCATTTCAAAACTAATAAACATGGTCTCGGAATTGAACCTCGTGATAATCCACCTATTGAGATCAATAATACCTCTTCTAAATGTGAGGACAACTCATCTCATTCCGATAGCGAATATAGCCTCCAAGAGGATCATGCCTCCACGAACCTATTCCTAGATTTAGGTGTCCTTACCTTATCCAAATCAAATTCCTAAATGAATTATCAAGTAACCCTTATGTACCCATAACTTGTAGATTGGGACAAATAATTTCATATACAACTCGATTTCTTTGAAAACGACAAGGAATTTGTAGGATTCATGGGACTCAGGGATTCTATTCCAATTGGAGATCATAAGAAAGGGTTTTCCATCTAGTTATATACTTGTACATACTTTGGAGAAGAATCAGAGATGTGTCAGATCTTGAGTAAGATGTTTGTCAGTAAAAATAAGAGTACATTCGAGAATACTTGTGGAAGGAACATGTGCGAGTCTCATAGTGACAAACGTTTTGATACCTTAGCAGATAAGCAGAATAAATAAATCATAAAAAGGAGGAATATCCTTATAATGATGATCCCACCCCTCCTATCGAGGTTGATCTTACTCTTCCCCCTAATCCTACACAGATGGAGGATTCTTCCAAAATGCTTATTGAAGAAACGATCAACATCAACAATGGCTCAAAAGAGGAGCCTAGAATTATAAAATTGGGAGCTTCACTCTCAGCTGAAGAACAGAAAGTTTTTGTCAATTTATTGAGAGAATATGTAGATATATTTACATGGTCATATGTAGATATACCTGGTTTAGAACTAGACTTGGTCATGCACAACTTATTATACACCTAGATGCCAAACTGATCAAACAGAAATTGAGAAAGATACATCCCAAAGTTGTATTACTTGTCAAAGAATAACTATAGAAGTTATTAGCTGCTAATTTTATTAAACCCATTGACTACTTGGATTGGATATCCAACATATTCCCAGTTTAGAAAAATCTAGTTCATATAAGAATTTGTACGGAATTTTGTGACATCAATAAAGCCTTTTTGAAAGATGAATTCCCCGTACCTAATATTGATATGATTGTTTATTCCTCCATTGGTTATGAAATGTTGTCCTTAATGGATGGCTTTTCAGGTTATAACCAGATCCGAATTGTAGAGGAGGATCAACATAAGACCACCTTCATTAACCCTTGGGGAACATTTTGTTACAAGGCCATGCCTTTTGGGCTCAAGAATGCTGGGGATACCTATCAATGAGAAATGACAGTAATCTTTCGTGACATGATGAACATGATATCCTGGAAGATTACGTCAATGCTAATTTATCAAAAGATAAAAATAGAGGAGAGCACCTGGAAGTGTTGAGACATATTTTCTAGCTTCTTTGAGATTAGAAAGTACGTTTGAATCTTGGGAAGTGTGCCTTTGGCATTTTTCCATTGAAACTTCTAGGTCTTCTTGTTTCATAAAGAGGAATAGAGGTAGATCCTTTAAAGGTCAAAACTATCCCAGAAGTGCCTCAACCTACAAATATCAAACAAATACAAAGTTTACAAGGAAAGATTCAGGAAATTCATCATTTCATTTCATAGCTTGTGGATAAGTGCCATCCATTTACACCTCTCCTAAAAAAAGGATGTTATGTTCAACTAGGGACTAGATTCTCAACAGGAATTTGAATTTCTTAAATAGTACCTTGTCAACCCACCTGTACTCATGCTACCTACCTTGGGAAAACATCTCCTATTATACATTTCAGCTATCCAATTTTTATTGGTGAACTTCTTGCCCAATATGACCTGGACCAAAAAGAAAGGGCAGTTTATTACCTTAGTCACACCATGATTACCTATGAATTGAATTACCCGCAGATTGAAAAGGCTTTCCTAGAAGTTGTCTTCACCTTTTAGAAATTGTGTCATTACCTCAGTAATAAAACCAAATTCATATCCAAAGTTGACCCTCTCAAGTACCTTTTATCCAAACCCGCCTTTACAGGATGAATTGCTAATTGGATCATTCTCCTGAGTGAATTTGATATTGATTTTTTTAACTAGAAGTTGTTAAAGGATAGGTGTTGGAAAATGTGTTTAAGGAAAAGTTGTAAAACATGTAAAATCGGGTAATAACACTTAAGAAACCCTAAAGGATTTAAACAAACAAGTCAATGGACCATCAGATACCATGAATGGAACCTTTATGTCTGGATCTTCCAGATGTATCCATGATGTATGTCGAAGAGTCTGTTGAATGGAAAATCCATTTTGATGGATCATTCACCTTCCATGGATCGAGAGTAGGGGTCATACTCATCACTCCCATAGGTGAGGTCATTCTAATATCATTTCAATCGAGATTCCCTTGCACTAACAAAATTTTAGAATATGAAGCACTCATTACTGGCCTTAAGCTAGCTATCACTTGGAATATCAGACAGCTAAGATTCATTGGTGAATGGTGACTCCCCACTCATTATTAAACAAATTAATGATGAGTATAAGGTTAAATATGAAAATATTATTCCATACAAAAGTTTGGTTGAAACATTGAAAGAATATTTCACACAAGTTATCTTTGAATATAAACCAAATTCACATAATAGATTAGTAGATGTCATGGCTACCATTGAATCACTATTGTGTATTCTACCTCAGAAAAGTAAAATACCATTATTTTTAGAACATTTATGAGTACCGACATAGGACATGTCAGAGATATGTTTGGAATGTGAAATTGTTGGCCCATTTTTCCCTTGGTATGACCCTATATTTAGGTACCTACAAGATGACATGTGTCCTCCAAATATTACCCATACTAAAAAGAAAGCCCTTATCTGCTGTATATCCCATTACACCCTCCTAGGAGGCACCCTTTATCGTCATGTCTATGACAGGAATTTGCTTCATTTTTTGGATGTTATTGAATTGATCAAAGAAGTACATGGAGGTATATGTGGAGCGCACACTAATGACATGGTCTTGGCTAAGAAACTCTTGAGGATAGGCTATTATTGGACCACCATGGAAGAAGATTGTTGTAATGTTGTAAAGAAATGTGAGCTATTTCAAAAGTATGGGAACTTAATACATGCGCCAACATAGGATTTGTAGCCTATTGTGACACCTTGGCCATTTTCTAAGTGGGGCCTAGATCTCATAGGGAAGCTCCATCCTTCTTCATCTGATGGTCATGCCCACATTATTACTGCCACCTAGTATTTCACTAAATGGGTAGAGGATGTCCCTCTAACTTATTTCATTATTTCACAAATTTCCAAATTCATTATGAATCACGTTATCTGCCATTATGACATTCCTTCTGCCATTTTCACTAATAATGGGAAATCCTTCAAGAATAAGATAGTCAAAGTGTTATATCAATTTTTTCTAATAAAACTCAAGTGATCCACCCCCTATTACCCTCAAGGTAATGGGAAAGCCGAGGAAACCAACGAAACTCTTATAAAGATCATGAAGAAAATGGTAAGTAAGACTGGCCATAATTAACATTTACAAATACATCTTGCCCTCTGGACCTATCAAACCTCCATCCGCACTCTTACTGGTGTGACCCCATATTCACTAGTTTATGGCACTGAATCCATCATACCCTTGGAAGTGGAGGTTCCCTCCCTGATAATATCACTCTTGGACTATCTTGATAAGGATGACTACTATAGAGTTACTCGGCTAGCAAAGCTAGATATGTTAGATGAAAAGCGTATAAGAGGACTTAATCACCTGAATTTTTACCAGAACAGAGTGTCAAGAGGATATCACAAGTGGATCATTCATCATGAATTCAATATAGGTGATTTTGTTCTATAAGAAAATCAAAAGAACACTGTTAAGGATAGAGAAAAGAAAGGTAAATTTGAGGCTAACTTGTTAGGGCCTTATGTGGTGGTTGCTAAATATGGATTAGGAGCTTATAAATTGGCATACTCAGATGGTGAAGAGATTCTAGAACCTATGAATTCCATGCAATTCAAGTGGTTTCATGCTTAAGCATGGTGCAAATATCAGAAAATACCTAAAAAGTGAAAAAAAACATTAAAAAAATGAAAAATTCAAGAAAATAGTAAAGAAAAAATAGGTCGTCTAATTTTGAAAACCACGCAATTGTGGCACATTGGATAGATTCTTGGGTGAAAACAAGTTTCCGGCATTTAAGGAAGGTTTTCTGTTCACAAGTTACTCTCGCACTTGGACAAGTAACTATTAATTCTTTGTAAGGTTGGTTTCTCTTAAAAAGTATAGGAATATCCCTTACATCTACCTCATCACACTGTAACATGGCTTGTTTTTTCTTCTATCTGTGTGAAGGAATTTCCTTTGTATATTCCCATCTAACGTTAAAGAAACCTTCACATTTTACCTTCTTGAAAATACACACGTGGAATTATTCCTTTTATATATTCCCACATCATGTTGGGGGCATCCATGATTCTTTTTCATTAGGTATCGCTTTTAGAGCAGGCCTTAGAAAACACAAAAACATTCGAAAAAGATATACATAAAACTAAACATTCAGAAAATCCTCCTTCTAGGGAAGCAACTACACAAACATTGTAATATTGTCTTTAGGAATCCCTGAAAATAATGAGAACAATAGCCTTGAAAATTTGTCTTTCATGGTGACACCAAAAACAATAGAAAACATATCAAAACTATCCCAAAGAAACAAATTTTTAGTTTGCTTGCTTTATTTGTCATTTTGTCAAATGTTGATTACATTTTGTACATTAGGTTCATTTGCTTAGGTTAATTTTTACTTATCTATTGTGATTGGTTTGTTCTATCTTGTATACTTATTTTTATTCCCATTCATTATATTTCCATGGAATTATATGAGTTGTTTACAAAATTGAGTTCAAATGCTTACCTTCGTTGAGTATGTACTTAGTTTGGTGTATTATATTTAATATACATGCTTGTGATTATTTGTAGTCTGTTAGTTGTTTTAGATTGTGTTTTGTAATTCAATTGTACAAAAATTTTGTCATCTATTACATATATCACATCCATCATCTATCATCATGTCTAAAAATAATCAAAATACATCATATATACAGAAAATTCTAAGTGTTACATCATGAATATATACTAATCTAATCATCACATATCCTATCATCAATGGGGGCAAGAGAGGTTGCGCATGATCACAAATATACTCCCCCCACACCAATATCATCTAGTATCATCCCAAAATGCTAACATATATGAAATTATCTCATGTACAAAACATATAATATTATCTAAAGATACATCATCAATGTAAAAACATGTGAAACATCATCAACACACACTCTCATGTATCACATCTATCATCTATCATTCATAACATATAAAATCACCCACTACATCATATATACAACTAAAATGCTAAGTGTTACATTAAACATGTATTCTAATCTAAACATCTCATATCGTATCATCTTGTACCAATGATCGACACAACATCACATATACAATAACAAATGGTATCATCTACAAATATATCATAAAATCTAACACATGTGATACATCATCATAACCATCATCATGATACATATAAACTTGTAAAATAAAACCATATAACATCATGATATAACAAGTATCCATAATAAATCATCATCATAAGGTACATCACAACATGGCTAATGTACAAAATCAAATGTCCATATATACATGTATAAAATGTCTATCTCAAATGGGATATACATCATCGATACAAAATGGGCTATCAAGGGCACAAATAATAAGGCCTTCCTTAGAGGCATACATCACAATGCCACATATACATCAGTCAAAAATACTAAAGCATTCATAAGAGGAATGTATCTCAAGGTATATACAAAATCAATAAATACATGTGAGTCATGTCTGACTAGAAGCCTCATCGGGACTGCGTGGCCTGTAAGGTAGGTGAGGACCTGTAACCTGTGCACCCCTCTACCCTGTCATCTACCCTCATAGCTGCTCAACTGATCTATTAGATACTAGAGGCCTCTCTGACCTCACTGATTCACATGACTACTAGTTATAAATAGGTGCCCACTGACCCACTGGAACAACCTCATAGTATAAAGAGCAGTAGTAAGAGGTTCTCCCATCAGTTGTCACTGAATATTTTTGTGTACATGGTGTCACCACAACCCCATATATACATCATAAGGATGCTACCTCTACGAATAACCTTGTAACATCAACTTGACACACTACTCTCTTATCCTGGAGTTGATCCCTCTTAGCTAACACCTATTGCACCTATGCCCGACATTGTTGTAGTAAGCCCATAATCTGTGCCATCTGAGAGGGCATCAATTGTACCTTTTAAAAATGAGAAGCACCATCTCCTCCCTAACCTACATGCACTCTAGCCTGGTCTCACTCTACTGTGAAATTCTATATCTGAGCTCAGACCTAGTCCCTCTCTGTCGTTACCTATTAAAGTTTCTACTACAGGGAAGCTATCTATCCTTTTTCATCTCCCCCCTCTCCTCCTCTCTGTGGACTATGAGGAGGGATATGCTTTAAATCCTATTCTTTGGGTATTATTTATTGTACTGTAAGGACATGCCTATAAATCTGAAACCTCAGTCTAGGACCCTATGTTGGACACTGATTATCAAATCTACCATCATGTCTCTACCCATAAATGGATCATCGGCATAATCACCTCTCATGGCACCACCCCCTACATCATCACCCTCATCACTACCATATGGAATCTCTGGTGGCAGTCTCACACCTGCAACCCATGCCCCATTTGGTATGGTCAATCATCAAGGAAAAACAGTGGCATACCAAGCTATGTAATCTAGTATGGTCCTAGGATATCTGATATGTTGTGTAGGAACCAAAATTTTTGGTGCCACCTATGTAAAACTGGCCTTGGCTCTAGCTATCTGAATATGGGTCCCCATAGTTTGCCTCTCCACATTATGACGAGTGTACCACATATCAGGCTGCAAAACACCTTGAATAATACCCAAACGCCGCTAACATCGATCCACTCTATAAATATCAGTAATATAATTGTGGCTGCCCAGGATAAAGTACTCTACCATGCAAAATCCAAGCTCTACCCCATCCTATGGCCACTGTATATGCCTGTAAGGCCTCCAGATAATATCTCTTTGCTGAACTCATAAAACTCTCAACGATAATAGTATGTATCGCCAAGGTGACCTTGGATATGATCTCCTATAGGAACCCAACCCACGAGTGTTGATGAGAACATTATTTGACTTATTTATATCATCTATGTGATTAATAATTTTTCATTTAACATGATTAATTAATTGCATGGGGATGCTTTATATGGTTATATCTTAGGGAGTTCAATGCATTTTCTTTTCTCTTGTTAATCATATAACTTCCCACTAATTACCTTTTTGAGTGAAATGTGGTAATGTGTGTAGGATAATAATGAATATTTACTACCAATTATGGGAATTATAATCAAGGAGCCCGAGTCTGGAGTCGTCATGCAGTCATGGAGGAATTTTTTTCATTAACGACCTATAAACATGGATCTTGTTTTTTAGTAGTTTCGTAGGATTTAATTTTGGCATGATATGAAATCAACTGTGTCTATATAGATATCTCCTTGAAGGAAAATTTGGTAGTTATTTGATATTAAGAATCTACAGTAGAGTCCATAATAGTTAGTATTTACTTTCGAGATGTATACTGAGTATGTCATATAACTTTTCTAAATCAATATAAGTAGATATCATTTTGAGTATCTTGTGTTGTTAAGATTACCTTTGTCCCGAGGAAGAGCAAGGGCTCACTTGACTAAGGTGACTGGAGGATTTTTATGTTTACGCATGAATCTCATTTTCTGATAAGTCACAATTTAAATTCAATTACTCATTTCCTTTGCTGTAATTTCCATTCAGTGTGTGTTATTTCTTTTATTGCAATTTCAATTCTGTTATTTTAATTCTATGTGCACATTTCCATTTTAGTTAAAAGTATTTCTTTCAAAATGCATTTCTATTACAGTAAAGTCATTTCTGTAGCTTAGTATCATGTTTTTATAGATTAGTAGAAAATGAAGGAAAACCTAACAGAAAACCCCCCAAAGAAATACCCAACAGGATAACTGGATGTATAGGGCTTCATTGCATATAACCTAGGACATAACCCTTGTTTTATAATGACAGTAGTAGAATAATTTGTTAGTTAAATGATTGGATAATACAGTGACCCATCATTTTTGGCACCTTTTCTGGGGACACCATAAGCACAACATGTTATTTTATCCATCTTACATACTATGGGTATTAATTAAGCTCATCTATGTAATCAGTAGGAGTCCAAAGCCTTGTTTACACAACCAATATTGATGCATAGGCCACATGACACTCAAGTAAGATTTGTACCTCATAATATTCAATGAATATCTCCAAACAAAGCACTTTTAGAGATCACTAAAAGTACCACTAAATCTAATACAACACCTAGAATCCTTTATGAACATTCTGCATCATCTTATTTAGATCCATAACAACCTTCAGAAACGGGAGACAATGGTAATGATGAAAGACCCATGGGTATAAATTTTACCTATCGCATTGTCTTAGATGAGGATGAGGATGCACCTATGAAAAATATCTATCCATCCATCCTTCCTATCTTATGAGGAATGATTACAGAAGACATGGACCAGTTCCTCTTTGAATTCAAAGTTCTTTGCCAAACATATGATTATCGAACCAACAATCATAAACTCAAAATTTTTCCTTCCACCCTCAAAGACTCTGCTATACGGTGGTTTATGGGATTATCCCCTAACTCCATCTGCACATGGGAAAACATGGAAATAATTTTTTTGGAAAAATACCAAGATTACTACAGGGTTAGGGATAGGAAAGAGGAATTTTCCCAAATAAAGCAAAAGGAAGATGAAAAATTAGAAGATTATTTGGATAGATTTCTCTTTCTCCATCAAAGGAGTGGCTATGAGTTACATGCTGATATCACTAAGACAATTTTCCTTAAAGGAATTTATGAGGAAACCAAGGATTCCCTCCATCTTATGGGAGGAGGAGATGTGCAAAAACTTAGCATGGAAGAATTCACTAAGTTTATTAGAAGTTACTCTAGAACAAGAGGAGGTATAAGGAAGAGAAGGAGATTTAAGACTACCTTAGGTACCTCAAAAATTCTTGAGGAAATGGTTAACATGAAAACAAATATCTTGTCGCAATTAACATTAACCATTGATGGGCTTAAAGAAAAGACTAATTCTGCCAAAGAACATCTGGACATATATTGTCCTAAATGTAGAAAGTGACACCCTTTGAGAGAATTCCCTTTGGATGTCACAAAAATATGCTTAATTTGTGATGTCCCTAATCATGATACTAACCATTGTACTTTCTTTCCTCAATTGAAATAACGAATGAATTCCATGTCTCAAACAAATGCAGAGGTAAACTTTGTTCAAAGACCGAATAATCAAACTGTGTATGCCCTGAGACCTTCTCAGAATCCATAGGTAATTTCATGGCCCCATCAGGATCCTCAACCTACTTGGGGAAATCCTGAGTGGACACCACCAAACTGGATAGTTTATCCACATCCACCACCATGCATGACTCCATACAATCAGCAGACTTGGACATCACCAGCCAATGCACATCCATGGGTACCTCAACATAATTCTAATCAACAAAGTATGTTTCATTAACCACAACAAGCTTTAATGGCCCCACCGTCTAATTACCAACAACAAGGGTAGGTAACACAAAACCAAATTCTAGCTCAACTAGTGGTGAATCCTAAAAATAAAAAAAGAACTTCAATTAATGAGGTGGGACACAGTGATATAATGCAAGTAAATGCTATCCACAATATGTGACTGAGGTCTAGGAGAATAGTAAATGTTCCTCCTATTGTTATCATAGAAATACCGAAGGAAAATGTGAGAGAAGAAACATCTAAGGAAAATTAATAAACTAACCATGTTCCACAAACATAAACCACTAGGAATTATCAAGAGAAAGATATGAATACACACGCAGCTCCTTTTCCTAAACGATTACAAGAAACTAGGATTGTGGAAGAAACAACACTAGTTCAGGAGTTGAAAAAGATGAACATTGAAGTCCCACTTCTGAGAGTAATAAGGGGTATTCCTAAGTTAAAACAGACAATTAGATATCAGTGCATAAAGACACCGGGAAGAAAAAAAATACCCCAAAATGATCAAAGTAGAAGGAAATATAGCTGATCTTGTTGTTGGAAAGCTTGTTTCACCAAAATATGGGGATCCTAGGATTCCAATCAAATGTTCAATCAATCTCTAATGTTTTAGTGGATCTTGGTGTTATCATCAATGTTATAACTACATTTATGTTCAATCTATTATCTTTAATAGGATTACATCTAACCAATACCATTCTCTAATTGACATATCAGTCTATTGCTATACCAGATGGAATAATTGAGAATGTGATGGTCATTATTGAATCTTAGGAGTATCCTATGGATTTCATGGTCTTACAACCTAAATCTCAAAAGTTAGGATACCAAGTCATCTTAGGAAGACCTTGGTTGGCTATTGTGGTAGCATATATTGATTGCAGATTAGGAAAAATGACTATTTTAAATGGGAAAAAATCAAAGAATATTTCATTGTATCCTCCTGCCCAGCCATATGTGGATGTTTGTGAACATGTATGGGTAGATTTTTTAGATACTAACAAATTGAGTTCTTCTTATCTAGCCACTATTGTAGTGCAAAAGCACATGGAAGAAATTGTTGAGTCATACCCAATGTCTGCTAAAATGGATGTTGTGGCTATAGAAATTGAAACTGTGGCTACGAAAAATTGGAATTGTGGCTACGGAAAGATATGTTTTGAGCTCATCCGAAAACCTTACCTTGGTAAGTGATATTTCTTATGAAAATTGTATAGGAACCTATGTTTATCATGACGAATGTACAGTCACTAATTTCTATTGTCCTTTAGCCAAGGTTATGTCCCTCGAAAACATTACTATTTTGCACATGCTTCAGCCTCATGTTTATCCATTGAATTCTTTAATTGATTTGCTCACTATTATGAAAGACACCAAACAAGTGACTATCGACATAGGAAGAGAGCTAACCATTGGTAATAATTTAGAATCCTGCCAAGAGACTCAGGTTGTTGAAATTTTGAGTAAAGCATTCCCACACTTTTTCTTGGGATTATAATGACATGAAGGGGATCCATCCAAGCATCTGCACTCATCATATTTACACTGAGGATATTAAACCTGTAAGACAACCACAATGTAGAATTAATCCAACTATGATATAAATAGTAAAAAATGAGATCAAAAAATTGCTGAAGGTAGGATTTATTTATCCTATATCTGATAGTCAATGGGTATCACCACTAGTTATAGTTCCTAAGAAAAATGGGAAATGGAGAATCTTTGTAGACTATAGGGAACTTAATAAAGCCAATAAGAAAGACTACTTTCCTTTTCCTTTTATTGATCAGGTCCTAGAAAATCTAGCAGGAAATAAATACTTCTCCTTCTTGGATGGGTTTAGTGGGTATAACCAAATTAGTATTACACCTGTTGATCAAGATAAAACCAATTTTACTTGTCCCTGGGGTACATTTGCGTATAGAGTTCTACCATTTGGAATTTGTAATGCACCTGCTACCTTCCAGAGGGAAGTTTTGGCCATCTTTGCATGGATCTTACAAATGACTGCGTTGAAGTTTACATGGATGAATTCACTGTCCACGGTTCAAGTTTTGATGAATCTTTGGATAATCTTGAAAAGGTATTAACTAGATGCAAGCAACACCAACTCTCCTTGAGTCATGAAAAATGTTTGATAATGGTTGATCAAGGAATTGTTTTAGGTCATCATATTTCTATCAAAGGGATACAGGTTGACCCTAGAAATATTAAGGTAATAACTAAGTTTCCTATGCCAACAAATGAGACTGACATCAAGAGATTTCTTAGACATGTAGGGTATTATAGGTAGTTCATTAATATTTTAGTAAAATTGTTGCACCTATTTTTTCTTTGTTGATAAAAGATTGTGTTTTTCAATGGTCTCCTCAATGTCAGTAGAATTTTGAGATTATGAAAGAGAAGTTGACCACTGCTTCAGTTTTATGAGGACCCAACTGGGGGCAACCTTTCCATATTCACAATGATGCCTCTAACACAACAATGGGAGTTGTTATTGGACAAAAGGATGAGGATGATCAAATGTATGCCATCTATTTTATCAACAAGAATCTAAATCCTATGGAGAAAAATTACACCACCATGAAAAAAAATTTCTAGCTATTGTTTACTCTATGAATAAATTCAGACATTACATTACTGGATACAAAATCTTTGTTTATACTGACCATTCAGCCATAAGATATTTGATGAATAAACCAGTAGTAGGGGTAGGATTATTAGATGGTTACTCTTGTTGTGGGAATTTAATTTGACCATTATTGATAAGCCAGGAAAGGCTAATGTTGTTGCTGATTTTATTTCAAGATTGAATGTTTCAGGTGATGAAGAAGCAGTCCAGGATCACTTTCTGGATGAACACTTGTTTGCAGTATCAACTCAACCTCCATGGTTTGCTAATCTTTAAAATTACCTAACTACAGGGAAGTTTCCTACCTATTTTAGTAATAAGGAGCGAAGAATATTAGTTAAAAATAGTGCAACATACAAATGGTGCAATGGAATTTTATTTAAATGATGTCCTGATATGGTTCTTCACATGTGTGTTTGGGAAGATGAAGTGTATGACATAGTGAGATATTTTCATGATGAGCCTGGAGGAGGACATTACTCATTGAAGAGGATAATTCAAAAGGTCCTTGGAGATGGATATTACTATCCTTCTCTTCACAAGTATGCCAAGAATTATGTGTGGCAGTGCGATCCAAAGAATGGGGAAGATATCCATGAAAATGCCTCTCAACCCTTAGCTAGTCTTAGGACCATTTGAGAAATAGGGAATTGATTTTGTTGGACCTTTTGATCCCCCATCCTTTAGGAAAGAATACCTATTGGTGTGCACTGACTATGTCACAAAATGGGTTGAGGTTCAAGTATTGGCATCTGTTAATGAGGATGTTGTTGTCTGAATTTCTGTACAATCAGGATAATGCTAAGATTTGGCACCCCTAGATCCATTTTATCTGATCAAGGACCTCAATTTATGTCTAACATGATTGATGATTTCCTAGAAATCTACTGAATCAAGCATAAAAAATTGTCACCATATCACCCCCAATCCAATGGGTAAGTGGAGGTCACAAACAGAGAGCTTGAGAACATTTTGACCAAGGTTGTCAATGCAGACAGGAAGAACTAGGTACCAAAACTCCCAGAAGTAGTATGGGCCTACAACACAACCTGGAAGACTACTACTGGTTTCTCCCCATACAAATTGGTATATGGAAAAAATCCATTGTTACCTATGGAATTCAAGTTGCAAACTTGGAGAACAGTACTGGAAATCAGAATCAACCTGGATGAGGCACAACGTGAAAGAGTGATGCAGTTGAATGAATTGGATGAGATGAGGATGGAAGCACAACAAAAAATAGAAATTATCCAACATCAGAGGAAAACCTGGCATGATTCTTGTATCAAACACAAGAATTTTAATGAAGGAGAATGGCTCTTACTTTTTGATTCAAAATATCAACAGTTCAAAGGCAAGCTGAGAACACGATGGTTGGGACCATACTAGATCAAAAAAGTGTTTTATAATGGCTCTATGAGATTATTTCTAATTTTTGGAGACAAATTAAACTCTTCTCATGAATGGACACAGATTAAGGATGTATTAGAATCCTATGGATAAGGAAACCTTCAACAAATATATGTTGTTATGCGAGGAAATGGATTCAGTGGAGGCGCTCGGCTCCTCCCGTTAGGAGTAATTATTTTTGAATTTGAATAAAGGAAGATGATCATACTTTCAATCTTCTTCCCTTAGTTAGATGTTTTATTTTCAATAAAGGTAGGAATATTCATTGTTTGAATGTACACTAATCACATTTTCTCTAAGAGTGCAGGATGTGGAAATCTATGGATATCGGGAAGCTGAACTGGTAAGGGTAAGTGCATTTTACTTCGCTATGGATATTAACTTTTGAATCAATACCCCATTGCATTTACCTAGCATGATTAAATCAATACACAATGTTCAATGCATTTATTAGGAAATATCATTCCAAATCTTAAGACATGGAGTGGGGTGTAATGAGTCATAATTACTGAGGATACCACATGTGTCAGGTTTCTTAGAAGAGGAAGTAATGTTTTATAGGAAGGAAAAGTGGCATTATTATTCAATATGATAGGATGTGTGTTGTACCATGCATTAAAAATTCCCATGCATACCTAGTCCTGTCAACTTTTCACGCCACCAATTTTGCACTGACTTGAGGCAATTAAAAGATTGCAGTATATTTAAAATTGTGACTCACTGATCACTTATTTTTTTTGCTCTTGTGGGTTCAAACACAACATTTTTTTTGTTTTTGCAAATGTTTGAATTCTTCTTTGCTATGGGGTAAAAGAAGAAATCTAAACCAAACTCTCCTAACCCACTGCTCTGGAATGTTGAAATTTCCCAGGTATTTTATGAAGTTTGCTGGCTAGAATTTATTAGGAAATTTGAAGGCTTCAATGAAAATTTAGCTGACGAGTTTCTAAAATTTTTTGAAGCCACCTGCTCATGAATTGGGGGAAAACGAGTAGAAATAAATATTCAAGTTGTTTCTGAACTTTCTGTTTTACCATCTTTTGGTCTCAAGGTTATGAAAAATGCTCCTCTTAAAGACCTAATTCCCATGTTTCATGAGGATGGAGAAGCTCTTCCAGAGGTAATCCTCACCTCATATGGTGCTTAGAAGGGGATTAAGTAGGAAAGTTTTCCTAGTATTTGGAAAGAAGTTGCTAAATGGGTCAACAGGTTCTTCATATGTGCTCAGAGGGGATTCGCTAAATATTTTAATTCATTTAAAGAAAGGCCACATAAACCCCACACTCAGGGTAAATTTACCTGAATATTTAGCTAATGCGGTCATTAAAGTGAGATAAAAATATAAAAATGGAGGTAGTAAGGCTACATTAAGACATCCAAGGCTTATTCAATTTCTCTTCTTGCATCAGGGTTTCTACAGACCTAAGATAAGGATTGAAAAAATAAGTGCAGGGGAGGTTTCCAAACCAAGGAAAATCAAGAAGGTCCCATCTTCCATTATTCGACCCAAGCTCGAGTCAGCTTCTCGCCCTTCATAGGAGAATGTGGAGGAAACTGGTAGTTAGGGTAGTCCATCTTCTATGCCTCAAAATTCTAAGGGTAAAATCACCTTACCACTTTATTCTTCTATTTCGTTAAGGCCAAGACGGTCCTGTACTTTGCAAAGACCTGGAAGTTCCCAGCCGGAAGTTTTTCATGATGATTCCACTACCATTATAGAAGAGAAGGAAGAGGTTGGTACCTCAACTATCCTTATTGAACAATCTAAGGATGTTGTATTCATAACAACCATCCCTACAACACAGAGTTCAAATATTCCTACATCTTTAGAAATCAACTCAGAAGCTCCAGAAATACCCTCAGAACTTGAAACATAGACCCCAACTCCATAATCTATTGTAATTGATATTGGTGGCCATGGGTTATGTGAAGATGATGTACTAAGGTGTTATTTAGATGAAATTACCTCCTTCAAGGAAAAATTGAAAGGTATACAAGAAACAGATTTATCTTTACAAACTGCATTCACATAGAGAACTGTAAGAAAATTTAGAGAAATTACTTCTTTAAAGGTAGAAATTAGTAGTCTCAAGAGACAAAAAGATATAGGCCTTAAAGTATGGGATGATTTAAATCAGTTATCTCTTCAGAATAAAGAGTTAAAAAAGGAAAACAAATAGTTAAAAGAAGAGATTGAGGCTAGTGTAAATGAAAAGAAGAATATACAATCTCTTTTAGACTCTATTTTTCCTTTGGCTTGTAGACTTATGACCTGTATAAAACCTTCTTCTACATATAGTATGTTTGTTTAAGAGAAATTATATTCTTGGCAGTTGTTAAGAATGTGTATTCAAGAACCTTATGAAGCTCCTGATGGTAAAACCTTTCTGTCAATTTATCAAGACAATACCCCTGAGATACAAAATCTACTGTGTGAATCTTACCTCCACAACATGCTAGTCACCAATGTTCCTAAGTTCTTTATTAATCTATTTGTGGGATATTTTTCAGTTGAAGGCCTTCCAGTCACTTCTTAGGAACCAAATTACATGGGGTGAATAAATGGACATTTTCAATCAAACAACTCCCACCATAAGGTTCTGCATTAGGCCTACCCATCACAATGATGTGTTCATGAGGAAAAATTTAAGATCTCTTTATTATCAGGCTGGTATTGGGGAAAATACTTCAAAGATCCTAGTAAAATGTGTATAGGATTTTGAGGCCTATAGTCAACAGAATTTTGGAGAAGCAAGGCAGGCTTGTGATAGAAGGAAGGATACCTTAAGCTTACATTGAAAAGGAGAGAATTTATCTCCCCTCAAAATTTAATTTGGAGTATAAGGTGAGGTGATGCACTTGTCACAATAATTCAGCAGTTATCAGAAAAGGATGACAAGCAATACAGTGATGAATGGGTAGGAATATAGGTGAGGTCACCTCTTCTCCTAAGTCCAACTACTACCTGACAGAATAATGTTTCCCAGTCACATGATAGTTTCACATCTTGGGTGGAGGTGATTTCAAACACTCAGGGATGCAAGGGAGCCAAGAAATAATATGCCGATCAATTTGAGGAATATGACATGGCTCAGCAGCTTGGCCACGAAGGGAAGGGAAAAGATGAGTTGCATTGGGACATGCAATAGGTAAAGTGCAGCAGAGATGATGAGTACATTATTTTCCTTATTTATATCATCTATGTGATTAATAATTTTTCATTTAACATGATTAATTAAGTGCATGGGCATGTTTTATATGGTTATATATTAAGGAGTTCAATGCATTTTCCTTGTTCTTGTTCATGAAACTTGTTAACCATATAAATTCCCACTAATTACCTTTGTGAGTGAAATGTGGTAACGTGTGTAGGATAATAATGAACATTTACTACTAATTCTAGAAATTGTAATCAAGGAGCTCAAGTCTAGAGTATTCATGCAGTCATGGAGGACTTTTTTTCATTAACGACCTTTAAACATGGATCTTGTTTTTTAGCAATTCCGTAGGATTTAATGAACTTTAATAAAGTTGTTAGTGGAAGAACTTAGTGCATACAATTTTGGCATGATATGTAATCGACTGTGTCTATATAGAAATATACTTGAAGGACAATTTGGTAGTTATTTGATATTGATAATCTATAGTATAGTCCATAACAGTTAGTATTTACTTTCCAAATATATATTGAGTATGTCATAGAACTTTTCTGAATCAATGTAAGTAGATATCGTTTTGAGTATCTTGTGTTGTTAAGATTACCTCTGTCCCAAGGAAGAGCAAGGGCCCACTCAACCAAGGTGATTGGAGGCTTTTTTATGTTTACGCATCAAAGTGATTTTCTGATAAGTCATAATTTGAATAAAATTACTCAATTCCTTTACTGTAATTCCCATTTAGCGTGTGTTATTTCTTTTATTGCAATTTCAATTCAGAGTGTACAATTTCAATTCTGTTATTTTAATTTTGTGTGTGCATTTCCATTTTAGTTAAAAGTATTTCTTTCAAAATGCATTTCTATTAGAGTAAATTCATTTCTGTAGATTAGTAGAAAACGAAGGAAATACTAACAAAAAACCCCCCAAAGAAAGACCCAATAGGATAACTAGATGTATAGGGGTTCATTGCATATAACCTAGGACATAACCCTAGTTTTATAATGACACTAGTAGAAGAATATATTAGTTAAATGATTGGAGAATATAACGAACCATCAAGTGTAGGCTCCTTTGAAGCTCGCACACATAGTATGCTGACAGGGCGACCAATCATTATGTGATCCCATGACCAAATCTGTAGTAATGAGGTAGGCCCCACCATCTTTTGACAGTGGTAGGTGATCAAATATAAGTCCTAGTATAAATGTTCCAATATGCATTGGCCCTATCAATATATCACACCACTGTATAAACCATGGATAATAGTAATTAGACCAAATGGAAATGAGGTACTTGTCTTATTAGTGAGTAAAAACCAACTGATTAGAGCCATTAGATACAAAGGTCCCTGGTGAATAGTAGGATCTGATATGCAATGATGTAAATATATTGTCATACCCTCTTGGGTTATATCATCCCTAAATAAAACATCACGGATTTCCTCTGTGATCCGCCTAAAGTCACTAGTATACTCAATCAAGGAACCAATAATGAGGACGTGCAAAATTTTCCATACATCCTCCAAAGTAATGGTCATCTCCCCTGTAGGGATTCGAAAGCACCAGCTCTCGTTGTGCCATCACTTTATCAATGTTTTCAATAATCCATGATCTAAGGTTATAGGTGGTGTCTTCCCAATGTGTTCTAAACCAACCACCTCCAAAAATACTTACATATCGCAATGATCCTATCAAGACAAGCTCACCTCTATCTTAGTAATACGACTGTTCCGCTCTCTAGTCTGCAGTGTTGGAAATCGTCTCTAAAAAACACAATATGTGTTAGGCACTAACATATATTCTATGTTCTTCTATTTTACATGCAAATTTTCACTTTCTTCTATAGATCGTTTACTACAATTTTCTAATTCTTCCTATCTTTTCTTTGTTCATCAAGAATTTCTTCCCTTTTTGGTTTGTGCGCACCCATTTGGGTTTATGCACACCCCTTTTTGGGCATGCATATAGGGTGTGTGTGTGCACCTTCTTTAGTTCCAGTGTGCCCATATTTTTGTATGTGTGTCCATTTCTAGCTAGCCCCACACGTATTTGTGTGCGCATACATCAGGGCACCTGCACAACCATTTTTGTGAGTGTGCACACGTGCATGCTTATTTCCCCCTCAGGGTTTTTGCGTGCATGTGGATATATTTGACATATGCATGTGCACGCACATGGTTTTTTGGTGCCTGCGTGCCCCGGATAGACGCATTTTCCCCCGAGGGTGCGCGCATACACCTTTTCCTAGGTCTAAACAATTAATAAAGTAATAAATATGTGTAAATACAAATTCAATATTAAACTACTCATGAAGGGGCCATCATCTGCACGTTGAACGTGCTCCCGATCTTGGTCAGTGCGTCTCCTGTGGGATCGTGCTCTTACCATCATTTTCATCACTCTCAGAGGTCATACGGTAATTTTTCGGTAGCGGTTTGTAACAAATAAATTGGTCGTAATGATTTACCCACCATCATGTGGGATATATTTAGCCATTTTCACCGTTCGTGATGCCCTAGGGGCATGTTTTGACCACCATTCTCAAGCGATCCCTTCTTCTGCTCATCGTAGATAATTATTAAATAAATTTATTTTATTTAATTTTTCACCGTGTTGGGGCACTATTTAACACATAGTGCTCATTTCCTCACCTTATTGTATTTTAAAAATATTTTCAGGCACTTTTTTTAATCCTATTTTTCTTTTATTTTATCTATTGTCATGGTTATTTTTATTAAAATAATTATTTTGGCTTGTCCTTCTCGTTGGGGCATTTTATTGCTACCCAACACCTATTTTCTTTACCCTAGGGAATTTTCACGTGATTTTAGGTGATATTCCATTTCCTAAATTCTTCTAACCGATCGAAAATTTAAAAATTATAAAATCATGCAGAAAACAAAAAATAAAAAAATCGTAAAACTTTGAAAATGGACTAAAATTGGTAAAAATCTCATTTGCAGCTATAATCCGTGTCTCTCGCATTACATTCATCTCGTATCTTTCTTAATTTTTCACATATTTTGAAACAAAAAAAATCGGATCACCTTACTCCACAATCATTTACAAAATCTACGCTACTTACTTCGTTTGTACCCTGGGGCACTATCAGTTTCTTGGTATTGTTTTCGTTGCACACACTACTTTTCCTTTGGACCCAAGTGTCCTCCATCCTTTCCCTTGCATGTATAATTTTATTGGGGCATCAATCCTACCCTTTTCATTTATCAAAAACATTTGGGACTAAAACTCAGTAACAAATTATTTGTGCAACTATCTTGAACATTGTTAGTTTCAGTTTGTGTGTTTGTACTTATTTCCCTGTTAAATGAGTTTGTTTACTTCTCGTATTGCATTGCATGTGTGTATGTTACATGGAGTTGTCATTTTAGTAATGGAATATTGTTTGTATCTTGGATTTTCGTGTCATTTTATGCTTCCATCGTATGCTTACATTTTAATAAGGACCGATGATGAGGATTCTAAGCAAAATGATGATTAAAAAAATTATTTCTGTAAGCATTGGTTTGTGGATACCTCAATATCCATTTTTCTTGTTGTTTTCTCATCTTCCTTTCATACTATTCTTTCTTCTGTTCTCTTTTCGATCATTGATCTAGTTCTTTCATCACCCCATCAAAACTCGAGGGGCATCCCTTCGGCTAATTAATTTTTCTTCTACCCCTTCAAACTTTCATTTTCTTATGTTTTTCTACTTTCTTTGAAGTGACATCACTTATGCCACCCCAAAGAGGGGAAAATGTAGACACCTGTAGTTTGAACAAAGCACTATTATTCCTAATATTTCACTAACTATTCTCCTTCTCACAAATTGATGATACCTCGTCAATTAGACATATTTAACTCATCATTTACAACATTCTTTTAGTCATATCCCTCTTATAACTGACTAATTGGGCTAATATAGGTCCTTATTAGCTAAATCCTATTCTAATTTCCTTTTAGAATACTTATTTTATCTCCCTAGATAATCAATCCATCTCATGGGATCGATTAAACCTCTCACAACTCTCTCATAACCCTAATTCATCTGTAAACAAGATTAATTATCCTAGACCTAGGTTAATTACCCTAAAGCATGTTTAACCTCTTCTAGACCTAAAAACAAATTTTGGACTATTCATTTGTCCCACATGCACCCAAATTCTCCAAATTTCCCCAATGGAAAACTATAAATAGTCCACTACCTCAAGTCATTTTCTAAGAACACTTCCTCCTTTTATCATAAACTATGAGATTTTGTCTAGGATAAAGAGCTTTTTTTCATTTGTTCTATTGGGCTATCTTGCTTTGCATTTACACTACACATTTCATCCAAGAATTAGGTAAATGGGAAGAACCATAAGGCCTAGAAGCCATTAATTGTGAGCTCCCAATCTCATAATCACAAATTGATTGCTTAGAATCCTTATTAGGTTCATTTGTAAAAGATTTCAAAAATAGATGATAACTAGATATGTTAGATTTCTTATTTATTTCAAGTTTAATATATGCAAAGTGATGAATCCTTTCTTATTTCTTATCTGATGGTCTATTGACTTGTTTTTTTAAATCCTTTGGGGTTTCTTAAGTGTTCTTACCCCCTTTTACAACTTTTCATTGAATACACAAGGATTGAGAATGGAATCTCACCAAGAATGGCTACAAGGCCATTTTGGATCTTCCCATATTACTCAATTTTGAGTGAAAGGATGCAAGATGGAGAAGCTATTTCCAATAATGGAGAATGGATCAAGATCAAAATGCTTATAGTTTTCACTATTCAAAGTATGGTGTAAGAATAAAGGTAAGGAGGGTTCTTTATATAGCTTACCTGAAGAGGAAAGGATAGCGAATTGATGAATATGGGATAAAGGTCAAAAAATATTAGGAGTGGATAAGGTTGGTTTATAAAAGGTAATCTTAATTTAGAAGAGTTTAATTTTTCATTAGTAAGTCATAGGATCTGGGGGGATGTTTTAATTAATCAATAGGTAGAGGTAAGCTTATAGAAGATAATTAGAGGAAAATTAGTATGATTTGCGGGATGTAAGAGAGGAATTTGAACCAATATGTGGTGATTTATTTATTTAGAGTTGTGAGCGCAATTAATTAATAATAATTAATTAACCCAAGTAGAAGTAGATATTAATTAACAAAAGTTCATTAATCGGAATCTTGAATGATAATAAGGCTAATTAATTAATGAAAGGTCATTAATTAACGAATATGAAGAGGAATGCTAGCTAATTAGAAATAAAGTGTTAATTATTACGAGAATGATGGAATAGAAGATAATTAGTGCAGTCTTAACATTAAAACTAAGTTAGCATATTTTAGGTGTCTACATTTCCCCCTCTTTGGGGTGGCGTAAGTGACACCACTTCAATGATAGTATAAAAGTATATAAAAATAAACTTTTTAAAAAGGATAGAAGACAAATTAGTAGAAGGAAGGATTCCCCCTCGAGTTTTGATGGGCTAATGAAAGAGGTCGATCGACACTTGAAAAGATGAAGGAAAAAAATAGAAGAATTTATCCCTATTGCCTCAAGTGATTTGGAAGAATAATTTTGATAGAAGATAATGATAAGGAATAAACATGAATATGAAGGGAGATGGAAATATCTTTCATCGTGTTGATGTAAAAAAAAATTAGTTCATCATTTTGCTTATGATCTTCATCATTGGTCCTTATTGAAATGTACACATACAACAAAAGTGTACCATAAAATGAAAAGCTATGATAAAAACATTTGTTCATTTCCAAAAATACTAACTCAATGCAACATACATAAATGCAATGTAATACAAGAAAGTAAACAAGATAACCTGACAGGGAAACAAGTAACAACACACATACTTAAACAAACAATGTTCAAGACAATTACACACATACTTTTTTTAACAAGCTTCAGTTCCTGAATGTTCGTGTTTAACGATAAGGGTTGAAAATGGTTCCCCAAGAAAGGATACATGCAAGGGGAATAATGAAGGACACTTGGGTCCTATGAAAAAGAAATCATCTACTATGAAATAGTACTCAACAACTCATTGTGCCAAAGGCGTAAAAACATAGTAAAAAAACCATCTTTGTTAATGGAAGTAGATCTAGATGATCTGTGATTCATTGCATGAGAACAAGTGAAAACCGAAGAAAGACGCTTTTGTAAGACAATTTTTCTATGTTTCAATATAATGCATTTGACACACGCTTCAACTGCATGCATGCCGTTTACTAATTTTTGATGGGATTTTTTGTTTTTATTTTTTATTTTTGGATTTTTGAAACATCTGTGAATGTTTTTGATCTTAAAAGTTTTCTGAAACTATGTACAAGAAAAAAAATCATGGATTCCCCAAGAGATAGATGGGATGTACAAGGGGAAAATGCCACGCATATGAGAAAGTGAAGATGCGACATGCCCTAACATTTAGGTGGGAATATTCAAAGACAAAATCTTCACACATATAAGGGGGATCAAGCCCAATATAAAATAGGTTCAATCATGAGGGAGTAAGGATTCCCCCAATGTAAGCTGACCAAGAAACACATAATAGAAAGAAAGTAGAAAATTATCTTACTAAAAGGGGACAAAAGTGTCTGTAAACATGGCAAAGAGGCCATCCTATACACATGGATGTTCTAAAAAATTTCTGAAGAACAAAGGATTATATGAAAATATTTAGAAGGCAGATGATGAAAAAGTGATTAGCCCAAGGCACAAATCACGAGACAAGACATGTGCTAAAGTAAGAGTTTGAAAAAGTTCCAAAAAGCAACACTTGGTAACATACTAATCTTGTTTACTCATTGAGGTCTTGTGTGTGTACATGAAAATGAATTACCTCTTGAAGGAAAGAGTTGAAAGACAACAAGTGAAGCCACTAGTCAATGTGTAGGAATGATTTAGATTGAAATGGTGATTTGTGAATGAAGGGTGGAAGGATAGTTGTACATTGCACCACTATCATCTAGGCATCCATATCCTTGATGGGGATGCATTTTATTCTAATTACAACATTTATCTACTGCTAGCTAGGTTTCTATAGACCTAATAGAGATAATGGAAATACCCCAAGAGAGAGTTTTATATCAATCTCCTTTTTTATCTTGATTTCAATTGATTGATTCTTTTTCTTTTAGTACTCTAAAAAAATTATTTCAGCTCTCTTGATTTGTTTGACAAGGGGTTAAGAACCACTGATGGCTTAATGGGAGGATGTGGAAGTTATTGCAATGACAACATTGGCTAGTGTCAATAAATACGTCCAAAATTTCTTCAAAACGATTCTATTAGACGTAGATAGTGATAGGATCTCTAAGAGGTCAGTCGTTCTTTAATTTACTAAGGTGATGAAATACCAAGGTCAAACGGATACTATAGAGTTAAATGTCACAAAATGTGTATGAAATAAGCTAACCAAAATAACATCAAAGGGATGAAAATGGTGGATGAATTCGAGAGGAATATGAAAGAAAGGGAAGAAAGAAAATCCATGTGTACGTAATACCTGATTGTAATGTTTGATATTTGTGCCTTTAATTTTTTTTAATGTTTTAATGTTTTCTCATTTTTGTATTTTTGAATCTTTTTATGATTTTTTTGATTTTTGGGAAATTGGGACCAACCATGTCACTTTGCATGATAGGATCCAAAAACGATGTGTGAAATTTCCATAATAAGGGATACTAAGCACATTTTTTTTATCAAGAGTGATATTATCCCCAATCTCGATGATTGTGGTGAGTTTACACTCAACAAATGATGTTGATCTATTTTGAAAGATGGGTTTTATGGGTGGAAGATGGAGTTCTCTATCCATAGGTTTCTAAACTTTGTGCCATACTTGATGGATATGTTGGTGTGAATTTTGGAATCACATTTGATTTCGAATTTTATAATCATTTGAGTTGTTGGGAGATTTGGATCTCTTTGGAGTTTTGATCTTATCTTGATAAAGAACTTGTTTGGGTTTCTTTATAAGCTAATAATTTAATTTTTGGATCCCAAGAAGTGCGATAATAACATGGACATTTAGAATTGATGAGAGGAATGACAGTGGACTTGGCACAATCATTGATAGAGGGAAAATGTGATGGACAAAAACAGATTAGTCTGAGAATTGAATAAGCGGGGCTACTAGAAGGTGAGCCATAAATAGAAGATGAAAATCTAATAGGATGTGGCCCAAGAATAGAATAATAATGATTACTAGGATGTGACCCATAGATGGAAGATGATAGACTACTAAGATGTGGTCCAAGAATAGATTATGATGGAATACCCAGGGGTGACCCATATATAGAAGACAAAGGGATAGTTAGACATGCCCCAAGAATAGAAGATAGTGGACCACTCAAAAATTTCCCACAAATCACAAAGGGAGGGATATTATAAGGTGGCCCACACCTAGAAGAAGATGAAGGAATACTTGGAATTGACCCTATAAGATATTTTGATTGAGGAATTGTGAAAAAGAGTGATTGGGTGATGAGATGATAGGTCATGGATCAATGCAAGACCCAAGAGTTTCATCACATAATGAAGAATGTGAAGATGGAAGAATAAGAGGAGGATCAAGCTACATGATCTGAGGCCCTTCCTCCATTTATTGATAAAAGGAATCAACATTTTCCTCACAATATGTGGACGTATCGAAGTCTAAAGAGAATCCTTGCTCGTAACTTGTTAGAGGGATATCTTTATGTGCCTCTATAAAGGCCATGATCACTCCTTTGTTATGAAAGAAATCCATTGGTATGCATTGTTGATTGACCATAGGGGTTTTATTGGAAGAAAAAGGACCAAATGGTATGGAATTCTTAGAAGATGTTTGATGATGATTGATAGAATAAGATGACTCAAGAGACGAAGTATAATTAGGGATAGATGTCTCATGAGTAGAAGAAGATGTAGATTTATAATTGGTTGGTATAGGTTTGTCTATAAGATGACATCGTGGAGGAATAATAGGAGGATTTTGTATCCAAAATTACGTAGATTATGATGTAGGAGTCGACATAGATGATTGAATAGGACTTTGAGTTGTACAAATCTTCAAAAGAGGAAGGGTTTGTTGAGGTAACTGATAAAAGAGGTCCTGCAAAGAAGTGGAGGACCGTGACTTAGGATTACAATTGGATAAATGATAAAGGAGGTCCTGCGAAGAAATGGGGAACTCAAGAATTAGAGTAGAAGTATGATGAAGGAGGTCTTGTGAAGAAGGGTAGGACCGTGACTTAGGATTCGAATTAGATGAATCTAAATAGTAGTTTGGATCCAAATTGTTAGAAGAATTGGAGGAAATATTTAGATTGGAATCCTCAGAAGAAGAGGAAATGTTTGGATTAGATTCAGAAGAAGAGTGGGGGGAACCTGAATAATAATTTAGATCAGAAGTGTCCACACTATACCACTGAATATGAGATGAAGGTATGGAATGGGTTACCCAGATGTGTTCTCTAGCGCGAGAACAAAACATGGTTTAGTCATGATGGGCATGTTTTGATGTGAACGCCTAAATTTTTATTCTTTATGGTCTTACGTATAAGCAACCCTACAATAATAATTCATGGTTTTCGTTCACTAAGTCCAAATTCCTAGACTTAGATAGTGTGATTGAACTCCTTCAAATAGAAGGAAGTTCCATGTCAATTTAGGTAGCATAATGCTAACTAACTAGACATTTTGCAAATAGATAGGGGATGATTTTATTATTTTCTAAAGGGGAGCTAAGAAAAACATACATCATGTTGACATAAGATTGAAAATCCAACAAGGTTTAGACAACAAGTTTGGAGGTGTAAATTTCAAAGGATTGATCAAAATTTTAGCAACATAAAGGATACGAAGGAAAGATTTCCAATGTTTAATTGATGCAAAAGTTTCTTGATATGAAATGCTTTTGCTAAGGTTTGAAAGATAAGTTCAAAAATGACCATGATTTTAGGGGAAAACAAGAATATCAAGAGGATAAAAAGTCCCAAAGGATTGTCCTAGAAACAAGTTTATAAGATGGATAAAAACTAGGAACAATCATGCAAGTTCAAAAAACAAATCCAATCTACAAGGAAATACTCCTTATGTAAAATGTGTGTCAAATGTAGGTTGGTGTAAAATGATCAACATAATGTCAAAAATTAATCCAAGTTTAAAAATAAACAAGACGTAAGTATTAACAAGAGGTTGAAATGATTTAAACTCAAGGTATAATTAAGGCTATTTTAATCCCAAGAAAGAAATAAACTCCAAAAAGTGGGAGTTACGAATATGAACAACGTAACAATAATACTAAGATACATTAACCAAACTTTACAGAAAAGTAAGGTATTAGTATCAACATTTAACATTAGTACATGCACACAAAGGTAATAATAACACATTTCAAAATCGAGGTAATGTTTGAAATAAAACCAAGGCTAAAGTATACCAAGGAATTATTATGATGCGCGTAGCATAAAGTTACAATCTAAAAAATTAGGTAAATTTTATAAGAAACAAGACGTAAGTATCGAAATTGTTGTGATATGATACAAGCAAGATAACAGTTAAAAGGAGAATCAAGTGATGAACCAAGCCTAACTATGATGATGATATTGACATGGGTATTAAGATAAAAATGGTCGTCAATGATATGAGAACTTTTCCACACACTTTAGACATTTAACAACCCATCCGCAAACATGGATGAGAGTAAACAGACATAAAAGTGGCAACATAATCAATTGGTAATACATGTGTGATCACTATTCTTTTGATGAACAAATTGTTAAAAGAAATTGAAGGAAGTAGTACAATTGAGGATGAATATATTTGGCCTCACTTTGGAAGAGTTCCGCCTTGCCTTAGGGTGAGTGAAAAAATAAGAAAAAGTAATGCTTCACATGTTTCATGATAAATGACGCATTGTTTGAAATTTAATTGACTCTCCCCTTCTTCGAAAACGAAGTTTTTGACTCTAAAAAAGTTCTCCCTTTACGATGGCTCTTTACAATAATGGTTTGGTTAAATTGTCTCAAAAAATGAATGGCTTTCCTAGGTGGTTCGCTTAACTAGGTGTCACAAGTTATCTAGATGCGAGCTCAATTTACCCAGGAAAGTCACACTGACTAGTCTTGGGCTATCTTGGCTTTACTTTACCCCTTTCAAACATAGTGAGAAATTAATGTGTTCATCGTGTGTTCTCACTGGGGTTGTGATATGGATATCTTTGACGTTAAATCTCATGTGTATACTAGTCAAGTAGGTGTGCAAAACACTTCCCGTTTTTTTCCACAAGGTTCCCTCTTACATGGAATACTTTAGGGTTCCTATGACCACCACCATTATTATAGACTTAAGGCTTATGCCAAAAGGGTTATGTCCTAGTTAAGCAGATGGGGCGTACCCTTAACCAAACATGCAAATACAATGTTATGAATTTGGTGTGTTTTTTATCTTTTAAACTTAATTTGGTTTAGTCGCACACCATTTTGGAAACCTGCATTGAATTGTATTAGTAGATTATGTTTCAAACCTCCTTTCTTTGAAAAGCATTTTTAGGTCCTACATGCAAATTTTAGTAGTTTTCCAAATGATTCAAAACATCATAAAAAGGGATAAAACGTTGGTTCTGATTCTCAAGATCATCCTAAGACATAAGAGAAGAGCATACACAACGAAAAATCCAACTATTTAGCAAATAATGGAAAAACTTAACTCAAATGCATAAATCATTCATCTTAGCCAATTGAAGTTCATTCCCTTAAGAAAAATTTTAATGAGATATTTTCAAAAGTGTGGAAAAGGTTTAGAACCGTTTATGATTCCCAAGATCACCTAGAAGGTATGAGGAAACAACATACACGATCCTAGCCTCATAAATAAAAATGTAACATTCATTAACTTAACCAAATAAATTAACATAAATAATGATCAAATATACCCTAAAAATAAATAGTTAGCCTTTAGAAAAACACTGCAAGGTGTTAGAAAAGAAGACCAAAGTTGCTTTTGATTCTCAAGATGGCTAAAAGGCGCAAGAGAAGAGCATACACAAACTTTGATCTAAGTAAAAAATGGAAAAACAACATCCATTAAATAATTGAAACATGTTATAAAAATATCCATAATCATAGCCATTTATGAGTCTCAAGGTCACTCGAAAGCGCAAGATAAGATCATACAAGGAATTGATCAAAAGTGAATCTAGCATGCAATAAAAAATGACTAGTTTTATAATAAATGAAAAATTTGTACTTTATATAATTATGAATCCCAAATTTATGTTTTTCATCTCATGGTTCACTTTAATACCTTTCCAATGCAAAAAAAACAGATTCATTTTAAGTTTGGGAGAAAAATTTAAGGCCTTCGGAAGATGGGTTACGCATATACTCTCATGCTCACAGGTATGCATTTAACATGCACTTAAAAAATGTCAAAAAAAACGTCCCTTAATCTGTAAAAAGTTCAAATGTTTCCAACCAAGATTCAATTTTGACAAACAACCCATCAGATTAATATATGAATAAAAGACTCAACATTATCAAACACTAACATACATGCTTGAGAATTTAAGATTTTCAAGAAATTGACAAAATTAGCATGTAGAATGTTGAAAAAGTAAGCTCTACAAACGAAAACATGGAGAAATCTTGAAATTTTCTCACCGATTTTAAATTTTGATATAAATCCACCACATTAATATGTAAATATAATACTCAACACTATTAAACACTAACCTACATGCTCAATAATTTAAGATTTTCAAGAAATTGACAAAACTAGCATGTAGAATGTTGAAAAGGTAAGCTCTATAAATGAAAACAAGCAGAAATTTTGAAAGTTTCTCACCAAGATTCAATTTCAAAAAAAATCCACCACATTAATATATACATAGAATACTCAACACTATCCAACACTAAACTACATGCTCAAGAATTTAAGATTTTCAAGAAATTGACAAAACTAGCATGTAGAATGTTGAAAAAGTAAGCTCTACAAATGAAAACATGGAGAAATCTTGTAATTTTTATCACCAAGATTCAATTTTGATAGAAAAATACCACATTAATATGTAATTATAAGGCTCAAAAATATAAAACACTAACCTACATGCTCAAGAATTTAAGATTTTCAATAAATTGACAAAACTAGCATGTAGAATGTTGAAAAAGTAAGCTCTACAAATGAAAACAGGGAGAAATCTTGAGATTTTCTCACCAAGATTCAATTTTGACAGAAAACTAGCACATTAATATGTAAATATAAGGTTAAAAAATATCAAACACTAACCTACATGCTCAATAATTTAAGATTTTCAAGAAATTGACAAAACTAACATGTAGAATGTTGAAAAAGTAAGCTCTACAAATGAAAACATGGAGAAATCTTGAAATTTTCTCACTAAGATCCAATTTTGACAGAAATTTTCCTCCTTTATACCTACAAGGAAGAATAAACACATGAAAACTCAAAAAAAAAAGTTAAGAAAAACAACTTATATTAATATATTCAAAAAGAGGGTTAGTAACTAAAATTAAAACTTAAGTACAAAAACTTGAAATTAAGTCTAAAGGACAATGGAGTAAGTCCCACCAAGCATGCCATATGTGCTCATATATAATTAACTAAGCTATAAATTGAAACTAATATCTACGTAGATTCAAAAGAAAATGCTAATTAAACAATGAACCATCAAGATAAGAGCTTAAAGGAAATTCTTCTTCAATGTATAAATGAAACTACATGCTAAGCTATTTCATACTCTCTATGATTGCTGCTAAATTAAAATATAAACCTATGAAGAACATATGAATTCAAAGTGGATTGTTTCTTGATCTCAAGGATTGATAATGGAATCTCACCAAGCATGGCTACAAGGCCATTTTGGATCTTCCCATATTACTCAAATTTGAGTGAAAGGATGCAAGATGGAGAAGCTATTTCCAACAATGGAGAATGGCTCGAGATAAAAATGCTTATAGTTTTCACTATTCAAAGATTGGTGCAAGAAGAAAGGTAAGAAAGAGTGTTCTTTATATAGCTTTCCTGAAGAGGAAAGGCTAGTAAATTGATGAATGTGAGATAAAGGTAAAACAAGATCAGGAATGAGTAAGGTTGATTTATAAAGGGTAATCTTGATTTGGAAGAATTTAATTTGTCATTAGTAGGTCATGGGAGTTGGTGGATGTTTTAATTAATAAAAGGTGATTAATTAATAGGTAGAGGTAAGCTTATAGAAGATAATTAGTATGATTTGTGGGATGTAAGAGAAGAATTTGATCCAATATAAGGTGATTTATTGATTTAGAATTACAAGGGTAATTAATTAATAATAATTAAGTAACCCAACTAAAAGTGAATATTAATTATCGAAAGGTTGTTAATAGACATAGTGAATGATAATAAGTCTAATTAATTAATGAAAGGTTATTAATTAATGGATATGAAGAGGAATGTTAGATATAATTAGTAAAAAAAGTGCTAATTATTACTAGAATGATGGAAAAGAGGATAGTTAGTCCAGTCTTAACATTAAAAATATGTTAGCGTATTTTAGGTGTCTACAGTTATTTTTTCCTTAAAGATAGGTTACAAAAATTAGAGGATAAGGGCATGATATCCTTTGGTTCTCACCCATGTGAGAAATCCATATCTCCTCTATCCCAACTATGATTTCCTGCTACAATTGAGTCTTCTCCTACATATGATGCTTCGGCTATGATGTATCCACCAAAGTATGCTATTCATATTCATTCTCAACCACATCCATCACATTCATTACATCCACCTCACCCATTGCATTCATGCTATCAACCACATCATGTTGCTTAGTTCACATTAGCCACCACAACACTCCACTCTCACACATCCCACCACAACTCCATTTGATATTCAGTTTGGGAACATAGTCACATGTTGATCCCATTTCACATGATTCCATCACTTCATGCCATCAAGGTATTTTGTAGGTGATTTGTATCACCTGAACCCCCAATGATGCACATGTATTCTTAGGGTTCTTACACAACTATTGAGGGATTTATTCTAAGAACCTTTCATCATGCACTCCATTGTCTCATCTAGTGCATTCAATCATTTCCTGATGATGCACCTCTCTGACTACATGGCTCATACTTGACTATTGAGGGGTCTTAATTACATGAGAATTTTCATCCACACACTAGGGGGCATCGTCAACCCCCCCACCCCCCCTCATCATTTTAACATATTACGATATCTTCATTTTACCATCATACATTTTCACCTATTCTATTATCATTATTATATTAACTATGGGGTACACATTGCATTCAATAAATATTTTCATCACTCACATTACATTTTGATATTTATTTACCATACACATGTTATCTACCATTAGTAACATTAATATGCAACATGATCAGTACACATACTAGGACAATAACCATAAAATCATATAAAATCCATTACATTATAACGGTAAAACATTCCAACATAGATTTATCATATATTAATAATAGTGTAGACACCTAAAATTGGTTATCCAATTTAGTGTCCCTCATGCGCGTTTTCTCTCTCAGGTAACCTGGGGCACGTTTATATCACCACTATCCCCTTGGGGTATTATTCAATTTTTTGATTTAAACACCTATCCTAAGTTTAATTCACCCCATTATGTTTTACCCGTGAGTAATTAAATATTAACTATTTAATTACACCTTTTTACATGTATCCTAACCACTTATCTACCCCATATCTATTCTATCCATATATCCCCCCCTATTTCTCCTCCTGCCTAAACCAAGCAGTGGGATATTTCCCGTATTTGAGGTGCAGGGATCACTCTTATCTTTCTAGAAATCGCTCCTTTTGGTCATTTCGGGAGTCTGTTCCATGATCGGCATCGACCGGTAATCGGTTGACGCCAATTTTTCGGAATGGCGCAGATTTAATATCGGTCGGCGCCGATTACAAATAGAAGCCCATAACTCAGTTCTAGAGTTAGACACAGATTGTAAGAGAGAATATTAGACGGTGAGATAGACAGTGTATTAGTCAGAGAGAACGAGAGAGTTTTGAGCATCAAGTTTGAACATTATCTATCGAGTGAGAGCGAATCTTGTCCAAATCAATCCCTGAGAGGAGCACCGTTACTTTGCTCTTACCACATCAACATCGCACGTCTCCATTGATTTTTTGGTGACTCTGTTCCTACATCCAGCACAGGTGCAACCTTGCCAGTATCTCTCTAGCTTCTACAGATCTAGCGGACGTTGACGATCTTGCCTTCGTTTTCTGATTCCCAAACCTTCTCGTACTTTGTCTCGGATCGACGCCGATCTATATCAGTCGACACCCGATCTGAACCAGTTGACGCCGATCTATATCAGTCGACACCCGATCTTAACCAGTCAATGCCGATTCTACATAATCGACGCCGATCATCCTGCAGACAGGTAAAAGGGACACAGGTAACACAAATCCAGCTTTGTTTTCACAGTTCCCTATTTTCTGTTGCTTTCTGTCTACTGTTTAGATTCTATTTATTACTTTGATCAGAAAATCTAGTCTTGTACGTACATATTTTATCATGTATGCTTCTTTACTTAATTGAAAACGTGGACTGACATCCGCTGAGGGAGCTTATTTCTTCCTGGACCCTCTTCTTGGGCAGTCCACCTAAATTTATTTTAACGTGGTCTTTTTCTGTCAAGCATCGATGTCTCGCAGGTTACTTAGATCTACTGTGCAGAATTGCTCGTGTGCACCCGTCTTATCTACATCGGCTTCCTTATCCGTCTACATCTTCGGATCTTGTCCATCAGGTATCAATTTCATTTGAGTTTTTCAAGGTTTTTGTGTTTAGTTTTGGTACATTAACTTGGACAGGTAAAAAGCGCGAAATTCTTGATCAACATTCTGGCACGCCTGACGGGACCCAACCAAAGTCCCTTATTGGTAAGTTCATCTCTTTTCTAGTTTTGAGCTTTGTTCTTTTTCTTCACTGATTTTTATCAATTTTGCTTAAGCATTTCCTTTCATCGTTTCAGTCTTGCTTCTTTCATTTCTGAATTTGCAAAGTTAGGTCTGTTCTTTTTTTACAACATTTCAATTCCAATTTCTATTTATAAAATTAGTAAATATTTCATTTTGATTTCAAGATTGCATGTTTGATCCATCTCTTTATGCGAAATTGTTATTTCCTTGAAATTTTTCTAGTTCCTTAAAATAGAAATTTTCGTTTCACCATTATCTGGATATATCTTTCTGGATTTTGTTTGGTGTTTGCTTAACCTTTTCTTGCAGAGCACTTTGCTTGTTCGTGGGATTGTTTCGAGGGGAAGAGCTCAACAACGCGATTTTTGAAGTCCACACACCTTGGAGAGCTAAATCTACAGGTATTTCTCTTTTACAGTGTTTTCTCCTTTTTAGGAACTAAAAAAAAAAGAAGAAAGAAAAAAAAACTTTCTTTGTTTGTTTTCTATCACATTCGAACATTTCAATTTTTGGTGCTTAAAAATAATTTAATCGCATTTGGGAAAGAATCTGTTTCACTTGTCTTCATCGAAATCAAACACTTCGTTTTTAAAGTGCCTAAAAAAAGAACTCTTTCTTTGTCATTTCTGCTGTATGTTTTTCATCTAGTTTTAATTAGGCTGGGAAAATTGATCAAAATCGGTAGTGACACTATTTGATTTTTATTTTTCACCCTTACACACAAAGCCAAAATCACTAGGTATAAAGCATTTAAACAAAAATTCTTTCACTGACCTCGCCTACTTGGAAGTGACATCCAAGAGGAAGAGCCTACGCAGTACTCGGGCCCGTGCTATAAATTCACCGAAGTTCTGGTATATATTGGCAAAGCACCCGACTCCCTTATCGCAGCGGTGTGTGAAGTGCGGGGGTAGGCCCCTATATCAAGCCACATACCAGTCTTTTACTGAAGTGCCTTTGGGACTCCTCACCAAAACATCCCCCAAACCATCTTTAGTTTGGCTATTTGAGTAGTTCCTGTTCTAAAAGGCCTTCCCTAATATTTTCTTTCTTAAAAGCATAAAAACTTAAAAGAGATAATCACCTACGCTGCTTGAATTATCTGTGCATTAGTTAGGTCAATCTTTTTTTCTGCTTGTTTATGATGGTCATCACTCGGTTACAATCTAGAAGAATGGCTCAACTAGCCCCTTCTTCCTCCAAGATCACCGCTAGTGTGGATGTTTCAGCACCCCCCAGGTATTCCTCGGGACCGTTGTTAGTTGGTTCCCCATCCTGGTCATATAATCCTTTTTATCAGGCCAAAGCAACCCCATCATGTCCAGCTTCCCCTAGTCCTTCAGAAATATCATCTGCTTCTGACATCAGAGTATGTTCCTCATGGGGATCCTAAATTTCAAGCGCTCCTTGATCACAATTTGGTAGCCCTTATGGAATACCTAGTACACAAGTCTATTCAAATATCTGATCAGGGACCACCAATCCAACAAGTGTATGATTATTCTCGTGAACCATCCTAGGCTTTTGTAGAACAGTTAGCATCATTTTTCTCACCTCGAGCCACGGAAGAGGGTGGCTCACCTGTGCCTCCTTTTTCTCTTCCACTGAAAATATCGACTAGTTCTCAAATAGTCTTACCTATTCCTAACGCCATAGTTACCTCGACTATTCCACAACCTACTTCTGAGAAGTCCTCTTCTCTGGCTATAATGGGTGCGTCTGTGCACCCACATATTGCTGTTAATTCATCTATGCCATCCATTGTGTCCTAGGGTCAGTACCCCTTTATGAGTCAACCCCCTTCGACTAGTCAGTTGGTTCCTGCTTCTCGTCCTCCAGTGGGTTTTTCTTCCAATGTTCCAGCAATAGTGACCTTCGCCCATCCTCTAGCATCGGCACCCTTAATAACTAATCTAGCAGTAAAAAGCCTCTTTCAGGTCTTGTTCCCCACCATGTCCAATCAAATCGGCACCCATGTTCCTCAATCTGTTTCGATTCAGTCAACAAGCATAGGAGTCCACAATCACAGGCTCCGTCCGTCATCCAACCTTCATTTTCTCAACCACTTATTATCTCACAGCCTGCCTATACACAGGCTCCTTCACAGCAAATACCCCACCAGGCGTCACCCAGAATGCCTGGTTACTCCTCTTATCATCCTATCAATCAACAGATGAATCCCCCGTTGACATCTCAACAACATCCACCATTTTCTTCTTATGTAGGACATGCCAGTGTGCCTCCTCCTCAATCTGACGTGGTTCAAATTCTTTTCAAGAAAATCATAGACTTGTAAGCCTCCACCAAAGGGGCTCGTCCTTCATACTCTTTTGAAGAAGTTTGTAATGAACCCATTCACCCCTTAGTGGCCTTTAAGCCTTATCCTCCCCAATGGGAACTTCCTAAATTTTCAAAATTTCATAGTCGGGAGGACCCTCAACAACATTTGCGAGCATTCAAACATGCTTGCTACCTCATAGTCCAGGATCAGGAGCTTATGCTCCGTACTTTTCCTATGTCTCTAGCAAGTCCTGCTTTAGACTGGTACAATAACATTCCTCAACATTCCTTGTTTTCTTTCTCTCAATTGGCTCAGATGTTTGTTGAAAACTTTTCAATAAATATCGCGCATAAGATCTCGATTACAGATCTTTATAACATTCATCAATTCGATGATGAGTCTATTGCAGACTTTGTCTCTTGTTGGAGAGGGATAATAAACCAATTGTCTTTCTCCCTTCCTCAATCCTAACAGATCGAGTTGTTTACTCGATCTTGTGCTAATCATATTTCTTCCACTTTAAGGATCCAGACCTTTCATACATTTGAAGAAGCCTTTATGATGGCACACAAACTTGAGTCTCGTGCCATTGAACAAGGGAAGTTAAAACTTTGCTCTAAATCTAAACCAGATTTTTCTCGGTTTACCAAATCAAATTCTTCCACTTCTAAAGACAAGAATCAGGGATCCACCAACGCTATTGTATTAAAAACATCACAAGCCGATAACACTTCTAATCAAACACCATGAAGAGACTCCTCATCTTCTCGAAAAGGGTCCTCGTCATCTCGATCTTTCACTTCGTTGGGGGAATCATATGCTTCTATCCTAGAAAAAATGTTGGAAGTCCACATGATCGAACTTCCCCCCATCAGGAATATTGATGAAAGCCAAGAACGTCCATTCTGGTATAGGGAAAATGACTTCTATCATTATCATAGAACCAAAGGTCATGACATTGAACGATGTCAGACCTTCAAAAATCTTGTCTAGAAATTCATTGATAAAGGCGAGCTCATTCTAGATAACCCAAATCAAGCACTGGATGTCTTTAAACAACCTTTTCCCAATCATTCCCCGAACCATGATGCTTCAGAGTCTTAAAAACCAAACACTCATACTATCAGCTTCATCTCTACTGAAGAATCTTCTTCTAAAACTAAGCCATCTGCGAACACATCGACCGAATCAGAGCCTCCTTCTGCTTCGTTAATCGTTAGGATTCCACCATCTTCAGATAGCCCATCTTTGAATATTCCAACATTGTTAGATACAGATTCACCTCTCTCTGCTTCTTTGTCTTATCTTCTGTCCATACCTGAGACAGTGTCATCCTCATCTGTCTCATCGTCAGACATTCTTTCAATGTTCAAGGCAATTACATCCCTTCGAGTTTCCACCGCGGATACATCTACTTCTGTTTCTCCCATTTTTGCTGCGACTATGCCATTGGTGAACGTACCTATAATTGTGCTGACTTCGACGGAAGCATCTTCGATTTTGACTCTTCTTGTTTCCTTTCCTACAGTAGTTTCACCCACAATTACTGTACCAGAAGTAGTTCCCTCGTAAGGAACTGCTTCTTCATCACTCACTTCTTCCATCACCAATGCTACTTTGCCTATTAAGGGAAAATCTAAAGAAGTAGCAACGACACCTATACGCTCGGTTCCTGAACTTAGACCGAGACAACTGAAATCTAACGTTGCGTCATCAGTACCTCCCCATTTGCTTCCCCTGAAAAGGTTACAATCACCTTATGCGGTTGAAATTGTCACCATCCCTGAAAAAGGAAAGCCCATAGTTCGAACCATCAAGACTCTTGGTGCTTTCCTGCAAAAATCCCTCTCTGCATAAAATATTGGATTTGTCCACTAAGAAGGCATCTTCTTCTACAAACTTATCAAAACCATCATCTTCTTCTATAACACATCCTTCACCAGCACCTCGAAAAGTGGACTTACCTACTAAAAAGTCGTCACTTCTTTTATCAGAATCATCATCTTCGTTACCAAAAACTAGGGCACCCTCTGTTCCTCCGATTATACCTACTTCGGGAGATTCTCCCTCATCTAAATCGACATTATCTGAATGATCATTAGTTTCGACCAAGTAGCCTCCCTTATCTCTAAAGACCACAACACTTGTCACATCTCCATCATCTTCAAAATCTATTTTAGGGGCTCCTCCTCCATCGAAATCAATCATGTCTCACTTACTTCCATCTCAAGTGCCCAAGGATGTTCCTCCAGATGTCCAAAAAAATAAGATGATCCCTAAAAAGACTGACAAACCTAACATGCAGGTTCTTTTACCTTGGCAGTCTGTTAAAGTAAAAGAGGCACCTTCATCATCTCTGTCCTCATCTTTGTCTACCGGGTTCTATACTAAAATCCTACGCCAAATTATCTAATCTTCATCCATATCTCTTCCTCCGATTAAACCCTATAACCCTAAAGGAGTTAAACCTGCCTGGTTTAACTCTGATTTGATTTGTGCTTACCACCGTACCCCGGGTCATGATACCGAGGGATGTAAAGCTCTTCAATCTGTCATCAACAGCCTTTTGGAAGAAAGTGATCTTTTGCTGGAGGAGGAGGAACAAGTATCTCCTATCATCTTAGCTCCATCTGAGCCCCAATGATCTACTCAGACCTCTATTTCTAGTGATTCCACTCCAAATAATCTTCCACCTTCTCAAATCGACACAATTCATATCGCCACTAGAACCCAATAGTATGATAATCCATCCTCATCTACATCATCTCGACCACGGGTTGTCATTTCTGCAGCCCCCGAAGGAGTTCCTCCTTCCTCATTAGCCCCGAGACCTCGGGTCTCTATTTGTGCTACACCTTGGACTCAAATTCCCGTGTCAGTTGAGGAGAGTGTTATGAAACAACTCACCCAGGCTCCGGTCAAAATGTCTCTTTTTGACCTCATTCAATCCTCTCCGCAACATCATCAGCCTCTGATTGATAATCTGCGTCGCATTGCAGTGAATTCAGATGATCCCCAACCCTTCAAGATGGTTATTGGATTGAATAGACCATCAACCACCATTTCTTTTGAAGATTTGGAAATTCCTTCCCTTTCTTTCGAGGATTTGGAGGCTCCCCTCTTTATCACAGTCCAAATCGACAACACTACATTAAAACACATTATGATTGACAGTGGTGCTGCACTCAACGTCATCTCCTTGCACACATTCGAGCAACTTAAGTTACCAAAGAACGTAGTGTCACCCCCGCCTTTCACTATTTGATCATTTAACGATCAGCTAGCAGTTACTTTAGGAACTGTGGTCCTACCCATTCGAGTAGGTAAGAAGTTGCTTCACGAACTCTTTTACATTGTTGAAGGGAAATTCCACTATAATATGATCCTTGGATGCTCCTGGATTCGTGCAATGCATTGTGTCCCATCCACCCTCCATCGATGCTTAAAATATCAATATGAGGGCAAAATCTATACTCATCTAGGAGATCCTTTTCCTTCCGCGCAATGCGACATGACCACAGGGTCTGCCCCTCTAAAGGAAGATGCTTGTTCTCCTGACGGGGCCTCATCTTCTTCCATACCTGCAACCAAACTACCGGATTTACAAAATTTAGAGGAGACATTGCAGCGTTTCTCACTAGGAAAGCTTCCTCTCCTTTCTTTTGACGCCCATCTCAAACCTAGTGAGTATGGTAGACCAGACAAACAACTTGAATATCAGCCAGGTCTTGGTCGCATCATCACCACTGGTCTACCCAATCAACAGACTAATTTCATTTACGTTGGTCTTGATACGCCTCACTGTCACCCGGATTCTCCTCCTAGGACCAAACCTTATTTAACAGGGTTCGATTGTCTACAGAATCCCACGTTTGCAAAAACTTATTTATATCGATGCGCGTGGAAAGGATTTCACTTGGGTAAATATGAACAAGGTGTGCATGACTCGCATCCATTCCAACTCTCAAGCCACATCAAAAATTTGGTTTAGGATTTAGACCTCTTTCAAAAGCCACCGTCATTGTTCTCGATGAGCCTCTTCCTATTGAGGAACCATCTTCTGCCGCTAGGTCAGAAGCATCACTCGATGTGGACGACGCCATTTCCATCCCGTCTAAATTTTTTTTTATTCAATACCATTTCCTTAGGGTCACTAGCCTATAAGACTAATGACAGGTCCACTTCCATACCGTTAATTTTCCCTGAAATAGTTGGAGACGACTCTCCTACTATCAACACTATCCACTGTGCGGATGATGATTCTGTCCTCACCTATTTGGGAGCAGAGGATTCCTATCTTCCTAAAACCATTCCTTCTGACACATCTACGCTTCTCAACGAAGCCACTATCGACCTTAATATAGGGACTTCCAAAGACCCTCGCATCATTAAGGTCGGCTAATCCCTTAATCCACAGGAGTTAGGAGACTTTACCACTTTTCTTTCCAACCATCGTCAAGCCTTTGCTTGGGCATATGAGGATATGCTAGGACTTGATCCCGATATCGTGGTCCACAATATCGTTACTCTTCCTGACATCAAACCGGTTAAACAAAAATTGCGTAAAATGCACCCTAGAGTAGCCCTTCTTGTTAAAGAAGAATTGCAGCGCTTGCTCTCGGCTAACTTCATCCAACCCATCGATTATCCACAATGGGTTTCCAATGTAGTACCAGTAACTAAAGCTACTGGGAAAATTTGAATTTGTACCGACTTCTGGGATCTTAATCTTTCTTGTCCAAAAGATGATTTTCCTCTACCTAATATTGACCAACTCATGGATTTAACTGCAGGTCATGAGATGCTTTCTCTTATGGATGGTTTCTCTGGGTATAATCAAATTCTCATCACACCAGAAGACCAACATAAGACTTCTTTCATAACTCCTTGGGGGACCTTTTGTTCTCGTGTCATGCCTTTCGGTCTTAAGAACGCAGGAGCAACCTATCAGCGAGCAATGACCTACATCTTCCATGAGTCTCTTACAAAAAACTGTGGAAGATTACGTCGACGATCTCCTCGGTAAATCCAAATGTCATCTCAGTATCATCTTTTTTTAATTATTTAATAATTAAGTAACCAAGTAAAAGTGAATATTTAATTATAGTTAGAAAGGTTGTTGGAGGTTTTGTTAAAGAATAATGAATATTAAGAAGTTCTAATTAATAATGAAGGTTGTTAATTAATGGATATGAAGAGGAATGTTAGAGAAATTAGTAAAAAAGTGATAATTATTACTAGATGATGGAAAGAGGATAGTTAGTGCAGTCTTAAATTTAAAATAACTACGAGGCCTATTTTAGGTGTCTACAGTTATTTTTCCTTAAAGATGGTACAAAAATTAGAGGATAAGGGCACTGATCTCTTTGGTTCTCACCCATGTGAGTGATCCATATCTCCTTTATCCACAATATGATTTTCCTGTACAAATGAGTCTTCTCCACATGTGATTTGCTTCGGCTATGATGTATCACCAAAGTCTGACTATCATATTCATTTCAACCACATCCCTCACATTCATTTAACATCCACTCACCCAGGGCTTCACGCATCCACCACCATCATGTTGCTACTTGCATTAGCCACAACAACACTCCGCTCTCACACATCCCCCCAAAAAAAAAAACAAAACTCCATTTGATATTCAGTTTGGAAAATATTCACACGTGATTCCCTTACACATGCTTCATCACTTCACGCCGTCAAGGGTATGTGTAGGTGATTTGTATCACCTCAACCCCATGATGCACATGTATTCTTAGGGTTCTTTATGACTATGAGCGGGATTTATTCAAGAACCTTCATCACGTACTCATCGTCTCAATTTCTAGTGCATTCATTCATTTCCCAATGATGCCACTCTGACTACGCGGCTCAGCTTGACGATTGAGGGGTCTTAAGTACATGAGATTTTCACCACAAGGGGGGATCATCAACCCCCCTCCCCCCCTCGTAATTTTAAACAGATTACACGATTTCATGTTACCAGAGACTGTTCACCTATTTATTATCCTGAATGCTATAACTATGAGTAAACATTGCACATCAATAATATTTATCACTCAAATTACATTTGATATTATTACATACACAACATATCACCATTAGAACATTTAATATGCAACACGAACAAAACATACTAGGGATGATAACCATAGAATCATACAAAATCCATTACATTCTGTAACGGTTAAAACATTCCAAAATAGATTAATCATATATTAATAATAGTGTGTAGACACCTAAAATTGGTTATCCAATTTAGTGTCCCTCGTGCGTGTTGCTCTCTAGGTAACATGGGGCAGTTTGTATCACCACTAGCCCTTGGGGTATTAGTCATTTTGTGATTTTAAACACCTATCCTAAGTTTAATTCACCCCATTATTGTCTTTCCCGTGAGTGTGAGTAAGTAAAGATTAACTATTAAGTACACCTTTTTACATTGTATCAACACTTATCTACCCATATTATTCTATACATATATCCCCCATTTCTTGTCCTTGCCAAACTAGAGCAGGTGGGGGGATATTTCCCGTATTTTGAGGTGGACGGATCACTCTTATCTTTCCAGAAGAAATCGCTCCTTTTGCCCATTCGGGATCAGTTCCGTGATCGCGCCGACCGATTAATCGGTAGACGCCCGATTTTTTTCGGAACGGCGCCGATTACAAATAGAGGCCAAAACCGTTTAGAGAGACACAGAGTGTGAGGGACAAAGAGGTAGAGTAAGAGATGAGATTGAGAGATGTTTGTGAGCTCAAGTGTGAACATTATCTAGTCGAATTGAGAAGGTGATCTTGTCAAATCAATCCCTGAGAGGAGAGCAACGTTACTCTTACTCTTATCGCATCCACACACACTCTCATTGATGTTTTCTGGGGACTCTATTCCTTCATTCTAGCATCAGTGGAGCCTTGCCAGTATCTCTCCAGCTTATAAGATCCAAGCAGACTTGACGATAGTGCCTTATTTTTGATTCCCAAATCTTCTCCCACTTTTGTCCGGATCGACGCTGATCTATTCAGCGGACACGATCGAACCAGTTGACGCCGATCTTATGCAGTCGACACCGATCTTAACCAGGCAATGCGATTCTACAATCGACATCGTCATCCTGTAGACAGGGTAAAAGGACACAGTAACACAAATCCAGCTTTGCTTTGTAGTTCCCTGTTTTCTGTTGCTTCTGTCTGATGTTTAGATCTGTTATTACTGTGATTAGAAAATTTAGTCTCGGTACGTACATCTTTATCTGATTGTTCTTTACTTATTGAAAACGTGGACTGACAGCCGCGAGGGAGCTTACGCTTCGGGGATCCGCTTCTGGGCAATCCACATCTAAAGTCTTTTAACGTGGTTTTTCTGTCATCAAGCACGTGTCTCGTAGGTTACTGGATCTACTGTGTATAATGCGTGTGCGCCCATCTTTTTATCTACATGACTTCCCTTTACCATATAATCATGGATCTTGTCCATCAGGTATCAATTCATTTGATTTTTTCAAGGTTTGTGTAGTTTTGGACATAACTTGACAGGGTAACAGCGCGAAATTCTTGATTCAACATTCTGGCACGCCCGTGGACCCAACCAAAGTCCATTTGGTAAGTTCATCATCTTTTTTTTGTTTTGAGCTTGTTCTTTTATTCACTATTTTTATCAGTTCGCTTAAACCTTCTTCATCGTTTCAATCTTGCTCTTATGCGAAATTGTATGTCCTTGAAATTTTCTAGTTCCTTAATAGAAATTTTCGTTTCACCATTATTGGATATATCTTTCGGATTTGGTTGTCTGTTTTCTTAACCTTTTCAGTTGCGGAGAACTTTGACTAGTTCGTTGGGATTTTCGAGGGGGAGAGCTCCAAAACGTGCTTTTTGAAGTCCACACACCTTGGAGAGATAAAATTACAGGTATTTCTCTTGTACCGGTGTTTTCTCTTTAGGAACTAAAAAAGAAAAAGAAACAAAAAAAAAAGTTCTTGTTGTTTTCGATACCATTTGAAAACATTTCATTTTTGGTGCTTAAAAAGAATTTAATCACATTTGGGAGGAAAGAATTGTTTGACTTGTCTCATCGAAATCAACATTTCGTTTTAAGTGCCTAAACCCAAAAGAAACTCTTTCTTTGTAATTTCTGCGTAGTTTTATTCTTTTAATAGGCGGGAAATTGATCCAAAATTGGTTTAGTGACATATTTGATGATTTTTTATTTTTCACCCCTGCACACAAAGCCAAAATCACTATGTCTAAAGCATTTAAACAAAAAATTCTTTCCCGGCCTCGCACTCCTTGGAAGGACACCAAGAGGAAGAAGGCATACCGCGCGTACTAGGGCGCGCGATAAATTAGGAAGGTCTGGTATATATTGGCCCCAAAGCAACCTGACTCCCTTATCGCAGCGGTTTTTCTTTTTTTTGTGTAGGCGGGCGGTAGGCCCTCTCTTTATAGTCATTGGCCATTTTTTTTTTTTTTTTTTCGTGGAGATGGCAAGGGGAAGGACCACGGGCAAGGGTGAGATAGAACGAAATCTCCCCCAAAACATCCCACAAACCCACCTTAGTTTGGATATCTGGTAGTTCCGGTTCTTAAAAGGCCTCCTAATATTTTCTTTTGAAAAGCATCAAAACTTAAAAGCAGATAATCACCTACGCTGCTTGAAATTATCTATGCATTAGTTAGGTCAATCTTTCTTTTATAATGTTTAATGCACGGTCATCACTCACGGTGTACAATCTAGGAAGGAATGGCTCTCAGTAGCACCTCTCTCCGACGATCACCACTAGTGTGGATGATTCAGACCCCCGGTTCTTACTCGGACGCTGTTAGTTGTTCCCACCGGTCAGATAATCCTTCTATCAGGCACAAAGCACCCATCATTTCCAGCTTCCCCTGGTCTTCAGACTATCATCTTCTTCTGACTCAGAGTATGGTCCTCATGGGGATCTGAATTTCAGGCACTCCTCGATTGTAATCCGGAGCCCTCATGATACCTAGGACACAAGTCTATCAAATATACTGATCAGGGACCACCAATCTGCAAGTGTACGTTATTCGTGAAACCATTCCCAGGATTTGTAGAACAGTTAGAATCATTTCTCACCTCGGAGCATGGAGAAGGGCTGGCGCACATGTGCCTCTTTCTCTTCCAGCCGACCATATCGACTAGTTCTCGCAAAATGCCTACCTATCCAACAAACCTAATTTGAGAGGTCCCTCTTGCTATGGCTATATGAGTGTGTCTGGCTGTCCTGCTATTGTGTAACTAATCTATTGCGTCATTGTGTCCTATCATAGGGTCAGTACCACTTTATGAGTCAACCCCTTCGATAGTAGTGGTTCCTGCTCTCGTCCTACAGTGGGTTTTCCCTTCAAGTTCCAGCAATAGTGAACCTTCGCCCATCCTCTAGCATCGGCACATTAATAACTAATTAGACAGTTAAAACGCCTCTTTAGGTCTTTTCCCCACCATGTCCAATCAAATCGGCTCCCGTTCCTAATCTGTTTCCGATTCAGTTAACAAGCATAGGGTCCACAATCACAGGATGCCGTCCGTCATCAAACCTCATTTCTCAACCATTATTATCCACAGCTGCCTATACACAGGCTCCTCACAGAACAAATACCCCACCAGGCGCACCCAGAATGCCTGGTTTACTCCTCTTATCATCCTATCAATCAACAGATGAATCCACCGTTGAACATCTCAAACAAAACAATCACCATTTTTTCTTATGTGGACAGCCAGTGGCCTCTCAAATCTGACGTGGGTTCAAATCGTTCTCAAGAAGAAAAATCATAGATTGTAAAGCCTTCCACCAAAGGGGCTCGTCCTTATACTCTTTTGAAGAAAAGTTTGTAATGTAATGAACCTTTAATCACCCCTTCTTATGCCTTTAGCCTTATCCTCACCCAATGGGAACTTCCTAATTTTCAAAATTTCATAGTGGGAGGAAAACCCTCAACAACATTTGCGAGCTTCAAAATGCTGCTAACCTCATAGGTCAAAAAGGTATCAGGAGCTTCTGCCTCCGTACTGTTCTATGTCTTAAGCACGTCCTGCTTTAGACTGTGGTTACAATAAGATTCCTCAACATTTCCTGTTTTCTTCGCTCAATTGGCTCAGAGGTTGTTTGAAAATTTTCAATAAATACGCCGCAATAAGATCTGATTACAGATCTAGTTTATAAGTAATTCTTCAATTCGATGATGAGTTATTGGACAGACTTTGTCCTCTTTGGAGAGGGATAATAAACCATATGTCTTCTCCTTCCTCATCTAACAGATCGAGTGTTTACTCGATCTTGTGCTAATCATGATTTTCTTCCACTTTAAGGATTCAAGACCTTGCTACATTTGAAGAAGAAGCCTGTAGATGGCACACAAACTTGAGTCCGTGCCATGATACAAGGGAAGTTAAAATTGTGCCTTAAATCTAACAGATTTTTTCGGTTTACCAAATCAAATTCTTCCACTTATAAAGCTAAGAATCAGGGATCCAAGCGTATTGTATTAAAAAATCACAAGCCTGGTAACACTTCTAATCAAACACCATTGAAGAGACTCCTCATCTTTCGAAAGGGTTCCTCTCATCTCGATCTTTACTTCGTGGCGGGGGGGATCATATGCTTCATCCTAGCACACAGAAAAAATGTTGGATGAAGTCCACATGATCGAAACTTCCCCCCATCCGGATATGATTGAAAGCAAGAACGTCCCATTCTGTTATAGGGAAAAATGACTTCATCATTTATAGGAACCAAAGGCATGACATTGAAGATGTCAGACCTTCAGCACAAAATCTTTTTTGGTTTCTAGAAATTCATTGATAAAGGCGAGGAGCTCATTCTCTAGATAACCCACAAATCAAAGGCACCGGATGTCTTTAAACAACCTTTTCCCAATCATCCCCACCATGATGCTTAGAGTCTTAACAACCAAAACACTATATATCAGCTCATCTTACTGAAGAATCTTTTCTAAAACAAAGCCATCTGGAACACATCGACGAATCAGAGCCTCCTTCTGCTTCGTTAATCGTTAGGAGTACACCATCTCAGATAGCCCATCTTTTGACAATATTCCAACATGGGTTAGATAAGATTCACCTCTCCTGCTTCTTGTCTTATCTAGTGTCCAGACCTGAGACAGTGTCATCTCATCTGTCTCATCGTAGGAACATTATTTCAATGTTCAAGGCAATTACATCCCTCGAAGTTTTCCACCCGGATAATCTACTTTGTTCTGCCCAGTTTTGACTGCGAAATATGCGCATTGGTGAACGTAACGGCATAATTGTGCTGACTTCGACGGAAAGCATCTTAGATTTGAACTCTTCTGTTCATTTCCTAAAGTGTTCACCCACATTACGTGACCAACAGTAGTTCCTATAAGGAAGAACTGCTCTTCCATTCATCACTTCTTCCCCTACTATCACAATGCATACTTTGCATATTAAGGGAAAAATCTAAAGAAGTAGCAGTCAAAAGCGTGAAACCGATACGCTCGGTTCCTGAAAGTAGGACGAGACAACTGAATCTAAACGTGCTTTTTGCGTCTCAGTTACTCCCATTTGCTCCCCTTGAAAGGTAAAATCACCTTATGCGGTTTTTGAATTTTGAAAATTGTCACCATCCATGAACAAGGAAAGCCCATATTCCGAAACCTCAGACTCTTGGTGCTTTCTGCAAAATCCCTCTATGCAATTAAAAGATTTGGGATTTGTCCACTAAGAAGGCATCTTTTTCTACAAACTTATCAAAACCATCACTTCTTCTAGAACACATCCGCAACAGCACCTCGAAAGTGGATTACCTACAAAAGTAGTCACTTCTTTTTCAGAATCATTAATCTTTCGTTACCAAAAACTAGGGCACGCCTCTGTCCTACGATTGGTGTCACCACACACTTAGGAGGAGATTTCCCACCCTCGAGACTCTTAAATCGACATTATCTGAATGATCATTAGTTGCGACCAAGTAGCTCCCTTATCCAAAGACACCAACACTTGTCAATCTCCATATCTTCAAAAAAAAAAATCTAGTTTAGGGGGCTCCTCCTCTCGAAATCACTCATGTTCTCACTTACTTCCATCTAACAAAGTGCCCAAGGATGTTCCTCCCGATGTCCAAAAAAGAAGATGATCCCTAAAAAGACTGACAAACCTAAACATGACAGGTTTCTTTTACCTGGCAGTTGGTTAAAGTAAAAGAGGACACCGTCATAGCTCTGTCCTATCTTTGGTTCTTCGGGGTTCTATACTAAAATCCTAGCCAAATATCAATTTCATCCATTCTCTTCCCGATAAAACATATAAACCCAAAAGGAGTTTTAAACGGCCTGTTTAACTTGATTTGATTTGTGCTACCACCGTACCCCGGGTCATGATACGAGGGATGTAAAGCCTCTTCAATCGTCATCAACAGCTTTTGGAAGAAGAAAGTGAGTGAAATCTTGTGGAGGGAGGAGAAAGGAACAAGTATCTCCCTATCAGCTTAGCTCAGCTGAGCCCCAATGACTACTCAGACCTCTATTTCTAGTGATTCCCACTCCAAATAATCTTCCACCTTCTCAAATCCGACACAACATATCGCCACTAGACCCAATAGTATGATAATCCATCCTCATCTACACGCTCTCGACCACGGTTGTCATTTTGCAGCACCCGAAGGGAGTTCCTCCTTCCTCATTAGCCCGAGACCTCGGGTCTTATTTGTGCTAAACCTTGGACTCAAATTCCAGTGTTCAGTTGAGGAGAGTGTTATGAAACAACTCACCCAGGTAGGTCAAAAGTCTCTTTTGACCCCTCATTCATCTCCTCGCAAACATCATCAGCCTCTGATTGTAATCTGCGTTCGCATGCCAGTGGAATTCAGATGATCCCAAAACTTCAGAGATGTTATATTGGATTGAATAGACCATCAAACCACCATTTCTTTGAAGATTGGAAATTCTTCCCTTTCTTCGAGGATTGGAGGCTCCCCTCTTATCACAGTCCAAAATCGACAACACTACATTAAAACACATTATGATTGACAGTGTTGCTGCATCAACGTCATCTCCTGCAAAACATTCGAGCAAACTAAGGGAAAAAAATGAACCGGTCTAGGGGAACCCTCGCCTCTCCCACCCTCCCCACCGCCTTTCACTATTTGATCATTTAACGTAGCTAGCAGTTACTTGAAATGTGGTCTACCATTCGAGAGTAGGTAGAAGTGTTCCACGACTCTTTTACATTGTTGGGGAAATTCCATATAATATGATCCTTGGTGCTCCGGATTCTCCTTTGGCAATGACATTGTGTCCCATCCACCTCCATCGATGCTTACAATTATCAATATGGGGCAAAATCTATATCATCAGGAGGATCCTTTTCCTTCCGCAGAATGCGAACATGACCAGGGTTGCACCTCTCAAGGAAGATGTGTTCTCCTGAGGGCGGCCCTATCTTCTTCATTTACGCAACCAACCTACCGGTTTACAAAAATTTGAGGAGGACATTGCAGCGTTTCAATAGGAAAGTTCCTCTCCTTTTCTGTGACGCCCATCTCAAACCCTAGTGAGTATGGTAGACCAGACAAAACCAACTTGATATCAGCCAGGTCTTGTGTCGCATTATATCAAATGGTCTACCCATCACAGAACTAATTTCATTACGTTGGTCTTGATACGCCTCACGTCACCCGGATTCTCCTTAGGACCAAACCTTAAATTTAAACAGGGTTCGATTGTTACAGAATCCCACGTTTGCAAAACTTATTTAATCGAATGGCGTGGAAAGGATTGTCACTTGGGGTAAATATGAAAAAGGTGGCAATGACCTCGATCCATTCCAACTTCTCAAGCCACATCAAAAAATTTGGTTTTAGGATTTAACCTCTTTCAAAAGCACAGGTCAGTGTTCTCGATGAGGCTCTTCCTATTGAGGAACCATCTTCTTGAACGCTTAGGTCAGAAGCATCACTCGCTTGTGGGCGAAGCCATTCCATCCCGTTAATTTTTTTTTATTCAATACCATGTCCTAGGTCACTACTCTAAGACTAATGCCAGGTCCACTTCCATACCGTTAATTTTCCCTGAAATAGCTGGAGACGGACTCTCCTACATCAACACTATCCACTGTACGGATGAGATCTGTCCTCACCTATTGGGAGCAGAGGATTCCTACTTCCTAAAACCATTCCTTTCTGACACATCTACGCTTCTCAACGAAGCCACTTCGGACCTTATATTAGGGGGACTTCAAAGACCACCGCATCATAAGGTCGGCTAAATCCCTTAATCCACAGGATATTAGGAGACTTTTTAACACTTTTCTTTCCAACCCATCGTCAAGCTTGCTTGGGCATATGAGGATAGCTAGACTTGATCCGATATCGTGGTCCAAATATCGTTACTCTCCGGACATCAAAAACGGTTTAAAACAAAAAAAATTGCGTAAAATCACCCTAGAGTAAGCCCTTCGTTAAAGAAGAATTGCCAGGCTGCTCTCGGCTAACTTCATCAACCCATCGATATAACAAGGGTTTCCAATGTGAGTACCAGTAATAAAGCTCTGGGAAAATTTTGAATTTTGTACCGATTTGGACTTATATGTTCTTGTCCAAAAAGATGATTTTCCTCTACCTAATATTGACCAACTCATGGATTTAAATGAAGGTCATTGAGATGCTTCTCTTAGGATGGTTTCTCTGGGGTATAATCAAATTCATCACACCAGAAGACCAACATAAACGTCTTTCATAACTCCTTGGGGACCTTTTGTCTCGTGCCGCCTTCGGTCTTATATAAGACCGCAGGAGCAAACCTATCAGCGGCCAATGACCTACATCCTTCCATGATCTTATCGTTACAAAAAAAACTGTTGAGAAGATACGTCGCGATCTCCTCGGTAAATCCAAATGTCATCACAGATCATCTTTTCCATTCTTGCACCTCTCTTTTGAGGGCTTATTCACTTTGTCTTTGTCTCTAAATCCATCTAAGTGCGTTGTTTGTGCGTTCTCATGGTAACTTTTAAGTTTATCATTTCCATTATGGTAGTGACGTAGAACCGCAAAATAAAACGCTCACCTTGAGATGCCTCCCCCTTCTAAATTCAAGAACTCCGCAGTCTCAAGGACGCTTCAATCAATGCGTCGTTTATCGCACAAGTGTCAAACCTGTTGTTCAACCTTTCATCATCTCCTCGTAAACTGTTCATTGTGAATGGGATAAGCATTGCTGTGAGCCTTGATGATCTCAAAGCTTATTTCTTTCTCCACCTATGCGTTACACCTCACGCAAGGGAGATTTCTATCTTTATATCTCTGTGACTGACCATGCTCGGGAGATGATCTCGCCTGGATGCTTGCGGTAAAGAACAAGCTTGTCTATTACTCAGTCACACCCTCCATGATATTGAAACACGTTATCCGAAGTGAAAAGTGGGTTGTGCGCTCCTCTTAGAACTTCGAAGCTTCGTCATTACTTCTTCATCACAAACAATTACATTGTCACAAGTGTCAAGCCCCACCTCAAACAATCATGCGAAGCCTTATCACAATGTCTATCACTCGTGGTAAGAGCATTATGAAGATTTGATGTCGAGTTATCCACAAAAGTCTATCAGGTTCAGGTATTGAAAGATCAAATTAGATGATGCTCCTCTTCCTGGAAAATTCAAGTCCCCCTTGCTCAATTCCCCGATGAATATATCCAACAAATTGATTTGGTCTGTCTCATTTAAAGTAAAGCTCTTCTTTGACGGATCCAAATGCCAGCAAGGGGGAGGTGAAGTTTCGTGATGATTCCTCTTGGGTACGCCTATCCCAGTCGCACACAAACTAAACTTTGAGTGCACCAATAATATGGCTGAACTATGAAGCTCTTGTCTTGGGGTCTTCAAAATGCCATTAATCTCAGCGCTCGTCATACTTGACATCTTTGTGATTTTGAACTCATCGTTAATCAAGTCACGGGTGTCTATCAATGCAAGAATGATATCCTTCAAAATATCGTGATATCGTTCTCATTCAACTCCAATCTTTTGATAAATTCACTATCTAAGCTATTCCTCATACTGTGAATCGATTCGCAGATACAATGGATTCGTTAGCCTTGCTTATCCCACCTTTTACTGAGGACTCGTGACTTTATGTGGCTGTGCAACGATTAGATCAACCATCTCATCTTAGGAAACTAACTTCAATCCATGCTGTCACAACCCATACTCAGGATGAGTGGTATCAACAGATCGTTGATTATCTATCTCATTCGGTGCTTCCTCCAGATATGACTTCCAATGGTATAATATCTTTTATCCTACGCGCTAATCACTATACTATTCTAGGTGGGATCCTCTACAAACGCGGCTTTGATGGTATTTTGCTTCGGTGCCTCAAAACCCTTGAATCATCTAAAGCTATCTAGGAGGTCCATGACGGTATCTATGGTGGACATTTTAGTGGCTTGGCCATAGCTAAACGCATCTTATGTTTAGGATATTATTGGCCTTCTCTTAATCGATATTGTTATGAATACACTAAGAAATGCGTCAAGTGTCAACAACATTCCAATCTCACACATATCCCTAGTCAAGCTATGCAGCCCTGCTACAGCAGATTTGTGCCTTTTTCGCAATGGGGTCTTGATCTCATTGGTCTCATCAATCCCCGTTCTTCACCACCGTCATATTCTATACATTACTGCCACCTAAATACTTTACTAAGTGGGTGGAAGCTATCCCTCTTTCTTCAACAAAAGCTAAACCCATAGTTGATTTTGTCTAGCACATTCATTTTGTCACTTTGGTGTATCTACTACCCCCCCCGTCCCACCGCCTAATCCCTCTGCCATCGTACTGTTCGCGTCCTGATAGACCTCTTCTAATTTGCTACATCACCGCTTTCCTAGTTTAACGTTCTACAGGTGAATCTTATACCCCATTTTTTCTTCCGGCGCGCACCCGCAGCCCACTTGGGAAACCCGTGTCCGCGGTCAGACAAGGTACCGGGCCCCCGTGGCTCTCGAGGCCAAGAGGAGTAGAAAACCCCACAGGTTCACTCCCCTATTCCCCCCTCCGTTCACCCGTTTCAAGAAGTTGATGCCAAAACCCCTTTTTCTGCGACGCTTTCAATATCAAATCAGCTTTTCTCCCATACATCCGTCCCAGATAATGGCAGGGCCGAAGCTTCCAATTAAAACTTTACTAATATACTTGGCCAAAGGAATAGTCGGCTGGTTAGGGTTGGAATTTACATATCCTTTTTCCTCTGGGCTCTATCGGACTAGTATTTGTACTCTACTGGTGTACTCCTTCTCTCTCGTCTATGGGTCTGAGGCTGTTCTTCCTTTGGAAGTCCCAAATCCCATCTCTCAGTGTTTCTCTCAGGAATTTGTCTCTGATGAGGGCTATCGTCAAAATCGTCTAGCACAACTTGAATTATTAGATGAGCGGTGTCTCAACGCTCTTGAACATCATCAAATCTATCTTAAGCGTGTCAAACGTGCTTATAACAAGCACTTGCAGCACCGTGACTTCAAAATTGGTGATCTTGTTTTTAAAGAAAATCAAAATGTCACTACACTCGAAAGGAGTTAGCGTGGTAAGTTTTCTCCCAACTGGATGGGTCCATACGTTATCACTCATAAATATGGGTCGGGGGCTTATCGTCTATCTTCCATGGATGGTATACCTGAAATGGAACCTCTTAATGCCTTGCATCTTCGGCCCTTCTACTGTTAAAATATATCTTACACAAATCTAGTCGCAAGATAGATCTTTCATCCCTCTAACAACCAGTCATATACTTTCATGGTGATTTGAAACTATGTGGTTCTCCGCCTATTGTCTTTTTTACCTTAAATATGAGTATCACAGATCTACTCATAGCATTTTTCTTCTGGATATGTTTCTCCTCATGGTAGGAATACCTTAATCACCACTTCATTTGTCCCAAGTTCTTATCTTAATCAGATCTACTCGGGGCATGAGTACGTGCTCTTTATACATTTTCTTCCCCTCTATCTGATCTATCTAGGTCTAAACTCAGCTTCTTCCAAAAAGTTTTTCAAAAAAAAAAAAATGCTATCCAAAAAAAAAAAAAAAAAAAACAAGATAGACTGATCCCTTGAAGGACAGCTATAATCAAATGAATCAAAAGATATAGACCATGCCCTTGAAGGATGGCTATCATTAAAATTCAAAATACAGACCGCTCCCTTGAAGGACAGCTGTTTCTCAAAGGAATACTCAAGGCTTCTTGTATTGATCAGCCTTTCAGTCAGTTTATACACTTTTTAGCATCACTGAAAGACTTCCCGTATTGATTAGTCTTTCCATATCTAGCAAACTTCCCGCATTGATCAGTTTGCTTTTCTGCCAGAAATCATGAAGCTGAGATATACGACTTTTTGTCGATCATATGGAGAATCCTATTTTCCCAGTATGAACATGTATTCTGTCCCTTGTAAATTCGACAAGATACCTACTTACTGCTCCTTTCGTTTCCCTCCTAAATCTGGTTTGCAGCTAGTTAGTGTCAGGTTTATTTTAACCTCATATAGGGCCTTGTATGCATGATCTTTTGGTTTCCTATCCAGATTCTATTTATGGTCGGTTAGGAGTCCAACTTATCATTTTTCCTCTTATCTAGGTGTATTTCCTTTATTTCTAATCAAGGTCGTTTTCATTACGTCCTTGGCTCTCACAGAGAGTATTTCCAATTATTTCATTCCAGTTAAATTAACATTTAACAAGTTAATTTAATCAAACTCTATCATTTATCTATTTCATCTGATCTACTTTGTCCAAAACACATCTCATCGCCTATATTATAAACACATGTGGGTCTATCTATCTTTTTCATCAAAATTTAATTAAAATCTCAAAAATATCAAATTCATTCCAACTATCAACTCCCACCTAGCCATCACATCATCTAACACTTGTCAATCCAAGTAACATTACATCTATCTATATCTATTTTCTCATCCAAATTAAATCCACATATCAATCACATCAAATCACATCTATTTATATCTTCTACATCTATGTCTATCCCATCACATCTATTCATCATCTATCAGTCTATGTCTATATCATCATCTATCATCTATCGATTTATTCTTCTTTTTACCGATGGGTTGCAGTATCACTTCTCCACATCATTTACTTCCATCTCCTAATCTTCTTGCCATGGTGTTGATGCTTGGCTTATCTATCCGGTCATCATCCTACCCTGAGTGTTACCTTTTGGCGCATACTTTTTTTGATATTATCATCCATTTCGAGTTTGTTCCCTTTGAATGGGGCACTCGCACTTTTTTGGCAGCTTAGAGTTAACGGGTCTGTAGGCACATAACGTCATCTTCTTGCAGACGTCTGGTTGTCCCTACCAATGTGTCTCTCTTTAGATGCTGGCTATTTTGCAAGTCCTCCTTACACTCATGGGTCTGTAGGTACTAACGTCGTCTCATGAGGAGACCGTCTAGTCTGCCCTACCAATGTGAGTTCCTTAGGTTGCTGCCCTCTTTATTTATTTTTGTGCGATCATTAATGATCCGGGTCTACTCAGATGTCTAGCTGGGGCTTCTTAGGTTTTCATCTACCTTTTTCAAACTTGGGATCATTTGTTCTATCACCCATCCCATCCCTAGTTTGAGGGGGATCACATCATCACTTTTCTTCCTTTCTTCCACCTCCTTGTTTTTGTCTCACAACCTTTCTTATCGCAAGTTACTTGACAAAAAGGGGCAAATGTAGACACCTAAATTGGTTATCCAATTTAGTGTCCCTCATGCGCGTTTGCTCTCTCAGGTAAATTGGGGCACGTTTGTATCACCACTATCCCCTTGGGGTATTATTCAATTTGTGATTTAAACACCTATCCTAAGTTTAATTCACCCCATTATGTTTTACCCCGTGAGTAATTAAATATTAACTATTTAATTACACCCCTTTACATGTATCCTAACCACGTTATCTACCCCATATCTATTCTATCCATATATCCCCCTTTTTCTCCTCCTGCCAACCAAGCAGCGGGATATTTCCCGTATTTGAGGTGGAAGGATCACTCTTATCTTTCCAGAAATCACTCCTTTTGGCCATCTCGGGAGTCTGTTCTGTGATCGGTGCCGACTGGTACTCAGTCAACGCCAATTTTTTTGAAATGGCGCCAATTATAAATAGGCCCAGAACTCAATTCTAGAGAGACACAGATTGTGAGGGACACAGATTGTAAGAGAGAGAATGAGAGAGTTTTGAGCATCAAGTGTGAACATTATCTATCGAATGAGAGCAAATCTTGTCCAAATCAATTCCTAAGAGGAGCACCGTTACTCTGCTCTTATCACATCAACATCACACGTCTCCATTGATTTTTTGGTGACTCTATTCCTGCATCCAGCATAGGTGGAGCCTTGCCAGTATCTCTCCGGCTTCTGTAGATCTAGCAGACGTTGACGATCTTGCCTTCATTTTTTGATTCCCAAATCTTCTCACACTTTGTTTCGGATCGACGCCGATCTATATCAGTCAACACCGATCTGAACCAGTCGACGCCGATCTATATCAATCGACACCGATCTGAACAAGTCGACACCGATCTTAACCAGTCGACGCCGATTCTACATAATCGACATTGATCATCCTGCAGATAGGTAAAGGACATAGGTAACACAAATCTAGCATTGCTTTCGCAGTTCCTTATTTTCTGTTGCTTTCTGTTTGCTGTTTAGATTCTGTTTATTACTTTGATCAGAAAATCTAGTCCTGTACGTACATATTTTATCATGTATGCTTCTTTAGTTAATTGAAAATGTGGAATGACATCCGCCGAGGGAGCTTATCGCTTCCCGGATCCGCTTCTCAGGCAGTCCACCTAAATATATTTTAACATGGTCTTTTTTTGTCAAGCATCGGTGTCTCGCAGGTTACTTAGATCTACTGTGCAGAATTGCTCGTGTGTGCCCGTCTTATCTACATCGACTTCCTTATCTATCTACATCTTCGGATCTTGTCCATCAGGTATCAATTTCATTTGAGTTTTTCAAGTTTTTTGTGTTTAGTTTGCTACATTAACTTGGACAGGTAACAAGCGCGAAATTCTTGATCAACAAATAGGTGTCTATACATTTATTGGTATTACAATCATCATAAAAAAAAAATTCTTACAACTAGGGGGCAAGGCTGCCACATCATATGTAATAGTCCCAATTAGACCTCATAATTTCTATCATTCTCTTGTACTAAAAGATCCCTATAATTGGATGCCTCCCCACAAATGTGATGCCACTATTCGCAGCCCTAATACCGCTCAACTTTTCTCTGCAATAAAGTAATCTTTGTAGCCTTTTCTTAGAACTGATGCTATAAATCTATGTACCATGAAAACACGTCTTGAGCTAAGGTACCACCACCTATAGCCTTTTGGGATCATCGATCTTTCTCATGTTCCTCCTTCCTATCAACATAGAAATAGTACACGTAATCGTTGGTGTTATGGCCACTGGCTCAAATAGATGGCATTCATGCCCATAATATCATCCACCCAATCAAGTATTACTTCCACCAAATATATCGATTGACAAATTCTATGTCAATGTGTGTGGATGGATGTGTCCCATAATCATTGATGACCAATATGCATCACCTACAAACACACATAAAAAATGGTAGTTTGATCACTATACAACATAACACTAGAAAAATCATAACACACACAATGTACATATACAAAAATACTTATGATCAGCCCACTACTATTGTAGGATCAAGGGCATGTGCTTCCCCCCTTCCCCTCCTCTAGATGGTAACTCTACTAGGCGTGCAAATAATGGGTACAAAAATACCACCAATGAGCTTCCCACCATGCATGATACTCCTCGGTGTAACCTATGTCATCTCCATCAATATTTTTATCATTGAATCCACCTCATCCAGCCTGGCGAAACTAGTTGCTCTGTTGTGGGCCCTGGCCTAGCAACCTGCACACCCTAGGTGCGCTGATAGCTCCTGAACCATATATATGGCTCTAGGGCACATTCCTGAGCTATACCAAACTGTCGTGACACCCTCTCTACCTAAAAAAAATATTTGCCACACCTGGGAAGCGATCCTCTAGCCACATAGTACTTCAAATACATTGTAATTCTGTCACTCCTCTGGTCATACCCCATAGTCATGATATTACCTTCTCATATAAATTCCTCAAGTACCATCCTATCTACAAGTGCCCTGAACATATTGTACACATCTTCCATAATGAATGTAAGCCCACCTCCCTCAAAATATCTCTCACCTAGCCTACACTCCCTCATGGACCTACAGACTCATTGTTCCAAGCATCCCCACACATACAAAAATGTGGTAACTCTTATCCCATTTACCATGCTCATCGTATGTAAACCGGTATATATCTCTATATAGGTGGGACAACACACACTGTTCCCACATGTATCTAGTACCTTCTCGACTCGATCCACTCACATATGTTATGAATCCTATATAATATAGGACTCCATAGCTCCTTCCTCTAGAAATATACACGGACACAATCATAACCATTATGAACTTCTGCAAGCGTGGAATGCCAAAACTGTAGAATATCATCATCTAGGGTAATATGGGCCTCAGTAGGTACTCGATTCCCATAAAATACCTCTCACATCTCACATCTGCCACTCCATATCCAATCACTGGCATAGCTCACACTCTTCCCCAACAGCTAGCAATTGCAGTATGTGATATACATCCTCCATGTAACAGTCATCTCCTCGCAGGTAACCAAAATGTGCACATATCGATGCACCATCTCTCGCATAGTGTAGTCAACATCAAAATATTATGGGGTACATCCCCCTCTATGCTACGTTTTGTAGGCTGGAACAATCCATCATGTCTTAATCATTGTATAACAATCCTAATCTAAGCAACATACTTGTATGCTGACCACCACAAAACTTCCTTGAGTGAATATCTCTCTACACATCACCAAAACAACTAAAAAAACAATGTTAGAACACAATTACACACAACCAAATACACTCACGTTTTCTACTACAAACCTATTTTCAAGATTCTGCAACATATTCACACATTATGGACTAGGGCACCTAGATGTAGGACTAGGGCCACCCTAGAGAAGGACACTAGTGCCCAACTATGGGCATTCCAGTTTGAGGGGTCACAGTAGTGCCCTCAACGCTTTTTCCATGTCTAAAACACTGAGAAATCTAAAAATTAAATTTTAAAAAAAAATCAACTAAAAGGGACTAATACACCATGACATTTTGTGAATATTAATGCACTTACCAACTCTGCGTTCATACTCGACGTTACAACAGTCGTCACTCTCTCAAACCGACTAGGATGTAGTGCTCTCACTGAGGTATCTCCAGTCACTCCAAGCACACTCTCATAATTGCAATATAAGCAAATGAAGTGACTCAAAATAAATTCACTTCACTACTTATAGTTACTTTTTCATCACTTACTTTATTATAGTCATTATTTCACACTATTTCCACCTTAATACGCACTACACTATTGTTCCTTATATCTTAAGCGTTCTACTCTGATTTACACCCTGTTTGTGGCATTATTTATATAATTCCACCTAATACCATATTGAACATATTTCTCACATTTAATCACCTTTATACGTTGTATTCTATTCCTTTTATACATGTTTTAGTGATTTTTTTTACCATTTTCTATCTATTTTGTGCTTACTTTCGGGCTTAACATTTGTTCTTTTCATCACTTCCCCTTTCAACGAAAGGGGGGGAATATCATTGGGGTCATCCTATCATCCCCCTTACACTACACACAATTATTTAACCTACCAACTCACCATTTTTCAAAACATTTACTAATTCACTATGCAATAATTCACCATTAGACCCCCTTAATGACCTAATCTGGGGGAAACAAACATACAAATTTTTCTAATGTGATATTTCATCATCCCTCCTGAATGACCTAACTTGGGGACAAAAGATATTTAAAAATATTTCATGTAACATTTCATCAATTTCTATCGAATTCCCCCTAATGACCTAACCTGGGGCAACTTGTGTAAAATCTCTTCACAAGTAACTAATCAAGTAATCGATGGACCAATGAATCAATTAATGTGTTAATTTTTTATAAAAAATCAACATCATTCAATTAATACTATTTTAACACAATTGGCCTCTCAGATGACCTAAACTTGGGATATTACATTCATTCGCATGCCCCAGATGACCTAACTTGGAAACTCCTTTCATCACTAGTGGTTGCTTCCAAACGACCTAATGTGGAAGCCATCATTATATTTTTTTTGCCACTTTCTTCCTAATGAACTAACTTGTAAGCCCCCTATTACATTTTACACTTACTTCTAGATGACCTAACTTAGAATCCATAATTCGGTTCACGTTTGCTTTCAGATGACCAAAATTGGAATCCATTCTACTGTAGTGACACCCATGGAGTGGGGGAAAGAGTGCCTTCCATATATCACTCCTAGGATAAGATGTTTAATCAAAATCAATTGGATCCAAAATCCACAAAATTTGATATGAGTCCGTCTGCAGTGGCTAGATCTTGAGGATGTAGTTAAAGATTATATAATAACACACTTTTCTCCCTGCACTCTTCCTCTAGCACCGGGATGCCCAAATCCTCCAATTATTCTTCGTATACAAGCATTTGTGTTGGGAACTAATCACTCCCTACCCACATATTCATCATTATACCACTTTCAAAGTCATCATACATCCTAATCATCACTTTCATTCAGCACACTTCATCTCAATATTTACACTTTTTTGTTATGTTACATAGATCAACCCGTTGATCCATGGTTCGTCTTGCTTTTTATAGTCTATTGGCATGCTTCTACTACACATCTACACATTCTTCAACAACATGGGATTCTCCAAATTTTTCTTAGGCACGCATTTCTATCTACTTTATGTTACCGAGCTTTCCGCTCACCAATGTAAAGTCGGGGCAAATTTAGTCACAAAATCACGCACTTACTATTACATTTATACTGCTAAGTATGTTATTTTACACATGGATGTCATGTAATAAAATTATTCACTAAAAAACCATCCATTAGTCTTTTTGTCATTTAGTCAGTCATTATTGTTATTTGTCTGTTATAGTCATTAGTTGTCTATACAGTTTTGGGCATCTCTCAGGGAGTATTAGGTATCGTATTTTACTTGATTGTGTTTATATCCTCTTTTCATACCTTTTCTCAACTAGATAAATGATTCATAATGGATTATTTGGATATGAGGCTCTTTGACTTTGTTGTGTAAACGTTTCCTGATACATACAATCCCGATAGTGAGTTCTCTTTTTTTATGGACTATTGTGTCATAGGAGGACATAGAAGGAATCCTTCTACCCACTACAATGGACCACTTGAGGATTGGGATTAAGAAATACATAATGATGACACTTTTGAAAATCCTCCTAAGATTCAGAAATTTATATCTCAGTTTCTTCAATACAAGAAAGAATCAGAAGAAATTCTTTGAAAGTTTCTTCTCAAATTTGTCTCTAAACAACTTGACCATAGGGAGAAGAAAAGGGGAAAGCTGCTGAAATAGGATCATTTGAAAATTCCTCTAATTATGACCCTACAAACCTCATTCTTAGACTCAATGAAAAAAAATGATCCAATAACAATCCCCTACGATGACTTAATTTCTCAAATACAAGCCAGCATGGCTCCATTAGTCAACCTCCCTCCATCGGGATCTTAGAGAACCATGCCCCCGCCTTCTCCAAATGGTCCTAATGGGGTGCCCATCATCACCCCCCATTAAAAAAAAGTCTTTTGAGAATTCCAACAAGAGCCATTAACACCCTATATTTCTTGTATGGTTATTGGGTGGCATTGCTCCATCTATCTCTTGTGACATGTCTACTGATCCCACCCTTTATATTAAGGCCTTTAGCAATCTTTGCAAGGAATGGATTAGGACCAGTTCATATTCCACCACAAAATCCTAGAAAAGATACTTATAGGGGATGATTTATGTCAGTTCCATACTTTTTCTCCTAACTCCATAGTCAAGCTAGAGTCCCTTAGTGAATGAATTCTAATATCATAATCTACCCAAAAATAATATCAATGCTTTCATCAACTGTCGGAAATATGAGAATGAATCAGTGTAAGATTTCATCAAGCATTAGAAGACCCTATCCACATGGGTAGAACATAATATTCCCAATGATAGCCACTTTCAACATTCTTATAAGCCCTTGAACCTCGCCTTCAATACAAGGTGAGGTCCTTTTCTCTTACTTCCCTAGAAGAGGATTTTAAACAAGCCAAAATTAAATACTATCTTATGAGGGAATTTGAGAATGCTCCATCTAATATACCAACTAAAAATTTTTCCAAATCCTTTAATGTTCTAAAAATAAGAATGTGATGGACGATGGTGTCTTGGATACTCTTCATCTTTTTTTTCTTCAAATAGAATTATTTTCAAAATTCACCAACAACCTAAAAAAAAACAAACCTAATTTTCATCAACAACTAAGAAAGCAAGAGTTTAAGTATCAGTTTTCCTAAACTGTTTACCCTAATTCTAGATCCTTCTCAAACCTGTTCCTCATTAGCATGATGAGAGTATTTTTATCGGTGGCACACTAATTAGGGTCAACTTCTGATTAGGACCAAAATTTGATTATGATGTCATCACTCACAAGCATTTTACCAAAGCAATAAAATCTTGTGATGTGGCTCTCAAAAGAAGGATCTTTATGAAACCATCAACTAGGTTGATGAAAATATAAAAAATTCTCTAATCCTACCTCTAGTCATGATGTTGCTGAAAGTTCAAATAAACAAGAAAATGCTACAAACCAATGTAGTTGACATGGATTACACTCCTGAAAATATGGTTGCAATCAATGAGATTCAACATGTCATAGATTATGTAGAACCAGAATACCCTGTACCATTCCAACCTTAAACTCACAAGTTCATATATCCTTTTGTACCTCAAAATAAATTTCCTCAATACAAAAACTTGTCTCCTCTCGACGCCATCGACCCATGTGGAAATTATCCTACAGGGTCGATTTTGTCTAGAATACATCTTCATATATAAACACCATTGTTCCCTAATGAAATCCTCCTACAGGGTCAATAGAGTCTGGATCTATCATTTTGGACATATACACCATCAACCCCTATGCAAATACAACTTACAAGGCTGAGGGTTTAGGCACTAAGAAAAATTAGTTTTAAAAGTCTCTCTAATCACCCCTACTCCTGGATCTATTTCCGAGGACTCCCATCACTCTCAACCTACTACACAATCTAATCACGATGAGATGGGATCCTCTCAAAGCACTAGACCAAATTACTATTCTATTTCCCTTCTTAGAAATTATGCGTACGTCACCTCACCATCATGAGTGTCTCATGACCATTTTGTGTTGACATGAATATCCCCTTTCCTCCCTCTTTGGGGAAGATTCCTACATTTCATAGATTAGAAGAAAGTATTTAGCAAAAATGTGAGAAACTCTCAATTCACAATGACCTCACTATGGATGCTTACTCATACATTAATTTTCCCATCACTTATATATGATTATAGATGAGATCTTACTTCACACAAACAATCCACCTTTTATCTTAGTTCAAATCATTCACACTTCGGTTAAGCAGGGTCTAATTGATTAGGGGAGTAAGCACATGTGTGGCCTTGCTAGATTTCATTTATGATCTTGATTATTCCATCAAAAAACATAAAATCCACATGAACTACTTGCTAAGGGTATGATCGCCAATATGTTCCTTTGATGGGGTATATTTGGTTACCCGTCACTGTTCCCCCTAGGTCTTTCCATGCCAAAGTTATGGTATTCAATTTTCCCTTATCTATAACATTCTCTTAGGGTGGCTTGGACTCATCGTAAGCACGACATCACTTCTTCTGCATGTCAGGTATGTAAAATTCTCTAACCATGAGAGATTTATAAGATTCAAGTGGACACTAGCCCTTGGAATTATGATACACTTTAGCAAAATTGGACATACAAGCTCCCCACGATGGAGGAATTATCACCAACCTCCTTTTGGTAATATCAACATTTTAACTACCTTATAGATAGTCTTTGCGTAAAAGCTACTTTTCTTGAATTGGTCAGGAATACGCCTCCCAATATCTTGGAATAAGATGAAGATGATCCCAATGAATTCATCCTTAAAATCAATACTTATAACCTTCCTAAACTCATCATATCTCAGCTACCTTATTCATTGAAACCTCGCAAGGAGCCTTTGATTCCTATAGTTATCTCACAAACACCACAACCCCCACAAGAGCGTATGATCCAACTGAAGACCATATTTGACTCCTATGTGGTGGATTATTCCATATTAGATTATGGTGATCGTTACACCTTAGTCAATCAATATCTGGATGGCTATGCCTAGATTCATGATTAGGAAGTCTTGCACTACCTATAAACCCTACACACCAAAATTGCTCACAACATAAACATCATATTAATATAAGTTAACCTCTAAATAAAATTAATGTATCTTCCCCACCAGTTCCTGAGCCTCAAATTACTCCACTGGTCACACTCTCACATACCAACATCGACCTAACCAACCCATTCTCCTTCACAGGAGATGAGGATTCCAAATTTGACTACAAATTCAATGATCTCATGGGAGACGATCCTATTTATTGTGCCTCAAAGACTAGGTGACATATTACCCCATTAGTGTTATCCTCACCTGTCACATCAATTCCCTCATCAAATACTCTCACTATCCCTTTACAACCAATGAGACATCTCCCCTACCTCTTTCCCTTATGGCTCTTCAATATTCCAAGACCAAGTTGTGTTGCACATGGCACAAGGATCTGAGGTATGATGTTTATAAATGTAGAGCCTATAAATATCACATAAAGAAGCTTGAAGTTGAAATCAAATGTGAACATACCAAAAATTATACATAGCCTTATACTTCATCTTCTTTCTTCTGATCTCATCATGGATATTATGTGTACATCAATGCCAATTGTCGGGTTTTACATAGCAAACATCCCATTCCTAAAACCTCTTATCACAATCGTAATCATGGATTTTATTCCTCTTGGAACCAACCACCTTCACCTAGACCAATCAGAACATAACATACCTATGGACCTCCACCTCACTATGATCCTCATCCTTCCATGGTTTCCATTTGGCATGATGTTATCACTTTATTAGAGGATCGTATCGAGGATACCTTATTCAACACATGGTCTGAAGTACATTGGCAAGTCACTATCACATAACATGTCATTGAAGACCTCATGACCCATGCCAAAATCCTCATTTTACATCAAATTGATGACATTATCACAGATACATTGTAATGTTTTCCCCTCATGGATATTTACCTACAAACACCTTGACTACATCTTATTTTATCTCTTTGGTCTGATCCCTCACCTTTACTTGGGCTCTCAACCCCCCTTAGGTTTTATAAAAACATCCTCTATCTTCGCTTGGACTCTTAATCCCTTTGGGTTTATTACACTATCTCAAAAATATCATCACATCCTTATTTGTGCTATTTGATCCACTTAAATTCAACACCATCCACACCCTAACATCCTACCATTGGATGTCTTGGCATTTTTCTGCCTTTTGGATTTTTTACATCACATGATTTGGTCTATCTTATTTATTCCCTTCTCACTAGATTTACTTGATATATCACATTATCATTATTCCTAATTATAATGTTATTATAACATACATACATGAAAAAAGAGGGAAGATTATAAATAAATCATAAACACATCATCCAATATCCAAATATCCTAAAAAATCATCATATTTATATAATTAGTTCTATACATCAAATAAATCATACAAAATGGCTCTAGACCATCTAAAAATATTGCTCAAGCACCCTTTCCCCATGTGGGGGGTATTTGGATGATTTCAGCCGATGGGGCCATGTTATCTTGTGTCATTGTGTGAGCTAGGGACACTACCCTAGATCGGGATCCGAAGGCCTCTCCCTGCGCTCTCACCAATTAGGTCTCTAGTGACGTAATCTGCATCGCAACTCTTTGGACATCTGCTAGGTGAGTTGCATGCTCTTGTACCATGGTTTCCTATGTCTGTAATAGAATATGTAGCATCACATCTATAATTTTGGTAACATCTCATGCCTACACATCCTGATATATATATGTAATGTCCTAGATGTTTTTCCCACTGGGAAAAATTATTACATTGAATCCCCAGCCAATAGTGTTGTTGGATCCACCATTAATGGAGTATCCAGAACATCTAACACAAAGTCCAAGATGTCATGGTGGGTTCACTTAACTAATTAGTGTCACTCCTCTACCATCCACTCTATAATATAAAAAACCAACATACATTACTAATAATACCACATATTTTTATCTAAATCATTTAACATACTATCACCAATACCTGGTTGTCTGGGTCTCTCTATAATGGTATCACCATCTCTTGAGCTTCTAAACACCTCCTCCACCTCATCATCATCATGATATATTTCTCCTACATATTATGTCCACCTATTTGTGGGTACTAAAATCATGACTCCTTACCACTATGGTCTCTTCTTCTATCTCAAATGCACAACCATATGAACTCTGAATGTCATCAAGAATCCTTCTCCTGGTTGTCACATCTTGTGCTCTTTGATCCATGGTGTTTGTTTTCTAACTCCCCTCCTACATTAGTAAGACCCGTTCCATCCTGAAACCTTGTATACATGGACCCCTCATCGAATCCCTCCTCTGAACCACTAATAATTATAATTTGTGGTATTCCTTGAGCAATCCCACTAGGCCTTCACTTCCTCCAACTAGGTATGTTTGTTTCCTATCTCATATGGGGTCAAAGTGTTGGTACTTGGAGCTCTGTTCTAGTAGCCTCTCTAGCATGACAATGTTGGTAGAGCGGAAATGGTGATATCACTACTTGCGTTGGTTTTCCAAACTACTTTAGGACCTGGCTCACTACGTGGGTATCTACCCAATAAACATAATGTCATGTCACCTCTTTCATAGTATACAAGAAATATACCCTAGGCTATATGGAACACTAATATACATTCCCTATATAGGGTTTTCATAATGCATCACTTGGACCCATATGTGTTAGTGGCTGATATACCCGAAGTGCTCTCACTGTCGGCCCCTATGCCCATTGGAGTACTATTGGGGCATTTGCTGCTACTACCTTTGGTATCTCTATTGGCCTATACATCAAGAACCTATTGTAGATCTAGGATGTCAATAATATCATGGGTCCCATGATCTTCTAGCCTCTACACTGAACTTTATATAGATCACAAACCAATTCCATCCATATGGTGGTGCCCCAGCTAAACATTACTCCATGATCAACCACATTTATGCATACTCTATCAAGAACAATGGGATAGCTCCATCTACCTTTTGGAACATTATATGTGCTACCAACATCACCATAACTACCTTCCAAATATCTACAATCCATGTTTCCTACATTGCGCAGAGTCAAACGCACAACATACACTCGTCATATGTATTTCTCTATGTAACCCATATGGCCAATGCTCTCTACTCTACATAATCATGCGTCATTTCACAATACATGTGGGTGCCTCCAATTGGTAACCCCATAATCCCATGTACATCCTCTAATGTCAATGTCATCTCCATCATCTATCTTATCCACCACCGAAAGGTGCTGGATTGGGTTTCCCATGCGGTCAAAAACATCTCTAGAAATTCCATGTCCAATGGTACCCTAGGCATCTGTATGATGCCCCTGAATCCCCAACCTTACAACTAGGAAATATATTCATGTGAAAATATTGATATCATCCCACTAAGCCATACCACATCTACAATATGTCATAAGTGGATTCTGTGCTCTACTTGCATCCAAAAAATGACAACATGTAATCATTACAACTTTGAAGAATCAATTTTTTGAGTGAAAAAACAAAGTATATTACTCATTCTAACCACCTCCCTATGCTATCGGCCCCTTAGTAGACACCATTAGCCCCTGGAAAAATTTCCCCTACATTATCAGTCCTTTGGCTCCCTTTTTCCCCATCCCAATGTCATCAAACCTCTTGTTTGAAAGGGGCCAATGGCATCTAGCTAAATCATTGTTGTCACTTTCAAAAAATTGAATTTAAAATTTTACAAAATGACAAAATAATAATTGAATCCCTTCTAAAACCACTTCTATTTTGTCCTAACCTACCCAATGATGTAAATTTTACTAATTTTGACACACTAACGACTCTAAAAAATCTAAATAACTAAATTGCGCATAATCTACTCAATAGAATTAAATATGACTTACCCATAGTTGACCGCCATTGTGTGCTCCACCTCTTCATCCTCCATCACCACCTTGTACACGTTCCATAACATCAAATACACCCAAAAATTTGAAATTCTAGAGCTCGATTCTCTCAATTAAAAAATAATTAATAAGCAAATCAAAATCAAAATCACTAAATAAAACTCAAGACTCCTATTCAAAATCAATCATGATCGACCACAATCTTCCAATGACTATCATTCTCACTCCTAAACTCCACAACATGTGTTGTTTGTTGCATTATGAACATGATCTCATGCCCTTTGTTTCTCTCTATTACATGACTAATTTTGACAATCTTCAATTTTTCCTATTTTTTAACACCATATCATCATGAAATCTAAAAACATCACCATAGCTAGGTGATTTATGTTTAAATTTACTGATGATATTTTGATGCTTCCTTTTACTTTTTCTTCTCCATAGTTCTTGTAGCATGGATTATGCCTACACATGGCAGGAAAAGCGACACTATTAGGTATGCATTGGTGGGTATATTTTAATTTAGATATTCCTTTCAACATTCCTTCCATTACTTACTTTCAATATGTATGTTACAAAATGTCTTTTCATATTGACCACCCCATGTTTCGCCATTGCGACATGCAGTGATCAACAACTGGGGCATATGTATACACCTAATTTTTCACTTTTCATCTTTCATACATGTTACTAATAATCTCCTTTGTGTAGATTAAGGGTCTCTGATGTATCTATTTCTAGAGTGGTTGTCTTAAGGGTCTTGCAAGGAATAGGGAATAGAGAAGGGTCTCTAATGTATCCCTTGTTGACACAAAAACCTAGACTATCAAGTTTTTAACAAATTTTAAGCATGGGAAACCTTAAATTCCTCAAAACTACCTTAATAAACTTTGTAACCATGATTTCTACAAATTTTCAAATTAAATTTTGAAGGTACAATATTTCTTCCACAAAACCCTAGTTCACAATACTGTGACAGTATGAGAGGGGTGTAATACTAATAATATAACCATTACTTGGCTTAAAGATTTAAATTTTTTCCTAAATTATTGTTACATTCTCCTCTACCATAGTATTATACCAATGATTTCTAACAAGGTCTTATATCTTGATTGAATTCATTTCTTACCTGAGTTGCACTATCAAGACAAGTTTTATATAGTTCAAGGTTTTAAGTTCTTCCCTAAAGAGAAATTTACTCTCAATCATGCATGTATTTCTGCAGATACATCCTCCCTTCTCCCTCTTATATGAACCATCACAATTTATCTACCATGAAATTCTCAAACCTTCACAGGGTCAATTTACCATAAAGAAATTCAAAAAGGAAAGTAAACATGGTATCAACAAATTACATAAACCAAGGCAAGTTTTATGCATTCCACATGTTTTTCTCACCTCTTACCAGTATTAAGAAATCCTTTGACAAGAATTCTTTACATTAGATGTGTTATTCAATTATGAATGCTTTTTGAACACAAATGAGTCATACTCGGTCTCATTGTCATATACAGTCCCTATGTTTGCTTGTGTGCTAACAAGGAATTTAGGATATAACCTTCTATGAAGTCCTTTATGGAGTCTAACAAACTTCTTCATATGCTCCTAAGAATGAAATATCACTACAGATAATCCTTCTTAATGTAAAAATAACAAATACTCAAACTTATCCATGCAAACTAGGACACAGTCCTTCTTCGTGCCCAAAAAAGAGTATATCTCCTTTGAAACTATATATATTACAAAATTTATGATCTCTCTTTCTTACCTTCTCTCTCATCTAGAGGCCCCCCTTACTAACTCATTCTCATGAGGTTTTATCTCATTATTTTCTTCATCTTATTATCCCTAACTAACTTCCCCATCCTTAATGCTTATCCATGGCCAATAAAGGCACTTTTTACATCATTTTTAGATACTTTGGGATTCATACTTCATTCTTAGGACATGTATAGGATCTTAAATACTCTCACTTACACTTGAACCTCTTACACACACCATCTAACTCCTTGACACATCATATTTCCCTTTGACACACCTCTTGAAATCTCCAACTATAGAATACTATTTCAAATATTTGAATTATCATTTTTGGAGGGAAAAATGTTTTCTTCCTCTTATGAAGAGAAAATTGACCTCTCATGGAACATATGGACCTCATATCACCTCTGATGATGTTTAGAACCTAAAAATATATGCTTTGGATTTGATTCGCCTGCATCATACTCTCACTTGGGTAGAAAATTTGAGCTTCCATCTCAATGCATTTATTTTCTTTTTCCTTTTCTTCCAATTATTAAGTAGCTCAACACATTCTTTGCATTTCTCTTTCTTGTTATGATTTAGTAGTGTCTTTGTCTTCATTTGTGTCATCTCTCCTTTAAACTTTCTTTTGTTATCTTCTTTCTATTATATCACCTTCATGCCTTTAAAATATACTCATTTTCATTTACCTCTCTTATACCTACACAATCATAGTCCAAATCAATGTTAGATTGAGAATTAGGAGTCTTGAATGCCTCTTCCACCTTTTTAAGCATACGCTTCTTCTCATATCCATTCATGGCTTCTATATAAGCCTTTTTGGACTTGTTTATGAAGTGAATGTATTCTATATAGAATTGCATATTATTTTTAATCTTCCCCTCTTTCTCTGGCATTCTCTTATCCTCTTGAACTATTTTTATCCATCCTTCATGACTTTCCTCTTCTTCATTCACTCTTTCCTCATCATCTTCATCATATTCCCGTAATAGTTATTTATATTTGTTCACAATCACTTCATAAGTCTTTTCCTCATCTCTTTCTTCTTCATATCCCTTAAACTCTTCTTATCTTGAGGTCTTCTAATCATCTTCACAAATCTGATTTTCATCTTTCTCTGTTGCCGCATATTCCTTCTCTTCCACTTATTTCATTCTTTCATCTCCTTTTTATTTTATCACATTCTTACTTTGTCATACCTTATTTTTATTTGCATGCTTTAGTTTTGTATTCATGAGGTCTGATTCATCCTTCCTATCATTCAATTACTTAGGATTAACTTCCCTTGTTCCCACTATTGACATCTTGAGCCATGTAGGCATCTAGTACCCATTATCTATGGCTATGCTCTTCTCAATGTCTTGCTTCTTGAGTTCATCATCTTGCATGATTTATTTTTTACATTCTTCTTGTTTATCCCTTATTTCATGTAATCCTCTATTGGTGTACTATCTATGGCCTCATGAAACAAAATAAATTTCTCATTTTATTCACTATCAATCTCATAAAACTCTTCTTCAACCTGCTCTCTTTGTTCATCATTCTCTTCTTCTTCCAAAGATACATTTCTTGATCCATTTCTTGCAATCTTCCTTACTTTATATTTTATTTTCTCTTCCATACTCTTCATACCCATACAAAAGAATTGAAACATAACATTAAATATCAACATAAAAAACCAAAACATCTTCAAGAGTACCTCATTTCTAGACACTTTCTCTTCTTTATCATCACTTTTTCTCTCTCCAAGGCTCTCATTCTTTGTCTTCCTCTGACTAGCATATCTATAGGCCATTTTACTTTCCTTCTCATCACATATCCCATGAAATTATTTTACTCTTTATTCATTCTCATCAATTCTTCCAACTTGATTATATCCTTCATGAGCTCCCTTAGCTCTTACTCAAACCATATCTCTTTTTTCATGTTTTTTGTCTTCTCATTACTTCTTTATCCTTATTTTCTCTCTCACTCTGCCTCTATATTTTTCTTAACAACATCAATAATACCTTTTCCAATTCTTCTCTATCCATGTTTTCTCTTTTTATTCTTCTTTCTCAATCACCTGTCACACACAAATAACTTACACACTCCCAATTCACTATTAACAATGAATGAATATTCAATTATCCACTCCGATACAAAATGGTGAAGAGCTCATGTCATTTTTTATATGCATTAAACAACATATAAATGAATTCATCCAATTAGTATATTGATTTGGATTTCTTCTTCTTAGCCTATTTATCCCAAATAAACATCTAACCTTTTATTTCCTTAAATGACTTGTATAATCACTAAACCCTATTCATACATTTATACAATATTATTTCCACTATTAGAATGACCCATTTTTATGAAACCTCCACTTTCTCTTCCCTTCTTCTACTTGTATTCCAAGTTCCCTCTCTCCTTTAGTTCAAAACACTCAACCTTTTGGCATAGTAGCTTAAAATGACCATGGTAATAGGATCCCCTACCTATGACATCTCATCTAACATGAAAACAATCAACTTAGATCCTCAAGATAACAGAGTTTATCACTTTGATATTCTCTTGCTAAAATTGTCCTTTTGGTGCACTAGAACAATAGTTCTTAGTGATTTCATGGATGGAACACTTGGGACAAACCCATAACAAAGTAAGAACTTATCTAAGAATCCGTTAGGATCATAAAGGTGTGGGTTAAATTTTATGGTCTCATTCTTTATCCTTCTCTCCCAATCCCACCTTTCTTCCTTACAAGTTCACTAATTCTAGTAGCCTTGCACAATGAGGTTTTTAGGTCTAAAACTTGATTAAAGAGGTTTCAATACACACTTACAAAATTTTTTAATACAATTTTTCTTATTTGAAGCATCTACCAAGTCTCACTCATCTATTCAAAATAAAAATCCATGTTCCTTTGTTATTAGGCCTTCACAATTAGGTCTTGTAACTGTAGCCTATCTATGCACCTATACTATCAAATTTTCCAAAAATTTAAACCATGTGAAACCTCAAATTTCTCAAAACACCTTAATACACCTTGCAGCCATGATTTATAAAAAAATTCAAATTAAAATTTTAAGGTACAATATTTCTTCCACCAAACCCTAGTTCACAATATTGTCAATCTCAGAGGGGTGTAATACTGTTAACATGACCATTGCTTGGTCTCAAGATTTAAAATTTGGCCCAAATTACTATGATGTTATCCTTTACCATAATATTCTACTCATAATGTATAACAAGTTCGTATATCTTGATTGAATTCATTTCTTACCCGAGTTGCACTGTCAATACAAGCATGCTATAGTTCAAGGTTTTAAGTTCTTCCCTAAAGAGAAATTTACTCTCAATCATGCATTTCTTCCTGGAGATACCTCCTCCGTTCTCCCTTTTGTATGAACCATCACAAGTTATATACTATGAAATTTTCAAACCTTGACAGGGTCAATTTACTATAAAGACATTCAAAAAGGAAAGTAAACAAAGTATCAACAAATTACATATACCAAGGAAAGGTTTATACATTCCACATGTTTTTCTCACCTCTTACCAATATTAATAAATCCTTTGACAAGCCTTCTCTATCTATTATATTTTCTTCAAGTATGAATTATTTCTCATCACAAATGAGTCATACTCAGTCTCATTGTCATATACAATCCCTACGTTTGCTTGAATGCTAACAATAAGGCATTTAAGATATAAACTTCTATGAAGTCCTTTGGGGATTCTAATAAACTTATTTATATGCTTCTAAAAATGAAAAATCATTACAAATAATCCTTCTTAATGCAAAAGTAAAAAATACTCAAACTTAGCCATGTAAATTGGGACACCATCCTTCTTCATGTCCATAAACAGAGTATATCTCCTCTGAAACTATATTTATTACAAAATTTATGATCTATCCTGATTACCTTCTCTCTGTTATCGATAGGTCCCCCTTTCTTACTCATTCTTGTGAGATTTTATCTCATTCTTTTCTTCATCATATTAACCCTAACTAACTTCCCCCTCCATAAATCTTGTCCATAGCCAATAAAGGCATTTTTTACATCATTTTTAAATACTTTGGGATTCATAATTCATTCATAGGACATGTAAAAAATTTGACATAATCCAACTTAATCTTGAACATCTTACACACACCATCTAACTCCTTGAAACATCATATTTAAATTTTACATACCTCTTGAATTCTCAGACTATAGACTACTATTTCAAATATTTGAATTATCACTTTTGGAGGGAAAATTTCTTCCTTGCTCTTATGTAGCGAAACTTGACCTCTTATGGACCCTATGGACCTCCCATAACCTATGATGATCTTTATAATCTAGAAATATATGCTTTGGAGTTGATGCCCCTGTATCAACTTGGTCCTCATTGTCATGCTTATAACCTCTATTCACAATCATTTTCACTTGATCAAAAATAACATAAATGGTATATTGATGCAAGAGCATCATCTAAATTTTTTTATTTTAGTTAAATTTTTATTTATAATATGTTAGGAGGGTTTATGTAGGGTTATATAAGTGTTTCTATGTCTTTAGGCCCATTCAAATTCAAATTTTCTAAGGAAAGGTGTTTTCCTGTAAAAATACAAATTTGAATTTCTAATTTAATATAATTTGAATTAAATCTAATTTCAGAATAACTACTGTAAAAAAATGATGTCTAGGTAATTAATTACAATAATGGGAATGTAATAAGCATTTAAATATGTAAAACCCTAAGAAAATGAGAGAGGAAGATGAATTAGATGATTAGAGAGGAAGATGATTAGGTGATCAAGATTTTTTTATCTTCTGGAACAGACTAGAGACAATGTCATGAGGGGTTGGTGAAGGTTCAGAAACCTAGGACTGTATAGGATAGGAGTGCCCATAGGACGATATGAGCACCCTAGGTACTGTTGACCAATCTGGGTGCCCGTGTCCACTTATATGCTTAGGTTCTGAATTTTTTTGGGTCAGAAGGTCTTCACTCAAATATTCAATTTGTCACTCTAACTTCACTATTAGGATTCAATTCATACTTGTAACCTATAAAATAGATGACTACCTGCACATGTCCACAAACCACATAAAATATAATAAAAAATATGCAAAATTTGGAGTCAGACTAACCCCGGTGGTCACCCGAAGAGTGAACTTACAACCGAGTGTTGCACTATGTCTCAAATTCCATGTAGTTCTTTGTGTGTGTGTGTGTATTTGTGTCCCGTGCCTTAGGTTTACCTTGTGCAAGCTACATGATTATAGCAAGATACATCTAGATATTCCAAGTTATGTAAGATGTTTTAATGGAATAGAATGAACTCCCCTCCTATGTGTGGTATATAGACCAATGTCTCCCTTTTCCCTTGTGTGAATATACTATATGTCTGATTTGTAGTGATCTTGTGCCTTTTGTGTAATCTTAGGTGATAATAGATCATGTTTATGATGCTTGGTGCTATATTTAAAAGAAGTAACTAAGGATTTAAAAGAAGTAACTAAGGATATATATGATTCCCTAGTTTTAATTTCATAATTGAAAACTAAAAGGTTGGCCCAAAGTTTTAAGGTGTGACCTGTTGGTCGTCAAATAGGACTTTTAAGAAGAGCAACAGTCAGGGGACAAGAAGTCCCTCCTCTTTAATGGGAGAGGTTCCCTTATTCAGAAACGAATTTATTTACAAATGTACAAGACATGATTTGTTGGTTAAACTTGGATATCACGAAAGTGTTTTCTATGAAGATCATCAATTACAAAAGGACTGAGGAAATGAGAGTGCAGGAAAGAGCAGAAAGGCAACACGCAGAATTATAGATATCAGAGTAATTCTTTATGTATGCGAAAATTCACAGTGAATTGAAACAAGATCACTCGTATCGAATAAATAAGATGGAATTTAAAGACACAAAGTTCTGTAAATAACATCTCCTTAGAACAAAAAGTTTCTTAACATAGCACAGATTCATTAATCAAGGAAACAAAGTTCCTTCTTGGTTATACAAGATCACCGGGCTTGCAAATTCGAAAAGTATGCAATCGGTAAGACTAACAAACTTGAGACAAATTATCTTCACAAGGAAAATAAATGAAAGCTTAGGAATAGCAGAGATCAGATAGACAAAGAACGGAAAGCCCTTCTGTATTGATTTCTTTATAATCTATTTACACTTTCAGAAAATATGCCAAGTTCTTCCTCCTTTTTTAGAATGGCATGGAAAGGCCATTATATAGCTTACAAATCAGTTACTCTTTGTAACCGCTTCTTTAACCAAGAATAGTTAAGGACCGCCAATCGCAATGCCTTAACTTCTTACAAAGAAAACGGAAAAGGGAAGAAGAGAAAAGAACAAGGAGAAGAAGACAGGTGGCCAGTCACTGAGAGGGACCCACCGACTTCAGAATCCACTGCCTGAATTTCTCTAACACCTCAGCTATGTCTCTGCCACGAGGAAATGGCGTGTTGGCTGTAGACTGCGTCCAAAATCCAAGACATTTCTCCATCTCTTTATCAAACTCGACATGAGTATGATAATCTTCGTTTGGCTTATTTAATGGCAGACTCGAGCGGCGAAATTTGTTCCTGTTCCTGAAACTTGATCTTCATATTGATAGCAACAGATCTGCAACCTAAACTCGGGAAGGAATTACAAAAAAAGGGATACACGCGTAGGGAATTAGGTTGCAAGGGTTCGAGCAAGGATAGCATGGAAGCAGTGCGAAAAATGCAAAGGTGGCTTGCTCGTTACATAGCCGTTGAGGAGAGAGAAGGGTGATCAATGCGCATTACATTCATATCTATCAGTTTGAAAAAATAGCATATTCGGGTAGAGCGGGAAAAACTAAGTATGAATGGCATTTGGTTCGCTTGGGACATGTGAGACACGAATGCGTGAAACACGCGGCTCGGCTGATTCAGGAAAAACAGGGAGAAGACGCACAAATGCATTTTGGGACATTCGGGACGAAAACGCGTGAAGTACGCGGTTCAGGTGTTTCGGCCGAAAAGGTTCCAATGGGTCCGAAAAGATTTGGGACATTCGGGACGGAAACGCGCGAAGGACGCGGTTCGGGTGTTTCAGCCGAAAATGGAACTGCTTGCCCATTTTATTTTGGGACACTTGGAACATGAAAGCGCGAAGGACGCGGTTCGGGTGAAAATGTTGCAATAGGTTCAGAGAAGTTTGGGACATTCGGGACAAAAACGCGCGAAGTACGCGGATTGGGTGTTTCGGCCAATATTGTAACAGCTTGCCCGATTTGATTTGGGACACTTGGGATGAAAAAGCGAGAAGTACGTGGTTCGGGTGTTTCGGCCGAAATTGGAACAACTCGCACTTTTGACTTTGGGATAGTTGGGACGAAAAGTTCCGACGGGCCCGAAAATGGAACAATTTCGGGGATTTCGGCCGATCGGGGAACAGACCACACTTTGGAACTTCGGACATGTGGGACAAAAATGTCCGACAGGCCCGAAATACATACGAAATGACCCAAAAACTGCAGACTTTTCTCAATCTCACGACTTCGGTACATTAGAGAAAACACTTAACTCAAAATTTTGAAATTTTTTACTTTCATCAGAGCGGGGAATTTTGAGTGGACAACAGCTGGCTCCTTCTGGGGATGACTTGGCATGAATTCAAGGAATGAGACAAGGCAAGAACTTAGAAAAACTCATGGGAAGCAGACCAGTACCTTATCCATTGGGCAACGGAGTCAAAAAGTAGACCAATACAGAGGACAACACACCAAAACAGAAAAGGAAAGAAAAACAAAAACACTGTACAGAATATACAAGGGACTCCCTAATCACCTAGGACTTGAACAACTTGAGATACTGCCCACTATAAGGAAGTGGGAGAGGAGAACCATCCATGTAATCAAGATAGAAGGAATTCTCACCAGCAAAGTGTCTGATCTTGAAAGGTCCGAGCCAAAGGGAATCAAACTTTCCATGGCTGCCACGAGGTTCATGTCTTTTGTCCCATAACAGCACGGTGTCTCCAACTTGGAAATCTCTGAACCTAGCTTTCTTGTCATACAGGACCGTAACCTCCTGCTGGTGAACAGATATCCGATCAGCAACCTCCAATTTTCCCTCACCCTATCAGCTGTTTTGGGATTATACTGCCTCTGTTTCTGCTTAAAAGATTTAATTCCTGGTTTGAAATGAATAGGATGCTGCATATCTCTTGGCTTGAAGGCTTTTAGATCCTCATAAGGATAAGCAAGAACATCCTTATACCTCTTTAGAAGATTAATTGCTTTTCTCCTTTCATCTGTTGTGCAACATTTTCCAATTTTCACTAGCCTAGGAACAGTAGAACTCCCAATATTGATTTTTTCATGCTCAACTAATTGTTGAGGCCCAGTAGAAGCTCTAGATTTCACATACCTATCATGCTTATCAAATAGTTCCTCCAAACTCACCAACCCTTTGGGAATATTGTTTCCTTTGAGATTGAGGCATCCATCTTGATCTGTTTCTTCCCCTTGGGCGACTGCTTGGTCAAAGGGCACACTCTCACGAGGCAGGTTGTCACTTCCCTCAAAATACAGTTGTTTGAAATTACCCTTGAGTTCTAGGAAGGAGAGAAAATGTTGATCATCATTGAAAACTTGCCAGTTATTGGTATTGTCAGGTACACTAGGCCGATGAACCATTTCAATGGTGAACTTATCCTGAGAGAAATCAGGATGAGGAATCAGTAGTGACCCTGAGACTGCCAACGAATCAGCCCTGCTGTTATTCTCCCTAGGCATTGCTTCAATGGAGAAAGCATCAAGGAATTCAATGGAATCCCAAACCTGATTCTGGTAATGCTTCATCCTCCCATTTTTTACTTGAAAAAGGCTTCTGACTTGCTTTACAATTAATTCTGCATCACCACGAGCCAGAAGATTCTTCACACCTTGTTCTTTGGCCACTTGCAGTCCAAGAATGAGAGCCTCATACTCTACTGTGTTATTAGTGTTTTCAAACTGCAACTTAAATGAAAAAGGATGAAGGACACCTTCCGGTGACACCAGTAGAACACCAGCTCCAGAACCAGCTAAGGAACAACTTCCATCAAACTCTAAAATCCAAATACCATTAGGATCTTTAGGTGACATTCTGGGAAGTTGGATTTCATCAGGGGACATAATCATGTAATTACCATGACCCATATCCTCATAGAGTATTTTTGCTCTAGGATCATCCGTTTTCTGCACAATATACTCAGATTGCTTCTCGGGCATCAACTTCTTCATGTGTCCATTGACAGGTATGAGCGCATGCGACTAGTCCATTTGGATTTCCCCACCCACATCTTTGCAGAAGTTCCTACTTAGCAACATCCCGTATGAAGGAGGGATATCTGCTACTAAGATGGTGGCCAACACTTTCTTTTCAGGCAAGGCAGCAAAATCCACTTGTGCATCTTTAATTCTTCCGACCAGGGGCACTTCTTTACTCTCCATGGAATAACAAGATCCATAAGTGTGAGTGAGGGTCAGGCCTAAAGCATGAGCTACTTTAGCAGGCATTACGTTATCTGAGGCTCCTGAGTCAATGACACAATTACTGAGCCTGTGGCCAGCTATAAGAAGCGTTACATAAAATGGTTTAATTTTGTCACCAGGCAAGGAGACAGTAGCTACCAGACTAGGCTGTGGTGCAGAAGGAGGAGTAGGTAGAAGGCCTTTAGAAGTGGTCTTAGAGTGGGAATTGAAAAAGTGGATCATTTTGGCAAAGGCTTTGGGATGGGTTTGATAGTACTCAGCTTCTGAGATTTGGACCTTGGTCTTTTTCAGGTGATCAACAATATCAAAGGATCCAGAAGTGGACGGGCCATCATCATTTGGTACTCTAGGCTTATCAACTTTAGGAGAAAAAAAAGAAGCAACTTTGGTAGCAGGATTGATAGGACTCACCTTTGGCGCAGATGAAGTAGGGATAGGAGATCCTCTTTTTGCAATCACGGGAATAGTTGCCGACTGCTCCTTAGATTTCTTGATAGGCTGTGTCACTTTCTCCCTCCGACTTGTCTGCTCTCGAGTCATGACAGCGAATGATTCGCTATTCATGTCTGCTACCACTTCATCATAATCATCTCCATCATCAATGCCCTCAGTGGTGAAGAAATTCACTTGAGATCCCTCAAGTTCATCTGCTTCGTCATCAACTTCTCTTGCAAACTCTTCGCAAGCTTCATTATCCTCATCATCATCTGGCTCTTCAACTTCACAGGTTGCATTCACAGGAACTCTAACAGGAGGTCCTTCAAGTGCTAGTCTCGTTTGAGAAGTAGGTAAACGATTCCTGGGCTGGAAATTTCTCCTTGGAACATCTGCATAAGGAGCATGCTGAGCCAATTGTTTCTTTATAGCAATGAGATCATTCGCAAGCTTTTGGACTAACGGATCGGTACTAGGTCCAGGGGTGGAAGAGGAAGAAGCAACAAACTTAGATTTGGGAGGGTCTCTTCTCAACTTCCCTGACATGATCAAGTCATCCTCGATACTAACAGCGAGAGTTTGATCCTCGACCAATGTTGTGAGATTAGCCCTTCTTAGTGCATAACTAACTTTGGGTGATTGAGCATTTAAGAAGAAACACTTTTGAATTTGATCAACAGGTCGAGTATTTATAGGAATTTTGTTGATCAGTCTATTGAATTGGGCCAAAAATTCTCTCATGGGCTCTTGTGAATCTTTCTTTATCTGAGAAATTTGGGCAAGCAAAGCATGCACATCTTCTACCGGCATGAAACAGTTTTCGAACTGAGTTCTCATTGTGTTCCAGTCGGTGATAGTGTTAGCCGGAAGGTGGTAGAACCAATCAGCAGCATTATCTTGTAACATCTCAACGAACAGCCTTACAGAGACGTCTTCATGTTCGACTCCCAGAACTCCACAGGCAACAATGAAAGCTGCGATGTGTTCATAAGGATGCACTTTGCCGTCGCCTTTGAATTTGGGGAAGTTCTTCTGGTTACCTCTAGGTAACTCATGCAAAGGCTGAGTAAGGGCCAGGGGCCCGACATGATGACCCCATGGTAATGGCACCGCCATTCTTTGAAAAACGGCTTGGAGAGGAACTGCAACACCAGCAAGAATCAAAGCTTGAAGATTAGGGCTAGCTGGCTCTGAAGGAATACCACCCGTAGGAATTCTTTCTTGAACAGGTGGAGTGCTCGTCGAACGAGTTCTTCTATTTCTCGTGGAAGGGAAGAGGGAAAACCCTGCTGCTCCAAAAGCTGAAACTGAGAGTCTTCAATACCAAGGGTCCTTCTCCCTCGAGTAAAACACGGAGTCGCCAGATCAAAAGATGATCGAAAAATTACAGAACTGGAATGTGATTTTCCCCAGCGGAGTCACCAAAAACTGTTGGTCGTCAAATAGGACTTTTAAGAAGAGCAACAGTCAGGGGACAAGAAGTCCCTCCTCTTTAATGGGAGAGGTTCCCTTATTCAGAAATGAAACTTATTTACAAATGTATAAGACATGATTTGTTGGTTAAACTTGGATATCACGGAAGTGTTTTCTATGAAGATCATCAATTACAAAAGGACTGAGGAAATGAGAGTACGGGAAAGAGCAGAAAGGCAAGCATGCAGAATTATAGATATCAGAGTAATTCTTTATGTATGTGAAAAGTCACAGTGAATTGAAACAAGATCACTCGTATCGAATAAACAAGATGGAATTTAAAGACATAAAGTTCTGTAAATAACATCTGCTTAGAACACAAAGTTTCTTAACATAGCACAGATATCATTAATCAAGGAAACAAAGTTCCTTCTTGGTTATACAAGATCACCGGGCTTGCAAAGTTGAAGAGTATGCAATCGGTAAGACTAACAAACTTGAGACAAATGATCTTCACAAGGAAAATAAATGAAAGCTCAGGAATAACAGAGATCAGATAGACAAAGAAAGGAAAGTCCTTCTGTATTGATTTGTTTATAATATATTTACACTTTCAGAACATATGCCAAGTTCCTCCTCCTTTTTTAGAATGGCGTGGAAAGGCCATTATATAGCTTACAAATCAGTTACTCTTTCGTAACTGTTTCTTTAACCAAGAACAGTTAAGGACCGCCCAATCATAACGCCTTAACTTCTTACAAAGAAAACGGAAAAAGAAAGGGAAGAAGAGAAAAGAACAAGGAGAAGAAGACAGGTGGCCAGTCACTGAGAGGGACCCACCGAATTCAGAATCCACTTCCTGAATTTCTCTAACGCTTCAGCTATGTCTCTGCAACGAGGAATTGACGTGTTGGCCATAGACTGCGTCCAAAATCCAAGACATTTCTCCATCTCTTTATCAAACTCGACATGAGTATGATAATCATTCGTTTGGCTTCTTCAATGGTAGACTCGAGCGGCGAAATTTGTTCCTGTTCCTGAAACTTGATCTTCATATTGATAGCAACAGAGCTGCAACCAGTTTGAAAAAACAACATATTCGGGTAGAGCGGGAATTAAAATAAGTATGAATGGCATTTGGTTCGCGTTGGGACATGTGATACGCGAATGTGCGAAACACGCGGCTCGAGCAAGGATAGTATGGGCGAAACAAGGATAAGATGCACAAATGCAATTTGGTGACATTGCTCGGGACGAAAACGCGTTGAAGGACGCGAGTTCAGGTGTTTCGGCCGAAAATGTGAACAGCTTGGCCCGATTCATGACTTTGGGGATCAGTTTGAGACAAACAACATATCCGGAGTACGCGACTCGGCCGGGTTCGGGTGAAAATGGAACTAAGTATGCATGGCAATTTGGATCGCTTGGGACATTTGAGATGCACGAGATGTGCGAAGTACGCGGTTCGGCCGATTTTGGGCCGAATCGGGGAGACAGACGCACACTTTTGCAAATTGGGACAGTTCGGGACATGAAAACGTGTGAAGTACGTGAATTCGGGTGCTTCGGTCGAACAGGTTGAACAACTGGGTCACGAAAAGATTTGGGACAGTTCAGGACATGGAAACGTACGAAGTACGCGGTTCGGGTGATTTTGGCCGATCGGGGAACCACTTGCACACTTTTGAAATTGGGACAGTTGGGACATGAAAGTGCGAAGTACGCGTTTCAGGGATTTCGGCTGAAATTGGAATAACTCACACTTTTGACTCTGGACAGTTGGGACGAAAAGTTCCGACGGGCCCGAAAATGGAACAACTTCGGGGGTTTTGGCCAATCGGGGAACAGAGCACACTTTTGAAATTGGGACAAGTGGGACATGAAAGCAGCGAAGTACGCGTGACTTGGGCGTTTCGGCCAAAAATGGAACAGCTCGCACAATTTGGCTTCGGGACACTTGTGAACAAAAATGTGCAAAGTACGCGGTTCAGGCAGATTCGGCCGAAAATGGAACAGAGCTTGCACTTTCAAAATTGGAACAGCTGGGACGAAAATTGTCCGACAGGACCCGAAAACGGAACGAACTTCAGGGATTTCAGCCGATCGGGGGACAGAGCGCACTTTGGAACTTGGGACACGCGGGACAAAAATGTCCGACAGGCCCGAAATACATACGAAATGACCCAAAAACTGTAGGGTTTTCTCAATCTCACGACTTCGGTACATTAGAGAAAACACTTAACTCAAAATTTTGAATTTTTTTACTTTCATCAGAGCGGGGAATTTTGAGTGGACAACATGACCAAATGGTGAAAAGGACCCAAAGGAGTAAGAACAAGATAAAGAAGGGTAGGAGAACCCAATAGGGAAAGGAGCACCTTGGTTCTTCTGTCCTAGTTGGGTGCTAGTGTCTGAGGTTATCAAAAGTTAAATCATTCAAGTGTTGATAGAACTATAAGATGTGTAAATCCAATAAAGTGCAATAGATAAAGTACTCAAAATTCCAAAAGGTGTTATCGACCACTAGTTTTCTTACTTAGGAATCATGTATACATTATTATTCTTTAGGACCTAGAAATTTAACCTAGTGCATAAATTTTATGTCTACATTTACCCTCACTTTATGATATTGAGTAATTACTCGATAGCATAAATTATATATAACATGGATACCTTATGAACCAGAGGGGAGTGTAGTCAATTGCATGTTGAGTGGAAAATTAGCCATGTGAAACGTGAAGTGATTTTAATGTGAAGCATGGAGCCTAAGAAAGGAAGGTAGAACCTAGGGGTGAAGCATATGCATAGTATCGTGTTGTAAGAGCTTGTGCTTGTTAATGTGAGCTGATTTTTGTTTCTTGTAAAGATGGAACTGTAAAAGAAGAGTAAGAGATTAGTCAAAGTTCTTCATACAAAAAATCATAGTAATGTATGTATAAGTAATTAAAAAGTGGTAAAAATTAGTAGCTAAGGAAAGAGTGCACCTGATGTATGAGAGAGTATAGGATATAAAATTATCATTTTTCTTTAGAGATGCTACGGATTTGGGAATTCTACAGCCAAGGGTGAGGTTTTTGGGCAATCTCACACCAAGATTTAGTTATTTGGGAGATTTCATGCTAAGGATGATTTTTTGGGTGATCTTGCACTTACAACGAGTTTTTTGGGTGATCTCACACCAAGAGAAGAGTGTTGGGGAGAGAGGTCTATTTTTCTCTCCTTCCATAAAACTTCTAAAGTGATAAATGTCGCTGCAGATGGCACATCCTGATTTGTAATAGAATTGTAACTGAAGCTAAGTGTCTAATACTGTAGACTTGTATTGTAACCTAATGGAAATCATACAAAATTGAGAAACTGTCTAATTTTTCCCCTAGGAAAGAAGCACCTAGGTGGGAAAAAAGTTCCCACCATTACTATCTGATACTAGGTGCTAGTGTTTAACTCTATTTTTTTAATCCATGTTTGATTATATACCACTCTGTGACTATGTTTCTTTTCCAATTATGTACTGTGTTGTTCTATTTTGGAGTTCTATGTTTCTAGAAGGGCAATTTTTTCACCCAATAGTTTTCCCCCTCATTTGGGTGCATGTGATGAATGTAGGAGGAGGCATCCCAAATGAAATGAACTGAATAATGATATGCATATCATGGATTGGATACCTAAAGGGGGTATGGGATGTGCATGGTAGAAACCAAGGCACATGCAAACAATATAAGATAAAAAAAAGTGATAGTGTAAAAGATCTAGCATGTAATAGAATACAATTTAACAAGCAATTATGAAGAAAAGAGGTACCAAAAAGATTAGGTTGCATACCCGAGACATTGTTCACAATGTCACAAAACAATCAAGGCTGAAACGGCAATAATAAAACAATGATCAAGAAATATATTGAGCATAGCCCACAAATAGTGGAAAATAATGGAAAATAAGAAGTAATAGATAAACATGGTTGTATAGAATCCTACATTACAAATTTTATACTTGAATAACTCATTAGCTTGTTAAAAAGATAAGTAGTAGGATTCATATGCACACGCTATTTTCATAATCATTTAAATAGTATATGTAGATCATTTGCATGCGAAGATCATTGCATATATTTTGACAAGATTTCATCTACATAATCTTTGATGATATTGTGAATGTAATCATGGAATATATGTGTCATTTCCCATTGATAATTAGCCCCTGCATTTTTAAGGCCAAAGGTCATAATGATATAGAAAAATGTACCCTATGGCGTAATGAAGAAGGTATTTTATTTGTGATAAATGTTGATCTTAATTTAATTGTAACCTGCAAATCCATCGGTGAAATAAATAATATCATATCTGGTTGTAGGATAGACAATAACATTGATGTATGGAAATGGAAAACTATCCTTAGGGAAAAATATATGTTTAAATCACAAAAACCAGTACAACAATGAATTTGACCATCTGTTTTCATTACCGGGATGATATTGAATACCCATTTAGGATAGTCGAACAATGTGAATAAAAATGACATCAAGAAGCTTCTAAACCTCTTCTTTGACTAGAATTGCTACCTTGTGGTTGCATCTTATGATTTTTTTGTTAGACAAGCTTGGCACCAGGAAGAACAATATTATGCATTATAAATGATGAGTCAATTCCCTACATATCACTATAGTCCCATGAAAAAAAATCAGAGAAATCATGAAGGACTTACTTGATTTATATTTTTTTTAGCAGGAGTGAGGGAAGCGGCGAGAAAAACTATACATGGATTTTTCAGATGTACCTAGGTTGAACTCTATTATTTCTTCATTAAGAATGTTTGAATGATCTTTGATATATGGACCAATAGGAATAGTCTCAAGTAGATCGGCATGTTGTTAGGGGATACTTTAGGCTCTTTAAGATAATTTGTATTAGTGAGAGATAAAGGATGATGCCTCTTATGGTGAAAATAAGGAAGATGATCATAACCACCCATATAATCAAGCAGTTCCACATCAGTAGTAAAAGTATCGAGGGTATCCTAAATATTACATGCATCATCACTAATGAGTTTTAGATGTACTATGGGAATTGAAGTAACATGAAAAGTAGTATAAGTATTCGTAGGTGGTATAGAAGGATGTTGATACCCTAGGCCAAACTTGTGTGACTGCGCATCAAGAGCCCAAAGCTCTATGAATTTATGTTCTTGTTGATCTACATTTGTATCAGATAAGACAAAGCGGAACAAATATTCATACTTTAATCCATACCCATAAAAGTCCTGAGTAATATCAGAGGAAGTGGAAATATCAGTAGACTATTCAACAGAGTTACAATGCTCAAAGGCATGATCGATCAGCCGGTAGATCATAAACAGTACCTTGATGATAGAATTTAAGTCGTGCATGTAGTGTAGAGGGGACCACATGCATAATATAGATTCAAGGTTTCCAAAGAATAATAATATAATTAAGGTTATTAGGCATGACATGACACATAATATCAATTGTACATGGACCAATAGTGATCAGTAAGTGGAAAATACCTAATATGCATTTGGGAATGTTATTAAAGACACTAATATAGATGGATGAAAGAGCTAAAGATGCTTCTGACATACCTAAATGATGAAGGGAAGTGATGATATAATTTTTGAGGCTAGATCAATTATCAAATAAAGCACATTTGACTCCTATTTTGTTAACATAAACTTTAATATACAAGGGAGGGTCATGTTGGAGTATTGATTTAGAAGGTAGATCATCTATAATGAAAGTTATTTAATCCTCATCAAGGTATATAGCCTAAGTAAACTTACGGTATACATATTCTGGTGAAGTGTGAGGATGTATATAATGGGTATCCATGTACTTCCTAAGCTTATTGATATAATAAGGGTGATTTTATAGATAAGTGTGAATAAAGATGTTTATGATGAGTAGACACTAGGATGAGGTATGAAAAAGGATGATATAAAAATGAATGATGATTTCGGGTTCACCAAAGTGATTAAATAAAATGTAGATTTAGGATAGTTCATATAACTAAGAACAACAATAAATAACAATGAATAAATATAATGAATAAATATAAAAAGTGACCCAAATAACTAAAATAATGAACATATGAAACCCTAATCGACGAGTAGGGTTGAAAGGAACTTAGCTAATTCATAGGCTGATCTAGATTGTGTTGTAAAATAATCTAAATATTTTAGAATCTGGAACGAATATACAGAGGTCCCAAAAATGATAGATCTGAATTGTTTTGATGGATTGGTGTGCTTGGGAGATAATCAGGGCACCTGGGTTCCCTAGTCTGCGTTTTGGGTGTTTTGGTCTATGTAGGAGGTCCATAAACCAAACATACAGGGTCAAATGATGATGTGAGGGCCCTTTATATTTTTCATTTTTTACTCGTTGCTCTTTGATGCAAATTTTTCCAGTGATCAATGATTAAATATAGACCTGTAAAAAACCTAAAACGAGCATCAAACCCTAAAAAATAAAAATGTAAATGAAGGGATCATACTTTCCTTAGTGGACACAATGGTAGACTTACAAAATGAGCATTGCACTACTTTACAGACCCAAATGTAGTTATAAAAGTGTAAGTGTGTGTGTGTGTGTGTGTGTGTGTGTGTGTGTGTGTGTGTGTGTGTGTGAATCATGCCCTAGGTGCTCTTATGTGAGTCACACTTTGTGAAGTAGCAAGCTATAACTATGTATAGAAAAATGTAATATATGGTGGATGGAATAGAATATACTTCCCTCATATGCTTGTGTGATGCAGATGAACCAGCGTTGTCCCCTTATGATGGAGTTAAATGGATGTAATTGAGTCTATATGAATTTTATGGATGAAAATATAGGTGGATGATAGTAGTGACTAGTGTTTGATCCCTCATTATGGTCTCATAACTTTATATTTATATGGTTCTCTTGATATAACTTTGCAATTAACCCTGAAATTGATGACCACCAAAAAATATAGGAAGCTCAAATGGATAGGAAGTTCCCAAAAGATGGTGATAAAGTGGAAAAAGTATTAGGGTGCCCCAATTGGGATCATGACGTCCCCAACTGGGATCAGGGCACCCATGGGCACCCCAGTACTATCCCAAGTGCCCCAATTAGGGATAAAATAACACAAAGTGATAAAAAAAGACTGGGAAAGTGCTATGGTGAGGGTTAGGAATGACAACAGGAAGAAAATAAAAATGGCCAAGGAAACATGGGTTAATTAGTACTTTTTTCACTGAAAAACCATATAAATAGTAATAAATATTACCCAAAGTGCATGATTTAGTGTCTACAGTAATCCACATCATTTACCACCTTCCCACCTGCATGTGTCTCCATGAAAGCCCATTTTGGGGTAGGTTAAAGGACTGTTTTTGTGTTTGGTTGATGTAGGTATGTGTTTTGACCGTCCGTTAGGTGACTCATATATCTTAGCGTTGAGCTCGGTTTCTAACTCACATGCAATCTTGACATCTAGTAAATTAAACCCAATTCAATCCACCAATCTGGAGGATAATCTCAGCTATCTCAATCTTGAATTGATAAGATACCTGAAAAATAGTGATAACGTGGGATGAAGTGTATGCCATGATAATGGTTTGATGGAATGCTTGGGTGGATACAAACTGAGTACTTTTTTTTATCATCAGTCACTCACTAATTCAAATGGTTAGGCATGGTTTTTATCCCTAATTCTTGCATGATTTCATACTTGTATTTTCCCTTTGTAGAGCTGGTGAAAATTTATTAAAATAAGTAGGGTTATGGTTAATAAAATGCTTTGTTGTGATGGATACATTTACTTTGCATCTTATACAATGGTTACGACCTCTTTTGTGTAAAATAAAATCTCAAACAATATCTTGTGAAACTTAGAAAACTTAGATGATAGAACTTGTTAACCATAGTTTTAGGTGGGTGAATTTAAACGTTACCTTCCATTTAATCACGTCACTTGTTTACCTTACTAAAAATTAATAAATAAAAAAAATTAGACATGCAAAATTCCCCTCCAAGCCTTGTGATAGGAAATAATGCTTTGAATATGTTCACTGATGATGTAGGATGCCACATCAACCCATCGAATGATTGTTAAAAGTCGTTTAGAAAATTTTCATCATGCATCTAGGAGCTCATTGGTCAATATCACAATGTTGGAAAACTACTCAAAGTTAAGAATTCCATTTGGTTTTGGCTCTCAGTTTTATCACCGCGTCGAGTAACAAAGTTTCATCCCTTCACACCTCTAGTATTTCTTGAGGAAAATTATATTCAAACTTTAGTGTCGATAAAATCAACTTGGAAACTTGTTTTGAAAATGTTTTTATAGGCCTTCGGTTGTTTGTCGACAAGTTACACTCGTGCAATTACAACGAGTAGCTCTGAAAAAGTGGTCTTCATTTGAACCATGGTCACCAAATTTAAGTTTTGTTAGCTTCTTGGCCCTCTCTATAGATAGGATAATAGAGGAAAATTTACTTGTGGCATGTTTTAGTTCGGAAAAATGGATTTTTGAACCTAGTTTCAAGGCGATTTGGGTTAAATTGGATGTTCTTATAAACTTAATGCAATATTTAAAAATTGTCACATAACCTTCTCCTAGCCAAATAACTATTGGAAAATCTATCAACACTATTACATGACCCTCTAGAACTCCTTTATGTTTCTTTTTTAGTCAAACTAGCTTGCGGGTAATATTGTCTTTTTCTCTCTCTTCTCCCTTTTGCTCTCCCTAGTTTGTTAATGAAAGGAAAATGCATTTGTGATTTTTACTCTTTTTTTTTTCATACAAGTGTTTAAATTTATTTGTAAATGGGAAATAATATGTATGAAAAATTTTAGTAATAGGGGAAATCCATTATAGTGTATTTTTTGCTATGTTTAGATTAACATGGAAGGTTGCAGGTAGCATAAACATGTTTAAAATGGATGATGGAAATCTAAGTTAATGTTCCTTACATAAAATGCGTAATTAGGATGGGAATATAAATGTATATTTTTTTAACAATCATACATGTTTTATTATTAAAGAAAGAAGAACTCCTTTCATTGTGCATGTAGGTTAAATAAATATCTAGTGAAATTTCATCTTATAACTTTACAATTCAACTATATGATAGAATAGTGTATTTAGTTAACTATGATATATTTTTGTAATTTTTTCTAGTTGCTTGGTAGTGATCTAAAAATAGAAAGTTATGTCACTATAAAAATGTAAGGAAAAATGTTTTCTTTAGGTCATATGTCAATCCTTTGATTTTTAGTTACACTGTTTCTGACTTAAAGAATTCATGTGATTCTAGGACATTATAGGCAGCCCTCTAATCATCTTGTATTGTTTTTGGATTAGTAATTTAGAAATGGGAAGATGAATCTTTAATTTATATCAGTTATTGTTACCACTCTATTTATAATTGATCTTGGTCACCTTATATTGTACTCAAATAGTTCTTCCTTTTTATAATAACCATGGAAAAATATTCATGTTACGGGGTAAATTATAACATCTCAAGTTATTGAGTAGATCCGGTGTGCATCTCATCATTTAGAAGATCTTTAGTGGCATCATCCTTTCAGGAATCTTCTTGCGTGTCAAACTATTAAGAACTCACGAGTAGTCCTAGAATTGAGATAATTATCTAACTCAAGAACTTGATAAATTATTCAAGATAGTTATAAAATGAGGTGCTATCATGAATATAAGAGAATAACATGTCAATTTTTGGTAACAGATAGAAAAAAATGGCATTGCATGGTTGCAAAGGAATAATTCTATAAGATTTAATGATATGAGTAAGGACAATATACCTTAAATAAAAGGAAATTATAAGTTCAAAACTAAGCTTTGTCTTGACCATGGGTAGGTCATGTGTTAATGTGTATCTGCAAACATTGTAGATAGTGTATGATGAGATGATGAATCTTTTCTCAATTGAGAAATAAACTCTACAAAATTTTACTAACATAGTGACATAGGGCCTTCCAAATTATAAAGTCAGCATTACCTTAGGGGGAAATGTTTCTTATATATATGTGTAAATAGAATCACCTCGATAAATATAATTTAGGAGGAAATCCATTAATAAAAAGAAACCAAAGTAAGAAGACCACACAAATATTACATTCCTTGTTAAATGATTCAATTATATATCATGATAATCTTACAAAGTCTCTTTCTTTCTAAGTTAGTACCATAATATGTGTTTGTGGGAATTTATGTTCAATTAACAAGATAATAATGGGTTAATGGTCTCATTTAATGAAAATTTAAGTGTATTTAAAGGGATGTAATTTAATGTTATTCATGGGGATATATTTTAGTAATATGATATAATGACACTATCTTGGATTGGTTTTATAATCAAGTGGAACTTTGGTGGAATCCTTCTGCCATGTTGAATAAAAGGCCAATATTTTGGATCCAGGTGTAACCCGAGTGTAGGATTTGAAAGGAATTAATAATTGTGTATGGGACACAATAACAACAGTAATTTATTTCAATACCTATTCATCACCACTGGTAGGAAAGGATTACACAATTTTATTCTAATAATGTTCTATCTTCTCTTTAAATATAATGCCTATATAGGACATAATCGAAAGTAATTCCATGATTTTAAGAAATGAGTTAGTCACCCATGTTAGTGGATTATGTGCTAAGATTCCTATGATTATCTTGAGGATGATGTATTCATACCCAACAAGTAAATGAAATCATGTTCATATGTTAATACTTTAGGTTTTATTTCCTTATGGTGTCATCAAAGGGCCTAGAGTTACCTGTGAAGAGATATTTGGGCCAAACTTAAGTTTTTTTGTGGAAGGAAAATGTATAGGAATTGGAGAAGTTTGATAAGTACCTTCTTCCTAAACCATGTTCGTGGTTAACCTTAAATGAGTACCTTATACTTTGGGATGTTTTGTTTGCTGGTGGAAAAATTGATTTGAAATAACACCTTATATAGATAATGAAGTTTGGTCATAGTGATAAAAGAAAAATTGTGATGATTTTTTTCCACACGCATGCATTAGCCAAACATCTCCATGTTACCAAATTTATAGGAAAAATTGTGTTGACCCTATTATTTGCATCTAAAAATCACCTTAGAGATAATTTCATAGTCCTCATGAAAATTATTATGATTTAGGGGTAGAATAACGTAGAATGAAAAAAATAGATTGGGAAAGTATATGCAAAAGGTAGGAAGTGACGATAGAAAACAAAGTAAAATAGATAAAGGACATGGATTAATTATTTCTTTCTTCACTCAAAAACCATATGAATATTAGTATAAGACCGAGACTAAATAATACCCAACGTGTGTGATTTAGTGACTACAAAAGGTGGCTAGGATGTGCTCTCATATTTGTACATTCCATCTTTACACTTGTTTTCATTGGTTAAAGATATGTAGGCAAACAACTGATGTGTCATAGTATAGCACTACATCTCCCTTTCCTTATACAAACATTGTTCTCGATGCAACACAATGCCTAGGTTAGGAAAAAATTGATAGGTAAGTAATAAAAGGTCAACAATTAAAATACCATTTTTTGTCAAGAGCCTATCGCTAAAATTTGATCATAAAGGAATAACAATTTTTGTGATTTTATTTAATTATTTAAGTTCTGTGAAGACTGGTAGTTTGTCATACCCATTTTTTGTGTTATGTTACCATGTTAGAAACCTATTTTGATTGATTATATGTTATAGGGACTATATTCTAGATGGTTTTTTATGTTTCGTCCTTTTTATGAGGGTGTATTCTTGGTGAGAAATTTTGGTGTTTTATGGTGAAATGATTGTCATCCTAGACTCATGATTGGTTAATGTGTCTTTCCACCTTTTTAAGGTGATTTGTTGGTCTACACCCGTATTAGTTAGCAAGTTTTCATGTCATAATTGTTGTGTCAAATGTGTAAGTGAAATAAATGAGGAAGTGGTCTATATATGGTTATAGATCTTTGATGACATTGTAATATCATCCATCATTTGAAAAATGCAAGTAATGATATTGAAATTTTGAACAATGAAAATGATTATGAAACATCAAACCAAGTAATTTGTGCATATGAGACAACTCTATCAAACAATTTTTCATAAAAAAATTTACATTGGACTCACTATGATAGAGTGAACTAAAAATATTCATAGAACTTAAGAAATTAAATAAAATCAAAAAAACATATTTCCTTGTGATCACATATTAGTGACAGGGTCTTGGCATAAAACGGTGTTGTAAATTTTGACCTTATATTACTTACCTATCAATTCTTTCCTAACCTAAGCATTGTTTTGCATCAAGGATGATGTTATTATAAGGGGAGGGAAAGGTAGTTTCCTACTATGACACACCAGGTACTTGCCTACAAATCTTCAACCAATGAAAACAACTGTAAAGCTAGCAAGTACAAATTTGACATCCCATCCTAGTCACCTCCCCCCTGGTTGTGTCAGCTTTGTATTATTTCTAGGTGTAAAAATAAAGCATGAAATGTGTTTATTGATCCATTAGGGTAAATGGATAAGAAAATTTTAATTAGTTTATTTGGGTTTCATCAAAACCAGACTCTACGCTTTTTTTCTATTTTCCTTTGAGATTTTGTTACACCATTACCGACTTAAAGAATTCATGTGATTCCAAGACATTGAAGTTATGGATTAGATCTAGTGTGCATCTCATCGTCCAGGAGATCCTTTGTGGCATCATCCTTTTAGGAATGTTCTTGGGTATCAAACTATTAAAAACTCACATGTAGTATTAGAATTTAGATAATCATCCAACTCAAGAACTTGGCAGATCATTCAAGATAGTTATAAAAAGAGGTGTCATCATGATTATAAGGTAATAACATGTCAATTTTGGGTCGGATAGAAAAAATTAAATTGCATGGTGGTGAAGGAATAACATTATATGATTTAAGGATATGTGCAAGGATGATATACCTTAAAATAAAATAATATTGTAAGTTCAAAACTAATATTTTCCTTGACCATGGTTAAGTCATGTGTTAATGTGTATCTATAATTATTGTAGATAGTGTATAATGAATGACGAATATTTTCTCAATTGAGAAATAAAATCTAGCAAATATTATGAACATAGTGACATAAGGCCTTACAAATTATGAACAGTGTATCACCTTAGGGGGTAAATGCTTCTTATATAGATTTGTAAATGAAATCACATCGATAAATAAAATTTAGGAGGAAATCTATTAATAAAAATAAAATCAAGTAATAATACCACACAAATATTGCATTATATGTTAAATGGTTCAATTATATATCATGATAATCTTACAAAGTCTCTCTCTCACTCTTACTTAGTACTAGAATATGTGTTTGTAGGACTTTACATTTAATTAACGAGATAGTCATGGGTTAATGGTCTCATTCAATAACAATTTAAGTGTAGTTAAAGGGATGTAATTTAATGTAATTCATGGGGAATAATTTTAGTAGTATTCTATAATGACCATATCTTGGATTGATGTTAGAAGTAAGTGAAATTATGGTGGAATCCTTCCACCATGTTGAATAAAAGGTCATTATTTTGGATACAGTTATAACCTAAGTGTAGGATTTGGAAGGAATTAATAATTTTGTGTATGGTTCTCAGTAGTTGAAGTAAATTATTTCAAGGCCTATTCATCACCATTGGTAGGAAAGGATCACACAATGTTAGTCTAATAATGTTGTAACTTCTCTTTAGAGATATTGCCTACATATAGGACATGAGGGAAAGTAATTCCATGATTTTAAGAAATGAGTTAGTTACCCCTATTAGTGAATTATGTGTCAAACTTTCTATGATTATATTGAGGATGATATAGTCATACCCTACAAGAAAATGAAATCATTTTCATTAGTTAATACTTTATGATTGATTTCCTTATGGTATCATTAGATGAATTAAAGTTATGTGTGAAGAGATAGTTAGGCCAAACTTTTTTTTTTTTTGTGGAAGGAAAATGTATAGGAATTGTAGTAGTTCGATAAGTACCTTCTCCCTAAACCATGTTCATGGTTAACCTTAAATGAGTACCTTATACTCTGGGATGTTTTTTTTCCTACTCGTAACTTTGATCTGAAATAACACCTTATATAGAGAATGGATTTTGGTCATAGTGAAAAAATATACTTTATGATGATTCTTTGTCACACTCATGAATTAGCCAAGAATCTCCATGTTACCAAATTTAGAGGAAAAATGGTGTCGACCCTAATATTTATACCTAAGAAACACCTTTGTAAGAATTTTACGGGCCTTGTGAAAGGTATTATGGGTCAAAATCACAGAATCTTCTTTGCTTGGATTGCATGTAAGCTAGAATTGGTATAAGAGGGTTGGTTGGAAATACTGTCCATATGTTAAGCAAATTTTTCTTACATTACTCACTTCATGTGTGATGGTTAGATTTGTAGCAGTTATCGCCAATTTGTGTACTCTTGGATCTATTATTTTATGTGTTTAAGAATATAAGGTAACATGTATGTTTAGATATAGGTAGTACGAGTAAAAAAGGTATAATTAAAACCTTGGTATGGACCTTAAAATGAAATCAAACTAACCTACATTGTGACGTTGTGAAGCATAAAAATTTAAATTTTGCTTCTGTAAGGGTACCACTTTTGAAGTAATAAAATGCAATGCTTGCATATGCCACAATTGTAAGTCATGGTATGTTGGTTTATTGTAAGGTAAGTTTTGGTATTGAGTGTTTATTGATTAGTGCAATGGTTCTTTAGTGTTGTGTCATTTGATTTCAAAAAAAAAAAATCCAATTTTTCAGTTACATTGTGAGTGGTAAAATAGTGGGCATGACAGAAAAAAATCTATGAACTTCAAAACACCCCCCTTAAACTTAAAATTGTAATAATTTTTTTGCATGGGGGTTTATTCCTGAAATTATTAGTTTCCATTAACATGAAGTGAGATTCTTATTTTTATATACACTAGATTTTTGATTGGACAAGAAACTTCACTATTGGGTTATATCCTTGGATAAAAATCATTGTATGTAGTTATAATATTTTCCACAAAAATACCAAACTGTGTGGGTCTCAACAGTACTCCTGAAATCAAAAGTTATTTTTATAATAGGCATATAAACCCTTCAGTTATGTAACCTTCATTTAGAGCACACTTATGTTCTAACACCATGTAGTTTGTAGAAAATTCATTTCTGTCATTAGGAGTCATGAAACAATGGATTTCATTATCAGAATTCAAACCATCATTCTCATAAAATGTATCCTCAGAGTCACTACTCATTATATGTTGTATGTTATCAAGCCCCACATGAGAAACTTTTGAAATCAAATGCTTTATAATTTTCTTCTTTTCCCATGGGATAAATTATCCCTTTTTTTAATTCCTTCCAGGGTTTCAAAATTAGTAGTTGTGAATGGTAGTCTTACTTTTTCATTAAATAAGATAATTACTGTGACATTGAATAAGCTAGATCCCATGTCCCTATAGTGGAGTCTGGTTTTGGATGGATACACTAGTCCCTCCACAACTTTCATACCTTTGGAGAGTAAATCCACATGAAATCCTTCTTTGAAAAAAATTTCATCATCAATTGTATCTACAAATAAAAAGAGACAATTAGTAGCGTGGATGATTAAATATTATCACTATGGAGAATTTGGTAATGAGAAATATCAATAAAAATTATAAGGTTAAAAAAAATCCTTGAAATGACAATGATAAATAAAAATAAACATATTATATAAAAATATTTGAAACCACCTTTAATATAAAGCTTGAACTTAAGGAGAGTTTGGCTAGCATGCAAGACATTAAATAAGTTATTATCATCATTTATGGCACATAAAAATTTTATCATCATCATACATATACGAATATTTATGCCTACCTTATTCAAATCATGAAACATTGAAATTCAAAATCCTATCCAAATTATGCTCTAAGGTATAAGTCATTTATTTTAGAACATAACATCCTTCATAGAAAAATTTGGAAACTATTACCTCCTTTTACCTTTCTATATGAGAATTAATGTTATGCTCACTATTGTAAATATTCCTTACCATTTTATTTTGGAAGTACTTCATGTGTTCTAACAAGGTGTTGATCAAATTTTAACATTCATGTTTAGATTAGTGAAGTATACACTAAAGGAAACCAAACAACTCTAAAAATGCAAGGGTTTAATATGCCTTGGTGTATGATGGATGTAAATGGACAAGCGTAAAATAGATGATCTTGCTACAAACTTGATGAACCTACATAACAAAGGTAACTAGAAGGAAAACGGATTAGATGGTAGATGAGGGGATTTCCCAAAGAATCCAGTTCAAAGAAGCATTAAGTTCCTTATGCGTATGCCAACCCTTGTTTTTGATAAAAGATGATAAAATTAATGAAAGAACTGATTAACACATAGAAAATAAATCTAATAAGAATATGGGAATTACAGAAAAAGATAAAAGTGCAGATGAGATATGTTACCAATATATTGTTTGTAACATTATTAATATTGTATTATGTGTGAGTATTTAATATTATTATTTAAATGAGATGTCAAACTGATTTAATAATAATATAGTGTGAGTGAATGTGAAGTTGTAATAAACAAATCACGTTGGTATTTTTAGGATTAGTTGAGTGTGTTGAGATAACTAAGGGAATGAGAGAACTTAGTGGAAGGTTGAGAGATATGTGGGATAAAGGATGACTCCTATTTAATAGGAGATCATATGTGTATTTATACCTCTCAATGTAAATGAAGAAATATCCCAAATGAATTGAAAATTATTCTAATATTATTTTATTTGGTGTTTTTATTGTGCAAGATTATTTCCAATAATCTGTACTAACTTCAAGGTTTGGTATTAGAGCAGGGATTCCAGGATGAGAGTCTTTGAATAAAACTTTATCATCACAATGTCCATGGCCTATTAAGATGGATATATTGTTTGTATCATCTTGCATATTGGAGTATTCTGCCTACGAATTTAATCATTTTACGTGCACATTGCATATTTGTTCGTACGTATTTCATCATCCTTCTGCCTACGCATTCTATCGATCAGCCTATGTATTGCGTCGTCATTCTAGTAACTCTTATCGATTTGTGTATTGTATCGCCATTTTGGTAACTCTACATTTTTTAAAAAAAATTGCCATTTTTGGAGATACTGAAAAAATCAACATTTTTGGAAAGGGTCTGGAAAGAAGTTGAATTTAGAACTTGTAAGCACGATAAATTTCAACTGATAACTCAGATTGAGGTATCATTTTTTTTGAAAATGTGTATTTTTTCAAGTTCTATGCATTGATCCTATTCTTTTTGCTGCTAGATAAAAAATATTATTTTCCATTTTTGGCAAAAAAATTTTAAATATAAAAAATAAAAATTAAACAAAAATTCTCACTTTTGTTTGGACACACTTTCGCTTGTATGCGACGTCCATAGTGAGGGGGTGAATTATCAGTTGAAACTGACACCCAAGAGAATTGTAATATGAGCCTAAAATATATATTTGCTAACTAAGTAGCAAACTGATGGAGGCTGGAGGCAATAGAGGAAGGAGGTTGATCAGTGACCTCTCGTCAGGAACCATCGACAAGGCCATGGTACTGATTTGGTGGCCAAGTATTTTTAGTTGTGTGTTTTATTTTAGCTATGTGGTAGATAATAAAAATAGATGATACACTCTTATTTTTGTAATGTGTGACAAACTCCTATATGTAACCTTCTGATGAAAAATATAGTGGGGAAGTAAAAAACACATACAAACATGGATCTTGAAATGGTTTGTGGATATCCAGAAAACCACATGAGGTGAACAATAGAGTGGAGAATTGTTCATGTCCAAGTTTGTGGTAAACCTATTGTAAAACCATAGAAGGTTGAGCATTGCTCCCTTCATTTATATCAAGGTCATGAGTTATAGACGTCCCACAGGGGTTGGCATTTTGCTGATATGTGTAAACATTTTTTCTACCTTGTTCACATTAGGGGAGTGTATATTAGGAATTAATAATGTTAACAATAGGGGAATGCATGTTACAAATATATTGTTTGTAACATTATTAATATTGTATTGTGTGTGAGTATTTAATATCATTATTTAAATGAGATGTCAAACTCATTTATTAATAATATAGTGTGAGTGAATGTGAAGTTGTAATACTCACGTTGGTATTTTTAGGATTAGTTGAGTGTGTTGAGATAACTAAGGTATTGAGAGAGATTAGTTGAAGGTTGAGAGATATGTGGGATAAAGGATGACTCCTATTTAATAGGAGATCATATGTCTATTTATACCTCTCAATGTAAATGAAGAAATATCCCGGATGAATTGAAAATTGTTCTAATATTATTTTATTCGGTGTTTTTATTGTGCAAGATTATTTCCAATAATTTGTACTAACTTTAAGAAGATCCAATTAAACACAAAATAAAAAGTACTTCGCTAGGTCAACAACAACCCAGACTGTAGAGGGTAGGTCAATGGTGACTTGAGAAAATGGATCTGAATAGTGGCCTGTGTTGGACCCTGCTCACTGTCATTGGTGTTTTCATTAATGTCAAGTAGCATTGATGACAAAAAAAGTGAGTAGATGATAAAGTGAGAAAATGATGGAAATGAAGGTTGATTGGTAGTTCCAATTCACATAGGAGAACCAAATCAAGAAGGGAAGTGAAATGGTGAAATTAGAGCATGATCAAGACATTGATGAATGAATTTGATTTAATGGTGTTCAAGGTTTATATATGTTTTAGGATGAATTCAGGTTGATACAGGGTCTCTGTAAACATGGATGGTGAGATAGGACTGCTATGGAGATATAGAAAATTTTAGTACACTAGGATCATATGATTTGCAGGTCTAAAACTCATTTTAAAAATATTATAATTGTTCACTAGGATGGTCTAAAGAAAATAAAAAATTTGGTGCTTAGAAAATTTTTCAAATTTTTGAGTATTTTAAGTTTCTGGTATATTGTGAGTAGAATGGGTGCAGATGGAATTGATTTGAATGGAACAAAAGTTTCCTCGTATTTTATAGAAGACCGCATCCTTCTTATTGTGGGTTAGAGTGGTTTATCAGGATCTAAGGTCTTTAAAGGAACATGTTCCTAGTGATAAGGTGTTCCCCACAAGCCCCTCCATTCCACAACACAAAGGGCTTAGTTCATTGTAGGTTGGGGATAAGAATCAGGCTCTAAGGATGTCAAAATAACATGTTCCATGCAAGTCGAAGTTCTCTTCAAGCTCCTAAATCTGAAATACAAAGGAGTGTGTGTAGTGTGGATGAATCAGGCCATTCAAGCACATAAGGCCTACAGAGAAAAAGTTCCTTGTGAGTTCAAGTTCTCCACAGGGTAAAGCATTTCTTGTAGTGTGGGGTGAGTGAATTTTTTGGGCACAAAGGCTATCCTAGGAACATGTTCCACAAGTTTATTAGTTCCCCAAAATTGACATTGAGCCAAAGTATAAAGGATCAGTGTATTGCGGAGATATTAGATAAATCACGTAGAGGAGAAACATCTGGTACATATTACCTTGTACCCCATGTTCTATGAAATGCTGAGATAACCAATTTACAAACAAGATGCAGCATTGGTAGTGTAGTGTAGAGATTTAATGTATCAGGAGAACCAATCCCAAATGGAACAAGTTCCCAAGTACCCAGTGTGTTCCGGTAAGCTAATATACTTGAAACACAAAGAAAATATAAGGAGGGGAGATAATGAATTTTTATAAAGTCTAAAAGTGAAATATTAATTGTGATTGCTAAATGAGTTCCCCATGAGCCCCCAAAGTATGCATGGCCATATCTCATGACTCAGGTATCCAAAATTCAAGTTCTTATAATCGTTGGAAATATGTTTCACTCCTTTAGATATTGGGACAATAGAAAGAAAATTAAGTTTTAGTTACAGGGCCAAATATAGAAAGAGAATCATAGATAACAGGTGTCATAACTTCTATTCATGTGAGTTGTTTATTAACAACTTCACATATAAACAAATATAATAACAGACCTAACAAATAATAATGATTAATAATGGAGCACTAATATAATTATTTCCTAACATTCCCCCCCTTAGTGCGAACATGGGAAAAACCTGCCTTTGTACTGCAATGTGCCGCTACGTAGCATGCTCATGATCTGGATGGTTTCAAGGACAATACCAACAACCTCTGGATGGTTTTCCAAGTGGTTAACCAACAACCACACAACAGATGGTTTTTGAGGACAGTACCAACAACCTCTGGATAGTTTTTATGGATAACTAACAACCACGATATCATGATGATGCAGTAGTATCAACAACTCTCATCACTATCTCACTACAGGGAATATCATAGGAAATTCTACTGAAATTTGTTGCTCATACATACATAGAAAAATCTGACATACTGGAAATGGAACATTGGATCATGTTCCCCCCCCTCAATGTGAAATTTCCACTTATTGAAAGCAGGATCACTGCAAACTGAGGCACACCACACTGGAAGCACTAAAATCAAACTGCACACACACATGTCACCAAAGCTGATATGCGGCCCCGTCGTTGGCAACTGACAAGAGGTCTTTGAATGATCTCCAACCTCCGATGCCTCCTACCTCCAGTTTCATGCTCAGAACAAGAAGTCTTCAGAGCCACTGTCTTCATTTACTTGTTCTTCCTCATAATCAGATTCATCGTCTATGCCCATATTTGCTTCTTCCATTTTGATTGTTCCATTTAGAAGATCACGAGCTCGATTTTTACAAAATGGAGTTTTATGCCCCTTTCTCTTGCAGTAAAAACATTCAATTTCCTCCTTATTTTTGGAGAAATTTTTGTACTTCTTTTTTAAGTACAATGTAGTTTCTTCTTCTACACCTTCTTTAGTCCTTTTTTTCCTCAGCTAGAAGAGCTGATATCATATCTTCCAATGATTTGGAAGGAATCTGACCAAGTGTGAACAAAATATTACTGTATTTGGGAGGAAAACTATTTAACAGAATAGCTTTTGCATCTTCATCGTCTACAGGAGCTTTTACTTCTGCTAGCTATTGGAGAAGAGACCGTAAATCATTAATATGACTGGACATTGTAGTTCCTTCACCCATTTTTAACTTGAACAACTGCAATTTGAGAGAAAATTTTGCGTTCACTGCTTTAGCACCAAAGGTTTTGTTCAAGTTTTCCCACATTTCATGAGACGATTTCTCAAGATCAACATAGTGTAGCTCAGTATCTGAGAGAGCAAGACCAATAATGGCTTTGGCTTTATCATCTCTCGTTTCCCATTTTGCCAATTTTGTCAGATCTGTAGGTTTTGGTTCTTTTCCATCGACTATCCGCCAGAGATTTTTATTCATCAATTGCATCTGGATCTTCACTTTCCAAGTATGAAAATTGAGCCCATTGAATTTTTCTAGAGGGACTTCCATTTTGAAATGGGAAAAAAAATCTAACGACACTTTTGACGTTTGACAAGACAATAATAACTTGAAAAATGATGACAACTTTGATTCTTTTGATTACTTTCGATAAAAAAAAAATCCTAAAATCACCTATATGAAATACAATCTATTATTCACCTAAACATATTTTGACGATACAATGATGAAAAATATATTAATAAACTTGTAACAACATGCTCTATTTGACATATTAATTTTGACTTGACATTAATACTTTAATTTTATAGACAAATGAGACACATAAAGACTAGACTTTAGAAAATGAGACACTTCACAATATATTTGACAAGAGGACAATTTTCTCAAACATATAAAAGGACAAACCATTCAATACCAAAAACTAAACATAAAATATAACTTTTTTAAATAGACTCACATTACGGTTGTATGACCTGTCTCAGTTTCTTTTGGAAAATGGCGTGGAATGGAGTATAATCTGCATTCGTTGAAGGAAAGACAATGCACAACTGGATAAAAGCATACGCATATCTGAGTGATAAATTTCAAAGAATCTACGGATATAGAAAAATCTGGCAGAGACCTGTACGTGGCAGGGACTGCAAGTTTTTATGTTCCATCCACAACATCAATGAATTCAATGCCAAGAGATTGGATTCAGATGCCAAACTGTCCTCAAAGTGGTGAGAACAGATCAAAATAGCTGCAGAGGTCGAATTGATAAGTGTCTATCCTCGAAGACCACAATTCCATTAATTTGCATGCCTAATGAAAATAAAACTAAATCACAAATACTACAGGTCAGATTGAATCCTTGACAGCAAAATGATCATCGTGATAGTGTCGAGGTTACAAAGACGATCCACTACATAATATTCATTGGCCGACCAAAGGAAATTCAGGAGTCACCACAACGAGATTGATCAGGATTTCTTTGCAAGAGGAGATATGCGAATGATATCAAACGGCCTGACAATCTCCATTAAACGGCATATGCACAGATCCTAGTCATTATCACAGTCACTTCATCATAGAGCTGTAGCCTGCTCTGATACCAATTGAAGAGAGCATATCAGAATAGTTGTAGGTAATAGTCAAAATAATAATAACAAATGATATTCAGTTAATCTTCTTCTTGATGTTCCATACGAGAAATCTTACAAATATATAGGAATAAGTCATTCCTATAAAATAGGAATCTGATATAAAAACACTCCTTAATTCTCTCACCAAACTTCTATTCACGTGAGTTGTTTATTAACAACTTCACATATAAACAAATATAATAACAGAACTAACAACTAATAATGATTAATAATGGAGCACTAATATAATTATTTCCTAACAATAATTTAAGAGGATAGAATTTATTACATTTATTTTGTTCTTTTAAATCACACAAAGAAGATGGAGTCATTGGCATGCCAAAAGGTGGGGTGGAGTGATTGTGTTTGTATATATAAACCAATTTCCATGCATAACGATGTCGCTAAAGGAATAAAGATATTGAAAGAGAAGATTCAGAGGGCTCCCAATCCAAGATATATCTGATTATAAATGAACATATGATGATCCATGAATTCAATATTTGTTGCATGATGCATAGAATATGAAGGAATAAAATAGAGAGAGAGAGAGAGAGGGTAGTGAGGCCAAGAAATTTCCAGAAAGAGAAAAAAATTAGCATTCATAAATACCTGAATCTATTAAATGAAAATTAAGGGAGACACAGTTAGATAATGCAAATCCACTGAAAGAATATAGAGACAAATGTTGAAGAGATAGAATCGTCTATCAGAAACCTGATTAAATGAATTCCTGAGGGAGAATACATTACTCAATAAAAAAAATATATTGCTTGAGAGAGACCAAAGAGAGGTAAAGTGTATTTTGAATATCTTACATTATGTAGAATGAGTGAAGATTGCAAAAGAAAGGTGATCATAATCATTTGTATGTGCAATAAGAATCTAGATGATCAAAATACATGTGTATCAAAAGTCTAAGTTACAACTTATCATACTCAGGGCATTGCAACCTCCTTGTAGGTAGTGGCCTAAAAAAGATCAGTTATGGGTGATTAAATTCCATAGGGTTGAAGCCTCCTTGTAAGCTGTTTCTTACTAAAGGTCAACGGGTGCTATAAAAAATTTGGGAGTTGTGGCTTGTCAAAGACTGGGTGGTGGCCTGGTTAAATTATTGGAGTTGTAGCTCAATCATTAAATCATTGAAAATCTATATGATAATTTTTCCAAAATTAGTTCATTGCTTTCAGTTGGTTTTTATCCCGAAAGGGTTTCCCACATTACTTCTATTCTCCTAGTGTATATGGTTGTGTTTATACTTCTCTCTCTATATCTCATGGTTAATGATTGCATGTTTATGTTGATAAATAAAATTTTATAATTAAAGTTTATAAGTGTAAATTGATTAATGAGTTTTAATCAACACTAATTCACCCCCCCCTTCTCAATGCCTGAAATATCTAACAATTGGTATAAGAGCATTGGTTCTTCAGTGTTAATCCTAACAAATTGGAGGTGATCGTGAAGGTGTAGGCATGGAAAGATAAAATTATAAGAAGGATGAGGATGAAGCTCATAAGGAAAGGTTGATGATGGAAAATGGAAATTTTTGTCAGCTCCATACATGATTCAGATGATGAAGAAGTTGAGGTTAATCTAAAAGCTTGAGCTAGAATGTACTCTAGAGGAATTGGATAAGTCAAGGAAGAAAAATAAGAAATTCAAAGCCCACATTAGTGCCTATGAGAAGCACATCACTCTTCTCGAGAAGAAGTTAATAAAGAAAGATCAAGATGATGCTTAAGAGTGCAAAGAGAAGGATTCTCAATTAGAAAAGGTTCTAAAATATCTCCAACTCAAGGAAGAAGAGGTCATCAAGAGAAGAACCCTTGTAAGGTAATGTGAAGAGAAAATCAGACATCATGAAGAAGTACTATCTCAAAATGAGGAAGAACATGAGAAAAAGGTAGAAGAGCTTGAAGAATGAATTCAATATGGTCTCTAAGATTCTCAAGGACAAAGTTGAAGAGTATGATAAACTGAGATCAGCCATGAATACATTCCAAGATGACATAGACCAGGAAAATCAAGAAAATGTGAAGAACAACAAGGATAAATAAGATATCTTCCAGAAGCATGAATAAGACTTAAGGGCTCTAATGCTTGAGTTATAACAAGTGACTAATCAACTCAATGACTTGCAAAAAAAATGAGGAAACTTTAGTGTAATAGAGCATGAGAAATGTCAGACAACTATTCAATCAAAAACTAAAGAATGTGAGAAACTAAATGTAGATTTCAAAACTCTTAGAGAAGAAATGGAACAAGCAAGGAAAAAGGATTTCAAGGCTAAATCAAGCAATGTGTGTCTATCCAAGATGTTCAAATACTAAAGAGAAATTAAAGGTTAGTCCCAACATGTAATAAAAAAAAGTAGACCAAGGACACAACTACAAGAAGGACTAAGTTAGTTAGGCTAGCCAAATGCAAGGAAGTTGACAAGTAAGTTTCATGGAACTTATTTTTCATGCAACATCTTTGGACATAGAGCTATATATTTCAGGTCTAACTACCAGAAGAATAAAGTGTGCTTTAACTACCAAAAGAGAGGACATGTTTCTCACAATTTTCTCTATAGATCATTGAACCAAAATTGGAGGCATGAAGGATCTAGAGGAATTAAGTATATTATGTGTTTCAATTTTCATAGGCACATGCACTTTTTCATACATTGGTATGAGAATCTTAAATACAACAAAAAATAATATACACCCAGAAGAAAAGGAAATAAGGTGTTAGAGGCGAAAGAAAGATACAAGGCTGAAACCAAATCAGTTATGGTTGAAAATAAGAAAGTAAGATGGATATATAAAGTCAAGGAAATAAATCTAGAATCTGATTCAGAAAATAAGGGAAAGAAAGTGGCACAAGATATTTTTATTGAAAATCAGAAATCCATGAAAAACAAGAAAAAAATGCATGATGACAAAGGTAAAAATAAGGAAGACAATTTCACTGAAAAATCATGAATAACTTCTTCCTAAAATAGTTTTAGAGAAGATTTAACACGTGTCTTTTAAGAATACATTCATACATTAAGGAATCAGGTGATGCAGTTGTCACACCAAGAGAGGCATCTGGGGAGACTTATCTAGTGAACAAGGAAAAAGAAAGATAATACTGAGTCATCATGTTGTTTTGATGACTTCTTTCTTGTTCTAAAATGTTATAACAGACATGATATACCTTCTATAGGATTTTAGAAGGTATACCCAATCTAAAGGAAGCATAGTCTACTCTCCATTTTTCCTAAAATCAAATGTTCTTCATGATGAATATGGATAAGAATGTCAAGGTTTCTGGTTGGTGTTAGTAGTTGCTCTTTGATGCCTCAAGCAAGTTGTCAAGGTATGTCATATGTGATTTTCATGGTATAGCATATGTTGAAACCCTTATGTATCCTTCTGAGAAATCATTGAAAGAAAAGGTTTTCATAATATGTCAGAGTGTGCATTGGTCTTCTTAATAATGTCAATATTGCTTTCAAGCAAGAAGTGTTTTCAAGAGAATTTTTTTAGTCAAAGTATAAGCTAATTGATATGCAGACATATTATTATGGGTATTCATGTCATGATGTAATAATTTGTTGTCTGTTTTTTAAAGCAATAGATATCCATGATTATAACTAGTCATGTGGTTATAAGTGACACATGGTCAACTATGTGTTATTGACATTGGTGATGGGTGTCTAAGATGAGAAACCAACTTAGTTTATATCTTACTGGTATGTGTTGTCAAGGAGTGCAAGTAATGTCTGATATGCATGGTGTCAAATTCTACTGTCATGATCATTCAACGTGTCTTGTATACAAAATGTGTAAAGTAAGTCCATGGTATGATCCTATGTTTAAATATGTGCTACAGTTAAGGAGTGTTTAAGTTCATGACTCGAAGAAAGAGACATACAATACAGGATAATATTCTCAATTTGGTTGGAACAGTTTCATATTTTATAAAAGATGATATAAATTACAGCAGTTGTTCATGACAGTTTACCAAGAGACTGGAAAACTTAGGTTACCTCTTGTGTGATTACAGTATATATGTACAAAGGAAGAATCTGTTAAAGACATAGTATATGGAAATTGAATATTCAAGTAAACAACTAAGGAAAATTTTGGTATTTATTTCTATGGTGCCATGATGACTATACAATGAGAATTCTATATAACCGAGAAGAGTAAAATAAGAGCTAAAAATTTCTAAGGTTGTGTGTTTAAAGGTGACGAAAGAAGATTTGAGATTCAATTTATAGGTGTATGAAGGAAATTATCATCAATGGAATGATCTCAAGGCATGATGAAGAGGCACAAGCTAAACAAATTAGAAAAAGGCTTTGAAAATTCTACAAGTAGGAAAGTGTATGACTGTGTATGCTTAATAAGTATATTCTCTGAGGATATTTGAATAGATCATCCTGATTTAAGGTAAATCAATGTTTGTAATAGTAAAAGGAACATGTAAAAGACAAATATCTAAATCATGCTTAGCAAAGGTAATGGTGACTATGATAGATCTAGAGGTTGTATTGTTGATGTTTACATAGATTTGACATTGAACAAATATGTACATCAGGTGAAATGGATTAGTAGGAGCTCTTAAAAGTATCGTGGAAGGATTTTGAGATATCATGACAAGGTTATATCAAATAATACAAAATTTAAACTAATTAATGAGGTTCTAATATGTCTACAAGGTGTGTAAAATATATTTGAGAATGATTTCCATCTTCAAAGGTTGTTACAGTGATCAAGAGGCAGGGGTAGCTCATTTCTGAGATTAATCATGCATGAAAGGTGTCTATAGGACTATATGAGTGTCATCAAGGCAAGGGGTTCTGTGTTTTCTTCTAAATTAGAGTAAGATACAGTGTTGGTGAAGAAGGCTACAATTATGGAATAAGAGAAAGGTGTTATGTGGAAAGAGATGTTAACTATGGCTTGAAGTAGTGTTTGTCCTCAAGGTAAAATGAATTTCTCTAATGATGATTCATACAAGTAAGTACATCAGTCTGAGAGGTCAAAATTTGAAGGGATGGTTCATAAAAGAAAATATAAAAATATAAATTACTGTAGCAGAATTATGAGTGAAAGTTATGTATCACAGGTCCTACATGTGTGTTTGAGACCAAAGAGAAGAGTGTGAAATTCCTGGTCTAAGTTATCAATGATGATCATAGAAAGGTAGAAGGATGTTTTAGGGGTCCTTTGAGATTGAAATCATGAATATCAAGTGTAAAATCTATGCAATAATATCCTTGATGTGCCTAATGCTTCTAATGAAAAGATAGAATAGGGGTGTGACTGCAAAAGACATAAGTAACTAAGGAAACCACTGAACATGATGATTCTAGGGTGATTAACTAAAATTGGGAATATAGGGTATACTAGCATGGATTAGTTAATCTAATAGGAGGACTAAAACATAGTAAATAACTATACTAAGACAATATGTAAACTATTAAATGATTAAGATAATAGAAACAAAACCTTGAGTATGCAAGAAGTAAATGGAAAGGACTTAGCTGATTGTTAGAGACTATAAACTATGTTGCATAAGTGAATAGAACATTGGGAAGTTGGAATGGATGTGGTAGGATCCTACAGTGGGTATATCTGGAGATTGTAGCTGGACTGGAGCACCTGGGAAGGTATTGGGGCATACATGAGCACTTTGGTTTGAAGTATGAACACCCCAGTCTGTGTAAATGCTCTGTGAATGGTCGTCTCTAAGTCAGAAGAAGATCTATAACCTTCGCTATTTTTTGTACAAGATCTTCTGAACTGTAATATATGTCTCAAAAATGGAAGGAAGATGTTGAAGACCTACAAGAGAGAGAGGAAGTATAAAAACCCTAAAAATAAAATATGTTAAACGAATGGGTCAGACTGACCTCAACTGACATAACAGTGGTCTTACTACTATGAGCGTTACACTACATTTTAGACCCAAATGTAGTTTTGGTGAGTGTGTGCATAATGTTCCCTATGCGCTCTCACTCCAGTCACACTTAGTGAAGTAGTGAGAAATAACTAAATGTAAACATGTAATAACATGTGTGCATGGAATAAAATAGAATAAAATCCCTCCCCTTATGAAGTGTGTGTGATACAGACTACCTAAATTTTGCCTTGATGATGGAGATATGTGGATTCAAGATGTAATGGATAGATGCAATCCTATATGGTATGATAGTAGTAGATTATGCTATGTCCCACATTATGGTCTCATAACTTTATATTTATAGAGTTCTCTTGCTCCAATTTTGTAATTAACCCTGAAACGACTGACTAGGAAAAAGATAAGAATGAAAAATGGTCAAAAAGAGCCCAAAACAAGGTGGGAAATATTGAGAAGGATTGGGGCACCCCAGGTGGCATCAAGGTTCCCCAGGTGGGATTAGGGCACCTATGGGTGCCCCGAGTACTAGCTTGGGTGCCCCAGTCAAGGTTAAAATGATGGGAAGGTGCCAAAAAGAATGGGCATGTGGACTGAGAATGTCGAGAATGATAAAGTAAACTAAAATAAAATGGCCAAGGGACATGGGTTAATTATTACTTTCTTCACTTGAGAACCTTCTAAATAGTAGCATGAGACTAGGATAAATATTTTTCGAAAGTGCTTAATTTTGTGACTATGTTTTGCACCCACTTTATGGTGGTGAATTGAAAGCTTGGTAACATAAAGTAGATAGAAGTGCATACCTGATGTCCATGAATATTGTAGTAGGAACATGCTGAAGAACTAGATAAAATCATGGAGTGACAAAAATAAGATGAAGGAGCATGGAATCTAAAGATGAAAAATGTAAAAAAGGTGATGAGAGTGAACGTAGAGCAGAACACATCTATACGTTGCTGATGTGTGTACCTATATGGTCAATATGTAAGGTGTATCACCATGAAGTGTTGTTTCCGTTGTTATTTTTGTTGTCATTTGTTTACCCCCAATTTGACTTCTTGTTTCTTATACAGCTGGAACTACAAGGAGAAAACGATTAAGTAGTCAAATATATACGTGTGAAAGTGTAAAAGCTATATGTAAAAGTATACATGTATATGAAAGTATGTAAATGTAAAATACGTGAAATGTAAAAGTGTAAATGGAACATGTGCACCTGATCCATGTCGAGAGAAAAATGAAGAAGGATATCGTGTACTGTGAGTTTTTTGGGCAATCTCATGCCATCCTAGCTGAATATATGTAGAGAGGGAATGCTTTATGTCCTCAAATCTCTAACAAATTCTACTGAAATGTGTGTGTGAAGAGATCTATATACTGTCGTAGGTTTTTTGAGTAATCTAATGCTACTAGCTGAAGAAGAGTAGGGAGGAAATACTTTGTCTCCTCCAAGCTCTAACTACTTCTAAGAAATTCTAAGGACACCATGTCATGTAAAATAACCTATGTATGGGGATCGTAGACTAGTCTAAACCCACTCGATGTATGTAAACCCACAATGCTAAGGGTGGAAAGTGAATTCTACTAAACCGGTGTAACTACACTGTGTTAGAATGTAGAACCCCCAAATGATGCCCCCCTATTTTACGGGCACATGTGACATCGGTGATAGGAGAATGTGACCCCAAGAGAGGACCAACCACACTCTAAAATTTATACCCTAGAAATTAATTGATAGAGACCAAGGCATGCACAAACAAGCAAGGCTAGCCATACACAAGTACAAAAAAACAATGCATGTATATAAAAAACAAGTGTAATTATGAAGACAATGTAGTAAATGTAAACACATAATAAGAAATAAAGTAAGCCACAAAAAGAGAGATCCAAACATGGGACATAACTCATGATGTCAAAAGACACACAAGGTCATCGTGGCCACAAAAAACAAAGAAGGTGTGCACACAAAGCTTGGGGAAAATCCCGCATATAAGAAGCAAACAATGACAGACAAGTATAGACAAGAAAAAAAATCATGGAAACATATTATCCTACAAAACAAGAGTTGCACATGGAATTCCTTTTGGCATGTTATAGTAATAACCAATATTTCAAAGCGTGAAATTTCAAGTAATGTAAGATGCTAAGTACAAAATGAAACAATAACACTTGTGAGAGATGAAAGTGGATGCCCCAAATAACCAGTATAGGAATGCTAGAAGGTGAGCATCCACACCACATGCAATATTCCTTTATCCATGATCACACTAAAAAAAGGTGTGAATGTGCATGTTTGGATGATATAGATAATGACATATAAGAAAGCAGTCTAACATGTGTAGTAAAGTGAACATGTAAAACAATAGCAAGAAAGAGTAAATGCCCCCAAAATAATGTAGTCTATTGTGGATGAATGGAGTGGAATGCAAGATGGAATGATAGGAGCCGCATGCCCCTGAGTGGATGGAAGTGTATACAACGAGGTTTATTTTATTCACCCCCTCAGAAATTAAGAATGAATTGTAAATGAGATTGCATCATTGGGAAATGGTCAAGTAGTGTTTGTTGTACATAATGCATTATGATTAATGTGTATGTAATGGTGATGAGATACGACATATGTGGAAGATGTGTGTGAATCCTATAGCCGAAGCATATATCATGACTTAATGGTTGTATGAGTGATGATGTAGCTCTAAGCATCGATCACTACATGGTCAATGGTAAAGGGAATGGTGATTTAACATACGGTGTATACCACTATAAGTTGAATAAGTAAGTGATGATTTAACCCTAGGCGTATATCAATATAGGATGAAAAGGGTAAGTGATGATTTAACACTAAGAATATATCAGTACATGATGAATAACATGGAGTGGTGATTTAACCTATAGTGTATACCACTAGAAGATGACATCAGGAAGGTGGTGATCTAGCCGAAATATGTATACCACTACTAAATGAAATAGGTGATGAGTGACGATTTATCCTAAAACATATTTCACTAATCTAGGAATTGTGTGAGATGAAATGTCGCATGTTGAATGTAAGGTCCATTCGATTAGTAAACCCTTGGAAGTCAAGTTTGGACTGAGGAACTAAAGGGCATCATAGGGTGGTGAGTGTAGTGTGTAAAAAACAATGTAGTATGAAACTAAATGACCATGTGAGGAGGAGTAGTACTTATGAATATGTGGTGTGTAATATGGTATGTAGGTAGACTAATAATGTAATATGTAAGGATGAAATGTAAAGCTAGAGTCATATTTGATGAAACCTAGCGTAGTTGTAGAATGTGTATGAGGTAAGTATGTGTAATGGATGATTGAAATATATATGTAGATAGCCTATTAACGTATGAAATGTGGAGAATAAATTAGATATGATCATATGCGTGTAGAATAATAGTAAATATATAGATTAAAAATAAAATGTAGGGGTGTACAATGTGCAGATGTGTATGGTTCTTATAGTGTAGTGTGTGGGGTTTATTGTGGTAATCCCTCAACAGTTTAGTGTGAACCCAAAAAAAAGTACGTCATCGGGTAATGATGGTGCTAAAAACATATAATAGTGGATGAAGTTGTAGATATGATAAATGTAATGACATTATAATATGGGGGGAAGTAATTAGATGTTATTCCCCCCACGTATGTAGAGAGTGAGTGGGCTAACCAATGATAGTTTTTAGAGTAGGTATTTACCTTATCCCATGTTCACCTAGGTACTTTATTTACCTTTATTGTATTTATCCTCACCCACTTATGTGTGTGGATATTTATTTTATCTTATTTATATATTAGGAGATATTATCTAGTTATTAGGTATAGTTCTTTCCTTGATCTATGGCATTGACTAGTTCTTTCCTTGATCTATGGTATTGACTAGATCCTTGATGTCTAGTTCTCTCCTAAATCTATGGTCTTGACTAGTTCTTTGATGAATAGTTATTTCCTTGATTTATGGCTTGATCTATGACCTTGATTAGTTCTTATATTGTTATTCCTTGCCTATTTAAGCAAGGCCCATTCTCAATGTATTGTATTGAGTTCCATAATAATATATGATATTGTTTCTCATTTGTTTGCAAAGGTTTTATGTAAATTTATTCTGGTGAATTACTTTCATCTTATTGATCATGGTGTTTGATTAGCATCTATGTTCTTGGCTTGGTACGATCTGGTTATCGTTCCTTTCAATAGTGAAGGAAAAATGTCCTCCACCCGATGACTACAAGGATGAAGTCGTAGAGCCATGATCAAAAAGTGGTGGTATGGTAGATGAATAATTTGTTGGTGAATGAAGCCTATATGTATGTGAGGGGTGAATGTATGATGAAGATTGTGGTGTCGTAAAATGTGTCGCAGACAGAGATCAAGACGATTTTATATGTGAAGAGGCAGGGGATTCCCGTGGCATAAAAAAGGCAATGATCGATGCTGAGATGTAGTGATTTTCCTAGGGATAGGCCTATGCCGATGAGGAGAACCAGTGGAATGAATAAGTCATGTACATGGTACGTGAGTAGGTGAACTAGGAGTAGACTGTGATTCAATCAACATAGAGTGAGACATGTGAGAAGAGGTAGATGGCACACGAGCGAGTGTATGTGGAGATGGAGAAAATGAAGGAGATGAAGGGAGACCATTAATAGATATGAATTGTGTTTTGTAAATTTATTTGAGTCACAAATGGTTCATAAAGATGATGGATTGAGAGAAATGGATCCAGTTAAGGCCTAAAAGTGTGTCGCATCCCTCAAATGTGTTGCCAACAAGAAAAGGGATGAGAATAATAAAAGGACCGAGTATAACATGCAATTGGACAATGCCAAAGGGTTTGTGAAAGGGATACTCGATTTGCGATGTAGGATAACTGATAGCCCTAAGAAGGGACAAAAAACATGCACTAATGGTCCATGATGGGTCAAAATTAGTGTTGTTAAGGGAGGTCGAGGTGGTAGATGCATGAATATGTAAATGACTAGATGTAAATGTAGCATGATAATCAACATTAGAAAAAGGAAATGATGGGTGGAAAATCTTGAGTGTTAGCGACCAAGAAATCAAGAATGCCGGATTTTGGAGGATAAGGTACTACATGATATACATGATTAGAAGAAGAGTCGATCTATTTTGTATCATGGTTAGGAAAGGAGTAAAAAATTTTAAGTTTGTGGTTTTCATTAGTAGGCGTGGATGATGTAGATTTTGAAAGCTCAATGTGACCATTTTCAAGCAGGTCTTAAATGAGATGTCTTAACCATAAACACCGATCAATGGAATGTCCTACACATTGGTGATAATCACAATAATAATTATCATCAAAATTACGCCCTTTGGGGAAATATGGATCAAGTTGTAGGGGTACTAGTAAGGTAATAATATTACTATCGATGAGTTTTGGTAGAAAAACACTCAGTGGGGTAGTAATCTTAGTGAAGGGATGCCTGTGTGGTTATGGTTGAAGCTCCCTAGGATCACAGACTATGTTTGCAGTGGTTTTTCTATCCATAGGTTTGGTTGTAGGAGCTTTAAATGGTGGTTTATTGTGAATGTGAGTAGAGGATGAAGCTTGTTCATAGTATTTAAGTTTTCCTATAGATAAGAGTTTAGTCTCACGAAGCTTAAGAGTATAAAAAAGATGGTAAAATGAAGAAGTGTCAAAGAGCACACTCTCCTCTAGTGGTGGAAATAGACTATGAATAAACAAGTCCTATAATTAAGAGTCATCCAAAACATTGGTCACCTTGGCTAAATTGTTTTTGTATCAAAAAACACAATCGGACAAGTGTTCATCGGTCCTTGTTTGAGATGTGAAAATTGAGCATAAGAAATATTAGAGCCAATTTTGATAAAATAGTGAGTGAGGAAGGCATCAACCAAATGTTTGAAAGAAATGACCGAATGGCCAGGTAGGTTGTAGAACCAGCACATCACATATTCTTATAGACTGCGAGGAAAAAGATTAGCGAGAATAATATGATCATCCGCATAATCGAGACATGTGACATGAAAAGAAAGAAGATGTTCTTATGGGTCACCATGGCATTTAAAGATAGGTAATTTGGGAAAGATGAAATTGGGTGAGAATGTGTCAGTGGATATGTTCAGGGTGAAGGGATTATTCAATAATGACATCGAATCAAGAGATGGAAATCCTTGAGAAGTGGAAAATTGGAGTTGGTGAATTTGATTTTACAGATCCTGATACAAAGAGGTTAAATCAATATTGTTGGAGTAATAACCTTTAGACACAAAAAATATACAACCTCTCACCTTCATTTATCTAAGCTCATTCTCACTTGTTATTAATTACGACACGCCAGTTACAAAACCCCATAGCCTAGGTCATTCAATTAGATCCTTAGAATTAAATTAATATTTTCACCATTATATATCAATAATTGAATTAAAATAATTAGTTTTAACCCCCACACCTCACCCTCATACGTCACCGTGTTAAATTGGACACATTCGCTAGTTAGAACTAGCTAGTTCTAGCAAATTTCTATAAATGATGCCTAACTACCTCTAGTTTATCCCTAACCACCTTCCCACACTTAAATAGTTAGAACTAACTTAAAATTAAAAAAACCTTATAAAATGACCGCTATCTTAATATGATCTTCTCCCACTTAACATCTCAACCTATTTTGAAATCCATCCAAAATCAAGATCAAAATAGTAGGGAAATCACTCCATTTATCCCCTAACTTGAAATTGCCTAAATCAGCGATGATTATCTGAGTTGCCGATGTTTTATATAAGAAAGCCTTCTTAGCCTCTCTGGGGGAGGAATTTTGGAGTTTTAACAAGAAGTTACGTGCATAAAAAATCCTTTTTAACTTCCAACATCTTCACCAGAGCTCTGTTACCATTACGCTTCTTCACTAAGGCTACAATATTGTTTGTATTCATCATCAAAGCACCATCAAAACCATTATCAAATTTTCTCCCCTTCAATACGCTCAAACGTCCATGGTATGCATTTTTTTTCACTATTTTCCCATCTCCATATCTAGGTATTATTGCTCACTTTCCCATCATTATCTTTGTCCAACTTCTTAAAAGTAATTATATTCATAGTTTGATTAATTTTCCTCTCTATTTTATTAGACTGTTAAAATTTATAGGAATCACCTTTGATTTTCAAAATCACCTATGATTACTAGAATCACCTGCGTTTTCTACACAGTGTATTTCTATCATATTTTTATTGTAATATGTCTAACAACTCTTGCTATTTTTTGTCATCTCTAACATGTTGCTAAGGATGGGTGTTAGCAGATGGTCCTAGGAGGTGACAACTACCCCATCAACGATATTGTCTCATTTCCCATTGTACACCATCCATTATACTAGGACTAATATGATCTCCTCCACAATCTCAAACTTTGTGCCATCCATGCAGCTCCACTAGGCCAACTTGAGTCTAGTGTTTCCTCTAAGAGGATATGTGAGGCCACAAACGTGCTTTGGGAGGCATATTACAAAGTCCAACATATTCAAGTTGACTTGGCTTGGTTTGAATATAATTATGAAGTAGGATTGATCATCCCAGAGAATACCAAGACCACATATGAATCTAATATTGGGAGTGAGGTCATCCTCCCAGACACCGAATCAAACTTCAATAGGAAATACAACACAGAAGATGACCTATCTGATTTCTTCATAAAGGACTACATTGAGGAGCTGAGTACTCCTACTTTATTGAAGAAAATGACCCCTTCTCTTCTGTAGGATCTAACTTCACTGATTAGCTGACATTTGGGCCAATCATCTGGGTTTTCTCTGCAACATTTTTTTTCCCATCTAATAATCTGATTTTTGTTTGTAGCTTTCTACTTTATATCTGCAGGGTTATATTTCTAGAGGACTCATCCGTTGGATTTCTTCAATTCCTCGTTTCGTGAACTAAAATCAAAAGGAAAGAATTATTTGAGGTAAGTCCTTATCCTTCTTCCAATCTTCCATATCACATTTTTGTTTTTTTTCTTTGATCTAAACAACCTTTCTCTTTTGGTTAACAATGAACCATATTAATACTTCTTGATCATCTAACTTTAAGTAGGGAAGTTAATTGATTGCATTCACTTATTCTTACCCACACACACAACCAAACCATGCACAAATAAAAAATGCATTCAAACAATGCCCACCCAGGTGAAACTGATTCGGATTTCATAACCCCACAGGGAAGATGACTTGGTGTTTTGGCTGAGTATAAACACCTGTTTGTCGGTATATATTGGCTCAGTACCCTACTCCCTTATTATAGCAGGACCATGAAGTGAGGGGACATGCCCCAATATACACTCCTGATAATAATGGTAAAGCTTTAATACCAAATGATAGAATAAAATAAGATTGCAATGACCAAAGAGGGATGGAAGCCTCACAAATATTATTGATCATGAAATCAGATTACATAACAATGCAAGAGCTGTAATATTTATAGATATTAGACAGCCTCATATGGATAGACATGACACCCTATCAGGCACCAACTACGAGATGATAAGACCCATCTCACATGCACATGTAATTACTACTAATACCAATATTGAATGTTATCCAACATAACAATATTGAATGCAAGTCACTAGACTAGAGTGCACATGTTGCACATTATTAAATAAAAGACAATGCAAAAAAATGCAATAAATATGCCTATGCTAAATTATGCTAACATTCCCCCCCTTAATTTTGCATAATTTCCAATGAAGTGGAGAGGAATTCTCTGAACAGTGTGAATTTGTCACGTGCAAGTGACTTAGTGAAAACATCTACCTTTTGTTCAGCTGTAGGACAGAACTGGAGTTGTATGTTGTGATTCAAGACATGCTCGCATATGAAATGAACCTGTACTTCAATATTCTTGGTTATCTCATGAAATATTGGATTGCGAACAAGCTTCAGAACTCCTTCATTATCAACATATACTGGAGTAGATTTCTGTTGTGGTATACCAATTCCTTCCAATATTCGGTGTAGCCATATTACTTCACAAACAGCTTCACCTGCAGCTCAATACTCTACTTTTTTAGAAGAGCGGGAAACAAATTTATGTTTCTTGCTTCCCCATGATATCGGTCCAGATCCCATAAAGAAGACGAAGCCTGATGTTGACTTCCTATCATCCATGTTTCCTGCATGATCTGAATCTGAATATCCAGTCAAGAAGAAGTTGTCATTCTTCTTGTACTCTAGACCAAGGTCAACTATACCCTTTAGATATCTCAGTATTCTCTTTGTTGCTTTCCAATGACATATTTTCAGTTCTTGCATGAAGCGTGATAAATAGCTAACTGTAAAGTTGATATCTGGTCTAGTATATGTCAGGTAAATGAGACTCCTGATCAACTGCCGATAGAGAGTTGCATTCACTGGTGGTGATGGATTAGAACGAGATAACTAAAGCCTTGCTTCCATAGGTGTAGCAATAGGAGTGCATTCCATCATCCTAAATTTCTCGAGCATTGTCTTGGTGTATTTCAACTGTGACACAAAGATATGATTCTCTTTTTGCCATACTTCCAACCCAGGACAATAGTGCATGAGCCCGAGATCTGTCATGTCGAACGATTGATTAAAATCCTTCTTTGTTGCATCGATCATCTTCACAGAACTACCTGTAATGACTAGATCATTAACATAAACAACCACAATGAAAATATCCCCCCCTTGATTTTTGAGGTAGATATTGGGGTCATAAGGATTCCTTTCGAATCCATGACTTATGAGATGCTCATCAATTTTTATGTACCGTGCCCGGGGTGCCTGTTTTAGGCCATATAGAGATTTTACGAGTCTGCATACCATCATCTCTTTTCCTGGTATTACATAACCCTCTGACTGAGTCATATAGACTTCTTCTTGTAAATCAACATTAAGAAAGGCACTTTTCACATCCATTTGGTGGACTTTCCAACCAAATTGTGCAACTAGAGAAAAGATCATCCTAATTGTCTTGATCTTGGCTGTGGGAGTAAATGTCTCCTCATAATCAATGCCTTCTTGTTGTGCATACCCCTTTGCTACAAGTCTTGCTTTATACTTGTCAATAGTCCCATCTGATTTGTACTTAGTCTTGAATATCCATCTGCATCCAATGGGTTTCTTCCCTGGTGGAAGGTCAAAAATTTGCCATGTGTTGTTCTTCATCACTGACTGATACTCTGAATCCATGGCATCTTTCCAAGCTTTTGATTATAGGGCTTCCTAAACTGTAGATGGCTCAGCTGTTTCAACAACTCTACTCATTAGCGCATAATTGACCTCTTCACGAGCTTGACTACGAGTTCTAGGTCCAGGATTGGACGATGTGCTAGGTGCTTCATCCAAATTTGCATCTCTTATTAATTGAGTATACCATTTAGGTAACTTCTTAGTTTTTCCATTGGCTTGTGGTGGATCCAAGTTTTCACCATCATCCAATTCATCACTGTCATCTTCAATGGGAACATCAAATTTTGTCTTCACAAGAGGTGTATTCTGCATGTTTGTTGAGTCGTTGAGTGGAGCATCTGCTTGTTTCTTCTCAAAGAACTCAACATCCCTACTTGTGTATACTTTCTTTGCTTTTGGATCCCATAATATGTACCCAAGTGCTTCTTCACTGTATCCAATGAATATCATTTTCTCAGCTTTCATATCCAACTTGTTCCTGTTCTTCTTGGGTATGTGCATGCTAGCTTTACACCCAAATACTCTTAGGTGTGTAATTGATGGTTTCTGATTTGACCATGCTTCTTGAGGTGTCACTCCTTCAAGAGCTACTGTGGGCACTCTGTTCAACAAATAGACTCCAGTTCTTGCAGCTTCTTCCCAAAATGTCTTTGTTAAACTTGAGTCGTCAATCATACATCGCACCATTTCCATGATAGTACGATTCCTTCTCTCAACTATACCATTCTGCTATGGTGTGTGAGTAGGAGGCATTTGTCGATGAATCCCATGAGCTTCCAAGTAAGTCTTAAACTCATTGCTTGTGAATTCCCCCCCTCGATCTGAGCCGAGATTTTTGGTCTTGCGACCAACTTCATTCTCAACAAGTGCTTTGAACTTCTGAAATGTCTCAAAGTCTTGACTCTTGTTTCTTAGACAATATATCCACATCTTTCTTGAGTAGTCATCAACACAAAGCATGAAGTATTGACATCTAGAATGACTTGGTTGAATGGGCCTGCAAAGATCGATGTGCACCAAATCAAGCTTTCCCTTAGCTCGATATGTGTTCTTCTGGAAGGGTACTCTATGTTGCTTTCCAGCTAGGCAATTGTGACACTTGTCAGTGTTGTGCTTGAGTGTAGGCAATCCTTTCACCATGTTACCATTTTGAAGTGTTTGGAGATAGCCAAAACTGGTGTGACCATATCTGTGATGCCATAGTCCTGCAGATTGTGTGTCTTTGGCTACTAGATCTTGATCATCCTTGTGGACAAAATCAAGTTTGAACATGCATCCCACATTGGAGACTCTTGCTACAATCTTGGAACCTCTTGACTTATCTCTTATCAAGCACACTTTTTCTCCATTATTACTGTCAAAATCCAACTTCAAGTTGTGATCAAGGAGTTGACTAATTGATAGCAAATTCTTGGTCAATCCAGGTACATACAATACATCTGTGATTTTGCAGTCATGCTTTCCAAGAGATAGTGAAATGTTTCCAATCCCCTTGACACTGTATGATGAGTCATCACCTAATGACACATGGTTCTTGTTAGGTGAGTCACGTAGTGTGTAGAACCAATCCTTGTGTCCAGTCATGTGTCGAGTTGCACCCGAGTCAACATACCAGATATCTTGTGTGGACTTGGTTTCTTCATCAAATTGAGCATAATACATGTGGTGTCCTTCATCTAAATTATCCTCATGTTCAGAAATGTACCCTTGTTGTTTGGGTTTTTTTTTCCAATTACCATTTTTCTGCCATTGATTATTGTTGTTGTTAGACTTCCCTTGATTTGAATTGTTGTTACCTTGTTGATTATTGGGGTTTGAATTGCTTGATGAACCCTTTTTGTAGGAATTGTACCAACAATCTTTGATGTCATGTCCCCCTCTATTGCAAATGGGACACTTCTTGGTGTTGTCTCGTTGACTTTGGTACCTTTTTTGACTTTGATTTTGTTAGGACTTCTTGTGATTGGACTGAAATTTCCCCTTTCCTTTATGATTGGAAGATAGTGCTTGCTCATCTTCATGATCTTTGTTGTTCATTGCCTCTTCTTTTTGAAGTAAATTGACCAACTTTTCAAAGGTGACTGTGTGTTCACTCATATTGATAGTTGTCACAAAGATTCTGTAGGAAGGAGGAAGTGCTTGCAACACAATTGGTACGAGGTCTTCATCGCTTATCTGTTTTCCCAATGCCAATAAAGATGCCCTCAAAGTAGCAAATCATCTCAAAAAAACTTCAACCTTCTCATTGTGCTTGAACTTGAGAGTATGTATTTGTGATAGTAGGTTGAGGATGGCATTCTTGTTCTTTTCCTCATAGACTGTGCTCAACTTATCCCATGCATCCTTGGCCGATGTGGAATCTCTAATGTGGGGTTACACATCGTCTGTTACGCTAAACAAGATGATCAACTTGGCCTTTTGATTGGCCCTGTCAAATTGAACTTGTTGTCTTCCATCATCAAGTGATATTGTTGTTTTTCCATCTACAATTGTCCATATGTCTTCAAACTCAAGTAACATCTTGATCTTCGATTTCCATGCAACATATTTTTCTCCTCTAAGCAGTTGTGAATCTGGCAAGAAGGATTTTTGTGCTTGTGCACCCATTTCTGCAATCTGAATTTATGAAACTTTGAATTTCTGAAAAAGGGTAAGACTCTTATCACTCCAGGTTTATGGTCTCCCTCTCAATATACCGTTAGGACGATATACCAAACCTTTCTATATACGCTCCCTTCCGATATACTCGTCGGTACGTGGAAGAAGATCACCCTTTCAATATACCCGTCAGTATGGAAAGAGGTGTTAATGCACATGAAATAATTTAGTACGTGGTACGTAGACAGTAAGGAGAGGGGTTTGTGCAAGCACAAATGGATGGGAGGGCTCAAATGTGTGTATTGTGTCCTTATTACTCCCCGTCGATTTTATAAGGTTGATGCCCAAACGACGTTGAGGCAGCTGTGTTAGGTGTTAAGTGTAGTAGTATTCACAACGGCATCACCCATAAGTGTTTCCCAGAGGCACCGTATATATCGAATGCAGCTATGAGATCAAAGATCTCGTGTGATAGAACCAAACATAAAATAAAAAAAATTGCACTTTCTTTTTTTTTTTACACTTTATGCACCAAGATTACTACAAAATGCTCCAAACGTACATCAAAATGAAGTTTTTGTGTCCCCCCTCTTTATAAAAAAGGGTCTAGAATCACAAAATACACAATTTAGGCCAAAAATACTTTTTTACCCCCCAATAGGTATTTTTCTACTAAATTTAGCGGTGGCTCTAAATGTGTTTGGTGAGCTTCTAAATTTAGAAATATCCCAAAATTTAGTAATTTCTCTAAATTTTCCAAAAAAAATAATTTAATAAAAAATATGGAGAGAGTGGGAATTGAATCGCTGACCTGTTTGTTTGCACGGATCCAAACAAATTATGATGGAAATATTGAGTTTGACCTTGTTATGATTATTACTGATGTATCTAGGTTTTTCTAATAATTGTTGTATATTATCATATGTTGATTATTCTTGAAACCCACAAAATTTCATTAGAATCGTGAATCATCGTTTTTGAGATCTTACCAATTTACCATCTTGATCTGATTCTTCATTCATGTTATAATGAGCCAAATATGTACAGACTTTTTATCACTTGTATAAGCTGAATCTGAAGATGATATAACCTGAAAAGTTATGTGCACTCTCACATGAGCATTTATACCTTTGTCAAAAATGAAGTGCCAGCACGCCCTAATCTAAGCATTGGTAAATGAAAAATACTACAGTTGTCCATATTCATCCTAAGAGCTATCTGCATGGAGATTATTTTTCAAGGGGATTACTTCCATTGTCTCCCGAATTTCTTCAGGTAAATTTTCTTTCAGAGCTTGTTTTTTCTAAATTCTCCCTCTGAAACCTTCAAATGATCCTCCATCATATGATCTTCTACCTCTCACAAGTCTTTTGGATTTAAGTAAATCATGTCTAATTTTTTTCAAGGTCTTGTCTCATGGTAATCCTCCAAGATAGTCCAAATGGCTAAAGTGTTCCACCAGAGTATGTAGGATCAATGTGTTCTATGTCCCCATGACTAATCATAAAAATTACAAATTACCTTCCAAATAAGTGGACTAGGTCACAATTGGGTAATTGAGGCTTAGCTTAGAAGTAATGGAGGCTGCGGGATGCTTCAATGGCAACTTCTTTGATGCAGATCTACTTCACTAATGGATCCTCTCCAATAGTGCTCCTCATGAAAAAACTTGCTTGGATAGGGGCTACTCTAATACCATTAGGTGACAATAGATGGTATAGCTCTGATACTAAATGATAATAATGGCATAGATTTGATACCAAATGATAGAATAAAATAAGATTGCAATGACCAAAGAGGGACAGAAGCCTCATAAATATTATTGATCATGAAATCAGATTACATAACAATGGAAGAGCTGTAATATTTATAGATATTAGACAGCCTCATATGGATAGACATGACACCCTATCAGGAACCAACTATGAGATGATAAGACCCATCTCAAATGCACATGTAATTACTACTAATACCAATATTGAATGTTATCCAACATAACAATATTGAATGCAAGTCACTAGACTAGAGTGCACATGTTGCACATTATTAAATAAAAGACAATGTAATAAAATGTAATAAATATTCCTATGCTAAATTATGCTAACATTCTCCCCCTTAATTTTGCATCTTTTCCAATGAAGTGGAGAGGAAGTTTCTGAATAGTGTGAATTTGTCATGTGCAAGTGACTTAGTGAAAACATCTGCCTTCTGTTCAACTGTAGGATAGAACTGGAGATGTATGTTGTGCTTCAAGACATGCTCACGTATGAAATGAACCTATACTTCAATATGCTTGGTTCTCTCATGAAATACTAGATTACTTGCGAACAAGCTTCAGAACTCCTAACATATACTGGAGTAGATTTCTATTGTGGTAGACCAATTCCTTCCAGTATTTGGCGTAGCCATATTGCTTCACAAACAGCTTCACCTGCAGCTCAATACTCTGCTTCTATAGAAGAGCGAGAAAAAAAATTGTGTTTCTTGCTTCCCCATGATATCGGTCCAGATCCCATAAAGAAGACGAAGCTTGATGTTGACTTCCTATCATCCATGTTTCCTGCATGATCTAAATCTGAATATCCTGTCAAGAAGAAGTTATCGTTCTTCTTATACTCTAGACCAAGGTCAACTGTACCCTTTAGATATCTCAATATTCTCTTTGTTACTTTCCAATGACATATTTTTGGTTCTTGCATGAAGCGTGATAAATAGCTGACTACAAAGCTGATATCTGGTCTAGTATATGTAAGGTAAATGAGACTCCCGATCAACTGCCGATAGAGAGTTGCATTCACTGGTGGTGATGGATCGAAACGAGATAACTGAAGTCTCGCTTCCATATATGTAGCAATAGGAGTGCAGTCCATCATCCTGAATTTCTCGAGCATTTTCTTGGTGTATTTCAACTGTGACAAAAAGATATGATTCTCTTTTTGCCATACTTCCAACCCAAGACAATAGTGCATGAGCCCGAGATCTGTCATGTCGAACGATCGATTAAAATCCTTCTTTGTTACATCAATCATCTTCACAGAACTGCCTATAATGACTAAATCATTGGCATAAAAAACCACAATGACAATCTCCCCGCCTTGCTATTTGAGGTAGAGATTGGGGTCATAAGGATTCCTTTCGAATCCATGACTTATGAGATGCTCATCAATTTTGATGTACCATGCCCGGGGTGCCTATTTTAGGCCACATAGAGATTTTACAAGTCTGCATACCATCATCTCTTATTAATTGACTATACCATTTGGGTAACTTCTTAGTTGTTCCATTAGCTTGTGGTGGATCCAAGTTTTCACCATCATCCAATTCATCACTTTGTCATCTTCAATGGGAACATCAAATTCTGCCTTCACAAGAGGTGTATTCTGCATGTTTGTTGAGTCGTTGAGCAGAGCATCTACTTGTTTCTTCTCAAAGAACTCAACATCCCTACTTGTGTATACTTTCTTTGCTTTTGGATCCCATAATCTATACCCAAGTGCTTCTTAACTGTATCCAATGAATATCAGTTTCTCAGCTTTCATATCCAACTTGTTCATGTTATTCTTGGGTATGTGCATGCTAGCTTTACATCCCAAATACTCTTAAGTGTGCAATTGATGGTTTCCAATTTGACCATGCTTCTTGAGGTGTCACTCCTTCAAGAGATGCTGTGGGCACTCTGTTCAACAAATAGACTGCAGTTCTTACAGCTTCTACCCAAAATGTCTTTGTTAAACCTGAGTCGTCAATCATACATCACACCATTTCCATGACAGTACAATTCCTTCTCTCAACTATACCATTTTGCTGTGGTGTGTGAGTAGGAGGCATTTGTCGAAGAATCCCATGAGCTTCCAGGTAAGTCTTGAACTCATTTCTTGTGAATTCCCCCCCTCGATCTGAGCGGAGATTTTTGATCTTGCGACCAAATTCATTCTCAACAAGTGCTTTAAACTTCTGAAATGTCTCAAAGTCTTGACTCTTGTTTCTTAGACAATATATCCACATCTTTCTTGAGTAGTCATCAACAAAAAGAATGAAGTATTGACATCCAGAATGACTTGGTTGCATGGGCCTGCAAAGATCGGTGTGCACCAGATCAATGCTTTCCATTGAGGATATATTTATGTGTTCTTCTGGAAGGTGTACTCTATGTTGAGGTTCCAGCTAGGCAATTATGACACTTCTCAGTGTTGAACTTGAGTGTAGGCAATCCTTTCACCAACTAGTTGCCAATGTTGAAATGGATTGGTGATAACCAACACTTAAGTGACCATATCATGCAATGCTTTACCTCTGAATGAAAAGATAATAAGTCTTTGAGACACTAGAGCTTAATCATCCTTCTGGACATATATCAAGTTGGAACATGGCATCCCACATTGGTATGTTATATGTTAGAAATCTTTGAACATGGATTAAATTACCATCTTCCATGAAAGCAGGGGTAGGGTTTTCTCCATTATTACTGTCAAAATACAACTTCAATCCCATTGTGCATGCTAGGATTTAAAATAAGGGATAGAAAATATCTTGGATAAGAGTCATGGAAGTGTGGAATACATCTGTGATTTTGCAGTCATGCTTTCCAAGAGGTAATGGAAATATGGTTAGAATCCATGATGAAAAAATATCTATGAGTCATGAACCTAATGACACATGTTTCCAAGTTAGTTGAAGTTACGTAGTGTCATAGAACCAATCCTTGTGTCCAATGATGTGTCGAGTTGCACCCCGAGTCAACATACCAGATATCTTGTGTGGACTTGGTATATTCATCAAATTGAGCATAATACCATGTGGCATCCTTCATCTAAAACTATCTTCAAATAGCTTCGGAAAAGAATACATACATGTACGTAATGGAAAAACTTTGACAAAGGAAACCAATATTTAACACATAATGGTCCCATCGGATTGTTGCCAAAAAAATGTTGGACTTCCCTTGATTTGAATGTGGTGTTACCCATGTAATGGTCACCAAGTTTTGGAAAACTTGGCTATGATCAACAGTAACATGTAGGAATTGTCCCCAAGGTGTGGGACAATCTTTGATGTCATGTCCCCCTCTATTACAAAGTAGGAAAACTTCCTGGTGTTGTCTCTACTCTGAATTTGCTAACACTACTCTTATCTAACCTAACAATTAGTTGGGACAAAAGGGGATTGAAGGGAAATTTTCCCTTTCCTTTAAGAAATCCAAGATAGTGATACGCTCAGAATCATGAACTTTGTTGATCTATTGCCTCTTCTTTTTGAAGTAAATTGAACAACTTTTCAAAGGAGATTGTGTGTTCACTCATATTGATAATTGTCACAAAAATTCTGTAGGAACAAAGCCAAGTGCTCGCAACCTTACATTTGAATTACGAGGTCTTACATCGCTTGCATAAGTTGACACAATGCCATATAGAAGATGCCATGCAAAGTAGCAGCTTATCACAATAAGAAACTTCAAAACTTGTCATAGAGCTTGCAAGTTAACAATATGTAGTAAGTGAAAAGTAGGTAGAAAAAGAACTGGCAATAAACATCATATTAATGCCTAGGATTATGCAAAATCTATTGCTCAACCATTATCGAAAACACTAAATGCATTGCCTTGGCCGATGTGGCATCTCTAATGTGGGGTTGCACATTGTCCGTTATGCCAAACAAGATGATCAACTTGGCATTTTGATTGGCCCTATCAAATTGAACTTGTTTTCTTCCATCATCAAGTGATCTTGTTGTTTTTCCATCTACAACTGTCCATAGGTCTACAAACTCAAGTAACATCTTGATCTTCGGTTTCCATGCAGAATAGTTGTCTCCTCTAAGCAGTTGTGAATCTGGCAAGAAGAACTTTGGTACTTGTGCACCCATTTCTGTAATCTAAATTTCTGAAACTCTGAATTTCTGACAAAGGGTAAGGCTCTTATCACTCTAGGTTTATGGTCTCCCTCTCAATATACCGTCAGGACTGATATACCAAACCTTTCTATATACGCTCTCTTCCAATATACCCATCAGTACATGGAAGAAGATCACTCTTTCAATATACCCATCAGTACAGAAAGAGGTGTTAACATGCACGTGAAATAATTTAGTACATGGTACGTAGATAGTACGGAGAGGGGTTTGTGCAAGCACAAATGGTTGGGAGGGCTCAAATGTGTGTGTATTGTGTCCTTATTACGTCCCCATCGATTTTATAAGGTTCGATGCCCAGATGACGTTTAGGCAGCTGTGTTAGGTGTTAAGTGCAGTAGTAGTCGCGACGGCATCACCCGTAAGTGCTTCCCAGAGGCATGGTATATACCGAACGCTGCTATGAGATCAAAGATTTCATGTGATAGAACCAAACATAAAATAAAAAATTTGCACTTCTTTTTTTTTTTACACTTTATGCACCAAGATTACTACAAAATGCTCCAAACGTACATCAAAATGAAGTTTTTGTGTCCCCCCTCTTTATAAAAAAGGGTCTAGAATCACAAAATACACAATTTAGGCCAAAAATATTTTTTACCCCCCAATAGGTGTTTTTCCGCTAAATTTAGCAGTGGCACTAAATGTGTTCTGGTGAGCTTCTAAATTTAGAAATATCCCCAAAATTTAGTAATTTCTCTAAATTTTCCAAAAAAAATAATTTAATAAAAAATATGGAGAGAGTGGGAATTGAACCGCTGACATTGTTTGTTCCCAAGATCCCAACAAACAATCTGAATATTGTTTTCATCCTTTTGTCACAAACCGTGATCTGGGTTTTTCTAAAATTTTGAAAGAAGCATCATACAATATTTTTCTTGAAACCCACAAAATTTCAAAATAATTAGAATCTTATTTTTTGAGATCTTACTAAGTTACCAGCTAGATCTGATTTTTTTTCAGAAAAATTGATCCAACTTGTATAGACTTTTCATCACATGTAGAGGCCGAATCTGAAGATGATGTAAACTAAAATGTTGTGTGCCTCCTTCTTATCTTTCCAAAAAAAAAATGGCACATCAATTCGATATTGTATGAAAACGTTACATCCCTTTTTCTAAGAGCTATCTGCTGGAATTTTGTTGACGGGACTGCTTCAACCTTTTCTCCCGAAGTCTTCACACCTCCACTTTCAGATCTGTTTTTTTTTTTTAGATCTGCAATTTTTTTTCAAGATCTCTCTAATTTTTTTTTAAGATATCTTTTTTTTTTCACAAATCTTTTTTTTTTTTTCAAGATCTTTTTTTTTTTTAAAGATCTCCCAATCTGAAATATTCCATCAATATGTTGGATCAATTGGTTATGCCAATGACTAATAAAAACAATTTACCTTCCAAATAAGTGGATAGGTCAAATTTTAATAATGGTATATATACCAAAATGATAATCAATGGTATAGCTTTGATACCAAATGATAGAATAAAATAAGATTGCAATGACCAAAGAGGGATGGAAGCCTCACAAATATTATTGATCAGGAAATCAGATTACATAACAATGGAAGAGCTGTAATATTTATATATATTAGACAGCCTCATATGGATAGACATGACACCCTATCAGGCACCAACTACAAGATGATAAGACCCATCTCACATGCACATGTAATTACTACTAATACCAATATTGAATATTATCCAACATAACAATATTGAATGCAAGTCACTAGACTAGAGTGCACATGTTACACATTATTAAATAAAAGAACAATGCAATAAAATGTAATAAATTATGCCTATGCTAAATTATGCTAACATTCCCCCCCTTAATTTTTCATAGTTTCCAATGAAGTGGAGAGGAACTTTCTAAACAGTGTGAATTTGTCACATGCAAGTGACCTTAGTGAAATCATTTGCCTTCTGTTCAGCTATAGGACAGAACTGGAGCTGTATGTTGTGCTTCAAGACATGCTCGCGTATGAAATGAACTTGTACTTCAATATGCTTGGTTCTCTCATGAAATATTAGATTGCGAACAAGCTTTAGAACTCCTAACATATATTGGAGTAGATTTCTATTGTGGTAGACCAATTCCTTCCAGTATTCGGCGTAGCCATATTGCTTCACAAATAGCTTCACCTGTAGCTCAATACTATGCTTCTGTAGAAGAGTGAGAAACAAAGTTGTGTTTCTTGATTCCCCATGATATCGGTCCAGATCCCATAAAGAAGACGAATCCTGATGTTGACTTCCTATCATCTATGTTTCCTACATGATCTGAATCTGAATATCCTATCAAGAAGAAGTTGTCGTTCTTCTTGTACTCTAGATCAAGGTCAAATGTACCCTTTAGATATCTCAGTATTCTCTTTGCTACTTTCCAATGACATATTTTCAGTTCTTGCATGAAGCGTGATAAATAGCTGACTGCAAAGCTGATATACACTCCCTTATTATAGCAGGACCATGAAGTGAGGGGACAGGCCCCAATATACACTCATGTACCGGTAACATTAGGGAGTTGTGCCTCACATACCTTTGGGTATATCGAGGACTCCACCCTTAAACACACTTGAAACCAACAATAGATAATATTTCTCCTATGACCCTCGTTAACCATTTTATATATTTCACCACCTTATAAATAAACAAGATAAACAAAAAATAACATGTTTCTTGAATTTGCTTGCTTTTTAATCAGCTCACTTAACTATTTCTTATTTCTAGGTTTTTTTATGTGTTTGTTTACTATGGTACTTTCTAGGAAACAAACTCTTAGTCAGCCTTTTGAAAACATGTTTACCCTGCTACCATCATTTCAACAATAAGCCTTAATTCATACATCAAATTTCCTTACAAAATTCTCCTCACCAACACCAACAAAAGCACCATTTTACCAAACAATCCCATCTAACCCCTTTTCCAATGACCAACAAAATTGGAATAATGAAACAATAGGATGAAATTTTTCCCATCCTCCACATCAATATCATGGTCAAATCCCTTATACACCCAAATTACAAGAATTAGAACATCTCATTCCTCCTATTTCTGATTTAGTGACATACAAACCACCCTATTATAATAGGAGAGACCCATATTTTGAGAAAATTCTATATTCCAACCCTATTTCCCTTAACACCTATCTAGCAACTCAGAACATTCAAATGTAATCGTTTACACCTCAACCCACTCCATACACATACAACCATTCATTTTCCATTGCACATATTATTGATAAAAATTAAGACCCTGTTGTCCAAAAATTGTACCCGTACACCTCAATAAATCAATCTGTGACAAAAATTGTAGACACCTATAAATTGGATCAAGCAGTTTGAATACTTAAATTATGCTAATTGCACCCTTTCCCACAAATTGACGACATATCATCAATAACACACTGCTTCTCCTCTTTCACCACTAATTAATTACATTACGACAATAATTATCCCTTTTATCGCTCAAAGCACCAATTAACGACCTTCCATTAATTAATACCCCTTTCTATCTAGATTAATTAAGTAATAACCTCTTCTATTTAATCAATAAGTTGTCATTTACTTGATTAAAATCCCTTCATAGCATAGGCTATACTAAATTTCTTCTCAAATGCTTCTATAAGCTACATCTACCTATTAGTTGGCCACTTGTGATTAGTTAATATACCCCCCTAAACTCCCATATTTCACTAAAGAAATATTAATCTCCTCTAGAGAAAACTTAAAGTATGCTTATCGTAATTAACCAAGATTTACTTTTATCCCACATGTAATAGGATGCAAATATTCTTCAAACCATTGGGTTATAAAAGGAACCCTCCTCCAACCTTTTTATACACATCTTTTCATGCTTATAGCCTAAACTATATTAATTTTCATCTATGAGCATTCTTCCATTAGTGTGGATCTAGGTATCTTCACCTTACATTCACCCACCTAAGTTCTTAACTCATATGGAGAAGATCAATAAGGTCTTATAGCCAAGCCTTGATTAAGATCCATTCTCAAACCCTTGGGATCAAACAAACTATCACATTTTGATAGCTAAGGATCTACATACATCCATCTCTTGTTTAGCTTTCAAAGAGTAGAGGATTAATGTTTAGCATGTTAGTTTGAGTTTCATTCAAAGTTATAATGCATAGAGCTGATATTTACTCTCTTTAAGATCTTAGCATGATGGTTCTTGTTTAGTTTAGCTTTGTTTTGGAGTTATTATGTGTTAGTTTCAATTCTCTTTGTATAGATAACTAATACATGTTCACATTTGGCACGCCCGGTGGGAAAAATTCATAATTCCTTTGATTTTAATGAAGTATTTCTAGTTTTCTCAAGATTTTCTAACCCAAATCATGCACATGTGGAATAAGTTAAGATCCTTGATTATTTCTCTAGTTTTATATGTTTTGATTCTTTCATATATGATTTATTATGATGGATTGTAATTTGATTTGAGATAAATTAGGAAAAATTTGACCTTTTTGAGGTTATGTATGTTAGATTCCCATATTTTAACGTCACCCATAGGTACAACGAATAGGTAAAAAAATTACAGGAGGTGCGTACACGTGGAAATCAATGCGAAGGCATAAAAAAACACATGTACATATTATATCTTGCACACATGCATTTTACTGATAGTTGTACTATGTCAACTTTTTTTCAGGTCCGTGTATGGATGAAAAAGTTTACGTATACATTATTCTATTTGCACATACATAGTCAGGTTCTCTGTGTCTTCTACAGTCTTTCTGGTCCGCGTATACATTAAAGTCAGTGTGTACGCACTCCTATCCATGTGCACACATATCTGAAGAATTCTGCATTGACCCTACTAGATAGGCACACACATGCATTCATAATCCCGCATACATAGCTCTATGGCCACGTACATGAATTCTCCACTTTCAGTTTTCAAAGAGGCACACATACAATGATAAAGGCATGTACACATGAAAATTTACACACATGCATCATAGTGCAGAGTTGAGATTTACTTTAAAATTTGTAACAACATGTTTTTATGATGTACTAACTCCTTAAAGGTTTCTTTTTAGAGTATAACTTCAGTTTTGTAGGGAATATTTGCATTATTTTACTAATTTGGTTAGTATAAAAGGTTAATGAATGTTGCATGCCTAGTTATGAGATTATAAGTCATGTATGCTCATCCCTTGCACTTTTTGGGTGACCTTGGGAATCAGAAATGTTCTCTACATATTTCTTGCTTGAAAAAAACTTGTTGCTAAGGGAATGGATGTCAAGTTGTATAAAATAAACAAAATGGTGTGTTTAAGTTGAGTAATTTTCCATTGTTTATTTATTATTTGTATTCCATGTCACATATGTTCTTTTCTTACGTCCTAAGATGATCTTGAGAATCATAAATGATGTCTTATCCTCTTTGTTTTTGTGGAAAACTATTAAATCCATCGTGAAAGACCTAAACGCTTGTCAAAAAAATAAGGATCAAGAAAAAATACTAATACAGTTTCTGTACAAATTACCAAATGGTGTACAAGAAAATCACATTAAGTCTAAAAGATTAAAAAAACACATCACAATAAAAACACTGTATTTGCAGGTTCAAATAAGGGTATGCCCTATTTGCTTAAAACTAGGAAATATCCCATTTGGAATAAGCCTTAAGCTATAACAAATAGGGTTGGTCCTAGGAACCCCAAAGTAGTCCACACAAGAGGGAACCTTGTGGCTGAAACAGGGAGTTCTTCGCATACTTACTTGACTAGATTACACATGAGATTTAGTGCCAAATTTAGCCGTATCGCAACCCCAGTGAGAACACATGATGAACACATTTATTTCTCACTATGTTTGAATTGGGTAAAGTACAAGCTAAGATGCCCCAAGACTAGTCAGTGTGACTTTCTTGGTAGATTAACCTCACATTAGATAACTTGTGACACCTAGTTGAGTGAACCACCTAGGAAAAACCATTTAGTCTTGGAGCCAACTCTACCATCTCGGTGTTTTCAAGAGCCATCGGAAAGGAAGAATTATTCTCGGAGTCAAAATTTTGTTTTTCAAACAAAGGGAGAGTCCATTAAAGTTAAAAATATGCATTCATCTAAATGAAAAATTATAAAAGCATTAATTTTTCTTAGTTTTTCACTCTCCCAAAGGTGAGGAAAAACTTCTCCGAAGTGAAGGAAACAAAATTTCAACCTCACTAGGACTACTTCCTTTTCTTTCTTCTGACACTTTGTGGATCAAAAGAAGAGCAAGCATACATGTGTTATCAATCAATTGTATCACCACTTTTATGTTTGTTTATGCTCATCCATATTTGCGGCTGATTTGTTAAACATCTAAAGTATGTGGGTACATTTTCATATCATTGATAGTCATTTGATCTTGATACCCAGGTCAAGATCATCATTTTGTAGTTATGCTTGATTCTTTCACTTGATTCTCCTTTGAAGTGTTATATTTCTTGTATCGTATCGCAAAAATTTTTATACTTAATGTATTTTTTCTTACAAACTTGACCTAAGTGTCTAGATTGTAACAATACGCTATGCCACATCTTAAAAATTTCTTGATATAATTTAGCTTTGGTTTTATTACAAACATTACCCTCAATTTTGAAAGGTGTTTTTGTTACCTTTATGCACATCATACTAATATTATTTTAACACTAATACCTTAATTTTTTATGAATTTTAGTTAACTGTATCATGGTGGCATAGTTATGTTGTTCATATTCATAACCCCCATCTTTTTGAGGTATAAGTCTTGTTTGGACTTGAGCTCGATTTATGTATACTTTGTTTGGGAATCACATCAACCTCTTGTTATTACTTATGCTTTATTCATTTTTAACTCGACATAAGTGGTGACACTTTGTTGATCATTTTGACATCCAATTACCATTTGGAAACACTTAGGAAGTAATCCATTGATTGGATTGGTTTAGAACAAAACTTATGTGTGATTGTTGTCTTATTCATTACTTTGACTTATTCATTTAGAATTTCCCTTTGATATTTTGATTTATAGACATTCATTATTCTATTGACATTCTTTGAATAACCTTGGAAAAACATTTCATTCTATTATTTTAACTTAGGTTTAATTATACCTTTTGACAAATTCAACAAATATCCTTAGTGAAATTCTCATTTTATATATGCCTCCCATAAAAATAATGGGATCTGTCATCACCAATCCGGCACTATGATAATTCTATCACTAGGAACTCCTCGTGCTATGATTATTTACCAATGCACAGCCTTTAGTTTGGTGGATGTAATCTGGAAACTAAACAACAACCGAACACAAGAATACCATCGACTATGATAAGACGGAATGATGGACAAATCTGAAATATCAAAGTAAATTATAATATTAACATGAAATTTTTACAATCTCACCCATGAGGTACTTTCAACAAGACTATGGGATAAAATTTACAATTACACCTCTCGATGGCTTCTTCAACACACCTTTAACTGATGGCTTCCTTTGCACACTTCCTACAATATTTCTCACTACTTCTTTCTATGCTAAATGAGGGGGGTGGCCTCTCTATTTATAGAACTTCCAGTCTTATCCATCCTATCTCTAAGATAGGATAAGAAATCCACTCTGATGAATCATATTCCCATACCTTAACTCCTATCTGTACATGTAAGCTTATCTCTTAAGATAAGATAAACCTTATCATTTTACATGGGTTCCACATTTTTAGACTTTTTACAAATAAAATACACAAAATATTTATGACCTCACTCCTTGTCCTTATTACCAATATAATATTCTAATTCCTAATCATGTAGACCCTACTTCTCTAATTACCCATGACATTTTAACATTACCAGACCACTTACGACAAATATTTACTTTTACAACATTCCTATTGTACTTTGATTGTTACCGTACTCCACACTTATTGGCGACACCGTACTGACGGCGCTGTTATCTTCTATCAGACGCTACTACTCTAATTATACTTAACAACATCCTATTCCTAATACATACATTAATGAAATAGAAATTATGGAGGAAAATTTTAGTGTCGACAGATCCAAGAAAAAAACATGGGAAACATCAAACCAAAAAATGGTCAAATACATTTATCGGAAATGATTTGAGACCTCTACTTTTTTCAAAAAAGGGAAGTGGAAGATATGGTAGACCATAGTGATGATGAGTTGGGGTAACCACATACAGAGTTCAAATTTGACCCCACCCAATTAATTTGATTTTCTTTTGCTAAACCACAAATAGAATGCTTACAAGGGTTGTGGAACTAGGGGCTAAAATGCCAACATAACACAAAACTATTCCACCTGTCCCATAATGTTAATGAAGAAGAACACCCCCTCATTAATATGGAAGACAATTTAGGGACATGGACATGCTTCCACCTCAAACATGAGAAATGACAACATGAGTGGGCTTAAAATACCACTCATCAGCATAACCACGAAGAGTAAGGATCAAATATGAAAACATAGATACAACCACCTCTCCATGAAAATGAACAGGAAATTCACAATGAAAGAGACACTCTACATCAACTAATTCAACAACACTTAGTCAATAATTGGATTTTTATACAATCTCATGTATAAATAGAGACAACCAAAAATTTACATTGGGAGAAACTGAAGATTAAAAATAGTGACCTTCACATGGAAAACCAAGAGGGAGAAATGTTGAAAATTAGTCACGTGTATATGTCAGCTTCCCCCAAAAAATACCAACTCCTTTCATAAGAGTTACATTTTGTGAAAGAAAATATCACAATTCTTCAAGAAAGCAATGTCGAACATAACAAGAAATACCAATATGAAGAGCTAAGCCCCTTTTCCTTTTTGATAATACTAAGTTGCTCAAACCCCTTTCCTAAGAAATTTGACATCCCAAAATTAAACAAAATATAGAGTAAAGGTGATCCATGGGACCATGTAAAATATTTTTATATGGCATGCCAAGAAGTGGCATACAGTGACAATTACCCTCATAAAACTATTTCCAAAAAGTCTAGGAGGCCTAAGCATTAGAGTGGTTCATTCACCTACCTTGTGGGTCTATCTTCACATGGCCAGAACTTGTAGAAATATTTGTTTTCCATTTCTCAATTAATGTGGAAAGTGGGCGTAACCATGTCATACCTATGTAACGTAAAACAATGATAAAATGAAACCTTTGTGAGTTTCCTATAAAGTTGGTGGGGGCTAGCAAGCCGCTTCCCTTATTCGCTCCCTGAAAAACAAATCACTATTATATTGTTACTAGAATTAATTCATGATGTTTCCTTTCATCTAAAAATGCACTTTATTTGAAACTTTGAAGAATTTATCAAGAAAGGCACAAAAATATAAAAAGGTGCTAATTGCAAAAGGAACACTCAAACCATTCTCAAAAGATAATCAGTTTACAAAACCTACGGACCAGCTGAAAAATATATAATAAAAATAAAAATGTTGTTTGAGATGGAATCAAAAATTCTAAGAGCATACAAGCAATTGAATTTGGGTACAACCTTTTAAATTGACCAAAGGGCCAATCCAACCACCAGTTAAACATAGAGAGTTCACTCCCCTTACGGAATCCTTGTCTACAATCTTGAAACAATTAGATATAGTGCACAAGGTGACATATCCTATGAGGACATTCTATTGACGAAAAATGCTCATAAACCTTCGTGGTATAATGAACATGAATATTAATATTTCCACTGTGTCAAGGGACATAATATAGGCAAATGCTTAAGACTACGCTATTTCATTCAAGACCTTATCGATAATGGAGAGATAGAGGTTGATTCACCAAAAAACATCAAGGTCCAAATGCAAATATGGGAATATTCAAGGAGCCTTTCCCAAAAAATGGTAAATTGGGTGAGAAAATGTCAGATCAAGGAGATTTTTCCCAAATCTATAAAGCCACAAATTATGTTTATACCAAAAAGGATAACCATCACTATGAATCACTTATAGGATGTGTTCACTCCTCTGATGACCATGTCAAAAAAATTAGGATAAAAGGAAGGGATTGCACTATGGTAGTAAGGCATGCTCATATCATGATCTCTGAAGGGATTGCACTATGGTAGTAAGGCATGCTCATATCATGATCTCTGAGCCTCCTCTATCTACCCCTCACGATAGTCTATACAATATCCTTGACTAACTTGAGGATATGTTTGCCAAGATTTTCATCCTAGATCTTCTCAATTTTTAAAATTTCCACAAGGACATCCTTTACAAAACTCTCCAGGGGTCAGGAGTGTCAATAGAGGTAGATTCATCTCATTTACACGTTATGGTGTTGAATATAGTACCAAGTGAAAAAATTTCATTTAACCACAAGGAAATAGCTAATGAAGACCATAGACATAACCTCCTTTTTATATAGAATTATTTGTTACTCACAGGAAAATAAAAAGGAAACTTTTGGAAAATGGGTCAGGGTTAAACATATATACATTGAAGCTTATTAAATAGCTAGGAAACATAGAAGAAGATCTAGAGTCCTATATTATCACCATAACTATATACGATAATGCATAGTAGGAATCAGCTAGAACAATAACATTGTTGATGGAAGTAGGACCTAGTTATCATAATACAAAGTTTCATGTCTTAGACTTGGATCTCCCATACAATATGCTTCTTGGTCGACCATGGATTCATGCCATGCAAGCCATACCATTGACATTCCATTAATGTATCAAGTTTAAACATGATGTTAACACTATTACTATTTAAGGAGATCCAAAACCCTTTTCCCACTATAGAGCTCTCAATACCTTTTGCGCATAAGGGTGCATTTGCATGTCCCTTCAATATGAATCCCTTGATTCAAAGATAGATTTAGACTTACTAATTTCTTATGCTCACCACACTTTTACATATGCTTCTACCTTTGATTCATGGGAGATGAAGATTCTTGAGTACAGTTGTGGAGAGATATAATGTGCAGCATGCTCTTCTAGTATTAGATTCTATCCTCATCGCCTAGAATGAGAAGTAAACCCACTACCACTTCAAATGGCCTTGAGATGAAAAAAAAAGTAACATTCTTACCTGGTGGTCTAATTTCAGAAGAGAAATTTCTGGATCCACCTACAACTTAGGGTTCCTAAAGGCACTAAACCTCTCTGGTATGAAACACCAGACTACAAAAAATCCAGTAGAATGATGTATTCCATGGGTTACAAAGGACTTGAATGTGGTAAGTTTGAACAAGGAATGAGAGAACTAGTACCACTTCCATATTTTAAAGTTGATAAGTATGGAGTTGGTATTAAACCCTATGGGGAGACAGCCCATGGATCAAGATGTTACCTACTCTGAGCACACAGATAGATATTTTTATTCAGATAGTGACAAAGATTCCCATTATAGCTAGTATGAGGATCTTACCTCCATGAACCTTTTCATGGATACTAGTGTCCTTACCAAAACCCCCACCAATCCTAAAATTTACCTTGTGTACCCTACCCTTGTTGATTAGGACCAAAAATAACATGTTTCTCTGGACCTCTTTGAGAATGGTTAGGCTATTGCATACTTTATGGGTACACATGACACTATTCCTATTGGAGACCAAAAGAAAGGTTTCTTCATTAATTTGGATACTTGCACATACTTTGGAGAGGAAGCTGAGCTTTGTGGTTAGAAAAATCTAAGACAAAGTGAGGGAAAGAGATCTACTTCAAAGTGTCAGTAAAAATATAAGTCTAAGTTACACATTGAAAACCTCTTTGAGGCTCTGACTGACCAACAAATAAAAAAATTAATGGTAAAAATGTAGTGACCACACTGAGGGTGAAAATATCATTGAGACACCCTTAGAAGAAGATCTCAAACTTCCTCATGATCCTACGTGTATAGAGGATATGTCAAAAATTCTTGTCGAAGAAACTATTTATGTTAAAATTGTAACTGAAGAGAAACCAAATATAGTTAAGCTAGGAGATTCATTATCACCACAAGAACATAAAAATTTCACTATGCTTCTCAGATAATTTTTGGACATATCTACTATGGTATTATGAAAATATGTTAGGCTTAGATCCATCTTTAGGTGGTGCATAACTTAGTTACGCATGTAGATGCAAATATTGTTAAACATAATCTATGAAATATGCATCCATGGGTGGCACTTATTGGTTAAAGAGAAAATTAGAAAAACTACTAGCATCAAGGTTTAGTAGACCCATTGACTACTCTGAGTGGATCTCTAACATAGTTCCCATTCAAAATAAATCTATTGGAATCATAATCTACACTGACTTTTGATACATCAACAAGGCATGTCCTAAAGATGACTTTCCTCTACCCAACATTGAAATGATTGTTGATTCGACTGCAGTCTATGAAATTCTATCTCTTATGGATGGATTTTCTGGCTACAATAAAATCAAAAAATAGTAGAGGAAGATCAACATAAGATGACCTTTACAACCCCTTGGGGTAGATTTTGTTATTAGGTAATTTTCTTCGGTATTGAAAATGATAGTGAAAATTATAAAATGGTAATGACCGTAATATTCCATGACATGCTTAATGACATCATGAAGGACTATATGGATGACATCCTAGGAAAATCAAAGACAAGGGAAGACCATCCTGAGATGTTGAGACACATTTTTAAAACATATCTGAGAATATAAGGTGAAGGTAAATCCAAGGAAGTGTGTCTTCAGAGTTTTATCAGGGAAGCTCTTGGGATTCATTATATCCAGAAGATGGATTAAGGTAGACTATGCTAAAGTAACTGTTATTACTAAAATGCCTCCTCTAAATAACATCAAGCAATTGTGCAGCTTGCAAGGAAAAATACAAGCTATTCGCCACTTTATTTAGCATCTTGCCAAAAAATATCACTCCTTCAGCCATTTTCTCAAAAATGATGTTGAATTCATTTGGGGACCAGAGCAACAAAAATCCTTTGCCTCGCTCAATCAATACTTGAAAAATCTGCTAGTCCTCATGCCACCAACCCTAGGTGAGTCATTCTTGTTATATATATCCATGACCCAATTTTTTGTTGATGCCTTGATTACTCAGTATGAATTGAACTAAAAGGAAAAATAGTGTACTATCTCATTCGTACCCTCACTACATATGAGATCAACTATCCCCATATTGAAAAATATTTTTTGGCCATTGTTTTCACCTTCATAAAACTTCACCATTACCTATTGAATAATAAGACCAAGCTAATACCTAAAGTTGACCCACTAAAATACATATAGTCAAAACCTTCCCTTATTGGTAGGATGGCTAGTTGGATCATCCTGCTTAGTGAATTTGATATTGAATATGTACACCAAAATTCAATTAAAGGACATGTACTCGCAAACCAATTGGCAGAGGCACCCTTACCAAGAACAGAGCTTGTGTGTTTGGACCTACTAGATGCATCACTAATGTACATTGAAGAATATGTCATATGGAAGTAAATTTCGATGGATCATTTTCTTTCCATAGTTTGGGGGCAGGTGTAGTGCTTATCACTCCTACAAGAGACCCCATTCCTCAGGTGTTTTGTCTTGGGTTTCCATGAAAAAAACATTCTAGAATATGAAGCTCTCATCATTGGGATGAAGCTGGATATAAAATGGAATATCCACGATCTTAAGGTTGTTGGTTACTCGCAATTTATTATCAAGCAGGTTAAGGATGAGTACAAATTCAAGGATGATAAGCTGCATCCCTTATTAAAAAATTAGTGGAAACTCTAAAATAATATTTTGTGTGCATCACTTTTGAATAGAATCTATGGGAATAAATCAGATCCGTAGATATAATGGAAATAGTAGGATTTATGTTGTGCATTCCACTAGAGAGCAATGATATTCCATTTTTTGTTAAAAATCTACGTTAACTAGCATATGACATGCCTGAATTGTGCCTCACATGAAAAGTTGTTGGTTCCTTTTCACCATGGTATGAACCCATATTTAATTACCTCAGCAGTGATACCCTCCCTCCTAGCATCACCCACTCTGAAAAACAAATCCTTCTCCTCTAATTATCTTGTTATACCATCCTCGGAGGTAACCTTTATTGTTGTGGCTATGATGGGAATTTCTTGCATTTTTTAGATGTAGCAGAGTCAGTACGAGCAATCAAGGAGGTACATGAAGGGAGTGTGTGGTTTCCACAAAAATGGAATGATCTTAACTAATAAGTTATTGAGAGTAGGCTATTACTGGACTACCATGAAGATGGATTGTTTTAACTATGTGTCGTACCCCTTGAATTCAGTCCATCATATTTGGAAATTGTGTCATAAATATTGAATGAATTATGAGGGTGAGACAATAAGCCTTTTTGCATAGCTATGTGTATAGTTACATGCATGGATGTATGACCTGAGAAGGATATGCACACATATAAGTAATTACACATGCAACCACACAACATCGCTTATTGTCTAGCATCCGTAATAAGCTTAACATTCTCATCTTACCTTTGTTTATGATATGGAAGTAAAAAATACTTACGTTGATGAATATATGAAATTGGCAGTGCATTTTTGTTATTTCATTGCTGAACTTAATTAATTCATGTAAACATTTCTTTACATCATTTGCTGACTCGAGTACTAATGGCCACCTGCCTTTCTTAAAAAGGAAAATTTGATGTAGACTGTTACCTTTCTTGATTTTTGATCATGATGTTCAATTTGTTAACTTTCTATTCTATATTGAGTAGTGACGTGTTAAGAATGATTGGTATTACTCATTATTACAAAGTATTATTTCAACACGAAATAAGGTTTATTGCAAAATGAATAACCCTCTTTTGGGATGAAAGTTGTAAAACTTGTATGTAAATACCATATGATTGATCTAGTTCATCATATATAAAAATATTATGTTTGGTTCAGCTGTTCTTTAATCACCATTATTTTCTAGTGGTTCAAGTGATATTTATATACCATTCAACTACCGATAATTTGAGAAAAGATGAAATTGTAAATAAAGACTATGGTATTTCAATAACTGTTATGTAAACATTTGGGTTGAAAATTGATAGTATTAGCTTAAATATTGCTAAGCCTAAAATGGAAACATTTCAAACTTGTTTAATTTTTTGGTCAACCAAGACCAATAAGTCTGTTTCTTGTTCTTTGATTATTCCAATCTCCAAACAGAGACTTGAAATTTAATCGGTGTATTAAGACATGTAAGTTTTGGGTAAGTTTTGATTGATTAATGTAAAGGTAAAAGGGGGTCATTATAGACCCATGCACTATGAAGACTCTTGTGTAAAATAATCCTTGACCTAACAAAAAATCCATACATGCCATAATTAGTGGAAAGGTAAATGATAAGGTGGAGACATAGTCATCATGCAAACATAGTTGATTAGACTCTTAAGCTCCATGCAGAATGTTTGACCAAAAATTGGATTATTAATTGATTCCACCATGTAATTTGAGGAAGTATTTTATATTTAAAACCCCTGCTAAGTTATAGGGTGATATTGGTGGCGGTGGTGTAGTTCCAAAACTACCAGCGAGGTACTATAATTCTTAAATGCATTAAGTGTGCATTCAAGTCCCTTGGGAATGGTGAATCCTCTTAGAAAATCTAACCGCGTGCATACCATTTTGATCATTCTGTTATTTGGCTTGGAGAGTTAAGTGGAGATGAAGTTAGCTATATTTAAACTCTTTGAATTTTTGAGAAGAAACTCCGCTCTCTAGCTCCGAGTCTTTTGCATGCAAGTTTAAAATCCACTGTGAGGTCTTCGACTTATGATAAATAAGACTTTTGGGATTTTTTTGGTGTTGGGAAGAGGTTGCGGTCACTATTTTAGGGAACTAACTTTAGAGAGGAACCACTGAAGGTGTCTTCTCAAGCCTAGAATGATTTGGAGAGGAGTTGCTAACGCTTTCTAGGAATGATAAATCTTATTCCTTTTTCTAGCAGTTTATCCCATTAAACATTTGTGTAAATGAAATTCTTTGAAAGAAATTTTGGGATGTTATAATGAATTTGGGTTCTAGGTTGTTTATTTCATGCAAATAAATATGTCGAGGTATGAAATAGAGTTACAAGATAATTATAAATGAGTTGTAGTTATACAGATTTACTCCTGCAAATGCACCATTGGTTATGAGAACTCTTGATATTTCAGTATTTGTAAGTAATTTAATACCCAGTAAGTGGGTGTGTAGGTAATATACATTTATATGGTTAATAGAACCCTTGGGGGAAAATATTTTGAATTCCTAATCCCGTGTATCTATCATTATTAGTTTGATAAACGTTTGGTAGAGAATGAAACCCCTGAAATGAAATACCATTGGAATCACGGATATTATAGTATTAAGTTTTGAGTGTTTAATGATGAAGATATATATATAATGAACTGAATCCATGATTCAGATGTAAATAAATTAGGATCATGTCGTTCTTGAGCCTTGTTTCATGATTTTGAGATTTTGATGTCATTAACAGATCACAAAGATAATTCTCTCTGTCAGTGGGAAGTAGGATAGTTTGTAAAAGGTACCTACTCACCATTCGGTATGATGAGAGTCATGTTGTGGGAATGTGCTCTCGTAATTTTATTGGGTCTTACAGAAAAACTTAAGGGATATCGATTATTATTCCCTTCCTTGGTAGAGAAACTATATGGACTTCTCAGGGTTAATGGGAAATCCCTGTACTGGAATATCTTTCTTAGCTAGAAGAATGTGTATTATTGCTATCGGAAGCTAGTCTCTGATATAATGTTTATCTTTAATTACTTTTGTGATATATTTACCATAATACTAAAACTAATAGTAATTACAAAACCGGTCATATAGAGTTTCATGGCTATATGTAAGGGAGCTAATTTCATCTAATAAGGTGTATAAGTACCTTTCCTAAATCTAATTGACTTAGTTCACAAAAAATCCCTAAAATTGACAAGTAATTTAGTTATTTGTCCGCTATTGGTTAATTGTATGTAAAGTGGTGATAAATACCATTTGACTAGGGATGGTTAGAATAAGTAAATTTGTACATACTTGTATAAACTACTTGGACAGTATAGAAAGATATAAATAGTAACCTCAAGATCTAAGCTAAAAATGAATGGAAGATGTAAGTTGAATGGATTTTGTGTTTTATCCTCAAGTAGTTAAATTTCAAAGGAAGTTATTGTTTGTTTAATGGAAATATAATTAATTTGTTATGTTACTATTATTAACTTGTCTTCTTAAGTGAATTATATGAATCAATGCAATGCAACATTTCATTTACTTAAATGATCAATGGCATAAACCTTTAGGCAGGGGAAAAATATTTTTCATGCTCAGTTCGTATGAACTGACATGTGCTAGCATGTTTTGCAGATGAGATCTGTAGGATGGAAGGAAGAATAAGGTTGAAAAAAATTATTATTCATTATGATTGATAAAGGATGATTATACTACTTCTAGAATTGCAAATTATTGAAGTATCACTGTTTTTCATGCTATTTTAAGGGGAAAAAAATTAGACACTCTTCTATAATTGTACATAAGTGAAATAATGAAAGAAGAGTATTTTGATCTCTATAAAGTTTTGTTGATTAGCTATGTATATGTATGAAATAAAAAATTTATCAGTTAATTAAAGTAAATTCAAAGGATTGTGCGGTGATCTTGACCTTATATTATTGTCAGTAAGTTGAGGTTATACTGAATAAATTAGTTATACAAATGTGGTAGTGCTAATTAGACTACTTCATGACTATACATCTGTCTATAAAATAGTATGATGTAATAATTAAGGACATAACTTAAGAATATTCGTATTACGATATATATTGCCAAATTAAGTAGTGAATTGACCAATGTGGAATTGTGTTTTTTTTAAAAGTGACTCAAAGGGGCATAATGATCTTATGCACCATAGTAGACGATTTATAGGGAAAAATTCTCTCCATTTTACAAATGTAATATTATAACTTGTGATGAGGAAGTTGGTATATTGATGAGATAGAAATTATATCGTAGTAAAGGATTAACATAAAGACATGATGTGATTAAACATTCATGAGCTAAATTTCAATATAGGCTGAAGTTTACTTAATTGATATGATTTACTAATTAAGCAGTAGTAGTTCTATAATTAAATTAAACAGTTAATGAATGAAGGAAAAATATTTCCAATAAGATTATGGGACTATCAATCTAATACATGTTGACCATTTAAAATTTCCCTAGCATGATATTATTATGTACTAAAAATCACAAGAACCACATTTTCCTTAAGCCTCCTTTATATTGGGCATTTTACTTCTGAGAATGTTACAAGTCAACATGTATAGGTAACTTGGGAATGCAGGGTTACCTAACCAACCAGTGGATACAATACAAGGATTTAATGATATTAGGTTCTTTATAAGGGAAAATATAAAATGAATCATTATGACCTTTTTGATAAAATTATATGATCCAAATTGAAAAGAAAGGAAGTACACATTTAAGGTTGAGTAATTTTTTAAGTGATGAAACTTAAGGAAATACTTACATACTATGAGCTTATGGTAGGTATCAATAAATGACCTATTATAAGTATGCTCAATTGAATATTTTCAATTAAGTATAAATAAGAAAGATGGTATGCTTAAGATGAAATGCTAGCTAACATTAAGAGCATGTGAAATTTGATAAAGGAATGATACGTACTCACACCTTTTAGCAATGTGAGATTGCACCATCACTATTTATAAGAAATATAGATATATGGTACCAATGTTTCCCTATAGTGATATAGTTATATTAGTGGCATAAAATATAACTACATTGGTAAGAAAAAAATAGGCTTAATTGATTAAGCTAAGACAATATTAAATCTGCAATTTTGAACTTAAACAAATATTGTTTTGATTTCCATTTATGGTTATCATTGACATTGATCTAATGAGGTAATTAAGAATTATTGGAGAAATTAAATATCCTTATATCTAACAGAGATAAGACCTTAGGTATGACTCATTCGAGGAGAACTTTTCGCGAGACCTAGGCTATCCTATCATGATTTATAATTACCTTAAAAACAATAAGATACCTTGTTCTAATACAAAACTCTTAGCAATCTAAATCACTACATCCACTACACATTTGTATCCCTATAATGATGGTTTTCATCATTTGGATACTACTTCTTAGTAGTTGTACCGAGTTGCCTCATCAAGAGTCTAGATTCTGGCAAGATATTGCAATAAGTACAACTCTTGTTAGAGTTACAAATATAGATTGAACCTCATGAATACCCACCCCAATATCAATTTATGATGGCTAGGGGATGGGAAGTGGTCTAGTAATGAAGTGAATCATTACAGAGACACTTACTTTCCCATAGACATCATAGGATACATGGAGGTACATCTTCTTGTAGGTTAATCTGGAATTTTACCTTGTACAAGACTTGTAGGTGTTAACAACATCAATGTTTGTAGATCCTATAACTGAATAAGTGACTAAGGTGAGATGAAAAATTCCTAATGATGAGTGTGTTGTCATGGAATTGAGCATGGCATGCATGACTCTGAAACTTTGCGCAAAGTAGTGTAAGTTACTGATTACACTATCATGATTTCACTATGATCTAAGTTGTGAGATGCCAGATGGGAATTCCATGAAAGAACCCAAGTAGACACTTAGATAGAGCTAAGTTGTGAGATTCCCATGGAATTCCTATGTTAGGTAGACACTTAGGTATCTTCACTTAAATATCATATCCTTCTAAAGGAAAACCAAAGGATACATTTGATGTATTGGCTCGTATAGAGTGATGAGGGAGATTGAATAGGTTCAATATTCCCTCATGCAGCTGCACATGGTTTATGACAGTTATTGTAAATGGATTACATTAAGGTTTATGTTGGATTTAAATATATGGGTATTTAAATTAAAAAGCATAAAGTAAGATAAATATAGTAAATATATAAAAAATCTTGGATGTGAAGTAACAAAAAGTGGATGTTACATTTTGGTATCAAAGTTGAAGGTTGCAGCTCTTGGACCTATTAGGTCCTTATACTTACTAAATTTCAATTTTTTTAAGAAATTAAAATGAACAATAAAAGGATATATCGTGGATAATGAACCAGACCAAGAAATGTTTTAGGTTTGATGGTAGGTTAGTTTTTTAAAAAAATAACAATCCTTCATGACACACTAAACTAGATAGATGCATGGAGCAGCTAGTAAGTGTGAATTGGATCAGCTAAGATAAAACAAATTAGGCTGAATGATAACAATCAGCAGAGGGTTACTAGATTGAATGAACTGTCTTAATGACAGATTCAGAACTTAAGTCCAAAATGACTTATAAACCCGCATAGGGTAGATGAAGTAGATAAGAAATAACTATCTACAGAAGTAGCAGTAAACAAAAAGGGAAAACCTTCTTAAATGAAATCTGCACTTAAACAGACTATTTGTTTGAATGATCCTGTAATATATGGAATTATTGATCATTGTGGCTGAGAATCTTGAAATTTTTCACTAGATTTCCAATGTGTTGTAAAAAAATTAATGGTGATTTAAGCATAAGAAGGATTCTAGAGCCTTGAATATGTTTCTAGGAGAAAATCTTCAAGGTGTCCTACTTGGGCAGTGAACACTGAATGCTTAGGGAAATTAAAAGATTCAGGTCATGATCACCAACTCAAGGACATTATCTACTATGGATAGGAAAAGATAATCAAGTTTATTATAGTATTTTCATGCACTTTATGTGCCTTGAGGGAGATAAGAAAAGAAGAAATGGATACTGAGAGTAAAATTTGTACTCTTAGGCATGAGGCAGAGTTGAGACCATTTCATGTGAATACTTGACATATTGCAAGTATGTTTAGTTTTATCTTCCCAATTCTTGATGATCATGATTACAGGTTGGAAATCATATGATCTAAGAAGTGTGCATGGATTCCCTTAGACCTATATATGTGCAAATAA